>CATQJL010000305.1:9346834-10071735 GCA_958299035.1 Cylicocyclus nassatus
AGCAGTGGTATCAACGCAGAGTACTCCTATCTATAAACCTTCCCGGACTTAAAAAAAAAAAAGACTTAGACACGCGATTTTTCCTCTTTCTCCCCCCTTTCTCTCTCCCCCCTTATTTTTTCCCCCCTCTCTTTATTACCGCTTCGTGTACAGTTTTCCCGCGGCCATCTGGACCTGGTTAGGGGCTGAAAACGGCTAAAAAAGGGGGTAAATCGGGCTAGAAAAACGCGATTTTCGCTTATTTTTTCTTAATTTTTCTTATTTTCTTCAATTTCGATCGTGACGTGGGGTATAAAGTGGGCGGAGCTTGCTTGGAAAAGTTTCAGCTGTATAAAAGCACTGGAAATGAGATTATTATGGAGTTTTTCGAATTTTTCGCTTAGTTTTTCAATAATTTTACCGATTTCCGAAATTTCGAAACCTCCAGAATATCGATTTTATCGATTTGTGCCGATTTTTGGGGTTTTGCAACCTTCAAAATATCGATTTTATCAATTTTGCCGATTTTGGGATATCGATTTTTGTCAATTTTCGGGATTTCGCAACCTTCAAAATGTCGATTTTATCGATTTGTGCCGATTTTTGGGGTTTTGCAACCTTCAAAATATCGATTTTATCAATTTTGCCGATTTTTGGGATATCGATTTTTGTCAATTTTCGGGATTTCGCAACCTTCAAAATGTCGATTTTATCGATTTGTGCCGATTTTTGGGGTTTTGCAACCTTCAAAATATCGATTTTATCAATTTTGCCGATTTTTGGGATATCGATTTTTGTCAATTTTCGGGATTTCGCAACCTTTAAAATGTCGATTTTATCGATTTTTGACAATTTTCGGGATTTTGCAACCTCCAAAATATCGATTTTCGCCAATTTTCGGGATTTTGCAACCTCCAAAATATCGATTTTCGCCAATTTTCGGGATTTTGCAACTTCCAGAATGTCGATTTTATCGATTTTTGAGGTTTGATAGTTCTCTAAGCTCAAAATATCGATTTTATCGCTGTTTAGCTGTGAACTGTAAGCCCCGCCCACTTTTTGATGTTATTATACACCTAATATATGTATATTTCCTTCCACTCACTTCATATACAATACCGCTCATAATTCGTCAAAAAAGTCGCCGGAGTGCGGCGGAGTGTGGCGGAGTGCGGCGCACTTCACCACACTCCGCCGCACTCCGGCGCACTGCGCCACACTTCACCACACTCCGCCGCACTCCGGCGCACTGCGCCACACTTCACCACACTCCGCCGCACTCCGGCGCACTGCGCCACACTTCACCACACTCCGCCGCACTCCGGCGCACTGCGCCACACTTCACCACACTCCGCCGCACTCCGGCGACTTTTTTGACGAATTATGAGCGGTATTGTATGTAGAGCAGTCTGTTATGGAATTTTCGGAATTTTGCGATATTCAGGGAAATTTTGCACATTCTGTAAGCGGTATTGTACTCGACGTGCTAACAACATTTCTTATATTGTTTTGCTGCTGGTGGCACATTGTAGGATAGAATATCTGCCAAATTACACGTCCTTCGAATTTGAAAGACAATTCATGAGAAGGCGATTTTGTAACATCATAATCTGACGAACAATTCAAATAAAGATCTGTGCTAAGCATGGTCCGATAGAGGTGTTCACAAAGTTTTCAACTCACAAAAATTTGCAGACAATTTCCGCAACAGGTAGGGGAAAAGTGCAGGCGAAGTTGCGATCTTGGTTGGTCCAGCTACTTCTATCTCACTTTAGCTTTACTGTAAGACTCTCTAGTGCAAAATAAATAGGATTTTCGTAAAGATCGGGACCAAAAACCACTATGAGTGAAGTTTACAGTCAATCCGAGAACTTCAATATTTTAACCAAATCTTACGCCGAGGCCAAGAGTGAGGAGCGAGAGGCCAAGAGCGCGCTATATCAGTGTGTATTGCTTCTAAGAAGCTGGAAAAAATATGGTGTGTATAGGTATAAGAGAGGTGTCTAACATGATTTTTGGGGGAATTACGGAGCAACTTTGGGAGAGCCGATTTAAGCAGTGGTATCAACGCAGAGTACTGCTAATAACTCTGCGAATATTACAGCTACGGGGCTGGGGTTTGTTTTATTCGACAGATCTCTGAAAATATGATTTTTAGAGAGAAGGTCGTAGGATAACAAATTTCCATTAAAAGTGCCTAATTGACAGCCGAACTTGGGAAATCTGTCAATAAGGGCGATTTCGGCGCCTTATATCTCTAAGAGTTGCAGGGCTGGGGTAATCTCATGTGGCCATTGACATGTAGTTTTGGTAGCTCTATTTTTCTAGGGGTAGCTCGTGCTCACAGCTCCAGCGTAAGAGGCGCTATATAAAGGCGATAGTGCATATTTTGAATTTTATCTCCGCGGAGAGTAGGGATGACGAGCTGGGATAGCCATTCTTCAGTTTGTATTCGAGGGGGACACCACATATAATTCGGAGAAAATGTAGGGGTTCCGGCTGTGGGAGCCTATCTATAAACCTTCCCGGACTTAAAAAAAAAAAAGACTTAGACACGCGATTTTTCCTCTTTCTCCCCCCTTTCTCTCTCCCCCCTTATTTTTCCCCCTCTCTTTATTACCGCTTCGTGTACAGTTTTCCCGCGGCCATCTGGACCTGGTTAGGGGCTGAAAACGGCTAAAAAAGGGGGTAAATCGGGCTAGAAAAACGCGATTTTCGCTTATTTTTTCTTAATTTTTCTTATTTTCTTCAATTTCGATCGTGACGTGGGGTATAAAGTGGGCGGAGCTTGCTTGGAAAAGTTTCAGCTGTATAAAAGCACTGGAAATGAGATTATTATGGAGTTTTTCGAATTTTTCGCTTAGTTTTTCAATAATTTTACCGATTTCCGAAATTTCGAAACCTCCAGAATATCGATTTTATCGATTTGTGCCGATTTTTGGGGTTTTGCAACCTTCAAAATATCGATTTTATCAATTTTGCCGATTTTTGGGATATCGATTTTTGTCAATTTTCGGGATTTCGCAACCTTCAAAATGTCGATTTTATCGATTTGTGCCGATTTTTGGGGTTTTGCAACCTTCAAAATATCGATTTTATCAATTTTGCCGATTTTTGGGATATCGATTTTTGTCAATTTTCGGGATTTCGCAACCTTCAAAATGTCGATTTTATCGATTTGTGCCGATTTTTGGGGTTTTGCAACCTTCAAAATATCGATTTTATCAATTTTGCCGATTTTTGGGATATCGATTTTTGTCAATTTTCGGGATTTCGCAACCTTTAAAATGTCGATTTTATCGATTTTTGACAATTTTCGGGATTTTGCAACCTCCAAAATATCGATTTTCGCCAATTTTCGGGATTTTGCAACCTCCAAAATATCGATTTTCGCCAATTTTCGGGATTTTGCAACTTCCAGAATGTCGATTTTATCGATTTTTGAGGTTTGATAGTTCTCTAAGCTCAAAATATCGATTTTATCGCTGTTTAGCTGTGAACTGTAAGCCCCGCCCACTTTTTGATGTTATTATACACCTAATATATGTATATTTCCTTCCACTCACTTCATATACAATACCGCTCATAATTCGTCAAAAAAGTCGCCGGAGTGCGGCGGAGTGTGGCGGAGTGCGGCGCACTTCACCACACTCCGCCGCACTCCGGCGCACTGCGCCACACTTCACCACACTCCGCCGCACTCCGGCGCACTGCGCCACACTTCACCACACTCCGCCGCACTCCGGCGCACTGCGCCACACTTCACCACACTCCGCCGCACTCCGGCGCACTGCGCCACACTTCACCACACTCCGCCGCACTCCGGCGACTTTTTTGACGAATTATGAGCGGTATTGTATGTAGAGCAGTCTGTTATGGAATTTTCGGAATTTTGCGATATTCAGGGAAATTTTGCACATTCTGTAAGCGGTATTGTACTCGACGTGCTAACAACATTTCTTATATTGTTTTGCTGCTGGTGGCACATTGTAGGATAGAATATCTGCCAAATTACACGTCCTTCGAATTTGAAAGACAATTCATGAGAAGGCGATTTTGTAACATCATAATCTGACGAACAATTCAAATAAAGATCTGTGCTAAGCATGGTCCGATAGAGGTGTTCACAAAGTTTTCAACTCACAAAAATTTGCAGACAATTTCCGCAACAGGTAGGGGAAAAGTGCAGGCGAAGTTGCGATCTTGGTTGGTCCAGCTACTTCTATCTCACTTTAGCTTTACTGTAAGACTCTCTAGTGCAAAATAAATAGGATTTTCGTAAAGATCGGGACCAAAAACCACTATGAGTGAAGTTTACAGTCAATCCGAGAACTTCAATATTTTAACCAAATCTTACGCCGAGGCCAAGAGTGAGGAGCGAGAGGCCAAGAGCGCGCTATATCAGTGTGTATTGCTTCTAAGAAGCTGGAAAAAATATGGTGTGTATAGGTATAAGAGAGGTGTCTAACATGATTTTTGGGGGAATTACGGAGCAACTTTGGGAGAGCCGATTTTACGGCCTGAGCATGCATGTTGGGGGGCTAATAACTCTGCGAATATTACAGCTACGGGGCTGGGGTTTGTTTTATTCGACAGATCTCTGAAAATATGATTTTTAGAGAGAAGGTCCTAGAATAACAAATTTCCATTAAAAGTGCCTAATTGACAGCCGAACTTGGGAAATCTGTCAATAAGGGCGATTTCGGCGCCTTATATCTCTAAGAGTTGCAGGGCTGGGGTAATCTCATGTGGCCATTGACATGTAGTTTTGGTAGCTCTATTTTTCTAGGGGTAGCTCGTGCTCACAGCTCCAGCGTAAGAGGCGCTATATAAAGGCGATAGTGCATATTTTGAATTTTATCTCCGCGGAGAGTAGGGATGACGAGCTGGGATAGCCATTCTTCAGTTTGTATTCGAGGGGGACACCACATATAATTCGGAGAAAATGTAGGGGTTCCGGCTGTGGGAGCCTATCTATAAACCTTCCCGGACTTGAAAAAAAAAAAAGACTTAGACACGCGATTTTTCCTCTTTCTCCCCCCTTTCTCTCTCCCCCCTTATTTTTCCCCCTCTCTTTATTACCGCTTCGTGTACAGTTTTCCCGCGGCCATCTGGACCTGGTTAGGGGCTGAAAACGGCTAAAAAAGGGGGTAAATCGGGCTAGAAAAACGCGATTTTCGCTTATTTTTTCTTAATTTTTCTTATTTTCTTCAATTTCGATCGTGACGTGGGGTATAAAGTGGGCGGAGCTTGCTTGGAAAAGTTTCAGCTGTATAAAAGCACTGGAAATGAGATTATTATGGAGTTTTTTCGAATTTTTCGCTTAGTTTTTCAATAATTTTACCGATTTCCGAAATTTCGAAACCTCCAGAATATCGATTTTATCGATTTGTGCCGATTTTTGGGGTTTTGCAACCTTCAAAATATCGATTTTATCAATTTTGCCGATTTTTGGGATATCGATTTTTGTCAATTTTCGGGATTTCGCAACCTTCAAAATGTCGATTTTATCGATTTGTGCCGATTTTTGGGGTTTTGCAACCTTCAAAATATCGATTTTATCAATTTTGCCGATTTTTGGGATATCGATTTTTGTCAATTTTCGGGATTTCGCAACCTTTAAAATGTCGATTTTATCGATTTTTGACAATTTTCGGGATTTTGCAACCTCCAAAATATCGATTTTCGCCAATTTTCGGGATTTTGCAACCTCCAAAATATCGATTTTCGCCAATTTTCGGGATTTTGCAACTTCCAGAATGTCGATTTTATCGATTTTTGAGGTTTGATAGTTCTCTAAGCTCAAAATATCGATTTTATCGCTGTTTAGCTGTGAACTGTAAGCCCCGCCCACTTTTTGATGTTATTATACACCTAATATATGTATATTTCCTTCCACTCACTTCATATACAATACCGCTCATAATTCGTCAAAAAAGTCGCCGGAGTGCGGCGGAGTGTGGCGGAGTGCGGCGCACTTCACCACACTCCGCCGCACTCCGGCGCACTGCGCCACACTTCACCACACTCCGCCGCACTCCGGCGCACTGCGCCACACTTCACCACACTCCGCCGCACTCCGGCGCACTGCGCCACACTTCACCACACTCCGCCGCACTCCGGCGCACTGCGCCACACTTCACCACACTCCGCCGCACTCCGGCGACTTTTTTGACGAATTATGAGCGGTATTGTATGTAGAGCAGTCTGTTATGGAATTTTCGGAATTTTGCGATATTCAGGGAAATTTTGCACATTCTGTAAGCGGTATTGTACTCGACGTGCTAACAACATTTCTTATATTGTTTTGCTGCTGGTGGCACATTGTAGGATAGAATATCTGCCAAATTACACGTCCTTCGAATTTGAAAGACAATTCATGAGAAGGCGATTTTGTAACATCATAATCTGACGAACAATTCAAATAAAGATCTGTGCTAAGCATGGTCCGATAGAGGTGTTCACAAAGTTTTCAACTCACAAAAATTTGCAGACAATTTCCGCAACAGGTAGGGGAAAAGTGCAGGCGAAGTTGCGATCTTGGTTGGTCCAGCTACTTCTATCTCACTTTAGCTTTACTGTAAGACTCTCTAGTGCAAAATAAATAGGATTTTCGTAAAGATCGGGACCAAAAACCACTATGAGTGAAGTTTACAGTCAATCCGAGAACTTCAATATTTTAACCAAATCTTACGCCGAGGCCAAGAGTGAGGAGCGAGAGGCCAAGAGCGCGCTATATCAGTGTGTATAGCTTCTAAGAAGCTGGAAAAAATATGGTGTGTATAGGTATAAGAGAGGTGTCTAACATGATTTTTGGGGGAATTACGGAGCAACTTTGGGAGAGCCGATTTTACGGCCTGAGCATGCATGTTGGGGGGCTAATAACTCTGCGAATATTACAGCTACGGGGCTGGGGTTTGTTTTATTCGACAGATCTCTGAAAATATGATTTTTAGAGAGAAGGTCCTAGAATAACAAATTTCCATTAAAAGTGCCTAATTGACAGCCGAACTTGGGAAATCTGTCAATAAGGGCGATTTCGGCGCCTTATATCTCTAAGAGTTGCAGGGCTGGGGTAATCTCATGTGGCCATTGACATGTAGTTTTGGTAGCTCTATTTTTCTAGGGGTAGCTCGTGCTCACAGCTCCAGCGTAAGAGGCGCTATATAAAGGCGATAGTGCATATTTTGAATTTTATCTCCGCGGAGAGTAGGGATGACGAGCTGGGATAGCCATTCTTCAGTTTGTATTCGAGGGGGACACCACATATAATTCGGAGAAAATGTAGGGGTTCCGGCTGTGGGAGCCTATCTATAAACCTTCCCGGACTTGAAAAAAAAAAAGACTTAGACACGCGATTTTTCCTCTTTCTCCCCCCTTTCTCTCTCCCCCCTTATTTTTCCCCCTCTCTTTATTACCGCTTCGTGTACAGTTTTCCCGCGGCCATCTGGACCTGGTTAGGGGCTGAAAACGGCTAAAAAAGGGGGTAAATCGGGCTAGAAAAACGCGATTTTCGCTTATTTTTTCTTAATTTTTCTTATTTTCTTCAATTTCGATCGTGACGTGGGGTATAAAGTGGGCGGAGCTTGCTTGGAAAAGTTTCAGCTGTATAAAAGCACTGGAAATGAGATTATTATGGAGTTTTTCGAATTTTTCGCTTAGTTTTTCAATAATTTTACCGATTTCCGAAATTTCGAAACCTCCAGAATATCGATTTTATCGATTTGTGCCGATTTTTGGGGTTTTGCAACCTTCAAAATATCGATTTTATCAATTTTGCCGATTTTTGGGATATCGATTTTTGTCAATTTTCGGGATTTCGCAACCTTCAAAATGTCGATTTTATCGATTTGTGCCGATTTTTGGGGTTTTGCAACCTTCAAAATATCGATTTTATCAATTTTGCCGATTTTTGGGATATCGATTTTTGTCAATTTTCGGGATTTCGCAACCTTTAAAATGTCGATTTTATCGATTTTTGACAATTTTCGGGATTTTGCAACCTCCAAAATATCGATTTTCGCCAATTTTCGGGATTTTGCAACCTCCAAAATATCGATTTTCGCCAATTTTCGGGATTTTGCAACTTCCAGAATGTCGATTTTATCGATTTTTGAGGTTTGATAGTTCTCTAAGCTCAAAATATCGATTTTATCGCTGTTTAGCTGTGAACTGTAAGCCCCGCCCACTTTTTGATGTTATTATATACCTAATATATGTATATTTCCTTCCACTCACTTCATATACAATACCGCTCATAATTCGTCAAAAAAGTCGCCGGAGTGCGGCGGAGTGTGGCGGAGTGCGGCGCACTTCACCACACTCCGCCGCACTCCGGCGCACTGCGCCACACTTCACCACACTCCGCCGCACTCCGGCGCACTGCGCCACACTTCACCACACTCCGCCGCACTCCGGCGCACTGCGCCACACTTCACCACACTCCGCCGCACTCCGGCGACTTTTTTGACGAATTATGAGCGGTATTGTATGTAGAGCAGTCTGTTATGGAATTTTCGGAATTTTGCGATATTCAGGGAAATTTTGCACATTCTGTAAGCGGTATTGTACTCGACGTGCTAACAACATTTCTTATATTGTTTTGCTGCTGGTGGCACATTGTAGGATAGAATATCTGCCAAATTACACGTCCTTCGAATTTGAAAGACAATTCATGAGAAGGCGATTTTGTAACATCATAATCTGACGAACAATTCAAATAAAGATCTGTGCTAAGCATGGTCCGATAGAGGTGTTCACAAAGTTTTCAACTCACAAAAATTTGCAGACAATTTCCGCAACAGGTAGGGGAAAAGTGCAGGCGAAGTTGCGATCTTGGTTGGTCCAGCTACTTCTATCTCACTTTAGCTTTACTGTAAGACTCTCTAGTGCAAAATAAATAGGATTTTCGTAAAGATCGGGACCAAAAACCACTATGAGTGAAGTTTACAGTCAATCCGAGAACTTCAATATTTTAACCAAATCTTACGCCGAGGCCAAGAGTGAGGAGCGAGAGGCCAAGAGCGCGCTATATCAGTGTGTATAGCTTCTAAGAAGCTGGAAAAAATATGGTGTGTATAGGTATAAGAGAGGTGTCTAACATGATTTTTGGGGGAATTACGGAGCAACTTTGGGAGAGCCGATTTTACGGCCTGAGCATGCATGTTGGGGGGCTAATAACTCTGCGAATATTACAGCTACGGGGCTGGGGTTTGTTTTATTCGACAGATCTCTGAAAATATGATTTTTAGAGAGAAGGTCCTAGAATAACAAATTTCCATTAAAAGTGCCTAATTGACAGCCGAACTTGGGAAATCTGTCAATAAGGGCGATTTCGGCGCCTTATATCTCTAAGAGTTGCAGGGCTGGGGTAATCTCATGTGGCCATTGACATGTAGTTTTGGTAGCTCTATTTTTCTAGGGGTAGCTCGTGCTCACAGCTCCAGCGTAAGAGGCGCTATATAAAGGCGATAGTGCATATTTTGAATTTTATCTCCGCGGAGAGTAGGGATGACGAGCTGGGATAGCCATTCTTCAGTTTGTATTCGAGGGGGACACCACATATAATTCGGAGAAAATGTAGGGGTTCCGGCTGTGGGAGCCTATCTATAAACCTTCCCGGACTTGAAAAAAAAAAAGACTTAGACACGCGATTTTTCCTCTTTCTCCCCCCTTTCTCTCTCCCCCCTTATTTTTCCCCCTCTCTTTATTACCGCTTCGTGTACAGTTTTCCCGCGGCCATCTGGACCTGGTTAGGGGCTGAAAACGGCTAAAAAAGGGGGTAAATCGGGCTAGAAAAACGCGATTTTCGCTTATTTTTTCTTAATTTTTCTTATTTTCTTCAATTTCGATCGTGACGTGGGGTATAAAGTGGGCGGAGCTTGCTTGGAAAAGTTTCAGCTGTATAAAAGCACTGGAAATGAGATTATTATGGAGTTTTTCGAATTTTTCGCTTAGTTTTTCAATAATTTTACCGATTTCCGAAATTTCGAAACCTCCAGAATATCGATTTTATCGATTTGTGCCGATTTTTGGGGTTTTGCAACCTTCAAAATATCGATTTTATCAATTTTGCCGATTTTTGGGGTATCGATTTTTGTCAATTTTCGGGATTTCGCAACCTTCAAAATGTCGATTTTATCGATTTGTGCCGATTTTTGGGGTTTTGCAACCTTCAAAATATCGATTTTATCAATTTTGCCGATTTTTGGGATATCGATTTTTGTCAATTTTCGGGATTTCGCAACCTTCAAAATGTCGATTTTATCGATTTGTGCCGATTTTTGGGGTTTTGCAACCTTCAAAATATCGATTTTATCAATTTTGCCGATTTTTGGGATATCGATTTTTGTCAATTTTCGGGATTTCGCAACCTTTAAAATGTCGATTTTATCGATTTTTGACAATTTTCGGGATTTTGCAACCTCCAAAATATCGATTTTCGCCAATTTTCGGGATTTTGCAACCTCCAAAATATCGATTTTCGCCAATTTTCGGGATTTTGCAACTTCCAGAATGTCGATTTTATCGATTTTTGAGGTTTGATAGTTCTCTAAGCTCAAAATATCGATTTTATCGCTGTTTAGCTGTGAACTGTAAGCCCCGCCCACTTTTTGATGTTATTATATACCTAATATATGTATATTTCCTTCCACTCACTTCATATACAATACCGCTCATAATTCGTCAAAAAAGTCGCCGGAGTGCGGCGGAGTGTGGCGGAGTGCGGCGCACTTCACCACACTCCGCCGCACTCCGGCGCACTGCGCCACACTTCACCACACTCCGCCGCACTCCGGCGCACTGCGCCACACTTCACCACACTCCGCCGCACTCCGGCGCACTGCGCCACACTTCACCACACTCCGCCGCACTCCGGCGACTTTTTTGACGAATTATGAGCGGTATTGTATGTAGAGCAGTCTGTTATGGAATTTTCGGAATTTTGCGATATTCAGGGAAATTTTGCACATTCTGTAAGCGGTATTGTACTCGACGTGCTAACAACATTTCTTATATTGTTTTGCTGCTGGTGGCACATTGTAGGATAGAATATCTGCCAAATTACACGTCCTTCGAATTTGAAAGACAATTCATGAGAAGGCGATTTTGTAACATCATAATCTGACGAACAATTCAAATAAAGATCTGTGCTAAGCATGGTCCGATAGAGGTGTTCACAAAGTTTTCAACTCACAAAAATTTGCAGACAATTTCCGCAACAGGTAGGGGAAAAGTGCAGGCGAAGTTGCGATCTTGGTTGGTCCAGCTACTTCTATCTCACTTTAGCTTTACTGTAAGACTCTCTAGTGCAAAATAAATAGGATTTTCGTAAAGATCGGGACCAAAAACCACTATGAGTGAAGTTTACAGTCAATCCGAGAACTTCAATATTTTAACCAAATCTTACGCCGAGGCCAAGAGTGAGGAGCGAGAGGCCAAGAGCGCGCTATATCAGTGTGTATAGCTTCTAAGAAGCTGGAAAAAATATGGTGTGTATAGGTATAAGAGAGGTGTCTAACATGATTTTTGGGGGAATTACGGAGCAACTTTGGGAGAGCCGATTTTACGGCCTGAGCATGCATGTTGGGGGGCTAATAACTCTGCGAATATTACAGCTACGGGGCTGGGGTTTGTTTTATTCGACAGATCTCTGAAAATATGATTTTTAGAGAGAAGGTCCTAGAATAACAAATTTCCATTAAAAGTGCCTAATTGACAGCCGAACTTGGGAAATCTGTCAATAAGGGCGATTTCGGCGCCTTATATCTCTAAGAGTTGCAGGGCTGGGGTAATCTCATGTGGCCATTGACATGTAGTTTTGGTAGCTCTATTTTTCTAGGGGTAGCTCGTGCTCACAGCTCCAGCGTAAGAGGCGCTATATAAAGGCGATAGTGCATATTTTGAATTTTATCTCCGCGGAGAGTAGGGATGACGAGCTGGGATAGCCATTCTTCAGTTTGTATTCGAGGGGGACACCACATATAATTCGGAGAAAATGTAGGGGTTCCGGCTGTGGGAGCCTATCTATAAACCTTCCCGGACTTGAAAAAAAAAAAGACTTAGACACGCGATTTTTCCTCTTTCTCCCCCCTTTCTCTCTCCCCCCTTATTTTTCCCCCTCTCTTTATTACCGCTTCGTGTACAGTTTTCCCGCGGCCATCTGGACCTGGTTAGGGGCTGAAAACGGCTAAAAAAGGGGGTAAATCGGGCTAGAAAAACGCGATTTTCGCTTATTTTTTCTTAATTTTTCTTATTTTCTTCAATTTCGATCGTGACGTGGGGTATAAAGTGGGCGGAGCTTGCTTGGAAAAGTTTCAGCTGTATAAAAGCACTGGAAATGAGATTATTATGGAGTTTTTCGAATTTTTCGCTTAGTTTTTCAATAATTTTACCGATTTCCGAAATTTCGAAACCTCCAGAATATCGATTTTATCGATTTGTGCCGATTTTTGGGGTTTTGCAACCTTCAAAATATCGATTTTATCAATTTTGCCGATTTTTGGGGTATCGATTTTTGTCAATTTTCGGGATTTCGCAACCTTCAAAATGTCGATTTTATCGATTTGTGCCGATTTTTGGGGTTTTGCAACCTTCAAAATATCGATTTTATCAATTTTGCCGATTTTTGGGATATCGATTTTTGTCAATTTTCGGGATTTCGCAACCTTCAAAATGTCGATTTTATCGATTTGTGCCGATTTTTGGGGTTTTGCAACCTTCAAAATATCGATTTTATCAATTTTGCCGATTTTTGGGATATCGATTTTTGTCAATTTTCGGGATTTCGCAACCTTTAAAATGTCGATTTTATCGATTTTTGACAATTTTCGGGATTTTGCAACCTCCAAAATATCGATTTTCGCCAATTTTCGGGATTTTGCAACCTCCAAAATATCGATTTTCGCCAATTTTCGGGATTTTGCAACTTCCAGAATGTCGATTTTATCGATTTTTGAGGTTTGATAGTTCTCTAAGCTCAAAATATCGATTTTATCGCTGTTTAGCTGTGAACTGTAAGCCCCGCCCACTTTTTGATGTTATTATATACCTAATATATGTATATTTCCTTCCACTCACTTCATATACAATACCGCTCATAATTCGTCAAAAAAGTCGCCGGAGTGCGGCGGAGTGTGGCGGAGTGCGGCGCACTTCACCACACTCCGCCGCACTCCGGCGCACTGCGCCACACTTCACCACACTCCGCCGCACTCCGGCGCACTGCGCCACACTTCACCACACTCCGCCGCACTCCGGCGCACTGCGCCACACTTCACCACACTCCGCCGCACTCCGGCGACTTTTTTGACGAATTATGAGCGGTATTGTATGTAGAGCAGTCTGTTATGGAATTTTCGGAATTTTGCGATATTCAGGGAAATTTTGCACATTCTGTAAGCGGTATTGTACTCGACGTGCTAACAACATTTCTTATATTGTTTTGCTGCTGGTGGCACATTGTAGGATAGAATATCTGCCAAATTACACGTCCTTCGAATTTGAAAGACAATTCATGAGAAGGCGATTTTGTAACATCATAATCTGACGAACAATTCAAATAAAGATCTGTGCTAAGCATGGTCCGATAGAGGTGTTCACAAAGTTTTCAACTCACAAAAATTTGCAGACAATTTCCGCAACAGGTAGGGGAAAAGTGCAGGCGAAGTTGCGATCTTGGTTGGTCCAGCTACTTCTATCTCACTTTAGCTTTACTGTAAGACTCTCTAGTGCAAAATAAATAGGATTTTCGTAAAGATCGGGACCAAAAACCACTATGAGTGAAGTTTACAGTCAATCCGAGAACTTCAATATTTTAACCAAATCTTACGCCGAGGCCAAGAGTGAGGAGCGAGAGGCCAAGAGCGCGCTATATCAGTGTGTATTGCTTCTAAGAAGCTGGAAAAAATATGGTGTGTATAGGTATAAGAGAGGTGTCTAACATGATTTTTGGGGGAATTACGGAGCAACTTTGGGAGAGCCGATTTTACGGCCTGAGCATGCATGTTGGGGGGCTAATAACTCTGCGAATATTACAGCTACGGGGCTGGGGTTTGTTTTATTCGACAGATCTCTGAAAATATGATTTTTAGAGAGAAGGTCGTAACATAACAAATTTCCATTAAAAGTGCCTAATTGACAGCCGAACTTGGGAAATCTGTCAATAAGGGCGATTTCGGCGCCTTATATCTCTAAGAGTTGCAGGGCTGGGGTAATCTCATGTGGCCATTGACATGTAGTTTTGGTAGCTCTATTTTTCTAGGGGTAGCTCGTGCTCACAGCTCCAGCGTAAGAGGCGCTATATAAAGGCGATAGTGCATATTTTGAATTTTATCTCCGCGGAGAGTAGGGATGACGAGCTGGGATAGCCATTCTTCAGTTTGTATTCGAGGGGGACACCACATATAATTCGGAGAAAATGTAGGGGTTCCGGCTGTGGGAGCCTATCTATAAACCTTCCCGGACTTGAAAAAAAAAAGACTTAGACACGCGATTTTTCCTCTTTCTCCCCCCTTTCTCTCTCCCCCCTTATTTTTCCCCCTCTCTTTATTACCGCTTCGTGTACAGTTTTCCCGCGGCCATCTGGACCTGGTTAGGGGCTGAAAACGGCTAAAAAAGGGGGTAAATCGGGCTAGAAAAACGCGATTTTCGCTTATTTTTTCTTAATTTTTCTTATTTTCTTCAATTTCGATCGTGACGTGGGGTATAAAGTGGGCGGAGCTTGCTTGGAAAAGTTTCAGCTGTATAAAAGCACTGGAAATGAGATTATTATGGAGTTTTTCGAATTTTTCGCTTAGTTTTTCAATAATTTTACCGATTTCCGAAATTTCGAAACCTCCAGAATATCGATTTTATCGATTTGTGCCGATTTTTGGGGTTTTGCAACCTTCAAAATATCGATTTTATCAATTTTGCCGATTTTTGGGATATCGATTTTTGTCAATTTTCGGGATTTCGCAACCTTCAAAATGTCGATTTTATCGATTTGTGCCGATTTTTGGGGTTTTGCAACCTTCAAAATATCGATTTTATCAATTTTGCCGATTTTTGGGATATCGATTTTTGTCAATTTTCGGGATTTCGCAACCTTTAAAATGTCGATTTTATCGATTTTTGACAATTTTCGGGATTTTGCAACCTCCAAAATATCGATTTTCGCCAATTTTCGGGATTTTGCAACCTCCAAAATATCGATTTTCGCCAATTTTCGGGATTTTGCAACTTCCAGAATGTCGATTTTATCGATTTTTGAGGTTTGATAGTTCTCTAAGCTCAAAATATCGATTTTATCGCTGTTTAGCTGTGAACTGTAAGCCCCGCCCACTTTTTGATGTTATTATATACCTAATATATGTATATTTCCTTCCACTCACTTCATATACAATACCGCTCATAATTCGTCAAAAAAGTCGCCGGAGTGCGGCGGAGTGTGGCGGAGTGCGGCGCACTTCACCACACTCCGCCGCACTCCGGCGCACTGCGCCACACTTCACCACACTCCGCCGCACTCCGGCGCACTGCGCCACACTTCACCACACTCCGCCGCACTCCGGCGCACTGCGCCACACTTCACCACACTCCGCCGCACTCCGGCGACTTTTTTGACGAATTATGAGCGGTATTGTATGTAGAGCAGTCTGTTATGGAATTTTCGGAATTTTGCGATATTCAGGGAAATTTTGCACATTCTGTAAGCGGTATTGTACTCGACGTGCTAACAACATTTCTTATATTGTTTTGCTGCTGGTGGCACATTGTAGGATAGAATATCTGCCAAATTACACGTCCTTCGAATTTGAAAGACAATTCATGAGAAGGCGATTTTGTAACATCATAATCTGACGAACAATTCAAATAAAGATCTGTGCTAAGCATGGTCCGATAGAGGTGTTCACAAAGTTTTCAACTCACAAAAATTTGCAGACAATTTCCGCAACAGGTAGGGGAAAAGTGCAGGCGAAGTTGCGATCTTGGTTGGTCCAGCTACTTCTATCTCACTTTAGCTTTACTGTAAGACTCTCTAGTGCAAAATAAATAGGATTTTCGTAAAGATCGGGACCAAAAACCACTATGAGTGAAGTTTACAGTCAATCCGAGAACTTCAATATTTTAACCAAATCTTACGCCGAGGCCAAGAGTGAGGAGCGAGAGGCCAAGAGCGCGCTATATCAGTGTGTATAGCTTCTAAGAAGCTGGAAAAAATATGGTGTGTATAGGTATAAGAGAGGTGTCTAACATGATTTTTGGGGGAATTACGGAGCAACTTTGGGAGAGCCGATTTTACGGCCTGAGCATGCATGTTGGGGGGCTAATAACTCTGCGAATATTACAGCTACGGGGCTGGGGTTTGTTTTATTCGACAGATCTCTGAAAATATGATTTTTAGAGAGAAGGTCGTAGAATAACAAATTTCCATTAAAAGTGCCTAATTGACAGCCGAACTTGGGAAATCTGTCAATAAGGGCGATTTCGGCGCCTTATATCTCTAAGAGTTGCAGGGCTGGGGTAATCTCATGTGGCCATTGACATGTAGTTTTGGTAGCTCTATTTTTCTAGGGGTAGCTCGTGCTCACAGCTCCAGCGTAAGAGGCGCTATATAAAGGCGATAGTGCATATTTTGAATTTTATCTCCGCGGAGAGTAGGGATGACGAGCTGGGATAGCCATTCTTCAGTTTGTATTCGAGGGGGACACCACATATAATTCGGAGAAAATGTAGGGGTTCCGGCTGTGGGAGCCTATCTATAAACCTTCCCGGACTTGAAAAAAAAAAAAAGACTTAGACACGCGATTTTTCCTCTTTCTCCCCCCTTTCTCTCTCCCCCCTTATTTTTCCCCCTCTCTTTATTACCGCTTCGTGTACAGTTTTCCCGCGGCCATCTGGACCTGGTTAGGGGCTGAAAACGGCTAAAAAAGGGGGTAAATCGGGCTAGAAAAACGCGATTTTCGCTTATTTTTTCTTAATTTTTCTTATTTTCTTCAATTTCGATCGTGACGTGGGGTATAAAGTGGGCGGAGCTTGCTTGGAAAAGTTTCAGCTGTATAAAAGCACTGGAAATGAGATTATTATGGAGTTTTTCGAATTTTTCGCTTAGTTTTTCAATAATTTTACCGATTTCCGAAATTTCGAAACCTCCAGAATATCGATTTTATCGATTTGTGCCGATTTTTGGGGTTTTGCAACCTTCAAAATATCGATTTTATCAATTTTGCCGATTTTTGGGGTATCGATTTTTGTCAATTTTCGGGATTTCGCAACCTTCAAAATGTCGATTTTATCGATTTGTGCCGATTTTTGGGGTTTTGCAACCTTCAAAATATCGATTTTATCAATTTTGCCGATTTTTGGGATATCGATTTTTGTCAATTTTCGGGATTTCGCAACCTTCAAAATGTCGATTTTATCGATTTGTGCCGATTTTTGGGGTTTTGCAACCTTCAAAATATCGATTTTATCAATTTTGCCGATTTTTGGGATATCGATTTTTGTCAATTTTCGGGATTTCGCAACCTTTAAAATGTCGATTTTATCGATTTTTGACAATTTTCGGGATTTTGCAACCTCCAAAATATCGATTTTCGCCAATTTTCGGGATTTTGCAACCTCCAAAATATCGATTTTCGCCAATTTTCGGGATTTTGCAACTTCCAGAATGTCGATTTTATCGATTTTTGAGGTTTGATAGTTCTCTAAGCTCAAAATATCGATTTTATCGCTGTTTAGCTGTGAACTGTAAGCCCCGCCCACTTTTTGATGTTATTATATACCTAATATATGTATATTTCCTTCCACTCACTTCATATACAATACCGCTCATAATTCGTCAAAAAAGTCGCCGGAGTGCGGCGGAGTGTGGCGGAGTGCGGCGCACTTCACCACACTCCGCCGCACTCCGGCGCACTGCGCCACACTTCACCACACTCCGCCGCACTCCGGCGCACTGCGCCACACTTCACCACACTCCGCCGCACTCCGGCGCACTGCGCCACACTTCACCACACTCCGCCGCACTCCGGCGACTTTTTTGACGAATTATGAGCGGTATTGTATGTAGAGCAGTCTGTTATGGAATTTTCGGAATTTTGCGATATTCAGGGAAATTTTGCACATTCTGTAAGCGGTATTGTACTCGACGTGCTAACAACATTTCTTATATTGTTTTGCTGCTGGTGGCACATTGTAGGATAGAATATCTGCCAAATTACACGTCCTTCGAATTTGAAAGACAATTCATGAGAAGGCGATTTTGTAACATCATAATCTGACGAACAATTCAAATAAAGATCTGTGCTAAGCATGGTCCGATAGAGGTGTTCACAAAGTTTTCAACTCACAAAAATTTGCAGACAATTTCCGCAACAGGTAGGGGAAAAGTGCAGGCGAAGTTGCGATCTTGGTTGGTCCAGCTACTTCTATCTCACTTTAGCTTTACTGTAAGACTCTCTAGTGCAAAATAAATAGGATTTTCGTAAAGATCGGGACCAAAAACCACTATGAGTGAAGTTTACAGTCAATCCGAGAACTTCAATATTTTAACCAAATCTTACGCCGAGGCCAAGAGTGAGGAGCGAGAGGCCAAGAGCGCGCTATATCAGTGTGTATTGCTTCTAAGAAGCTGGAAAAAATATGGTGTGTATAGGTATAAGAGAGGTGTCTAACATGATTTTTGGGGGAATTACGGAGCAACTTTGGGAGAGCCGATTTTACGGCCTGAGCATGCATGTTGGGGGGCTAATAACTCTGCGAATATTACAGCTACGGGGCTGGGGTTTGTTTTATTCGACAGATCTCTGAAAATATGATTTTTAGAGAGAAGGTCGTAGAATAACAAATTTCCATTAAAAGTGCCTAATTGACAGCCGAACTTGGGAAATCTGTCAATAAGGGCGATTTCGGCGCCTTATATCTCTAAGAGTTGCAGGGCTGGGGTAATCTCATGTGGCCATTGACATGTAGTTTTGGTAGCTCTATTTTTCTAGGGGTAGCTCGTGCTCACAGCTCCAGCGTAAGAGGCGCTATATAAAGGCGATAGTGCATATTTTGAATTTTATCTCCGCGGAGAGTAGGGATGACGAGCTGGGATAGCCATTCTTCAGTTTGTATTCGAGGGGGACACCACATATAATTCGGAGAAAATGTAGGGGTTCCGGCTGTGGGAGCCTATCTATAAACCTTCCCGGACTTGAAAAAAAACTTAGACACGCGATTTTTCCTCTTTCTCCCCCCTTTCTCTCTCCCCCCTTATTTTTCCCCCTCTCTTTATTACCGCTTCGTGTACAGTTTTCCCGCGGCCATCTGGACCTGGTTAGGGGCTGAAAACGGCTAAAAAAGGGGGTAAATCGGGCTAGAAAAACGCGATTTTCGCTTATTTTTTCTTAATTTTTCTTATTTTCTTCAATTTCGATCGTGACGTGGGGTATAAAGTGGGCGGAGCTTGCTTGGAAAAGTTTCAGCTGTATAAAAGCACTGGAAATGAGATTATTATGGAGTTTTTCGAATTTTTCGCTTAGTTTTTCAATAATTTTACCGATTTCCGAAATTTCGAAACCTCCAGAATATCGATTTTATCGATTTGTGCCGATTTTTGGGGTTTTGCAACCTTCAAAATATCGATTTTATCAATTTTGCCGATTTTTGGGGTATCGATTTTTGTCAATTTTCGGGATTTCGCAACCTTCAAAATGTCGATTTTATCGATTTGTGCCGATTTTTGGGGTTTTGCAACCTTCAAAATATCGATTTTATCAATTTTGCCGATTTTTGGGATATCGATTTTTGTCAATTTTCGGGATTTCGCAACCTTTAAAATGTCGATTTTATCGATTTTTGACAATTTTCGGGATTTTGCAACCTCCAAAATATCGATTTTCGCCAATTTTCGGGATTTTGCAACCTCCAAAATATCGATTTTCGCCAATTTTCGGGATTTTGCAACTTCCAGAATGTCGATTTTATCGATTTTTGAGGTTTGATAGTTCTCTAAGCTCAAAATATCGATTTTATCGCTGTTTAGCTGTGAACTGTAAGCCCCGCCCACTTTTTGATGTTATTATACACCTAATATATGTATATTTCCTTCCACTCACTTCATATACAATACCGCTCATAATTCGTCAAAAAAGTCGCCGGAGTGCGGCGGAGTGTGGCGGAGTGCGGCGCACTTCACCACACTCCGCCGCACTCCGGCGCACTGCGCCACACTTCACCACACTCCGCCGCACTCCGGCGCACTGCGCCACACTTCACCACACTCCGCCGCACTCCGGCGCACTGCGCCACACTTCACCACACTCCGCCGCACTCCGGCGACTTTTTTGACGAATTATGAGCGGTATTGTAGATCAACAGCAATAATTGGAAAAGGTCCTTCGAATCGTGTCGCAAGTTTATGTCCAGCATCTTTCCTTATCCAAACTTTCTTTCCTATCTGATATTGTGTCTTTGGGGTCCTTGCTCTCAAATCGTATTGACTTCTGTTGATCCTGTGCCTTTATCAAGTTCGAATAGACATTTTGGTACGTATCCTTCAGAATTTTAACAATATTGCCCACATAATCTTCTGTATCCGCATATTTCTTCGTTGGTAACTAAGCGCTAGATGGAAGATATTTGTGGGGTCGCAGCCGTAAACAAGAAAAAATGGCGTAAATTTGGTTGAGGCGTTTCCCGCACTGTTGCAAGCATGAACCACAAGATGAAGAACGTAATCCCATTCATCATTATGTTGACGAGTAGCGATGGCGATTTGTTCTTCTAATGTACGGTTAACGCGTTCCACTTGTCCATTGATTGATGGTGATATGGGGTACTTGTGCGATGTTGGACATGTAAATTCTGTAAAAGGGTACGAAAGGTCTCACTCATGTAATTCGATCCTTGATCTGTCACTAATATTTGTGGTAGTCCAAACCTGGCTACAAAGCGAGTGATAAAGATGCGTGATGTAGTGTGGGCCTTTTGGTCAGGCATTGGTTCCGCGACGATATATTTGGAGAAGGGGTCTATGAAAACAATAATGTACTTGTTTCCATCCAATGTCAGCGGTAGAGGGCCGATCACATCTCAATGTACTCGCTGCCATGGCGAAGGTGTTTCGAACGGGCATAAAGGTTCTCTTATTTTATAACGCTCGGATCCTTCCTTGCTTGGCATAGCTCACATGCATTAATAAAACTTGGATATCCCTGCGCATGTGATTCGATAGCGATTTTGTCGACGGCAGCGTGGGTTTTGTTGATTCCCAAGTGTGCTGTCGCTAGTTGGGATTGATGTGCCAAAGCGATGATGTCGTTCTTAATTTGGGACAATTCCGGTAATATTAGGTTGTAACAGAATTAATGCAGGTTTTGAATTCCAACCGCAATAAGTCATACACTTCTCGTTTCTAAGTAGGTTGCAAAATACCATTCGATAGAGCAAAGCAATCTCTATTAGTTGGCAATCTTGCTTTAGCAACAACTCTCATCCACCACGAGTTTCGAGCCAAAAACTAAAAAGATTCAACTGTCCGAAAAATTGAGAAAAATCGTAACTCAGTTCATAAAAAACCTACAAAAATTCTAACTTGCTCACGTAAACACAATCCACATAGGACATCTGTACACGCCGTTGCCGTATTTTTTTCTCTGTTAGAAATCAAGTAAACGGAAATTTTCGTGCAATTGTCAAAGTTTTTCTGTGACGTTCCCACATAAGTAGTTGAATACTACAAAGCTGTAGAAGTACAAGCATAAATTTTCAGCTCTCTACAAGCTTTAGTTCTCGAGAAATTTGAGTTTTAGCTTGAACCACATGACTAGCGAAAACTGTATTCGATATTTTTCGAGAACTAAAACTTGTAGAGAGCTGGAAACTCACGTTTATACTTCTACGGGTTTGTAGTATACAACTACTTATGTGGGAACGGCACAGCATCACTTTGGCAAACGCACGAAAATTTCTGTTTTCTTGATTTCTTACAGAGAAAAAATTACGGCAAACGCGTGTGTAGATGTCTTATGTGAATAGTGTTTACGTGAGCAAGTTAGAATTTTTGTAGGCTTTTTATAAACTGAGTTGCGATTTTTCTCAATTTTTCGGACAGTTGAATCTTTTTAGTTCTTGGCTCGAAACTCGTGGTGGATCAGAGTTGTTGCTAAAGCAAGATTGCCAACTTATAGAGATTGCTTTGCTCTATCGAATGTTATTTTGCAATTTACTTAGAAATGAGAAGATTATGACTTATTGCGGTTGGAACTCAAAACCTGCATTAATTCTGTTACAACCTAATACTATTTGAGGGTCTTGGTACAGAAAATTTGGTAATCTGTAAAGGATGTTATTTATAAGTAGGTAATTGGATAGCCTCGCGGTGTTTTCGTTATTTGCCAGTGCCATTTTAATTCCTGCAGTCCATGTACATTCATCTTGTTCCTTCCTTATGGCATCTAGCTGAAGGTTATCTTTCCCTATTGACGTGATAGCGTTTACAGCTGACGGTAAATGTCGAGATAGCGCATCACATACTGCGTTCTTCTTTCCTGGGCGATAGATAATTTCGATGTCAAATTCCTGCAGCACGATTTGGTATTTAGCCAACCTCCCGGTGAGATCTTTTCGATGGAGTAGTGCTTTGAGTGGTGCATGGTCGGTGATGATCGTGCATTTCGCTCCACTATGTATGGTCGAAACTTCTGCATCTAAACCAGTCCTAAGGCTTCGAGTTCTATTGCCGGATATCTTGCTTCATGTTTATTTAGAGTGCGGCTCGCATAAGCGATAACGCGCTTTAAACCTCCCTGTTCCTGCTTGAGGACTCCGGCAACACCTTTCGCCAAACTATCAGTCTCGATAGTGAAAGGTTTACCTAGTCGTGGTGCTGCAAGAATAGGTGCCGTTGTTAGGGCTTGCTTAAGATGGTCCATCGCCTCCTTGCATTGCGGTGTCCAATTGAAGGGGATATTCTTTTTTGTTAGGGCAATGAGGGTGCGGCGATCGTGGCGAAATTATGAATAAATCTCCGAAAAAACGAGCACATGCCTAGAAAAGACTTAACCTCCGTGGGGTTTGTCGGTTGGATATTGATCGATTGCTCTAGTTTTCTCCGGATTTGGTCTTATTCCTTCCTTGCTTAGGATAAATCCTAGGAACTTGATTTCTTGCTTCGCGAACTCGCATTTCGATGCCTTTAATTTCATTCCTATAATTTCAATCTTCCCAAGTACAAGTGATAATGAGATCATCAACATAAATGAAGACTCTTGCCTTCAAATACTTCCTGAAGTCATCCATTATCCTTTGGAAGGTGGCAGGGGCTCCTTTCAGTCCCATCGGGATGCGAACGTACTCGAATGCTCCCAAAACTTTGGAAGGTGGCAGGGGCTCCTTTCAGTCCCATCGGCATGCGAACGTACTCGAATGCTCCCAAAACTTTGGAAGGTGGCAGGGGCTCCTTTCAGTCCCATCGGCATGCGAACGTACTCGAATGCTCCCAAAAAGCATGCGAATGCCGTTCTTTCACAGTGTTCTTCTTCCAGTGATATCTGATGAAAACCCTGTTGAAAATCAAGGGACGAATAAAGGCATTGATGTGCACATAAATCAATAATATCTTGGATATTAGGTAGGATTGACTGCTGTGGTTTGGTAATAGCATTAAGTCCACGAAAGTCGATCGTAAAGCGCCAGGTGTTTGCTTCACGTTATTTCACCAATATGATCGGCGCACAAAATGGAGATGTAGATTCCCTAATTATTCCATCCTTCAACATCTGAGTTATCTGCTTCTCTATTTCCTGCCGTTTTTCAAAAGGCACTCGATAGATCTTCCTGGCTGGTATTGTTGCATTATCGACGAGGTCAATTCGATGGCGAATGTTTCCTCTATAATGTCCAAGATGTCCATCTGGTCCAACAAAAGCGTTGCTATGATATCTAATCATGTCTCGCAATTGGTCTTTTTGTTTCCTCGTTAAGTTAGAGCGGGACAGATCGATTTCGTTAGCGATGTCATAATTCTGGGGTTCCGGTAGGGCTGGAAACGAAGGCAACCGGTTTTCCCAGTCTGTTCTGGTGGAATTTTGAGCTGTCATTTGTGCTGTCGTCCAGAGGGATATTCTTGACGTATGCAACAGAAGGGCGAGCCAAATCTTTCGAAAACTTGATAGATGGGATTTCTAATTGCTGCACTGAAACTTCCGATGGGCATACAGGGGTATGCGATCGCTACTTTAAATCTCCGGCGGAGCGAGATATTAGCCATTGACGGGTTCAGGATGTTAATATAGCAAGTCCCGTCTGAGTTTGGCGTAACGAGAGCTCGGCTGATGACAAAGATGTCATCCATTGGCCGTAGATTATCTTCAATAAGGAAGTCATTACATCTTGGCCATGTTAGTCCATCGATATGAGCTTCCAACTATGTTATTAGTCCGTCTAGGCAACACTATGTCGTTGACGAGCTGTACCTCGTAAGATGATATGTCCGCAAGCGGATATAATTGATGGGCACGAGGTCTATATATTCTGGTCCTAGTCGTATGGTTCTATGATGGAGGTCGAAGGAAACCAATAGACCGTTTTCGTTTGAAGCACGGATAAAGTCCGATCCTAGTAAAAGTGGGACTGGACAATCTTTGTCTGCCGCTACATAGAAGCAATGGGAAATAACATGTGTTCCTATCTGAACTGGCAGACCAACGGTACCTGACAACTGTATTATTGTACCATTTGCAGTTGTCGCTGTTCCTGGTGCTCCCGTGGGCGATTTCGTACCTCCGATCAATGATAAAGTTGAGGCCCTCATGCATGATATAGTTGCTCCGCTGTCCAATAACGCTGTGACCGAGTTGGTGCCAATTTTGACCTTCAAGTATGGCAAATGTTGTACTTCCGTTTTTATGGCATAGATATGTGGTACGAATAGAGGTTCTTCTTCCCTTGGTGGTAAATCCACCATTACTAAATTGACTTTATGTTTCTGCTTCCTAGTCTTCCGTTTCGGGGTGAAGTTCTTGGCGATGTCGAACATAGCTGACGCGGCGGTCGAAGTTGCGCGTCTAAGGAAGTAGAGCTTCACGTTATTAACGCAAGCTCCGACACAAAGCAAAATAATAGTGGCGGGTATTGCAATCCAAAGTATGGTGTAGATAACTGACCACTTGATATCTTCCACGCCATTCGAAAGCTTCTGTGTTATTGACCCATAGAGGGGTAATAGAGACTGACCCAGGGACATGCTGGTGTTCCGTATCCGTGAGAATGTCTCTTCTATCATTCCTCTTTTCTAGAGTCGCAGGACCACATTTGCTTGCTCCTGTCTGATTGCCTCCATGTGTGGAATCAATGATAAAGCGTGATTGTCAAACAGGCGGTGGAATGTAGGTGGAGCGTCGAAAAGAAAAGGCTTCACTCTATCGTTGATAACGGCATTGGGCAGTATAAGCTTCTGTGTCAAGTTGGAATCCTTTGGTGATAAGTAAGGGCAGGGAACGGTGGCGGATGTCTGTATCAAATCCTGTGTTCCCGGTATTTGGAACCAAAGATCCTCGTCAATCCTGACGGGTGTCAATATGTAACATGTTCCACTAACCGTATGATTATTATAGACGAAGGTTGGTGTAACGTGGCGACATTTCTTGATTAATAAGTTGTCCGCACTCCGTACGGCCGTGATGTCAGTTCTTCCCAACAGAATCCTGGTGGCCCATGTAGGGTCTACCAAGCTTAGGGTACGTATCCGTTGTGCTCCGAGGTATTGTCGGATACAGATATTATTAAACTGACGTCGCACCGCAAAATTTTGTGGGGAAATATTTTCCGTGTTAGGTGGTTGTGTGGGCACAGAAGGTATTGAAGATGTTGTAGAGAAGTTTGCAGCTTCTACTGTTGTTGAAGCGTTTTCCTCTTCCTCAGCCGTTGTTTGTATGATCGTCGTTGAGGCAGGTATAATTGATGTCAATACCAAATCCACTACTGATACCGTTGAAAGTATAGAGTCCACTACTGGTACCGTCCAATCCATAGAGACAAATCTCGTTGTTCGCGTCAATATTTCCTTCCATGGTGGGGTGGAGGCTGATGTTTCGGCCTCTATTACGGGTTGTAGGGTGGGTAGTGGGATATGGTAATACAGGTGAAAGACTTCTGGCGTTGTGGATGGGGAAATGGAAGAGGTAGTACTCGTTGGTATCGTCGACGTTCTCTCCGAAGTACTTGATGGTTGAGTATGATGTTTCATCAAAAGTGTTGTCTCCGGCGATTGAGGCGATGATACTGCTTTACTAATTTTGGTTGTGGTAGAAAGGAAGGTCCCTTTTGTAGAGAGTGTTTTGATTGTACTGGTAGACGTTGATGGTAGAGTTTTCGTCGTCGTCAAAGTATTTCGAACAGGTGATATCCTTGTTATCGATTTGAATGTCCTTATAGGAGGACGTCATCGTTGTTCGTATTGTTGTTGTTGTCGTCAAGGTTGTTGTTCTTCGTGAAGTCGTCGTTGTCCCTAGAGTTGTTGTTTCTGGGGCTGATGTCGTTTGTATCGCTGATGAAATTCGTGACGTTGTGGTCAGGGGAACTGTTCGGGGTGATGATGTTGCCATAGTCGGATTGCCTATCGTAGTTGGTGAAGTTATCGGGGCCAGAAGAGTTGTTGCAAGTGCTGCTAAAGTGACGTTGAAATAGGGAATTTCAGACTTCCATTCTGGGTCTATCTGTATTCGATTCTTCCAAACTCCTTTTCGAGATAATCGTCGAATATCGAAGAAATACCGAGTTCCAGATCTCGTCGGATGTTAGTCACGGCATAATTGGGAGGTGTTACCTTCGCGGATTCCGCAAATAGATTTAATTGCTTCATGCGATACTCGCCGTACCGTATCGTGCGTAGAACGATGTATCTTAGATCATCCGCTTTGTAATACCGGGTCGCCCGAATGAGATCGCTATTAGTTATATTCCATTGCTATAGCTCGTAGAGGATCTCATTCCATGTTATCGGGCGCGTGTTGAAAACCGGGATTCTTCTGAGTTGTCTAATACCGAACAATCGCTTGATCACCAATACGGGTTCCATCGGCACGATTTCGAACGGGTAGGTATTTCCATTTTTATCCGTGAGGTGTCGTATAGCACGCTTCGTTCTTCTTCCTTGATGGGCTATGCGAAATACATAGTTTTGAATGGTAAGGTCTTGAGGGACACGGGGAAAGGTAATGATATGTTTGATGTCGTGAGGTAGCTGGTGCCCAACTGGCAGTATTTCGTAGGCTGTTCATGCAGAAGGTAGTCTTCGGAAAATTGGAAAACGAGGTCGGGGTGGGGAAGGACTATGTAATTTAGGGTGACGAATGCTTCAAAAGTTCCAACATGCTTGAATCTTCAGGAAGGTGCAACTTCGGTTGGTTTCCATATGATCGTGTATTCCTGTGTGAGACAGTATCCTTGGCTGTACGAGCAGTTCTCAGTGTCGCCCAATGGACTAATGATGTGCTGTCCGTCGAAAGTGGCAACTTGTCCTTCCTCTACAGTGTATACGCTGCGAAGATAGTTCCTGGTCCCCCATAGTGGTATCGCAATATCATCTTCCTCTATTTCATTAGTTTTCCATAATCCGACTGCAGAATCAATTCATGATCGCGTATTTTCTTTGATGTCCTGGCCGTTGCGCGCAGTTCTTAGGGGATCGACAACTGACGACGTCGCAGTATGGTGGTGGTAGTACGAATGCGGAGAAAACTGCTTATGGATACCTCAATGGCATCTCTGTAGCACTTGGTTGCGTTATTCCAAGATGGATTGGAAACGTCTGCAAACAGTTTCGTCGTAGTTCGTAGCATGAGTGCGTTTGTCGGAGTTGTACAATCGAATGATTCTGGAAGTGAAAAGATGTTCGAGTATGGGTTTGTGCCACATATCTGGTATTTCGCAATTGTGAATCCACTGCACAGTATCAGAGTCATGATACACAATAAGTGAATCCCTGGAGAGTTGATCCTTCCTCTCGCGAAGGTGCCGGGAGGTGCGGGAGCTGGAGCATCACTTATCGGAAGCGGTCTATATTGTGCATATGGTGGTGCTCCATAGCCATAGGGTTTTCTTCCTTGTACTGGTGGAAATCTAGTGGTACACTCTACGATGGAAGAGCGGTGGTGTACGTTGTCGGAAAGGTGGGTATCTGGGATAATATCCTCGTGGACTAAAGAAAGGATTTTGGGTGGGTCGCATTGTCCTCTGCATCTGCCTGAACTTATTTCTATCCTGATCACTGGTGGGTTTCTGTCGTGGTGTTGCTTTCATGTGACTCAACTGCTGCTCAAGCCGATTGATTTTCTCATCCATAAGAAGAGCATTGACGGCTTGAAGGGCGTCTTCTTTCCTTTCCTGTTCCAAGATGCGAGATTCCTTTTCTGCACTGCATACTATCTCATCGAATTCGTTCGTATCAGGTAGTCTTCTAACCGCTTTCTTAATCTCGGGATTGAGGCCCTTGATAAAGAAGTCAATGGCCATTTGCTTAATGAGTGGTTGACCTTGTCCCTGGAAAGCGATCTTCGTTTTGTTGTAAATTTTCTTGGCGAATTCTCCCACGGTGTCCTTTCCTTGCGTCATATTATGTAGCTCATCTCGGATATTGCTGAGAAGAGAGGTATTCTTCATTCGCTTGGCTAGCTCCGTTACCAAATCCTTCCAAGGTATCTTCTCTCGATTCGGGATCTGTTGGTACTTCAGTTTCGCTCCACCTGTCAGGTAGAGTGGTAGTATTTTCTGCGAAATCAGGTTCGGGATAGCAAGCTCGTGCGTCACTTCCGAGTATTCAGTCAAGAATTCCTCAGGAGTTTTTTCCCCAGAGCCTAAGAACTTGTCCAATCTGTTTTCCAGTATTTTGCAGGCCTTGTATATCTGCTCTTGAAGTTCCTTGTCCGAGATAGAAGGTGTTGCGCTTCTTTCTTGTGACGTAGTCGGTTTACTTTCTTCTTCTTCCTCTGACATGCTTGATCTTCTTTCCTTTGGCATAGTCGACTTCCTTCGGTTCGCTTCGAAAATTGCTTCTCTTCGTTGCTCCCTGCGTTGGTGTCGCAATAATCGTGCTGTGGTTGATGACGACGTATTGGACGCTGTTGGTTCTGCAAATAAAGGTTGGCGGGAAAAACAGAGTGAAGGATGAAATACTAAGATGAGATTATTTTATTCTAGTCTAAAAAGAGGAGCTTCAAATGTACTAACATTTTGCTAAGAAAGTGTGATTGTAATTTTATTTTCTACTTTTACAGATGATGCCCAACGGTAGAGCCAATGAAGTGCCTGAGGCACGAAACGATCAAAATGCTAGAGAGATGCTGGAAGCGCCAAATGATCGAATTAATGAAGAAGAACTACTTGAAGCACCAAACGGTCAAAATGATGGCGAAAGAGTGTTCGGAGCAGATGTTCAAAGCGATCGTCAGCAATGCTCATGTTTCTGAAATTTCGACTTTAGTTATTAACGCTAAATAGTTCGAAGCCGGAACCTCCATGTAAGGCTCGGCATAGTTCCGCAGAGCAGCTAATGCTAAGATTGATGAAAATATCGTGTGTGAGATATTCAATGTTCGCCGGCCTTAACAAAACCAATTCCCAACAACTATTTATTAGCAAGGAGATGATCATGCAATAGGACGAAACAAGTGACCTTTCAAATTATGACAACTAAACTACAAAAGATCGCAGTGAGCCGTCGGCCCGCGGCGGTGAATCATGACGGCCGATATGAGTAAATAAAGGTGCGGTCGTTACTCGCAAAATTTACAAGACGAGGGTAGAGAATTCGAGAAGGAAGTTGAGAAACTACATCGAATAAGAATAAGAGAAGGTACGAATGCACACCTGAAGGCTTTCTACGGTCTCTTATATATATGTTCTGCTAATGGATACAAACATACTTGGTCACATAAAACGTATAATAAAAATGGGGTTCAAGTTAACATTGCCTAATGGAAAATACACAAACTTCCTAACGGGTCCATTATCCTTCGATAGTTTCCATGGATTTCTTTCTCTTGTTCTGCTAGTTCGTTTTCGTCATGTTCGATGTCGCTTCACTGTTGCAATGTTTGCTTACTCACTCATTGTGTAAACATAGAGTCCGCTGTTCGCACATGTGCGGAATATTCGACAAGGCACGTTACAGTAGAAGCACCTTAGCCGACGACTAACCAATCAATGATGATTCACAGTAAGGGTTCCGTGGGCTCCTCTCATAAGAAGAGAAGAGACTGATTTTTCTAAATGAGTCATCGCTTACTTGAAGGTTGCGTCCAAACGATTAGTATTCAAGCAGCAAATGCTGATCGCATGAGGAACGGTTAGGCCAAGGATCGTCTTACTTACAACAAGTATCACCATTATAGAAAAAATCCTTTAATCAAACCGAGCTGCTAGAGAGCAAAGAATTTTTCCATTTAACCTTTTTAGAGAAAAAATCTCCGATTGTTTGTGAGAATAGCGTTCTAAGAAAATTAAAGATAATCTGCTAGTAGTGGTGTATAAAAGGGGTAATGTATATGTTAGCGTTGCCATCAACGTTTTGTTACGAGTATGACTCCTTGCCAAATTCATTTTGAAGCCTAGGATAAAAAAGATCTTCAAAAAGGTGCCAATTGTGAGTACTGAAGGGTACCAATAGGGCTTTTTGAGTCTCATTCCGTCACTCCTTCAAAGCACCATTACAACTTTAGTGCTGTATAACTTACTTCCCTCGTTTGATCACTTGTCAGCATTTTTGTTTTTTTATGAGATAGAAGAAAACATTCACAATACGCTATTAGGGCTCTTGCTAAAATGCTATATTTCGGTGTATGGACTGAAATCAAAAAATTAACTCTTTGTAAAGAACTTAATGTCAACCACCGGTTGCACTATTATGCACTGCAAATTGCTTAAGTGCATTGAAGCCTCTGATGAGCTGAAAAAGCGTTAGGGCATCTTTTTGAGCATTTTTGAGTAGGCTAATCAAAATGCTCTTTTGAGGCTGACAATTTGATTTTTTTATAAGTCGATGCTACGATAGATGCAAATTGAAGTTGCAATTTCCATAGACCAATTACTGGTAATTACTGGTAATTCATCGACATCAATATCTTCATGCTGTCCACATTTCGCCAATTTGCGTTTTGAAAGCAAAAAATGGTTTATTTACGGGATTTAACAGCATTGACATTTACAACTTAGAGATAATGAGATCGACATTTCCGTAGAAACCTCATGCAATAAAGTACAGTCTTTCTGCAAAACGCAAAAGATTTTTATTTTTGCCTAATGCTTGGCTTCCAAAAATTCGGAAAGCATCCCAAGAAACTTTCTAAAGGTGTCTAAAGCTACGTCTTATACGTTGAAAGTATCTAACTCGCCTCCCTCAATCGAGTAGAATTTTTTCAACCGTCATTGCTGGTGATGATTAGTATTCTATCTGCTTCCTCCTTTCTCGGATGAGAGAAGAAGCACAACTCCCCAAAGTGTTTGCCAAAGTAATGTTGTTCACCAGGCTACTTCTCAGACAATGAATAATTCACTTAAGCTCCCTGGAAAGTGTAGTCTCTCCCCGGTGGTAATGCATGATTATGAAGACTGCACTTGCCCAATTCTCATTGTATATTCTGGTATATAGTTATGTAATGTGCATATGCAAGTTATATCGCATAAGGTTTGTGATCTTCAGAAATTCGAACTCCGTATGGGGCCATTTGTAGTAGCCTTGCTTTCGTAAGACGAACTTAGCGGCTACAATTACATTCTGAGCCCATTGAGCGCTATTAGTTATTTTTTATGGAGAATTGATTTTGACATGGAAATCCAAGTCTCTATAGAAATTTATGTAGCTGTTGATTAGCTAAGTTTTTTTTAACGAATTACGCAGATCTTTATTATCATATATCCGCTCTTTTGAATTTTTGAATGAAAATTGAGTAATAAAACCACTTCGTCCTTATATCGTTATCCCATTAAAAAAGCGCTATTTTGCCTTTCCAGACCTCGTTTTCAAGTTGTATTAAGTGCACAGATGACTAAATTTAGTGACTTGATACACCCTTTGGTTGCATAAGCGCAATAAGGACTGAGACCTGCGGTTTATGAAGTTCTGTAGACAAGAATCCAAAATTTAGGTCAAGTATAATATTCAATTTTTCTGCTTAATTGGTTGAACATGACTTTCTGTGGCCATGCAAACAAACATCAAAATCATAAATGGGCGTACACTTCCTACATTTTACACCTGACCGCGGCTCAGTTTATCACACATAATTATTGGAAATTTAATGAAAAACTTTTGCTCTTTTACTTTGCTTCAGAACGTCACCGCAAAAATAATTGCTTAAACAGAGTTGATATCCGATCTTCCTTGATATACTGCTTGCACCTGCTTGCAGAACTTCTAATTCCCTACCAGTGACTCATTTTGTCATTGTTATGTTTCATAATGGTGATAGGTGCCTAAGTCCCATTCTGAATCATAGCTTAATCCTCTCTCTGAATAGTAGCAGATCAAATACCCAACAACTAGAACCGCATTTAGTTGTATTCGATTGCATTTCCGCTTTCATTATTCACAGATGCATGCGCGATTATCATGAAGATAGTTGATGATTCATAATTCATATGCTTAGGCAGCGCTCAACAATATCCTGAGCTTTAGTTTATTCATCATTTGAGCTTTCCGAGTGTGTTGAATGTAAAGCTATATTTTATTCTTGATGGCAATACATAAAATGAACATTTGTAAACTTTTTGAAGTGACGAGTGCTGGGTGGGCGTGGCTCATTGCCAGCACCTTGCCAATAATTGGCTGGGAGACAACAGCCAATCGTCGCCTAGATAGGCGGAGAACAGAAAATCTGAAATCGAGAATCTACATAAATGACGGTTCAAGTGCATGACTGCTCCTTTACAATCATTGCGCAACCTATTTTTGTGTCGAAAATCTGGTCATGCTTGATTCTACCAACTTTCGCATAACCTGGCTTTCAGAAGTTTAACAATTTAAAAAAATTGCTAAGAATTTTTAGAAAGTTTTGAAAGTACTGCAAATGTCTTTGCTGTTTTTTTTTGTCCGGAGCTCTCAAAACACTAGTTGGCATATCTCAAAGGCAGTGGATCGGCAAAATGGACCCTAATCAGATTTTGGTAGCGTTAGATGGTAAGCCCCCCAAGTAAACCGTAGCCTCCCCCCCCCCCACCCTCCGAATCATGCGCTGAGTCCTGAAAATGCGCTTTAAATCTCCACCGATGGTGTACTTGGGGGAGGGGGGGGGGGGAGGAGGGTCTACCACCTAATGCTAGCAAAATCTGACAGGGCGGAGGAATCTTGCATATCTTTGAGTTCAGAAAGCTTCATAGGCCAAAGACGTTCTACCATTTGGACTATTTTATACCTAGAAAAAACGCTTACTACTACAAATTTTATACCTAGAAAAAACGCTATATACTACAATTTGTTAAGTTCGTAAATCAGTGGCAAAAAAATGTTTGGTTAGACGAAAGTGAATGTAGTTTGGAAAAACTTTATAGCCTACAAATCCACTGTCAAAGATCGCAAGAGTTACCCATCGTTACAGTACAGTCTATAGACGACATTTGTTAGTCACTAAATGCGGACGAATATTTCTTGGAATACGCTTGGTGTGCCATAAAAAATCGTCAATGAAATTTAGGCACTAACACTAATTAGTCTCTTCTGTTAGAATGGAATTTTCTCCTAATTATTCTGGGTGAGTTCACAGTTGACATGCTGTACTGTACTTTGAGACAATGATTATTCTCAGTCTACTGGGCATCATTTGTTGGAAAATAGATCTCATCCTTTTCCCACGTCGTCTGTTACTCAAGCAAAGTTTAATAGCTTCTTACAGGGCTTTGTAGCTTTTCACTACGCATATCTCAATTGAAGTTCTTCAGTAGAATCTCGAAAAAAAATGAGATTTCCAAAAAGGGGGTCAGCAAAAAATTGAGATGAACTTGCAGAGATGTGGCACAAGAGGATGTTAAGATCTCTGAATATTCAGGAGCTCAAGGTTTTGGTTAAACCATGAACGTGAAAAGAACTTTTTTTTCAAGAATCAGCATTCTCGATTATTCCTCTCGTCCCTTCTTTACCTCACGTTCACAATACAGACTCTCAGTGATCACTGAGAATGTACTATCCTAAAAGAATCTTTCAAAGATTTGGCTATGTGATTTAACGTCTGCATGCCTAGTATAGCAGGACATTCACACATCACTGGTTTATGAGTAATGTCTGTTCTCGTAACCGTGCTCTATAAATGTGATTCGAACCGTTAAAACCTCTTCACAATGAAGTTATTGAAACGAGTAAGAAAAATGTGTTACCATGCTCCAATATAGTAGTATAGTCCACATCTTAAATTTTCATTGAAGTTGCAGGATGATTTCTATCTGCTTCCACTCTTTTAACTAAACTGAAAATGTTGGTGCAAATTGTAGCCCCTCAAGCAGATTTCCTAATTATGAATTATGTTGTTTTCATTCGAGTTTCATTCTCTGCTCGTAATGGTGGTAAATCTTCAAAAAAACAAAAACAAAAACAAAGTACCGTCAGCACAATCTGAGTTCTTGATTTGTAAGTTTTCATTTTTTATCGTGCAAAATTCGCTTTAGCCTCTTCAAATTCTTGCAAATAATGGGTAAGGTTGGGTTATTGTGTATGGGTTTTGTGGGCGGATCCCGGACCGGCTGACCCTTCGGCTAACATGGTGGTTTCAAACAACAACATCACATACACATCGAAAGATGAGAATGCATGCTTTCCATGAAACAAGAACATTCTTGCTCACCTCAAGGGGAGTGATAAAGTTGCAGAAACAAACCACCAACTGTGGCTGGCTGACAGAAAACGAAAAGCTTATTGATATCGCAAGCTAGCAAATGTGTATATAAAAACAAGCAACTACGAAGTAAGTGTCAAATAACATGCAATAAAACACTACGCAACCAAAATCCAATGCTCGAAACACCGATGTTGTCACGAGCAGTAATTGTTGGTTGCAATATTGAATTTTTTCAGATTACAAATTTAAAACATAACCGAAGTCCCGCATACAAGGATGGTAAGCATCAAACGTGTAGACGAGCAGTAATATAGCGAATGGAATTAAATGAAACAAGAGTTCCAAGCAACACAATATTGGGAAGAGTGGGAGGGGACGCGGTTGATGTCGAAGGAAGTCAAGAGAACGCACCACCAGAGGTCGAGCGCAACCAACAGTCAGCGCACATGATGGAACGCGGCTTGGATTCGCGGGATACGGAACGATCATAATGGTTATTTGTTCGAATGGATGGGGACTGCGCGCACGAACGAATAAATACCCGAGAGGCAATTAGCCACAACTGCGTCAAAGATGGCGCTGGTATGGAGGCGCAAATACATGTGTTTATGTTTAGAAAAGTTGCAAGATGAGAATGACTGTTGCCAAGAGTGTGCAAACGTTTCTAGAGAATTTTTTACGCAGTGGACAGTTATAGGCAAGAAATACAAAATTACATAAAGACTGCTGCATGACGAAGGCGCAGAAGCAGTTTTAGTTGAGCGGGCGCGAACGCGAAGCGCGCGTATCCTCACCGTTGTAAATTCCGCGCCTCATGCGCTCTGGCTAATAAAGCACAAAGCCGCGTTCGCGCACAAAGATATTGCGCCTTCGTCATGCAGCAGCATATAATTATCTGAGTAAGTATAGAAATTGTAGAAAGATTGTTTTGGAATTTTCTTTGATTCACATGGAATTTTTCCAAAGTTTTTGAGTTTCGCTGCCCTTGATTTTACATAAATGCCAGCGTCTCGTAATTTTCCGCTTTTTGCTCACCAGAATTCATTATCACTTTGCTCACTAATTTACTACAGTAATTTTTGATGTGATATATGGCGAGCGAGCTTACGTTAACGTTTACTCCTTCTCAAAAAAAGTCATGAACCCATTTTGCAAAAAAACAGAAAATTGACTTGAGAGTATTCTTCAACATACTTGAAACTGACAATGCAAAATTTGATTCCTGATGATCTTGTTCCAAAGAATTTAGATGCCCTTTATTCGCGAAAAGTGATGTCTATATAATACATTTTTTACAGACGTGCGCAGGGCTTTTATACCCTGTTCGCAGAGTCCAACCGAGGGCGGGGGGGGGGGGAGGAGATTTTTGAAAAATTACTTATATGGGTTATAAAAATGCGTAATTAACTTCTTTATTCCTGTAAACAATTAAAACATTTTTAAATTTTCAAAAAATTCAAATTAGCCTTGTAAAAAATTTTTTTCGGGGGCGTGATTTAGGGATTGGGGACCCGCAAAAATTTCAAGAAGCACCCCCCCCCCCCCGGCCGGAAATCCTGGAACCGCCACTGCCTGTTCGATATGATTAGGTAACGTTAAGTATAAATATGCCAAATGAACAATTTTCCATCAGCCCGTGAGGCTTCCACTTCCACTTTTCTAACGACTATGCATACCTCCTGGGAATTTTTACTCAATTTTAGTCATTGTTTTTACCGAGGGCGTCTGATGTGATGCATACTTCGGCTTATTGTCATTATATATTGTTTGCTTCTGTTTATTACATCAGGTCCCTTGCACCAAAAATAGATTATGCATTTGCAGGTTAAACACTACTACTGAAAAAATGTCCATTGATCTACAAATGGCTTATATCTACACCTGTACTAATGGTCATCCCTACAAGCCTCTATACAACTGCTCAAGCAAAACACTGGAAGAATGGTACGCGACTGGCCAGTACAATGGCCTCTGGGACTTTACTTTCTCATCACGGAAATAATTTTGGAGGTATGGCTTTCCTTCAGAGTTTTCACTCGCTTCTTAATGAAAACTAATCATTTAGATGCTCTACCTGCCTTGCCTCGCCTCAATGTGGAAATTAAAGCTTCTTAGCACTTCATGTTACATGTTGAATGGAATCATGATTAGGAACTCGACATCGACTGTTTGTTCACATAAGCTTCTAGAACTCTTATTGACCGAATTTTCGGAATAGTCGCCAAAATTCGACGTTTCATATTGCCAAGAACGAAAGGAAAAAACACTTATTTTGCCATCCAACCAATGCTCCTGACTAAATTAAGACCAAAAATTCCTTTTGCAATTCGTGATTTATAGTCACTCAAGTACGCCAACATCTATCATGCTATCAATAATGTTATTGTTTCGGTAACGACACCCTGCCTCTATATCTATTTGTGCACCAAACTCTATAGAAAAAAGGAGTTTGGCCTGCAAAGTTGGGAGGTTTCAGAAACAGGTTGGCAATCTGCAAGCTTATTAGGTTATAGGAAATCAATGGTTGTGAATTGAAGAAATGATGTACCCTTTGATTCAACTGTCTTGGAGGTTGGAAGGTGGGGCTTCGTGACCTGATTAAAGGCAGTGGCTCGGCCAATCTCAACCTAGTGAAATTTTCGCTTACCTGGGGCTATTCAATACGCTGATTCCGAAAATGCATTTTTGAGAGCTTGAAAACGACGAAAACGAGCATTTTTTAATCCCCTTCTTTTTGGAACTGGACGAGTGGAGCAAGGCTGACGACATTGAATCGTTGCAGGACCCAAATAGCATTACGGCGGGCAGTCTCCAATGGTGGGAAGAAATCTGCCAACTCGTCCGGATGCGTGTATAGGCTGTATCAGCCGGCGCCATCTATTCCTACCGGGCTGGCTGCGCGAGCGGTTTGCGCGCGGTAGCCGTGAGTAGCGTTGGGGCGCGCACTGCCATCTATGAATATGACGTTGCCTTGCACGCTGCTATGCACAATGCAATACGATGATGGCGAAGGCATCCAATTCTACTTCAGTAGTTGCTATGCTGTTGTACTGTTATCTCTTTGACCAGACGAAGGGATAGCTTACAACTCCTAGGTGTACGTACTTTTTTTTTGAACTCATTACTTTTCTGCATACAAAATGGCCATAGTTTTGAACATGCTGACTAACGATTTCGACTTTTCTGGCCTTTTCCTCACATAACGTCTGATCTGTTTCAGTTATTTATGCATTGAGGGCTATGCATCAGGACAAGTCCTGTAAGATTATGTTCAAGAATCTCGAACTAGCGCAAGCCATCATGCTGACTAGCGTAAGCCCTTCATGCTGAATGCTTCGTGTAAGAAGTCAAGAGATAGACAAGCCACTGCCTCTGCATTTTGACATCACCCTTTGGTTTGAATTCGCTTGCTAACATCGCCGTTCCCTTGGGCTCATGTAGCGATGTTCGGAGCTAATGACAGAGAAAACCTAATGCTAACGGCTAAAGATCTGCTTGAAAGAGGACTGTTAGAGAAATTGCAGGTAATAGCCGATGCTCTAGATGAAGTGGCACGACAACGAATGTTCTCCACTACATCCAATTACACGTTTGCGTTGAGTACTTCGCACCTAGTATCCTCTATAGATCTATACCCGTATAGATTCATAAATCATGTCACTAACCAATGAGAACCCAAGATCACTTGATCAGTTATCTACAGGAGAATCTTAAACTTTTTGAGTGATACTTATGTAACCGTGAAGTGCATCAAGAAATGATAAATTTGCAAACTACCGTAACCGACTACATCCTGGAACGCTCAAAACTTTACGCACGTTTTCAAATTTTGACGAACACGCGAGCGTCCGATAGCAAGAAATACTTACTCGAGAACATCAGCAAAGAACCCGATGGTGATCATGAGGCCCTTCACAAGAAACTTTGCAAAATGCCGACCATCCAAACTGTAACTCATATCATCACTTTTGATATGCGAACTTGGTATGCATTCGTAATACAGTGTTGGCCAAAACTATAGATCCACTATAAAAAACTGCCGTAGTTCATCTGCTTCTCAACGAATTGATCTGAGATTTGGAACAGATGTGTGTTCAACAGGCTTCCATCAGTGACCGGAGCAGATCCCGTTTTCGTTAGATTATTCAGGAAAAATCAAAAATTTCGAAAAAAGCATGCTCGAAGGTTGGCCAAAACTATAGATCCACCTAAAATTTTTGTCTGCTAAAGCAATTCTCGGCTTCCAAAGTCTTTTGTGCATGTACATAGTTGAGAATCAAAGCAGTGGCTTTAATTCAGCTGTGTCATACCTTTATAAGAAACGCTTATCTGCTTTTTTCACTTGAAAAATACTTTTATGCTTATTTTGTTCCCGAGAATGTGTTTTTCATAGAGGATTCCGCACTTTTTCGACTGGTTTGAAAGTGATAAGACTCGATTTATCTTATAGATGCTAAGCAGTGTGAACAGAGAAAAAAATTCGGGCTTTTGTATCCAAAGCGCACCCGACATAGACCTAACCGTAGGCCTGCGTTCATTATGCCTTCAAACTCTTTCTGCAATGTCGTTATGAGCGTGAACTGGAGTAATGACATTGTTAGTATGTGTGAGAGTCCCTATGCAGTTCTTGCAGATTTATGCAGATCCTAGTATGCAGCTTCGAAGACTTCTTCCTGCAAAAAGTGATTTGTCCTTAAAGTAAAACAAGCCTTAAAGTTATTTTTGGTTCTGACCATAATGCTTATGTGAGTCACAAGGCAACATTCAACGCATTTTGTATTTACTAGTCAGCAGCTAAATAGTGGCAAAATTCAAGGAAGGTACAATTGGCACACGAGTAGATTTCCTGCTTAATATAGTGTCCCTGCAGACGCGACAACGCTGAGGCGTCAATAATTGCCTGGCGAGTTCCCGAGCTAGTGTTTTCCAGTGTTTTCTTTGCTTATTCTATGCTTTTCAGGTGATTCGTTGCTGATAAAGAAGAAAAGGGTAAGTTAGAGAGTAGTTTCTGTTTTCTGAGAAGTTTTATCATCGCATATTCACAGATATCCACGTGGAAGCAGTTTGCATTAGCTTCTTGTCTGTTTTTTTTTCTCACTTCATGTCTCTTTCTTCTTGTGAGGTACTTCTTTGAACGCTAGTGGGTTTTTACGATTGACTTATTGTCTTTATCACATGAAGTACTTATTTAAAATGCTATTTCTTATGGATGAAAGCCGAAGTAGCTGCAAGACAAGCGCGTTCAAAGAAACGCCTCACAAGAAGGAGGAGGTTTGAAAGAAAAAGTGACAAAAGAAAAGGAAATGACAAAAAAATAAACAAAAAGCTGACGCGAAATGCTTCCACGTGATATCTGTGATTATGCGATGATAGAACTTCTCAGAAAACAGAAACTACTCTTTAACTTACCCTTTTCCTCTTTATCAGCAACGAATCAACTAAAAAGCATGAAATAAGCAAAGAAAACACTGGAAAACACTAGCTCGGGAATCGCAATGCATTTATTGACGCCCCAGCGTTGTCGCGTCCGCAGAGACACTATATTAAGCAGGAAATCTACTCGACTGTAAGTACTTTGAGATTGCCGAACACGCCGCAAGACTTATGCTTTAAAAAAGAATTAAAATGCGACTTCGCAAACAATCATGACTGTAGTTTACAAACTTCTTTTCAAGTGAATAATGCTAAATAATGCTTCTACATTATCTTGAGCTTACAAAAGTAGCGTACACCAATTTTGAAAGCAAAAATCCGAGCGCAGGCCTACGGTTAGGTCCATGTCAGGTGCGCTTTGATTACAAAAACTCGATTTTTTTCTGCTGCTCATACTGCTAAGCATCTATAAGATAGATGGAACCCTTTAAAACCAGTCGAAATAGTGCGGAATCCTTTACAAAAACACATTTTCGGAAACAAAATACGCATAAAAGTATTTTTTGAGTGAAAAAAAGCACATAAGCGTTTCTTATAAAGGTATGACGCAGTGAACTAAAGCCACTGCTTTGAATTTCGACTATGTACATGCACAAAAGACTTTGGAAGCAGAGAATTACTTTAGCAGACAGAAATTTTAGGTGGATCTATAGTTTTGGCCAACCTTCGAGCCTACGTTTTTCAAAATTTTTGATTTTTTCCTGAATAATCCAACGAAAGCGGGATCCGCTTCGGTCACTGATGAAAGCCTGTTGAACACGCAGCAGTACCAAATCTCAGATCAATTCGATGAGAAGCAGATGAACTACGGCAGTTTTTTATAGTGGATCTATAGTTTTGGCCAGCACTGTACACACGGTTTTATCGCGTATAAAAGCGCACAATAGGCTGTGGGCTGCATACACAGGCTACTGTGCGTGGCCTGCACACATAGCCTACTGTGCACTGCCACACAATAAAGCTTGGGACGCAATCCGCAGCACTGATCCGAGTTCACAGAACGAGTGGCGACAGACTTTCTTTAGCCCTGCTTTCGCTGCGGTGAAGTAAAAGTAAATATACCAGGTCAGCTAAAAAAATAAGTTCGTTTCGGTTGCAAATTTCTATAAAAAAATTTTCTTGTTGCTTTCTATCCATGGTCTTTTGTGGGAATGTAGCTCAAAGCTTCCTCTATCACATATCAAATTAGGATTTTCTATCATCAGTAAGCACATATGCCTCAACATGACTAAATTCCCAAAAGCTTGTTTCATTGACTTCCTAAGTTTCGTTTTCATGCTTTGATAGATGTAGAAAACAGCAGTTCGGTGTTTGAATACAGAGCAGTTTTCCCTACCTAGTGAATATCAATGGAAATTGAGATTTTTCACTTTAAAAATTTTTTGTCAAAAAAAACCAAATTTTCATATTTGCGCGCTATGAAAAATTGAGGTTTCACACCTCTTTGCGGACTTTCTTCTTTGGAAGGTAAGCTCTACACAAACAAAATTTATACTTTATTTCATATTGAAGTGCTCTTTCGAAAGATACTAAAGACTGGACAAAAATTCGTCGGCAACATTTGTATTAGGTTGTCCGGAAATTAATGCAGGTTTTGAATTTCAACCGCAACAAGTCATACACTTCTCAATTCTGAATAGGTAGCAAGGTACCATTCGATAGAGCAAAGCAAGCTCTACAAGATGGCTATCTTGGCAACAGCTCTAATCCACGACGAGTTTCGAGCCAAAAACTAAAAAGATTCAAGGGCCCGAAAAATTGAAAAAAAATCGTAACTCAGTTCAAATCCTACAAAAATCCTAACTTGCTCACGTAAACGCTATCCACATAAAACATCTATATAAGCCTTTGCAGTATTTTTTCCTCTGTTAGAAATCAAGAAAACGGGAATTGTCGTGCATTTGCCAAAGTGACCTGTGTCGTTCCCACATAAGTATTTGTATACTACAAACCTGTAGAAGTTCTAACGTAAGTTTCCAGCTCCCTACAAGCTTTAGTTCTCGAGAAATTTGAACTTTAGCTTAGACCCATGACTGGGAGAATTGTATTCGATCTCGAGAAATAAAGCTTGTAGAGAGCTGGAAACTTACGTTAGAACTTCTACAGGTTTGCAGTATGCAACTACTTATGTGGGAACGGCACAGCGCCACTTTGGCAAATGCACGAAAATTTCCGTTTTTTTTTTGATTTCTAACAGAAAAAAATACGGCAATGGCGTATATAAATGCCCTAAGTGGAATGAGTTTACTTGAACAAGTTAGAATTTTTGTAGGATTTTTATGAAGTGAGTCACGATTATTCTCAATTTTTTGTTAAGTTAAACCTTTTTAGTTTTTGGCTCGAAACTTGCGGTGGATCAGAGCTTTGCTAAAGCAAGATAGCTGTCTTGTAGAGCTTGCCTTGTTCTATCGAATAATGCTTTGCAACCTATTCAGAAATGAGAAGTGTATGACTTATTACGGTTGAAAATCAAAACCTGCATTAATTTCAGGACAACCTAATAAAAGCCGCAAAAGCGACCGAACTTATTTATTAGCCAACCTAATACTTTTCGATCAATGCCAAAATACCGAAGTGTTCTTGCCTTTTCCATTGAGATTTGAAAGTTATTATGAAAATTTCAGAAATTTTTACGATTTGCCACTCAGTGACAGTCATCCCAGGGACTATAGGTTGGCTTTACACCTGCAATCGTGTTTGCCGCCGCCATTTCAACTGTAAACGCCAAGACTCTCTTCTTTGTTGCTGTTTTCATTTGTTTATCGCTTTTTTAGTCAGTTAGGTCGTTCCGAAAGTTATGTCGCTTTTTTTTTCAAATGAACGCCATATTTCGGGGAACCAAGATTTTCATGAGCTGTTAAGATCGGTCGATGCAGCATTTCGTCTTCTTTCTAATGGTTGTATTATAGTTTCATTGCATAATTTTCAATGAGCCCTCGAAAAATGACCAAAACATGCGACTCATGCTTTTTTTATATTTTTGTAATAATTTCCCGAAGATGTACAAGTAACAGATAATTAGAGCGAATCCTATAGAACACAAAACGCATTTTTCTTTTCCTTACTCTTCTTAGAGTTTCTAGAATCAATTTTTCGGTGCTATCAAATTCCATATTTTTTCAACTCAAACCTCACAAAACAACAACCGGCAAGCAACTCGTGTGTCATTCGACGTAGGTTTTTCTCCTCTCTAACCAGCTGTTTTCCAAATTATAATATAAATCTTCCAGAATAAAATCATCGTAATTCAGGTTTTCCAGACGCGCCAGTCTGTACCTCAAAATCCGAAAGTTGTTAAATTGAAGCGGTAAACGCTCACTGGCTTTGTATAAAATTGTTTCAAACCATAGTCCAACTTTGTAATCAAAATTTATTGGTGTTTGATGCATTTGTGTCTGAGGCAAGCCTGCTAAAATTCGGTGAATCCATTGAAAAATTTTTACAAAAATTATGACAAGCTATGGAAAGTAGAAAAAAATCGTGCTGTTTCCTACGGGGCTTGCTCTCCACCTGTTACTTGGACTCCTTCGGACGATTGTTGTAGAAATGTAGAAAAATTTGAAATTTGACCTTTTCAAAAAGCATGGGCCGCAGATTTTGGTAATCTGGAGCTTATCGAGTACTGTGCAATGCTCCTATGACCGGAAAGAAAGACTAGAAGGAGAATGAAATGTTGCATCGAATGATACCAAGATCTCCTAGAAATCTTGCTTCCACGAAATGTAGCGTTCACTTGAAAAAAGGGACATTACCTTTGGAACGACTTAATATAATACTGCTGGTAGTGAAAAGGTCTTGTTCGCGGTTATGCTTCTCATTTTATTAAACGAGGTTATTCAGTTGCTGCCTACGCCTGATAACAAAAACGGGGCGAAGAACAATGACAGATTGAAAAGTTATGAAACAACGGCTTCTCCTTAGACTCACTTGCGAGCGCCGTAGAACCTCTTCTTCCACGTCTTTTCCACTCGAGTTCATTTGAGTTGAGCCTGATATATGACATTCCACACATTACAGCAAGATGCTGGCAACGCCAAGAAACACACCATGATTTTATTTGCAGGCATCACATTGTCAATGCAAAAATGTCAGTAGATCTGCAAATGGCTTATATTTACACCGTAATCCATGGCTATCCTTACGAACCGTTGTACGATTGTTCAACTAAAACTATGGAAGAATGGTACGCCACCGGAGCAGTGCAGTTGCCTTTAGGTATCTATTTTCTTGTTACAGGAACAATCTTGGAGGTAAGCACTTCTGCAAGAAAACTTGCAAGTAACACTGCAAGTAAACCGTTAAGAGTCTCTACCTACCGTGTCTCGTTTCTATATGGAGATCAAAATTGTTCCGAAATTCTTGTTATAAAATAATGTTTTTCCTTGGTGTTTTGGACATGTGGTCGCTTTTTGTTAATTCTATCATGACTGGTTATTTTGCATTAAAAGGAGCTGTATTCTGTACAAATCCAGTTACGCTGCTGACTTTGGGTGCCTTCGGCTGTGGTGAGTATTTGAAGTTCAAGATAGAAATTACACGGCAAGCGGAAATTGCTGGTCATTGAAACGGGTGCCTTTATTAATTAAGCATACCGCATATGTCAGGTTCTCAGCTTAAATGTATAATCAAGACAGGTCACACTAAGACAGGGTGTGGGATATCGTTTTCTAACAAGGTAGGCATTAATTAAGCAATTGCTTTGGCAGAGCCACGCAGTAGCTCTACAGTGAGAAAGTCGACAGCCCTTCTTCTTATGCTAGGAATGGCCTAATCAATGGTAGCCTTCTGCGCAGGATCTTGGCCTCAGCTCGCGCTCCCTTCGTACCGTTCGTAATGAGATTTCGTGCAGAAGACCGTTCGCGCTCTGCAGCTCCAGTTTATGGAGTGTCAAAATTTTACTTACACTGTCACAGAGTGATTTCCCATCTATGCTTGAGGGCTACTTCGGTTTGATAAAAGTTTAGAAGCTTCGATTTGAGCCGAGCTACTCCCAAAGCATGGATCGCCTGCGATCAAACACAAATTTTGCCGTTTGGTGAACTCTTGGGGTGCTGTGATAGCCTTGATCTAATTCGCTTCAGATCTCGTCTAAATCAAGTGCACCCGGCGACGTATCAGCATGCAAGGATGCCAAAAAAGAGGCTAGCCTTACTCTTTGTTTACAAGACGATGGGTGAACTGTTGCCAATGCGCTATTGTTGTGGTTTTAATAGAAAGGTTCAACTTCTTCGTAATCCGTGTCGCATAAATACTCTTCTGGTGGCACGTCCATGCCATAGCTTTTTCCTGACTCCATGATTTGTGGCAAATAGGAGGAACAATGAAGGATGTGGTGTACTGTAACTTTCATTTTTATTGATTGGGTAACAATGCTGAATGCAAGAGAACTCACACACTACTAAACTGTGCATCAAACTGAAGAGGCAAAATTTGTAAATTTCCTGACACGGTAGACGCATTCCTCTGTTCTTTGCCATCAAACACAAACACGACCATATTCACTGCTTCTTTGGATGTAAACAGCTCACTAATCAAAGCATGTATGAGGTTGGGATTATGTCGTACAATACATGTTATAGACACGGGCGAGAGCATGATTGATAGCATCTATTCAGGTTATTGACCACTATAAAGTTCTGGAGATATAAGCCAACTTTGAGTTTGTTATTCCGTTGGTTAAAATTGATTGATCTCATTGGTTGTTTTATAAGTCTTAATCATTGAGGAAGTGCGATTGTTCATGTAGTTGCACATCTCAGACAATTGCATCGGGAAGTTCGCGGGTGCTTGCTCGGCCACCAATCATCCATGCCGCGAGCTGCCCGGTATAAACCGATATTGGACTCGGTAAGTGACCGCGGCGCATCCTGTAAGCGCCCGATGGTTGGCCCGATTAGCATGCTTGTGAGGCCTAGGAAGAGTGAAAAAATTTGAGCCTGTCTTTCATGACAACGACTGAATACAAATTGAGCAACTTGTTAGCTCATCTGTCGACATCATCTACTGTCGTCGATGACACTTAACCGATTGCTGAAGTTTGTTTCGTGAGCATATAAACTCAACTGTCACACAGCCCAACCCGAGCAGCGATTAGCAGCCCCACAGACACTTAGGGTAGCCCCATCGCTGCGGCGTACCTCACGTTCTGCCTTAAGCTATAGCGTGTAAGAAGTGCGGCCTTTGATAAGGCCCGCGGCACGCCAAGTGAGGTGATTGGGCCGCGACTCTCCCGATAATCTCTTTCCAATTTCAACTTTGGCCGCGGCGTTCCCGGTAAAATATGCATGGATCGCGGCGTGCGCGGCCGAAATTTTAAGGACCGCGGCGCGCCATGTAGCACGCTTTGAGGCCGCGAACTTTCCGATGCAATTGTCTGAGATGGTGCATTGATCCTCGCCATTAGGTTGATGCAAAACTAATGACCAATTTTCAAATTCTCACTTTGACTTGCTATAACTCTCTAAAAATTTATATCACCGAATGAGGTAAAGACCATAAGAAGCAGCAAATCTTTTGCAATACAGCGCACATTGAGCTATACTCACACTACAAACAGGCAGAAGGATATGGATTGGAAAACAAAAACAGTGTTTTTCTTAAGCCTTATTTTTGACAGAACAACTCCCTTCAAAGTTTGTTAGTATAAGTGATGAGTTGCCTCTCTTGTAGCCGCAAGTCATTAGGACAAAAAGAGATGGAGAGGGCCTGGACAAAGAATATTCGCAAAAATGAAAAAATTGAAATTCAAAAGTGTCAGTTTTTCAACATTTTCATTAGTCCTGAAAGTCCCAAATTATAGAATTTTCTAGTTTTCTGCGTACTAAACAGATGAAAGCTCTGGCAGAAACTGTCAACAAGATGCCCTACCATTACGTTAACAGAAATGAGCAAAGCTTGGCGATTGCCTTTTCCAGAAGAAATTTAACACATTGACGACAACGTGACCCACATGGTTGGCCATGCACTGACTGCCACTTGGGACAATGTGACCCACATGGTGGGTTACGGCTTGAATCTTGTTAAAATGACTGTTATCTTGGAATACAATTGTTTCAGAAGTTCTTTTACGCTCTGACCTTAGAAGATACTTTTGCGTTTCTCACCCGCTTCACAGAATTACTGTAGATATACTGTAGTTGTCGATCTGCACAATTTTAGCCGAAAATTTTTGACTTGTTCGTGAAAGGCATTGTCCCACGCTGCAGACAACTAAAATTGCACGTTGTCGTCAACGTGTTAAGGGCCATAGAATGACCAAAACGACCAACCAAGTTGAGGCGCCGATACTTCGTTTAGATAGTTTTTGAGAGGCCAGAAAGTGAATGCAACGAAATTTTGATTTTGGATGCTGTAATTTGAAAGCTCTACAACTTTTCAGAATATGATGTTGGTAATCGGCTTCAACCATCGCTAGATAGCAGTGGCGTACCCAGGATTTCGGCTCGGGGGGGGGGGGGACAAATTTTTTTTCCAGAAGGTGCGTTGCGTCAGCCATGCACTCCGAAAAATTTTTCGGGATGTTTCCCGATATTTTCCGGGCCCCTGACCCCAAAATTTCAAAAAAAGGGGGCGTGGCGTCAGCCACGCCCCCGAAAAAATTTTTTCATAAAGCTAATTTGAATTTTTAAAAATAAAAATTAATTTAATTATTTACAAGTAAAAACAAGTCCTCTGCACATTTTTATAACCCATGCAAGTAACTTTCAAAAATTTCGCGACCCGTTTCTCGGGGAGGGGCGCGCGCCCCCCCCCCCCCCCCGCCCCCCCCCCTCGGTACGCCACTGCTAGATAGTGGTATGATGTGATTATTTCGAAGAAAAATTTTTGATGAAAAAAAGTGGTTTTGAAAAGGCTTGAAAAAACGGCTATCATTTTTGCATTCACTTAGTAGAAAAGTTTTCTTTGCTTTTCGCTTCTTACTTACGATTTGCCTATCTTGCTTTTAAAAAATAGGATCTTTAGAAACTATTGATATTCCTGGAGGTAACAACGTCTCATTTTTCAGTCAAAAATAATTACTAAATTTCAACTTTATATTTGATATCAAGTCTTCCTTCCTTACTGAAGAGTTCCGAGGAAGACTTAGAAATTAAGCCATACTTTGTATAAGGGAAAGCACGAAACGGAGTGAAAAAGTAACGCATATAATTTTCTCTTATATTCGAAAAGGCCAGACACGTTTGAAGATAAAACCCAAAAGAGTCTAATTATATCTATATGCATATTTGTTGTGTTCGTGAACACTTCAGTAGAGAGTCTTTATCTGCCTTTCTGTGACAAGCAGTGAGACTAAACTTTTCTCTCAAATCGGCTGCCATTTATAGATACTTATTTACATAACAGATCATATTGAAAAAACAATCATTTCATCAAAGTTACTTCCACTTATCAGCCTTCGCTAAGTTAGTCACAACAATGCTAAGTAGACCAAAAGTTCTCATCGCTCCTGAGAATGATTTTTTATCGTTACGGTTTTGCTTGGTATTTATGTTATGAGAAAGAAATTGAATTACTTTCTGAGGGCGTCTTGAGATCTCCATTATACAAAGACTGAGAAATAAAAGCAAAACAAAAAAATGGGTAAAATTTAAATTAACCATAAACAAAAATTTCAGGTTTTCTACTCTGAGCAAAGCTTGCATTTCAATCTAATTGATAAAAATGATTTTTGATTTGCCTGCTATACGTTTCAAACAAAGAACGTTATCATTTTTTTACTTATGCTAGAATCTGATGGAGCCGCTCCTCGCACATTCAAGATAGCGTGAAAAAATCTTTATTTTTGAGAACTGATTCGTATTTACAGGTTGCTGGTGTTCCAGCTGTCTCACTTGTATTTTTTTGGCACTAAACCGGTGTGCGGATTTGACCAGAAATCAGTATATGAGAATGTTCTTTGATGGCAATCGCGTATATTTTCTGATGTTTATCTGTTGTCTATACTTTCTATTTATGATGTTCTTCACCGTTCCAGCAGCGTTCAACTCTAGATTCGTTTCCTGGTTCACTAATCCCATGACGGGTGCAGAGGTTCGCCGGAAATTTTAGGCTATTCTGACATGCACACACATCTACACAAACAAATTTTTCGTCGAAAGTCTGATATCAAAAGGCGTGTTGCGCAGACTCAGCCCTCGACTAAGTTCAATACAAAAAGACTTTGTCAAAGACAGCGACCAGGGCCCGGCAGGAGGTGGCATTTCAGAATTTTGAAAACGATATCCCTTTTGAAGCCAAAATTTCTCACGACTTCCCTTTGACCCTATTTTTGACCCCCCGTAAGTCCCTGACAAACAGATATACACAAATAATAAGATGGGCGGCCTCAGCGCTTATTATAGTACAGGGTGGGGCAAAAGTTTGGGAGCCTTGTACTTTTTCAATAAAATCAGAAGGAAAGTGCCTAGAAATAAAAAATTCGGTGCACACATTAATCAAACCTTTACAAATACAGCGCTGCTCTCAAATTCTGACTTGCCTCTTCTGGTTTTAGAGCAGCCCTTCGAAATCTTGGCGAGTCCGCCTGTCGTGGCACGCAGGCAGTCGTAATGAAATTCGTCCCAAACCTTAACGATAACTGTTTCTTTCACCACAAATGTACGGTATGATATGATAGTCAAGCTTTTGGCTACATGTGCTGCGAAAAAAAATTTTTCTGCCATGTTCAGGAAAAAAATTTTGAAATTTTAATTGAAGGCAAGTTTACTCCTATATTGGAAATCTGGATGCGATTGCACGAACGGGAGCGAAGAGTCGTAATCTGAAAAGTATTGAAGTTGCTTGATCGATCAAACTCAAGTATACGCTTGCATAGAAGACTCATGGAAAGAATAAAGCCTAGAATTCACTGCCTGCTGTGCTCCTATAGCTTTTGAATTTATTTTAAAGAAAAATGGCCACTGGCACGCGGTAGTATTCGCAAGTTTTTATTTTGCATTTTCGAAAGAATAGTATCTGACAAACACAACGACTACGAATTAATAGCGCAAAGTCTCCTCTACATTGTACGCATCGAAGAGCTTCAAAACATCCACTGTATCTTTAGCTACGAAATAAGTTGTGAAGATCAAAAATCTCGATTTTTTCGCTTTGCAGAGCACTTGTTTGATAAATTCAACTCCTACAAAAATCAGTCAGCCGAAGTGTAGTTTGTAGAGGATGATATCAGCAATATGTGGCTCAAATTTGGAGTCAAAATTATCAATAGTTTCTTGATTTACAGCACTGCAAAATAGACTTTCAGACTTTTGCCCCACCCTGTAGTACTACCTGGCTTTCCTGGTCCAGCCCGGATCATCAAGGTTTCAGCTCAATGGGTTCATCTGCAAAGGAATCTATAAAAAAACATAGGGTCAAGATTTGCACAAACTTTGACGTTTATATATCTAAGATACTACTCATTTATTAGTCAGCTGCGAAACTTTACAATTTACAATAACCGATTGCGATTGGAGCGCGCCTTCCGAGGCCGATCATAACGCTGTGAACCCTATTTGGGGCTGTATCGAAGCGGTGCCTTGGTGTTTTTGGAAGCGGATTTGAACATATAGTAATACTCTGGACCTAGTCCACATTTATGTAAAGAAATCCGGGAAATTATGTGAAGGGAAGCAGGGAGCCACCCCAGGTGGCTCCCAGGTGGCACGGGAGCCACCTAATTTCGAAAAACACTTACCATTTTTCAAATTCACATAAGTTTCTCATAATTTTTCACACTTTTTTCGTGCTCATGGTCCTCCAACTACACAGCACTTTTGGTGCCATATCGTTACTTGTGCATTGAAAACGAGCCTATTTTGTTATTTTCCTCTTACAAGAATTGCGATTTGAATTCCCGCCTGCGGGCAGGTTAGCGATCGGAGCACAGAATCTTCACATTGCTGGAATCTAAGTTCATAGGACAGTAGCATTAACAAGGAATGATGAATAAAGAATGATATGTGCATTGTTTATCGGTAAACAGAGGGGAAGTCGTATTTTGAGGTCCGGCTTCCCCTTTGCTTTTTCGGGCCAAAACGATATCCAGCTTGTGAAAGCGCCACCCCCGCCGAGCCCTGACAGCGACTGCTCAGTAAGCTTGTGTGCAATGTTCACGAGAAAAAAGTTATGTCAGATGTCCCATTCTCTTGTCGTTATAGAGTACGTGTTGCTCTTGGAGAGGAAATTATTTGGAAACAATATACGTGTCCCAAAGGTATGTTACACTGTAGTCGTCAATATCTGTCTTTCAAAAAAGATTTTTGCCTACCTTTGAGTGCCAATATAGAGCAAATCACGGCACTTCTAGTTTACAGCGTCCTTGTTGACTAGTCGTGTTTCAAAATTTTTTCAAAAAATATGAAAAGTGGTGTACTGGGGTTCTCACGCGCTCTGATTTCATAACATAACTTTTTACGAGTTTGTAAGGTTTTTCGAATGGTGTAATCATGGTTCTAGGTAACATTGTAAACAGCTATTGCGGTTAACTTGACATAACTTATGAAGGAGGCATTGCGGTAAAGAGTAAATTTTATATCTAGCTTCAGCGGATCTAACTATCCCAGTGTAAGGGTTTCAAGTTGTTTGCTTTGCTTTACGAGAAGGTACCTACCGTAGTCCTATAGTAATGAAGAAAGATCGGTGATTCACTTTATACTGCAAATTCAAGGTGAAGCGTGCTCTACAAAATGTACCCATGTCTAGGCAAAAGACTTCTCTAAAAGAGAGATATCAACGATCAAACAATGTATACATGCCTTTGGGACACCCTATATAATATAGTAAAATGACTTATCTTACTTACATTTCAGCCGCACAAGTATGTGAATATCCATCACTACATCAATAATATTATTGTTTCTGTAGCAACTACTGCACTGTATATCTATTTGTGCATAAGATTGTACCAGAAAACAAAAAACTCCACCAGCGAAGTTGCAAAATTCCAGAAACAAGTTGGTCAATCAATACTTTACAACTTTGCGGGGACAGTTTTAGCAGTTCATACCTTAGACTCCCCATCGTTTCTTGACCTTCCAGTTGTGCTAAACCTAATACCAAATGTCTGAGTTTGTGAAAGTGTCGAAAACTCTTCTTTTATATCGGTGACTAGAGAGAGCTCTTTCAGAGAATTCCTCAGTTTCGTAAGTTTTACGACCCTGCCCACACCATCCTTCCCATGCTTCAGCAGGGCAAGCTCAGAGGATGTAAACTGTTTGGTCAATCTCGCGGCGAGCTTACTGCGCCCGGAAATGTAGGACACCGAAGAAAACTCGCACGTAATTCGTGGGTAAATTACCTCATCTCAAGCGGGGACCTAGTAATCTTCAAATGTGACTTACGGATTCGCAATCTGAGCTCGGGCTCAGCTTCACTTCGCAAGCCATTGATCGATTTGCCAACTATCTTTTGAAACACCCATCCAGTCGAGTCAAACACAGCTCGCGACTTAAGCTTGAGCTAGATTCGTGCCCTCAGACGTGACCTGTCAGCTCACGATATACTCGCGATTGCCGGAAATAGATCAGTGGCATGCAAAATGAAGCTGAGCTCGAGCTTAGGTTGCGACCGCGTACGTTAGCCCAAATGGTTTACTACGGCGCCTGGTAAAGATTGGAAAAATGCGCGAAAATGCATCATTACTGCATGATTTTGCCTTACGTAAAGGATCAATAAATAAACTACATTCAAGGAAATGGGAAGCAATTTGCCACCTTCGAAGGGGACCTCAGTTTTCAAAACTCCTCAAAATTAGAATATATTTTTTTATTTGTTCATCACTGTAATCATCCAAAGACAGGAAATATATGTACAGACTAGCTCTCCATTACGGTCCTCACTGCGCAGAAGGCTTTCGTAACAGTAGTTTTGCTTAGGCTTTTGATCCGCGCTGCTTTGTATTCTTTCCGCTCATCGTTTTAACAAAGACTCGTCTGCTAGGAAACAAGTGCCCTGTTGATTTGTGTTTCGGTTAGCGCCACTGATTTGAGATTTTCGTCGCCCCTCAATTATCCTCTGCAGATTACACGTAATCTACCGCGTCACTTTCCAAAAGGATGCTGAGGCTAATCATTTACCTCTTCGGTTTTTTCTAGCTCTTATCACAAGCTTCCTCGCTTGCCATAAAGCAGGCCAGTATGTTTTGCAGGGGTTCAAGCCACAACACAACTTAACACTTTCAAAATCGGGTTTAAAATTGAATGAGTTAAAAAAGAATAACACTATCTGTTAAAATAAAATCCTTTCCAGGTATTCATCCAGTCTTTTCTCATTTGTTTTGTAAACCTTGTAGCAGCTTATATTTGTGTCTACATGCAATATTTTCCTACGCCAGACTGGATGATACTTGCTGGACAAATAACGTGGCAACTTAGTGGAGGTTAGTCCATTACTCGCATAGTTCCAACTTAACCAAATAAAATTGCAGGACTTGTTTGCATTATTTACTTGGTTATGAATCGCACAATTCGACGAGGTGTCATTGATCTTCTAGTGCCACGAAAATGCTCGGAGAACTTCCGTCACACTTCATTTGTAGTGACACCATCTGGAATTCAAAGTCAGAGTGCAAATAAGAAGTAAAGCTGGTTCCGCTCACGTTGGTGAATAATTTCTGTGCAGCATTTGATTAATAGTAAATCTACAGCATTCGAAGAGTAGCGGGCTGCAGAAAATTTTCCGCTCAAAACATTGGATTTTTTCATCTACTACTTGCAACTTTCTTCCAGCTTCCTTATCAACTACTGCACAATGTTTCTGAGCGGCGATTGAATAGATACTTAATCACTTTTGGAGCGCTTGCACCACCCGACCAGCTCGTCACAGGTGGTAGGAGGCAGGCTGGACATCGTTTGGGGATGAAAAGCAAAGAGGATAACGATTTAGCAAATTCCGAGAGGAGTCTGTAAAAAAGCATAGATTTACTTAGTATGATGTGTATGAGAAATGGTCAATTACTTTGTGCAAAATCGGAATCCCATCAGTAAAACTTTCGATCACCGCCTAATACTGATTTCTATATGATACTTACCAAGTAAAACAACTTCGAGAAGTTGGTCAACTTGACGCCCACCAACTCAACGAATTTCTAAAGCCACCCCCCTTACAAACAAAACTTCACTTGAATACAAGGTATTCGTTCGCTATTCTTACATGAGTTGTACACATACTACTCGCAACTTTTATCCCTTCCACCCCCCCCCCCACAATCACTCCGTCCTCCTACAGTCACAACCCTTTTTTTATTTCAATCCTCATCTTTTAGACACGTCGCAAGTGCTCATCACTGCATTTCAGCTCCTATTTCCTGCAGAACCAACAATTGACCGCTTTCTGTGCAAGTGCGGGAATTCAAAAATGTTTCCGAAATGAACAAAAGGGTGCTTCAGAGGAAAGGTAGTGATATGATACCAAAATAGGTGTGTAGATGCGCAATATGGAATACGAACTGTGTAGGAAAAATTATAATAAAGTTATATGGACTATAAATGTGACTAATTTCTTTCGAAGTAGGCGGCTTTCGAGTCACCTGGAGAGCTACCTGAGGTCGTTCACAGCAAACATAATCTATTTTCTTTCCTTCACATAATTTTTAATGTATTCACTTAACTTTAACTACCTTTAAAGCCTTACAAACGAGTTTTTAACACGTTTCGGACCGATGCTGCACATGGTGCAGCACGCGGCTTTGAAGGATATTTTCAGCGTTTACAAGAGCTTTTCTTTTTGTCCAAGGTTATCAAGTCAAAGGCCTAAGCTTCTCCTTTTCAAAGGGGTCTACAGAGCTGTGCCACCGATATTTGTTTAGAAGATATAAGGAAAAATCGAACATCAGTTGCAACGAAGTGCGGCAACGCGAACGACGCGTGCGACGTCGCAACTTTTCTTTGCTTCGGTTTCAAGGAGAAAAACCGTAGTTTCAATACTGATGTGTAGCTTGTACAACATAGGTACTTTCGAATACTATAAGAGACTGAGTTGTTGTTCCTATCTTTCGAGAAAGCACAAAAGTCTCTTTCAAACGACAAAATTCAAACACTTTGAATTCGCTCAGAACTTTGGGTATGGAGCTTGTTTGACATGCTGATTACAAATGTAGCCATAGTCTGTGAAATAAGGTCCGTTTATGGGCTAACGGCTGAAGTTACACTCTTTTTCGCCGCGCGCAATTTCGCGGTCCGAAACGTGTTAAACCTCCCAAAACCTCCTGCTCTTAGCAGTCAGAGCAAAATTTTTGGATGACGGCTGCTGCCCAAACGCGCAGCGGCGTCCGGACACAGCCTGCCTCCAGTTTTGGAATCTCTCTCGTTCACGCATGCTGAGCGGTCGCGTTTATCACCTCTCTCATCTTTTTATCTGAATCTGTACGTTGTTTATCATCCTAGTAGGATTACCTTATTTTTACCCCTTGCTTATCTCACCAATAAACTTTCTTTCAAAATCCTTTTGATTTATTCCTTTTTATTGTCGATCAACTATTTTTTTTCTAATCATCCTCTTCTTCTCGTCATTGTCCTTTCTGTCCTCAATCGATACATTATGCCGGGTCGTCCGAGTAGATCAAACTCTCAGCCGTCTTCATCTCGCCCTACCAGAAAGAGGGTCGCTGCAGCGATGTCGCAACCCGCCGTGGTAGATCAAGGGATCAACACCAGCGAAGAAGATTTCAGCAGCATGAGCGCTAACGAACTTGTGGGATCTATCATGAAAAGGAATACCGATCCGATTATTGAAAAAATGTTATTGGCCCTACAAGCTAAAATTCCTCCGGATGTCGAAACGGAGAAGCGGGAAAGAAGTATTGTAGTGGCCGGATTGCGAGAATCGGACCCGGGTAAATCGCTCTTGGAGAGGAAAGAAGAACTTGAAAAGGGTGTTGCCGAGATTCTGGAAATTTTACATGTAGAATGTTGGCCCTGCGAGATCTACCGAATGGGCAAATTGGATGAAACAAGACCGCGGCTCGTGAAGATAGTTTTCCCTACTCGCTCTCATTGGACGCAAGCTCTCAGTAATGCCCACCGTCTACGACATTCGCATCTTGGGAATGTCTTCATTCGTCGAAGCATGACTGCTTCAGAAAGGGCACAAGAGTACTCGCTGAGACAAGAGGCGCGAGAAAGAAATAAAGGTAAGAGCGTCAAAGAGTGGGTTGTCTACAAAGGGGAACTATGTCGAACTTCAGACCTGCCAAAGCATCGTTTCTCGGGAAACGCATAAGTTCGCCCGGTTCAACCGCTCACTTTCTTTTTTTCTTCTTAAACTCTCGCAGCATGGCCAACAAATTGTTTTTATTGCACGCTGTTTTGAATCTAAATTCTCCTGATTTCTTATGCGTAACGGAAACCTGGTTGACTTCTAGAATCAAGGATCCTGAAATTATCTCGAATCTACCGTACTCTTTTCACCGCTTAGACAGGCTTCGCTGCAAAGGCGGTGGCGTTTGTATGTTCGTTAGGGAAGAGTTCGCTGTAGAGCATGTCTTTCTATCCAACGGTCTAACATCTGATCTCTTATGTGTTGATGTCTGGTCCGCTTCTGCCTCGTCACGTCTGAGGTTGATTGTGGTCTACCGACCACCTTCTTCTACGGCAAGAGATGACGCTAAGTTGGCCGACACTTTATGCGATCTATGCGCTCAAACTTGTAGCACAATTGTGCTAGGGGATTTCAACATCGATGTGTTGTCTCCTACTCTTCTTCGTGACTCTCGGCTCTACTCATTTCTTCTTGATAGCGGTCTCAAACAGCATGTTGATTTCCCCACAAGAGGTCTGACGGCTATTAACTTAGTCTTCTCATCAAATATTGAAGTTCACAACCTCACATCTCTTGCTCCCTTTGACAGTTCTGATCATAATATTCTGAGTTTTGAAACGACTTTTACGTCTCCTGCCAACATCTTTATTCCCTATCCTGAATTCAATAACGCTGCATTCTTAGATATCAATAGAGCTCTTTTGAACATTGACTGGTTTCATGTGTTAAATGAAGAATCTGTAGACTGCCTCTATCAAAAATTTTGCGCAATACTATACCGATTTTTGCTGAATATGTGCCTTTCCGTTTCAATCATTGCAAATTGAAGCATTACCCTCCTCATATTCAGAATCTTCTAGAACAAAAAATAAGTTATTTTTCCAAACCTCTGATCCACTCAGCAACCAGCTGTATAAGAAAGTTTGCAAGGATGTAAATTATCACGTGAAAAAATGTTTAGCCAATCGTGAGAGGCGTCTCTCTAAATGCAATGTCAAAGAGCTCTATAGATACCTCAGTTATCAGAGTAAGGGCAGACAAATGTTACCCAACTTTCGTCATGAACGTGGTTACGTACTTTTGGGAAATAAAGAAAAAGCTGAAGCACTGGCAAACTATTTCGCCAATTTTTTTGAATCCGGAAATTCCAGTAATGATCTCACAGCTGCTTTTCAGTCAATTCCTCGTGTAACAGCTACTTGTTCAGATATGATTGTCGATCCAATGAAAGTGTACGAAATTTTGAAGAAATTAAAAACAAAAGCGAGCATTTCTTATGATGGAATACCTCCAATTGTCTACCGTAAATGTGCAAATGCCTTGTGTTTTCCGCTCTCACTAATTTTTAGCGCTTCTCTGATACAGGGGAAAGTACTCGGTCTGTGGAAAGAGGCACTGATAACCTTTATACCTAAACGTGACCACCCCAGTACTCTCTCACATTTTCGGCCCATAAGTATCACTGCTCCTTCTGGGAAAGTACATGAAAAACTTATCAAAGACAAACTTCTACAATGGTTTGAGGATAATAAAATCATTCCTGCGGTCCAGTATGGCTTTCTGCGCGGTGGTTCCTCTACTGCTTTACTATGCGATTCTGTTTATGACTGATTGCTCTAAACAGTGGTAAATCAGTCGATATAATCTTCTTTGATTTATCCAAAGCCTTCGACAAGGTCGATCATTGTAAGCTACTTGCAAAGCTTGAGAACTATGGCATACGTGGTCAACTTTTGTCTTGGTTCACCTCCTACTTACATGAACGTGGCATGATTGTGCGCGTTGGGAATTCTTATTCCGAGCGACACCACTGTAAGAGCGGAGTACCGCAAGGAGGCATACTGTCACCGCTCCTTTTTCTAATTTACACAGCAGATTTGCCCACTTTTCTCACGACTCATCCAGAACTCAAGATTCAGATGTTCGCAGACGATATAAAAATCTACTTTTGCTACGAAAACTGCAAGCAAGATGAAGCATTTGAAGCAATTTCTTTCTCGATACAAAACATGAGTTTTTGGTGCAGAACATGGAATCTTTCTGTAAATGCCCAAAAATCAAAAATGATGCACCTTGGCAACTTCCAATCACCAACTTATGTCTGTGACGGAATTCCACACGAACGCTGTTCCACTACCAAAAATCTTGGTGTTCTAGTGGATGACCAATTGAAATTCTCACAGCATTACTGCTCCGTTAGCAAAAAAGCCTTGTCAAGCCTTTTTCTGATTTTACGAAATATCCACTGTAATGACCCATCATTGTTGGTTAGTCTGTATAAAACATATGTTCTGCCGCATTTAGAATATGCTTCACCGGTTTGGAATCCTTTTTTGAAAAAAGATATAGAGTTACTCGAAAAAGTGCAGAAAACTTTTACGCGAATAGTTTTTTACAAATGTTTTCCAAATCCTGATTACCCTAAAGCTTTACCACCGTACAGTTTAAGATTGTCTGCTCTGAACTTAAGAAGTTTGAAATATAGGAGAATTTTTAATGATCTAGTGTTTTGCTTTCGCTTGATACGATTAGAGACCAAATTGAGGCCGAGCAGGTACTGGATTTTTAGACCACACAGTACTCGAGCAGGTGGGTTTAACATGAGCTGTCGAAACCTTCGACGTAGAAATTTTTCTATAGCATTTAATTCATTTATGTTTCGAACATCGAGATGGCTCAATCTTCTACCTGATGAGGTCACTTCCAGCAGTAACTCATCAATTTTTCGCAGAAGGTTGGCACAAATTGATGTTCTACAAACTTTGTGTATTCCAGACGTTTAGAGTATCAACACGCAGATGTCGCCGACCAGCATTCGCTTTACCAGTACCAGATCTTGCCTCATTTCTGCCTCCATTAACGCGTGAACGACTTCTTGCTACTCTGTGAAAAAATACTTTTTTCTGTTCTTTGTGTTTTTTGTATTCTTGTTCATTCTCTACACCTTTAGTCTAATTCGAGATTGTCTTAGTTTCCGCATTTTTTGCTTACTTCCTCTCTCCAAAACGGAAATAGCCGTTCGAGGATTTCGAGGTCTGGTGACTCTTCTATACCTTGAGATCCTCCTTGTCCGTCGCCCAGGGTCTCGAACGGACTCGTCTGTCTCGAGTTAAGTTGGACACTCAAGCCCTGGTAAACTGTTGCTTCCATGCGTTCGGATCAGGGATAGGGGTTTCGGTCGAAGATCTCACCTCCCATACTAGGATAGACCTGACCACCCTGAGGAGACTGTATTTCAAAGCGGAAACTGCGCATATGGATGCCTAATTCTTACGTCAGATCGAGAATTTACTTCGTTGTGTTTGTTCTTCGGCGCACCACTGAGTGCACTATATAAATAAATAAATGAATAAAAATGCTTTCCATACCTATATATTGGTCAGGCAAAAATTGACCTCCACATGCAAATGCAAATCCTCACATTTTTTGCTACAGAAATTTGCCGTGTAGCCAAGGGTTATAGGCAGGGTCAAGCAAGGGGTGTGGCACACGATCGCTGGTTACGACCCCCCCCCCCCCTGATTGCTGTCTTAACAAGACCCCCCCCCCCCTAAACTATACACTTAAGATAGCATTGCTTGAAGGCCCTGTCAAACATAATGGGCAACATATCCATAATTAGCATGACAAATAACCCCTGTAGACAAAGTGTGAGCGAGTTCTGAAGATTCAACATACTAGACTACCTAAGTGAAATGGTCATTTTTCAACATGTTTAACATTGTTTCAAAGGTGAATTAGCTATCCGTTTTTGCACTCAAGACAAAGCACTACTCCTTCTTTGTCCACCTCAGGAATCCCGCTTCAGAAGGCCTCCAAACTGTAAAATTAGAAGCCAACCAAAATCTCGTTTTCCCATTTTTCGCTTTTGATCGCTGTGCTTTCACCAACTATTACTCAGAGCAAAGAAAACGACTTAGGTGAAAATTACTCCTTTGAAAACTAGGAGATTTAGGCTATCGATTCATATAAATACTGTCCGCTAAAATTGTTTTTTTTTTGATATAGTTAATGGCATATCAAAAAAACAATTTTAGCGGACACTATTTATATGAATCGATAGCCTAAACCTTGTAGACTCCATAGGACTATTTTGAGCCTGATTCGTCTTCTTAGCTCCAAATAATGTTTGGTGAAAGCACAGCGATCAAAAGCGAAAAATGGGAAAAACGAGATTTTGGTTGGCTTCTAATTCCACAGTTTGGAGGTCTTCTGAAGCAGGATTCCTGAAATGGACAAAGAAGGAGTAGTGCTTTGTCTTGAGTGCAAAAACGGATAACTAATTCACCTTTGAAACAAAGTTAACCATGTTGGAATCTGACCATTTCACTTAGGTAGTCTAGTATTTTGAACCTTCAGAAATCGCTCACACTTTGTCTACAGGGGTTATTTAACATGCTAATTATGGATAGGATACGAATATCATGTTATCACTATTATCAGATTACCCAACTACGACCCCCTCCCCTTTTGACTCCTCAATACAACCCCCCAGGTGTGGCGTGCCGCACCCCACGCTTGACCCTGGTTATAGGTACATAACCGCCAAATGCTATTCAGTGTGCATTGACTACACTTTGAAAAAAAATCTTAGAAAGTCATGACAGTGATTTATCAGGAGGTTAACTATACAAGACGTAATCGTTGCTTTGGTTACTAATGAAAAATCCTGAATAACAGATATGCGACAGCAGTACGCCATAGGCGACCTCCCTGTATCTGAAGCCGAGGTGATACCATTCATTATGTTAATTGTGGTGTTTATGTTTATCTTTGTGTTCATTGTTTGCTGATGAAGATGATTGAAATAGTGCACCTCAACGGAAGTGGTCGATCAGGCTAAGGACAAGTCAGTGCAAACACCCTATCAATTTGTCAGTGCCTTAGCTATAGCTTGGCTACACAAGTTAGCGTATTTAAGCTTATCACTAGATTACTTAACAGTGACGCGGCATTCACAAGTCAACGAGGATCTAGTAGGTATAAATACGGCTGATAAAGTACCCATGGTTGCAAGTCCCTCCACAAGTTGAGGTAGAATTAGCTCTCGGGGTGGGAACAAGTCCCCGGCTCTCTTTTCAAAATTTTTCTGGGGTTGTTATTAGATACACGTGGCAGATCCCCGCTCAAGAAGTTTTTGGGGGATCAGTCCACAAGTATCCTAAGAAAGCAGTTTGAGTTGACGTCTATGGGGGACACTTCACTCCCACACTGTCCACATCATTATTGCTGTTTGTTTTATCGAAATAAAGGTTGATAACCTAAGAAGTCCAAAAGCAGACAATATTTTCTACAAGCAGAGGCGATAATACTTCCGAACAAAAAATTGTAGCTAAGTAATAGGTATTTGAATTTTCATAAAGCTTCTTTGCAAGTCAACAAAATTATTTATTAGCCGACCTCATATAATCTGCAAATACAACTAATTGTTGTTCGTCAATTAGAAAGTCAGATGCCTTGTAGAAGCACCTTAGCCGACGACTAACCAATCAATGATGATTCACAGTGAGGATTCCGTGGGCTACTCTTATGAGAAAAGATGAGACTGGTTTTTCTAAATGAGTCATCGCTTACTTGAAGGTTGCGACGCACACGATTTGTATTCAAGGAGCAAATGCTGATCGCATGGGGGACGGTTAGGCCAAGAATCGTCTTACTAACAATAAGTCCCATGGTTATAGGACAAATCCTTCACTCAAACTGAGCTGCTAGAGAGCAAAGATTTTTTCATTTACCCTTTTTAGCGAAAAGTCTTCGCTTATTTGTGAGAACAGCGTTCTGAGAAAATCAAAGATAATCTGCTAGTAACGGTGTATAAAAAGGATAATATAAATGTTAGCATTGCCATCAACGTTTTGTTATGAGTATGACCTCTTGCCAAATTCATTTTTAAGCCTAGGATAATAAAGAACTTCAAAAAGGTGCCAATTGTGACTACTGAAGGGCACTTTTCGAGCCTCATTCCGTCACTCCTTCAAAGCGCCATTACAACTTTAGTGCTGTATAACTTGCTTATAACTTGCTTGCCTCATTCAATCTTTGGTCAGCATTTTTTTGCTTCTTTTTATGAGATAGCGGAAAACATTCACAATACGCTATTAGGGCTCTTGCTAAAATGCTATATTACGGTGGATGGATTAAAATCAAAAAATTAACCCGGCGTAAAGAACGTTAATGTCAAGCACCGGTTGCACTATTATGCACTGCAAATTCCTTGAGTGCATTGAAGCTTTTGATGAGCTGAAAAAGCGTTAGGGCATCTTTTTGAGCACTTTTGAGTAGGCTAATCAAAATGCTCTTTTGAGGCAGACAATTTGATTTTTTTATAAGTCGATGCTACGATAGATGCAATTTGAAGTTGCAATTTCCATAGACCAATTACTGGTAATTACTGGTAATTGATCGACGTCAATATCTTCATTGCTATCCACTTTTCGCCAATTTGCGTTTTCAAAGCAAAAAATAGCTTAATTACAGAGTTTAAATAACACTGGCATTTACAACGAAGAGATAATGACATCGACATTTCCTTAAAAACCTCATTCACTAAAGTACAGTTTTTCTGCAAAATGAAAAGTTTTTGATTTTTATTTTCGCCTTATGCTTGGCTTTCCAAATTTCGTAAAGCATTCTAAAAAATTTTTTGAAGGTGGCTAAAGCTATGCCTTATACGTTGAAAGTATCTAACTCGCCTCCCTCAATCGAGTAGAAATTTTTCAACATCGCTGGTGATGATTAGTATTCTATCTGCTTCCTCCTTTCTCGGATGAGAAAAGAAGCACAACTCCCCAAAGTGTTTGCCAAAGTAGTGTTGTTCACCAGGCTACTTCTCAGACAATGAATAATTCACTTAAGCATCCTGGAAAGTGTAGTCTCTCCCTAGTGGTAATGCATGATTATGAGGGCTGCACCTGCCCAATTCTCATTGTATATTCTGGTATATAGTTATGTAATGTGCATATGCAAGTTATATCGCATAAGGTTTATGATCTTCAGAAATTCGAACTCCGTATGGGACCATTTGTAGTAGCCTTGCTTTCGTAAGACAAGCTTAGCGGCTGCAATTACATTCTGAACCCATTGAGCGCTATTAGTTGTTTTTTATGGAGAATTTGGTTTTGACATGGAAATCCAAGTCTCTATAGAAATTTATGTAGCTGTTGATTAGGTTTTTTAACGATTTAGACAGACCTTTATTATCATATATCCGCTCTTTTGAATTTGTATGAGTAATAAAACCAGTTCGTCCTTATATAGTTATCCCTTTAGAAAATCGCTATTCTGCCTTTCCAGATCTCGCTTTCAAGTTGTATTAAGTGCACAGATGACTAAATTTGGTGAATTTAGTGAAATACACCCAATCTTTAGCTGCATAAGCGCAATAAGGACCGAGACCTGCGGTTTATGAAGTTCTGTAGCCAAGAATCTAAAATTTTAGGTTATGTATAATATTCAATTTTTCTGCAGTTTAATTGGTTGAAAATGACTCTCTGTGGCCATACAAACAAACATCAAAATCATAAATGAGCGTACCCTTCCTACATTTTACGCCTGACCGCAGCTCAGTTTATCACACATAATTATTGAAAATTTACTGGGAAACTTTTGCTCTTTTACTTTGCTTTAAAACGTCACCGCAAAAATAATTGCTTAAACAGAGTTGATATCCGATCTTCCTTGATATACTGCTTGCACCTGCTTGCAGGACTTCTAATGTTCCTACCAGTGACTCATTCTATCATTGTTATGTTTCATAATGTGATAGGTGCCGAAGTCTCATTCTGAATCATAGCTTAGTCCTCTCTCTGAATAGTAGCAGATCAAGTAATCAACAGCTAGAACCGCATTTAGTTGTATTCGATTGCATTTCCGCTTTCATTATTCACAGATGCATGCGCGATTATCATGAAGGAATCCGGTGATTCATATTTCAAACGCATAGACAGCGCTCAAGAATATCCTGAGCTTTAGTTTATTCATCTTCTGAGCTTTCCGAGTGTGTTAAATTCAAAGTTATATTTTATCCTTGATGTTAATACATAAAATGAATATTTGTAAACTTTTTGGAAGTGACGAGTGCTGGGTGGGCGTGGCTTATGGCCAGCCCCTTGTTAACGATTGGCTGGGAGACAATCGTTAACAAGGGGCTGGCCATAAGCCACGCCCACCCAGCACTCGTCACTTCCAAAAAGTTTACAAATATTCATTTTATGTATTCGCTAGCAGCCAATCGCCGCCTAGATGGGTGGAGAATAGAACATCTAAAATTGAGAATCTGCATAAATGACGCTTCAAGCGCATGATTGCTCTTATGGCCATTGCGCAACCCTTTTTTATGTCCGAAAATCTGCTCATGCATAATTCTACCAACTTTCGCATAACCTTGTTTTCAGCAAGAGTTGTAGCAAAGGGATGGCTAGTGAGGCTAGTTTGTGGTTGCCACGCGGATTTGTATAGTACCTCAAACTTGAACGATAAACTTTATTCCAGTGTATCTACAGACAACAATAATGTAGATACTGTGAATGTGATATCCCCAGATCTTGTCAATCCTCAAACTGCTTCTCAGGAATACTTGTGGATTGATCCTTCAGAAACTTCTTGTTACACAAGAGACTTGTGGACACCCAGAGTACTTGTTGGATCTAATCCTACCCGCAGGAGACTTGTGGAAAGAATCTTTTTAGTGAGCCGTCCTCACAGCAGAATACTTGTGGAGAGAATCCTCAACCTCACTCATCCATAGGTAATTATACCCTTCAGACTTCTTGATTTGTAAATGCAAAGCCATTGTTGACTGAAGATAAGCTATGTAGTGATATGGTGATGGAGTGAGGTTATGATAACTTGTCCGGCTGATCGTTGAGTGCTCTTCTAACCATTAACTTTATAATATAAGGCAAAACAATTAAATAACGATGAAAAATATGTAACAAATATAGTATTTATAATTTTACAGCATCTTTTTCATCTTCTTATAGTCGACTTTGGCAACAAGAGTTCTACAATTGGAGAATTGTTAAAAAGTTCTAAAAATTCTGGAAGTATTGCGTCTTTGCTACATTTTTTCTAGAATCCCCTAAACACCTCGTTGGCGTATCTTAAGCTCTATTAGAGTGAAGAATTTTGAGGAATTTTGCGGATCTTTGAGTTCAGAAAGCTTCGCAAGCCAAAGACGTTTACCATTTGAACTAATTTATACTTAGAAAAAGCGCTATATACTACAATTTGTTCAGTTCGTAAATCAGTGGCAAAAAAATGTTTGGTTAAACAACTGAATGTAGTTTGGAAAAACTTTATAGCCTACAAATCTACTGTCAAAGATCACAAGAGTTACCATCGTTACAGTACAGTCTACAGACGACATGTGTTTGTTACTAAATGCGGACGAATATTTCTTGGGATACGCTTGGTGTGCCATTAAAAATCGTCAATGAAATTTAGGCACTAACACTAATTAGTCTCTTCTGTTAGAATGGAATTTTCTCCTAATTATTCTGAGTGAGTTCCCAGTTGACATGCTGTACTGTACTTTGAGACAATGATTATTCTCAGTCTACTGGGCATCACTTGTTGGAAAATAGATCTCATCCTTTTCCCACGTCATCTGTTACTCAGGCAAAGTTCAATAGCTTCTTACAGGGCTTTGTAGCTTTTCACTACGCATATCTCAATTGAAGTTCTTCAGTAGAATCTCGAAAAAATGAGACTTCCAAAAAAGGGGGTCAGCAAAAAATTAAGATGAACTTGCAGAGAAGTGGCATAAGAGGACGATAAGATCTCTGAATATTCAGGAGCTCAAGGTTTTGGTTAAACTGAACGTGAAAAGAACTTTTTTTTTCAAGAATCAGCATTCTCGATTATTCCTCTCGCCCCTTCTTTTTCTCACGTTCACATTTCAGATTGTCAGTGATCACTGAGAATGCACTATCCTGAACGAATCTTTCAAAAATTTGGCTATGTGATTTAACGTCTGCATGCGTAGTATAGCAGGACATTCACACATCACTGGTTAATGAGTAATGTCTGTTTTTGTGAGCGTGCTCTATAAATGTGATTCGAACCGTTAAAACCTCACCACAATAAAGTTATTGAAGCTAGTAAGAAAAATGTGTAACCATGCTCCAATACAATAGTATAGTCCACATCTTAATTTCTCATTGAAGTTGTGGAATGATTTTATCTGTTTCCACTCTAACTAAAATAAAAATGTTGGTGCAAGCTGTAGCATCTCAAACAGATTCCCTGATCTTGAATTATGTTGTTTTCATTCGAGTTTCATTCACTCCTCGTAACGGTGGTAAATCTTCAAAGAAAAAAAACGAAGTACCGCCAGCACAATCTGTGTTCTTGATTAAGTCTCAAGTTTTTTTTTCATGCCACTCTTTAGCCTCTTCAAATACATGTATGTTTAGAGAAGTTGCTGAGAATGACTGTTGCCAAAAGTGCATAAAAGCGTTTCTAGAGAATTTCTGCGCAGTGAGTGAAGTTATCCGGCAACTACGACACTCTTACCCTCTTACTCTTAGACAACAAACACACAGCATTTGATGGAAAAACATTGGCTGATTTTAAATTCAGTAAAGTTGGTTTTTAACCAAGTCACGACAGCTGCAAGTAATACACTGTGAATTTTTTGTATTACTTATTATTAGTCTGTCACAATAAGGCTTGAAGTTTTCGCAATAAAGACTAAAAATTTCAAAACCTGTAGCAAGAAGCGCATTCAAAATGAGTTAACATAACGTGGTTTCTGAAATGCCTCCGTTCAATTTAAAGGCTGTGAAGGTTTCTTTTTAGAAACTATTCTATATGTAAAGTGATATTATTCTAAAGTAAGCCAAATTCAACCTCTCAGCATCAGATTGCTTGTGAGAATGTCGCACTAGTTGATGCTTTCCCCCTTACCGAAAAGTTTTAGGCAGGGCCTGGCACCAGCTGGCACGGGGCAAGCTGGATATCGTTTTTGGAGCAAAAAGCAAAGGGGGTTTCGTTTTTGTGGGCGAAGAGATACGCAAAATTGGCGACGGCGACCTTTTTTTTAGTCGACGTTTCTTTTTTGGGGGGTTTTTTAGGATTTTGGAGGGGTATCGTTGAGAATCAAAGGGGACTTCGTAAAAATTAGGAAATTTCAAGGAGGACTTCGTTTTGAAAATTCCCTGGTGCCAGCTCGTGCCGAGCCCTGGTTTTAGGTTGTCTCATGAATTTTTCCTTACTAAATCCATCGCCTTCTCATCGCTTTCCCTTATTCAGTGCGGCTTGGGTAATGATTCGACAAAGCAAAGCGAGCTCTACAAGATGACTGTTAAAGGTTCGCCTAATTCGTATTCCATTGAAGATTGAAACTGAAATCTGATAGTAACTGAAAATAGAACTAAGCGTCAAAGTAGTACTCCACTCCATCCCAAAAGATCCTGAAAATAAAAATTTCCTACTTACATCAAGCATGTACACTCAGACATTTAACACACTATTCTTTCCTCCATCATTTGAAATGAAAAAAAAATGACAGGAGTAAAATGGCAAACTCCGCCCCTAACGATCCTAAGTTCCTCTCACAGTATAAGACATTATTTCAATACCAGTACTCTAGGTGCCATGATTCTCAATGATTTCTGGGTTGAGTTCGGAAAAAAATAATAAGACATTTTAATAGAAGAGTAGTTTTTTTTTACTTTCTAAAAAAGTTTTTGCAGACCTAGAAGCAACGCTGCAATTCCTATGTGATGGTGTGCATTCATTGTGACCAGTTGCAGAAAGGAAAACATCCTCGCTAATAGTCAAAAGCATAGTAATGACTTCTTGTTTACGCAGTCCATTTCTGAGCGCTTGGATTGTTTTCTATTTTTTTTCGAATAGATGCTTTCGTAAACATTTACAAAGGCAGTATGAGAAAATGTATTGTCATTGTTGCTTTCTGTACCTCCGCTCAAAAATTACACTTCAAAATATATCTGTAGTTGCCAAAAACTTTGTAAGTCAGGTCACGCATTTTGATCTGCGACCCACAAATCCAGTATCAGTCACTGCAGATCATAAGTACGCAATAGATAGAAAAGTCGTATTTAACATAAAATTTGAGCATACGCGTCTTTTGAGCTCTTTTCCATTTCTTAAGTGAGTTTCAGTCAATTTTAAAGCCCTATTTCATAAGCTGATACAAGAAAATTCGGGGCACCTACTTAAACATAAGGATTTTACACTAGGGAGTGGGGGAGAGTCCTTCGAGCTAAATCATCTTTGAGTTCAAAAAAATTAAACTTATGTATCTTCATATGAAACTAGCTGGCAAACCCGGCTCCGCCTGGCCCTGTCATTATTATACTGGTAATCAGCATGCTCGATTACTCCCAGTCCCGTGGCTCAAATTTTGCAAAAAAATCGATAAAATCGATATCGATCGACAACGAAAAGTAGCCTACGACACCTTCCCTGCCCGGAGCATATGTGTGCCAAGTTTGGTCCGGATCGCTTCAGAAATATAATTTTCTATTCGGAACATACGTACACACAGACAGACAGACATACAGACATACAGACATACAGACATACAGACATACAGACAAACAGACATTCAGCTTTATCCTGATGATCTTCTTCCAAAAGAATTTACGCCTCGTTTTTTACAAAAATTTCTAATTAATTTGTAAATTGATTCAAACTCACATAATTGTTGTATTAGGTTGTCCCAAAAGTAATCCGTATCTCTTAATAAATCACATTGTTTTTGTTTCCCTAGCAGATTTAGGGTATCATTCGATAGAGCGAAGCAAGCTCTACAAAATGACCACCAAAGATCCGCCCAAGTCGTAATCCATGAAAAGTTTGGAGCAAAAATCGAAAAAGAATTTATCACCTGAAAATTGGATTTTCGCGAAGAAAAATCCTACGGACCTCAAACTTGGTCATTGCACAGCAGACACATAGTAGTACTCAAATATGCCTTTATTGGATTTTTTGCATGCATAGAAAGCGAGAAAAAAGATTGTCCAAAAATGGAAAACTCCGCCCCCAGCCCCTCCCACATATGTCATTTTATACTACAAGCCTCACTAAGTATAACCTCAAAATTTTACCTTTGTTTATGCTTTGGTAATCGAGAAATACCAAGTTTTACATGAAAAACCCGAAAAAAGCGGCATTTTGGCATTTTTGGACCACCTTTGTTTCTGAACTTTGAGCCCCTGAGAAAATCCATCAAATACATTTTTGCGTACTACTATGTGTCTACTGTATAATGACCAAGTTTGAGGTCCGTAGGATTTTTCTTCGCAAAAATCCAATTTTCAGGTGATAAATTTTTTTTCGATTTTTGCTCCAAACTTTTCATGGATTACGACTTGGGCGGATCTTTGGTGGTCATTTTGTAGAGCTTGCTTCGCTCTATCGAATGATACCCTAAATCTGCTAGGGAAACAAAAACAGTGTATTTATTAAGAAATACGGGTTACTTTTGGGACAACCTAATAGTAGAAAAGAAACTCCAATCATCTTGACCGATTACAACTCTCTACAAAGAATATTATTTACCCTTTATTCGCGAAAAGTGCTGTCTATATACTACATTTTTTACAGACGTGGGTAGAGCTTATACCCTGTTCGCAGTGACGAACCGAGCGCGGGGGAGGGGGGAGGGGATTTTTGAAAAATTACTTATATGGGTTATAAAAATGCGTAATTAACTTGTTTATTTCTGTAAACAATTAAAATACGTTTAAATTTTTAAAAAAATCAAATTAGTTTTGTGAAAAATTTTTCGGGGGCGTGATTTAGGGGTTGGGGACCCGCGAAAATTTCGAGAAGCACCCCAAAAAATATTTTGGAGTACGTGGCTAACGCCACGCACCTTCACTGAAAAAATTCCCCCCTCCCCCGGCCGGAAGTCCTGGGACCGCCACTATCTGTCCGATATGTTTAGGTAACGTTAAGTGTAAATATGCCAGATGAACAATTCTCCATCAGCCCGTGATGCTTCCACTTGCACTTTTCTAACGACTATGCATACCTCCTGGGAATTTTTTACTCAAATTTAGTCGTTGTTTTCACCGAGGGCGTCCGATGAGATGGCTTATTGTTATGATAAATTGCTTACGTTCCGCCTATAAAGTCAACTCGAATCTTGCATATAAAAATTAATCATCCATTTGCAGGTTAGATAAATTTGCTAAATTTGCAAAAATGTCGATTGATTTACAAATGGCTTATATCTACACCTTTACTAATGGTCATCCCTACAAACCTCTATACAACTGTACAAACAAAACACTGGAGGAATGGTATGCGACTGGGTCAGTAGAATGGCCTCTGGGACTTTACTTTCTCACCACAGGAATAATTTTGGAGGTGAGGCATTTCCTCCACAGTTCTCATTTGGTTCCTAATACGAACTAATTATCTAGATGCTCTACCTGCCTTGCCTCGCCTCAATGTGGAAACTGAAGCTGCTTAGCACTTCATGTTACAAAATTATGTTTTTCCTTGGTATTTTGGATATGTCGTCAGTCTTTGTGAACTCTATAATGACTGGCTATCTCGCAATAAAAGGAGCTGTATTTTGCACAAATCCAGTGTTATTGCTTTCTTTGGGAGCATTTGGATGTGGTGAGTCCTTCAGTGATGAGGAGATTGGGCTTCAATTTAAAGCTCAAACGTTACGAAATACTGGTCACAGTCAATGTCAATTACGTACTTCCTTTCGCAGGAACTGCGCATACTCAACGCAAGGGCCCAGCGCGCGGGCCTACAATCGATGACGCTATTTTGTATGCCTAACATGCTCGCGCGACGTGACGCGAAGCTCATTGCGCTTACGAAAAGGGAGCGCGTAATTTACGTGTACTGTATATGTCCATTTTTTGTGGCAAAATTCAAAAAGACATTTTTTTCAAGCTTACGGCTGATTTTCGACACTTCCAAGCAAAAACAATTTTGCTAAGTCAAAAATTTTCTTAAAAATTGATGTTAATCATTTACAGCTTGTTGGTGTGCTAGCTGTCTAACCTGCATATTCTTAGCGCTAAACAGATGTGCAGATCTATCTGAGAATCGCTTCTTAAAAATGCTCTTTGATGGAAATCGTGTCTTCTTCCTGATGTTCCTGTCTTTTGTATACTTGCTTTTCATCATGTTCTTCACAACACCAGCATCATTCAACTCCAACTATGTTTCCTGGTTCTTCAATCCCATGACGGGGCAAGAGGTCAGTTGAATGAGATAAACCAAAATAATGAACTTATGAGATTTTTTATGCAAGTATGGGTGGATTAGGTGAATGGTGGGGGGGGGGGGGGAAGAAGCCCTCGTCATAGACTTTTTGTTTCATACAGACTTTGTCAAAACTTTTCATAAGCGAATTATAACAGTTGGCAGAATCCGACGTTAAATATTGTGAAGAACGAAAGGAAAAAACACTTATTCTCCTTCTAATTGATGATGAAATTGAATGGAAAAGATCAAAATGAAAATTTTTTTGCCATTCTGATTTACAGTCACTCAAGTACGCCAACGTCTATCATGCCATCAACAATGTTATTGTTTCGGTAACGACACCCTGCCTCTATATTTATTTGTGCACCAAGCTCTATAGAAAAACAAGGAGTTTGACCTGCAAAGTTGGAAGATTTCAGAAACAGGTTGGCAATCTGCAAGCTTATTATGTTATAGGAAGTTAACGGTTGTGAATTGAAGAAATGATGTACCCTTTGATTCAACTGGCTTGGCGATTGGAAGGAGGGGCTTCGTGACCTGATTAAGGTTAGTCAGAGAGCATGCGCACGACAGAGACGCAGACTGCGTCGCGGGCACGAGCGGCCTTAATTAGGTCACAAAGCCCCGCCTTTCAGCCGCCAAGCCATTTGAATCAAAGATTATGACAATTTTCGTAGCTTTGGGCATAATTATGATTCTAAATACTCTAGGTGTTTCTTCAATCATTTTTGATCTGTCTCATAAATGTCATAGCAGCATATATCTATGTATACATGCAGTACGGCTCCCCATCAAAATGGTTCGTAATCACTGGGCAAATAGCCTGGCAACTTAGTGCAGGTAAACGGTCTAAGCGGACTTCCTTTTTCTACCCATCACTTCATAGCTATTTAGGATTTGTTTGCATCATCTACTTAGCGATTAACCGTACGATTCGACGAGGTGTACTTGAATTGCTGGTGCCACAACGATGGATGGGAAGAGTTCACTCAATCCTTATGCCCACTACTCTTGTATCTGGATACCATAGTCAAAGCGGCATTAAGAATTAATCTGATTGTTCATTACAAAGTTGAACTGACCACCACTGTCCTGACATCAGTGGCCAGCTATGTATGTTGCCTAAGTACCGGAAAAGGGCTGTACACATGTATCTCGTTGTACTCGCAGAAGACGCCATCGAAAGCGTTATAGCGTAAAAAAAAAACGAATTTTGTTTAGTTTTTACATCTTGCTACCATGAAACATGTAAAGCTTGGGATGTAAATGTCATTTTACCATAAGCTAATCTGCCTAATCTGCCGGAACTTTTCGATAAATCATTGAGTATTGAACTTTGTGCGAGCACAGGGCCAATGTAGCGCTGTTAAGGTTAGACTTGTACCTGTCTTCTACAATGAGATTTACTGTAGTTGCGAATTGCAATCAATTAATCATATGCAAACTCCCGACAGACACCATATCTTAACTGCTTCAACTTTATTTTCCTCCTTAATATGAGCATGATGCTCGTTGGTTAGAGAACGACACCTTGCAAAGGGATGATCGATTATGAATCGCCGGCTGAGAGTTTGTACAGCTAATAAGTATCATGCTATATGAAGATGTACTAGCTGGAGTGCCCAATTTCGCCAGGGCCAGCATCCGAGTTTGGATGAAAGGAATTCTATATCGGGTAGAATGACGAGATTTGCTCTTCGTTGCTTTTTTGCTTGCTTACTCCCTTCTCCCCTTTCTCCCCCCTCCCCCTGCCCCATCCCCGCGTTGAATGACTCTGTCCTTGTATTCCCCGTAGATGGAAATAAACTTCACTGCTTGCTTATACAGTCCTTTTCAACCTGAAGTAGGCGAAACATTTCAAGTGGAGCAGTGCATCCGCACCGTCACTAGCACAGCGAGATATGTAGGCTAAAATGAAGAGACGCAGACTGCAAAGCGGCGCGAATCGTTGCGAAGCGGACTCCCGCCAGTTCAATTTCCGCATCAACTTAATTGAAAATTACTACAACAAATTTGGTAAGAGGGGTTGTTAAGATTCATTCTTTTCAAAAAATGCCGAAAATCGACAAATGAACAGAAAGATAGAAAACTTTGCCCCTACGGGTAACCTGTGATAACGACCGGTGTCGGAAACATATCTGAACATTTGGCGCTGGTAGGTGCACACCCAAAACTTTCTGTAATCCACACACTAGCTGACCATTCAAACACTGAGCTTCATATATGTATAGATTGGAGAGGGAAGGCCTAGATCGTTTGGGTCTTGACAGAGAATGTGTTGCCATAGTATCTTGCCAGGATAGCCGGATTCATTGGCTTATCATGACTTGTAACAACGAGATAAAGGTTGTTTACGTTTCTGTGTGTGCTAAATCTCTGTATGCCAAGGAATTTATGGAGCCTCACACCGGGTCTAAGCCAGTTCAAACTGCACATGCTCATAGCATTTACTCTCACACAAGGAGAGGATCCGATGTGTGAATCTTACAAAAATTGCGTGTCAAACGGTCCACATGGCTTCGAGCTCACAAGAAAGCCCGCATCTAGCCCCCGTCTCAAAAAATCAGGTTTGTTTGACCTATACATATGTGCATCTCAATTAATCTCAATTCAAAAAGTGATGAAAAAATCTAGCACAACTATGTCGCCCAAAAGAGTTAATGGAGTTAATCGAAGTAAGAAGATTTTTGCTCGGAAATGTAGTTCACAGTGCTATTGTCCACCTATAAAGCCGTAATCACTTCAATAGCTAATTCAAATGCGCATATATTCTACAGCAGGAAGATTTCCACCTTCCAAGCACCCTGCATGGAAAAGCTGGGGTGAGTAAGTGCCTACCATTCGTGATGGTCAGCATCCCCCGCGGGTTCTCAAAAACAACGCCAAAGTTCGAGGTGCAAGGAGTATGCCATGTGTATGCCATGTGCGTAGGAGTTACGAGCTTCTGCGAAGCAGAGATGAACGCATTGATATTATATCAACCATTAACACAAAACATTCCAAACATTTTTCGTTTTTTTGATAAACAATGATTAAGTTTAAACGTTAGTTAGTAAGTACTTGTGGTAAAGTTGTGGCTGTTATTGATTTCGCTCTCTAATTGTTTTTTCACTGATGCGCGTCTTGCTACATTTGAATTCAAACTTTTTTTAAAATTCTTCTTTCTCTTCTGCCTCCACGGTGATGCAAATATTTTCGCATCCGGCTTTAGCAGTTTTGCTTGCGTGCGCGTGTGAGTAGCCTCGCTGATCTTCTTTTCCTTTTTGAGTTTTTGTATTGGCGAATGTGAGACACTCAGCTTTTCTGTAGTCTTCTGAATACGATTTGGCCGTTTTGTTGTCTTATTCACAGTCATATTTGGCCTTTTCCTTGTCCTACGTACAACATGATTTGTTTTTATTTTGTCGAGTGCAAGTACTTCCTGTTTTGTCTTCCTTCCACCGGCTTTTACTGTCGTTTTCTTCGACTTCTTCTCATGTTGCGTTTTTAAGCTCGCTTTCTTGAATTTTCTAGTTGTAGGACCTTGCTGCAGTGTGTTCCTCTTTTTTCCAAATTTAGATACCTTCAGATTCTTGGACTTCTTTCTGTACCACTTTGTGGACTGTTTCCTTTTCAGCAAAGAAGTAACAATCTTCTTTGGTTTCTTTCGAAAGTGAAGTTTGCCACCGTCGACGGGAACATCGAACTCTAAAAGGAGATTTTGTCCCTAATTCTCCTGTTTATCCCAAATTTTTATTCACCTTGGGCTTCTGCAACGTCGTTAATTTTGCTTCCTCCATCTTTCTGAAAAGTTTTTCTGAAAAGTTTAAAGCAATTTCAATCTCCTTATCGAACTGTTTGATCTATCAATCGATTTCTTGAAGCAAAAAATTCTGGATCTCAAACACAGGCCCGTAGTAAATCCCCCTCTCAGCTCAGATGATCTGCGCTGACCCCCTCAGAAGAAATCCGCAAGCTAAGCTTATGATCCTCCTTGCTACAGTGCATTAAGAATGGACGATGAGTTGGCAGCCAAGGGGCCGGTCAGCTGCCGCAATGAGCTGCGCTGCCTGCCCTAAGCTAAGCCGTTGCCGTCGGCCTGCCTTACGGAGATAGCGTGTCTGCAAGGAGACGCAGACACAAATCCCGTAAGTTGCTCGTGAGTAACCTACGGGACACGTCAGCTGGCTAATTCTGCGGATGACAGTGCCCGAAATTGCACAAATAGGGTGGCATACGAATGGGGATGATCAATGAACAGCTAATCGCACAAAAATGGGATATCAAGTTTTTTCTACATATTTCTATAACGACCAAATCTTCGTATTTTTCGAAGAATGTTTAAAATAAAAATCAAACTTTCTGTTTATCTTCTAAAAATCATGAAGTTTTATGGATGTTAATGCTAAGTTGTACTCCGTTTATGTCCTAGTTTGCGCAGCAAAGACAGCGCCCACCTCGATTTTTTGATAGTGGCTGCTATCAAGGATTGCCCCGATATAGCAAAAATGTCGGCACCTGCCGGTCGCGAACCCTGGGGCTGCCGCGTGTATCACACTAGCTTTAGCCATTTGACCAAACCTGCACAACGTACGAGCTTTTTTTTTCTTTAGGCTGGGTTCATATTGATTCCCATGTTCTGGAACTGTTCCCGCACAGTTCTCGCACTGTGCTGGAACTGTGCGGGAACTGTGCGGGAACAGTTCCAAAACATGGGAATCAGTATGAACCCAGCCTTAAGAACACGCAGTTTCTATCAAGCCTACAAAACGATCCGCATCCGGATCGATGGCTTGCTTGACACTGCGCCGTAAGGCCAACCTAGGCCCGCTTCTGAGGAGATGCACTGACGGGGGGTTTACTACATGCAACAGTTTCGTAACGTCGTAAACACGAGAAAATCCGAGATCCTGTCATAGGTTATGAACTTTACTGCATAATTGAGTATGACTAGTGCTAATCAATAAGTTGATGGGGTTTTTGTGAAGTTTCATTACCAACTAAATATGTATAAATAGACTTTCCGGTTGTTGCACATGTGTATGGCCAGGCCACAAATTTTAGGTCTCCGAAGGCTGTCGACTGTCCTAACAAGCAAGAGGTTTTTAAGCAATTTCCTGTCACTCTTACGAATGTACAGATGCTCTTTTAGTGTCATTCTGCTTTATAAGATGTAGGTTACAAGATGCAAAATACAAGTAGATCAAGTTGTCCCGATAAAATATGACTATCACTGAGGACGAAGTGAAACAAGATCTAGAATAAGAATTTCTCAATAACCTTTTTAGGCTGATTACAAAGGTACCATTAGCATTTCTAAAAGCAATAGCTTCTGCAAATATCTCATGCCAAGATGACCAAGAAAGTAGGGCCACTACGCGCACTTTTTGATAAATCATTAAGACAGAGTCTATCCTTTGGTGACTTCTAGCTAACTGTATCTGGTCAAATCGCAGTTTTTAATCTAAAGCTCTTTTGAATGCTACAGCCTATCTTAAAAAAGTAATCCTTTAGATTTATTTCTTGGTAAAAAACGTTCTAATCTGCAAGTTAAATGAGTGAAGTCAAGGGCAACCTACGTTAGAAATACTTTCTTGTGAAGCATAGGCCGTTGAATGTTCCACATTAGTTACTTCGTTTGAAAGGTTGGCTCCTGGATCCTCTATACTGGCTTCTTCAGGGCCTTCATTTGTTGATTCTTCGGCAGTTTCTTTACTTGCTAGATCTGAGTAGATACTTGTTCAGACAAAAACACTTATGCCTCCAAATTTAAGATTTGCGATGTTAAAATGATTGGCATGATATATATATAAGAAAGAAGTAGAACGGGCGGAGGAAGAGTGGTTGAAAAAATGCTCGCAGCGCCCTGGAAACTTTTTACTTGAGAGAAAATGGATTACATGTATACTTGAAAGAAAGCAGCCTGAGATCTACCTTAGCTACCAAGTACCTATACATCAAAACTCAAAAATTGCGCTTGGAGTGTATGTGCTTTATAGAAACGCGCGCCGTTCGAGCGATCAAGCTGATACTTTGCACACACATTCCGTTGCCGAAGAAACGTAAGCTACTTTTGAACTATTTGGAGCCCTTTCTTGATTTTATCAACTTTCGACACTTTGCAATGAAAATGAATTTGAATTCAACAACGACTAACATGTCATTTATAGATTGCCGTGAATAAAAAATCGTCGAACTTATGTTGATCTTGTGGTGAAAGGATACGGTAACTCGAAGCATTACTGCTTGAGCTCGCGCTTCAAGAAGAGGCTACTTTTTAGTAATATCAATTGAGCTGTACCTCGCCCGTGACAGGTAAAGCTGTTGGAGAGTGAGGGAAGAAGAAGCAGATAGAAGCCGATAGAAGTGTATTAACAAAAAGAACTTAAGCGAGCTGGGAAGGACAGACCTTTCGTCCTTGCACGGCCTATATTTGCCCATCCCTATTTCAAATTCCTTTGATTCGATCAACAAGGGAGGTAAGCCTATCACAGGAGGGCAGCCGCGCAGTATGGGATGCGATACCAGGAAGACGTAATCTTAACAGGCTTTTTTATTGGAACTAATCCTCTCTCAAGCCAATTTAGAGCCATGTTCCGGGCGGAGCCGGATCGTCAGCTAGTTGTCAAAATCGTGACCGCCTCATTATCAACTTCAAACCTGCCATTTCACCAACGGAGTCACAGATTCGTTCAAGTTGTCAAAAGCATAATTTTGGTGAGGTTGCCTTGACGATTTTAAACTCTCCGTCCCCCATATTCGGAAGCATAGATGCGGTAAGTAAAAAAATTTCTCTGACCCCTTCACTTTGGGGCCGGCATCTGGCTGACCCCTTTCACCTAAGGTTGAGACTGGAATCAAGGCATAACGTCAGAATTAAACAGCTGTTACAACGGCGCTTTTTGTTCGGAAAGGAAACGCCTTCTGCTCTTCTCCTGCTCTTCTCCTTAGACATCAAGACTGCAAGAGAGCATCGAAGCAACAGCATTTTGTTGAAAAAACGCATGCTTGAGAACTCCTGCGCACTCAAAGTGGCGTTAATAACAACCTAATCAAAAATGGAAAGCATGTCTGATTTGTCGAATAATTAACATTCCATCAATGAATATATATTGCAGCAAGAAAGAGTTGAGCAAGAGTAGAAAAACTGGACTGGCTAATGATGTATGCATGTTTACTGAGAGGAATCTACCATATCTCCTTTCACAAGAGAGAATAATGATTATCAAAAAGCAACTAGATTGTAAGTTCGCAAGCTTTCGAATCATACAGGGTGTCCCAAAAAATGTTTAGAACGTTTGATCGTTAATATCTCTCTTCCCAAGAAGTCTTCTGCCTTGCTTCAGGTACCGTTTTGTAGAGCTGGCTTCAACTTAGATTTCCATTATATAACGAATCACCCATCTCTCTTCATTACTATAGGATTACGGTAGAGACCTGAAACATATGATGTCAATGTGGAAAAAGCTGTCGTTTCAAAATTTTCAAAAAATTGTGAAAACTTGTGTAATAGGGTTTTTGTGGACGCTGAGTTCAATACTCAACTAATCGCAAGATTGCGAAGCTTTCTAAACGGTGTAATCGCACTTTTTAGGAACATTGAAAAAAAGGCCGCTACCTCTCACCTAGCATAACTCTTCAATGAAGCATCATAATAAGTTGGGAACTTTACAGTTATAATCAGCAATTCTAATTAGCCTGGTGTAAAAGTTTTCAGGCTGTTTTGTTTCCTTTCTGAGGCAAAATATGACCTTTCATGGTTCAAAACCCTCTTTAAAGTTTCTACCGTAACCCTACAGTAATGAAGAGAGATGGGTGATTCGTTCTATAATGCAGATCTAAGTTGAAGCCAGCTCTACAAAACGGTACCTGAAGCAAGGGAAAAGACTTCTTCAGAAGAGAGATATTAACGATCAAACGTTCTAAACATTTTTTGGGACACCCTGTATATAAAACTTCGAAATAGACCTTCTTGGTTTCAAAAATGAAGCATGAGATAATAATTGGCTGATGTTGTAGTTAGATAAAACTGCTCGTACCTCGCTTCACAGAAAAGCTAGGAAAAAGGAGACGGTCTCCCCGATTCACCGTGTTTTTAGCTATCGAAAAGTATGCAAAGTGTTAGACATGTTTTCCAGTCCAAAAAGTCTTGCTTTGATGGCCCATACAAGTCAAGGGCGGGGTGGAGCAAGCCAGTAGTAAATATCTCCACCTTATTTTTGAAAAGCCATGAGTCTTTCCACTCAACAACCTAAACAACATTAGAAAGCTCACGAAACAGGGACTCGACGTAGACCGTCTTTTTTCTCTAGCTCCCCTCGACTCAGAGGTACATGGCATTTTAGCTAAAAACATGTGTGTTGATAATTTTTATGCAAAGAGTGAATGAAGATGCCCAGCTGTTTAACCCTATTACAGAACAAGACTTCGCCAGTAAACGTAGACCTCTCTTTTTTTCTAGCTTTCCTCCTTCTTTCAGAATGGATGGCAAAGTGATTGCATAAAATCGCTGATGCTGAAGCTAGATATAAATTTTATATCTGACATCGCAGGAGAGCTGCAAAGAAGAGACGGTCTACGTCGATTCTGTATGTTCCATGCTTTCGAATGGTACGTCTACTGATAAAACACTAGCTGGCTTACCCGGCTCCGCCCGGCCCTGTCAAAACACTATGTCAAAGAACACTATCCCTACTCCTACACGAACCTTTCCCTGTGCCCACGCCTACATGCCAAATCACTATTCCCGCTGTTTTAGTAATCAGCATGCTCGATTACCCCCCTGTGCCAAGTCCCAGCCCCGTAGGTGAACTCTGCAAAAAAATCGATAAAAATCGACAAAATCGATGTCGATCGACGACGAAAAGTAGCCTATGACACCCGCCGAGGCCCGCGGTGTATGTGTACCAAGTTTGGTCTGGATCGGTTTAGAAATGGAATTTTCTATTCGGAACATACGTACAGACAGACAGATATACAGACAGACAGACATACAGAAAAACAAACATTCAGCTTTATATATAAGATAAAGCTTTCCTGACTCAAAAAAGTTTGCTGGATGAACTTCCAAAGCCTAAGCATTGAGAAATCTTCGTATTACACCTCTGTACCACTTAATTTCCTTTTTTTCACTCTTTCCCCTTAGGCATGTACGCCTGCGTCAGCATTCATCTTAAGGCTCAGTTAGCCCCTTCACTTTTCTAGGTCGGAAATAGCCAAAACCCCTTCACCTGGAAGGGACCATGCTCCCCCCATCGCATCTATGTTTGGGAGATATGTTTTGGAGAGAAAAGAAAAAAAAAGCTCAAACATTTCTGTTGAACAAACTTACGCCGTTAAGCCTTTTCAAATAAGTGGTCAAATAAAACGGACTGGATAGTCATAATTATAATAATCTACATTTTTCAAAAATTAATGCAAGCGCTAAGCATTTATGTCAGCATTGGCTTATTCTTATAAACGGCGTTCGTCGAAGCATTTACACGGAAGAGGAGTTCACAGATCATATGTGGATAGCATCTAATTGGCTCAAAGTGCAGCTATCGCACTTCATGGCAGCTGTCTCAACCTTCTTGATGGCTGAATATTTTTCATACTGATCAAAAAAGTGACGTTGTGGTTGTTCTTTGAGGTTCATTTGCAGAACTAAGCGTGATTTGCCAGCGATATTCAGAGGGAACTCGTTTGCTACTGCCTATAATTCGACCACACATCGCCATTGTTACTGCTATTATTCATATTACAATATATCGTCTATTTCCCACAGTACGGGCGGAGCTTCGCTGAGTTTGCCAAAGTATCCGCATGGCAGTTTTTGATAGCGAGAGAGTACAAAAACTAATGCTTGAAAATGGAGGTTTGACAAGGTTTTCAACGTGTTAAAATGTCTGCAGGGCCACGCCCGCTATACGCATGGGAATCGCCTATAGCTATCACAGTGTCATTTTTAGTGCCTTACTTAGTGGACTAAGTGACCAAGACATCAACAAACATCTTAGCGAGGTCATGTACAAGCAGTCAGCATGTAAGCTTTATGTAAGCCATCCGAGATGCTTCTTGACCGCTGTTAGCAATAAGTTTTGCTCAAAATGACTCAGTAGATCGCCGTCAACGTCCCACACTGACTCCAATTGAAAAATCATTCATTCTTCTGTAAGCAAGAGTGATTGTTGGTTTGATACTTGCCGGTAATACGGATGACAATAGTAACAGCTACATCATAGTTTAGCGTGGTCGATTTGAAAAAAACGCCGAGATGTCGCTTTAGTTTTGGGGTTTTCTATTCTATTAAAATTGGCACGGTGAGCGGAAGTATTAGCTAGTTTTTGAATGTAATTCTAGTGCCTTTTCATGATACTAGCCTATCTGTCATTTCATTTTTGAAAGTTTTCGTTATCTGATTGAAAATTCTGCAAACGTTTTTCTAGTCACCTTGAGCTTCATCCTCCGACTCGCTTTCGTCCTAAACACCTGTATATAACGTTAATGGGCGCACCATCAGCTCACCGTTGCCACTCTTGACGAAAGAGTGTAGGTGATGACAAGACCTAGCAGCAAAGCCGACCGCATTGAAACTGACTTGGAGCTTGCTAATTCTAAGTATTTGTAGCAATCCTTATCAGCGATACCCGAATATGTTCTATGTTCATAACTTCAGTTCGTTTTGTTAAAAGGGGTAGATCGGTCTACTACCGTTGATAATTACTTAATAGATAAAAAAAGCGTTTCTGCTTTTCTTTTCAGCAAGTTTTGTTATTAATATCGATTGATTCAAGTGTTCAAGACCGCTCAAGCAAAATGACGTTGAAACTGTACGTAGATTAGTGCGAAAATTAAAAGCAGCATCATATAGGAACTGAAAAAATCTTTGATTAAAACGAGCTGTCATTCGCTTCGTGTGTTAGTAGGTGAAATCGATTGCATGCTTTTGTAGATGCATTGGATTTCGGAAAGCTCTACCAATCTTTCCTGGTAAGAGATGCTAACCAAAATCATTATCTGAGATGTGTCTTTAAAGCGGAGATAACAGGTATCAAATACTTTAATCATTTCAACAGAATTAAGCCCCATCACATACTTTAATCAGTTCAAAAGAATTAACCAAATCAAATACTAAGAGGAGAACGATTGTTCACTGCTCCAAGGAAACCAAAAATGCACGTTTGGTAGATAGTGCTTGAACTTGACTTGCAGCTTGATTCAGGAACCGAGGTGCAAACTTCGTAACGGAAATATGGCGACACTCAGCTATATCTGCTCTGGAGTTGAATTCCTTTTTCAGCAAAAAATGCTTTCCAAATTCGGCGTCTAAGAAGCCGATGTTCTGAAGTACGTCGTACATGAGCACACTTTTGGAAAACCATGCTATTAGTATTCCGGCTTTCCAGTACACATGACCAAATTATCGTCGAATGGCAGCCATTTTCGGTGGCCTATATCGATATAACAAGTAGCTTAACATTTACAGAACCTATTAACCGCGTTGTTCACTTTTTGGAATATGGCTGAGCTTTTACTATTCTTCAACCTTGTATTTTCGTTTAGCACATGAACTTACCGTCCCTTTCTTTCTCGCAATCAATCGGGATTCGCAATTGAATTCACTTCCCACCTTGCAAAATATCAACAAAAGGAAAAAGTTGCTTTTTTCGATCATTGCAAGGCTGAACTTGGATAAGTGCGATCACTCAATAGTGCAAGAAGTTCTGCAGATTTGCCATAAACACTGTCAGTAAGAGCTTAAAAATCATCTTTTCAAAGGCATGCTGTAAATTTCACAATGGCAATCTTCAGAATATCAGCGAAATCTTTGTTTACTCATAAAATCGATAGTTTACTGAATGTCTCCTTCCCTTTCCAAAGATTGAGCACGCAAACTGGCTTAACATCTGATAATCGTACTAAAGTTTTGATGTGTTTTGATTACAGTCTAGTTGTCCTGGCTTCAAGAAATTCGCTTTTTGTGGAATCTACAACTATACACCCAGTTCAAAAAGGTCTGAAAGCCAAGAACGAGAAAGCAGAGCAGAAAGTGAGCAAGTCACCAAGTCTAGGTTAGATATGTCGGTACATTTTGACAGTGCCCAAATCAAGAATAGCAGGTGCAGCATGGACGTAGTTGATTACATCAAAGTCATAAGGAGAAGAGGCAGCTTTTTTAAAACAACTCAAAACTTGTTCGCTATTTTGTGAAAAAAAAACCATTTGGCTTGAATTTGCCAACCAACTACGGAAACTACAGCTCTTGATGCTAGTTGAGAATTGATGGAAGACTCAACATGAAATAATTGCAACCTAATTCTTTTTTATAACACGATGACACAGAATAACCATAATACCTGCACAATATCTGTCTATAACCATAATCATTAATTGCATATATCTGACAATCTTTGTTTTTTAATGCTATTATGGAGATACACAGAAGAAAAAAGCAGCTAATTCTAATGAACTTCACTGCATCGCAGAAGATTATTTCTGGGAGGGGTACAGTAGACAGTAGTAGACATGGGTCTATAAAAATGTATGTACTGGTAATGTCCAATTTTCTTATTATTGCCGTTGGTGCCGTACAGTATGTACCCGCTATCAATCCGTTGAGTATTTGAAACCAAAAATCTGTTTCTGTTATTTGTATATACTTGGGAGTCGATCAATACTGGAGTAAACTTGAGACTCATTAGGTCGTACAGAAAGGTCTTTCTGTTTTTTCAACCCATCATAAAAACAAGTGAGAATGAAGAGAAGTGTTTTCGGCATTGTTCGACTCAATTATTTCCCCTTCTTATCACCCGTGTTCGTTACTCTTATGGTCACTGAGACAATCGCCGAAATTTTGGACACATGGTTTTTTTTACCTTGTTCAAGTTGACAATTTTTCAAAACCTTCATCTTGATTCTGGGACCTTTGATGGCCAAATAGCGTAATGAATTGCAACGCAATGCGATCCTTTTGGCACCCATATCTGGCTTTTCAGAATTTTCAAATTATATTAGGTCGTTCCGAAAGTAATGTCGCTTTTTTCAAATGAACGCCATACTTCGTAGAACCGAGATTTTCAAGAGCCTTTGGGGTCGTTCGATGCAGCGCTTCGTCCTATTTTTAATGGTTGTAATTGCATTGCATAATATTCAACGAGCTCTCAAAAAATTGCCAAAACCTGCGACTCATGTTTTTTGTCATGATCAAGTTCGGCTATTGTTCTATATTTTTGTACTCATTTTTCAAAGATATACAAGTTACAAATAAATAGAGCAAACCCTATAGGACACAAAACAGTTGTTTTCTTTTCCTCGTTTTGCTTCTTAGAGCTTGCAAAAACAATTTTTCAGTGCCATCAAATCCCATATTTGGTCAACTCAAACATCACAGAACAACGACCGGCAAGTAACTCGGGTGTCATTCGACGCAGCTTTTTCTCCTCTCCTTATAAGCTGTTCTTGGTTTCCGATTCATAAGGTTTTCCGGGATAAAATCATCATAATTTAGGTTTTTCAGGACGCCCCAGGCTGTGCCCGAAATTTCCGAACGTTACTAATCTGAAGCAGTAAACGCTCATTTGCTTTGTAAAATTAGTGTTAAACCATAATTCACCTTTGTAAGTTACAGAATCCGAGAATTTATTGGTGTTTGATGCACTTGTGTCTAAGACAAGCCTGCTAAAATTCGGTGATTTCATTGAAAAATCTCTATAAAAATTATGAAGAGCTATGGAAAGTAGATAAAAGTTGTACTGTCTCCTTTAGGGTTTGCCAATTTACCTGTTACTTGGACTCCTTCGGAGGATTGTTGTAAAAATTTAGAAAAATTGTGAAACTTGACTTTCTCAAAAAGCATGGGTCGCAGATTTTGGTGATTTTTTTCGGAATTTAGCGAATATTGTGCAATGATCATATAACCTTTAGAGAGAGAATGAAATGCTGCATCGAATGCTACCAAGATTTCCTAGAAACCTTGCTTCCACGAAATGTAGCGTTTACTTGAAAAAAACGACATCACCTTCGGAGCGATCTAATATTTTTGATAATATCATATATCAATTCTGGTTATCCCAAAACTCACAGAACATCAAACAGTGCATAATTAAGATGTCATTCGATGTAACTTTTTCTCCACTTTCTGATAAGTGACTTAGTCAATAAAAATCATAATCTTGATTTTGAAGACGCTTAAAAAGTGAAATTTGTTTCGAAGCTGTGAACGCTCAATTGCTTTGTGAAGATGACGCATGACCATAATCGATTTTTGAGTCTCAAAATCTGGAGATTTGCTAGCATTTAAGGTCAGCGTAAAAGTGTAGCTGCTAAAAAGAGGAAGAAAAGCTGCGTTGTGTTCACAAATTTCCCTGTCTTCGCTTTCCTTTTGTTTTTATAATAGGTTGAGAAAACGGAAAGAACTTTTGGAAAGACTGATAATTTTACGTAAACTGCGCAGTTAATGTGCATTATTTGCAGATTAGCTTTACTTGTAGTGTCGACTTCGAATGTTGCAAACTCTCAGCTTAATAATTTTAATTTTCGATACAAGCAACTGTCTTGATAACATCATGGCGTCCATATATTCAGTGTCTGCCACTGCGCAAAAAAAAAACAACCTAAACTAATCAAAACCCAACATAACAGAAATTATACTCAGTCATCAAACATGGGTCCTCTAAATTTCCAGGGAGATTCCTCGTACTCAAATGAGGACTTCAATCGTTCAATTTTTGGCTTTCCTTTTCGCTTGTTTGTCTTTCTCCTTCCTACTTTGAAAACTGCTGGTTTATTTGCTGATCTATTTTTTGTCTTTAATCGTTTTCCCTTTGCCACATTTTGCTTGGATAACTTATTTGAAGACCCTTTCTTTCTTCCCTTCTTAAGTTTGCGATCTCTTTTGAATGAGCCTTTGCGTGTAGTTTGCTTCTTATTGCTCTTCTTTGTTTTCCTATTTTTCAAAACTGATTTAAGTGCAAATTTGCGTGTGGTCCTATTTTCATTGCTCTCCTTTCCTTTACTGCTCTTCGTAGCTGATTTGATTGCAATTTTGTGTGCACTTTCCTTCCCATTACTCTTCACTTGTAACTTGACTGGAGTTGTCTGCATTGATTCTGTTTTTTCTGTTATGGCAAGGCCTTTCCCGTTTATTCTGGCCTTCCCAGTTCTGTTCTTTTCAGCCGGATTTTTTATCCCAGTTTTCTGGCCCTTAGATTGCATCATTCCGGTGCTAATATTGTTTTTGTCGTTTTTCGTCTTTTTGCTCTGCGCAGTGCCTTTTCTTGCTACCCTACTAGCAACCAGTCTTGGCCTCTGGCTATTCTCATCCACACTGCTTGGTTTAACATTTCCTCCCCCACGTATTCGCACTCTTCTTAATGCTTTGTAGCTAGCCGTTGTTGTCTTTTCCTTCTTGTCCTTATTTAGATCCTCATTATTTCTTTCTTTTTGAATATTTCCTGTCATGTCGCTTTCGGAGTTGTGGCTGTTGGAAGGCTTCTTAAGTTTTTTGCCTTTACGAAGTGTATTCCGTTTACTGCCAGCTGTAGTATACTTTCCTTTTCTCACCTTGATTTTTTCGTCAAACTCCTCTGCAGTTTTGGTACCATGTGCTTTGATGTTTCCTCCTTTGTTTGCACCATTTACTTTGATGTTGCTTTTTCCCGCTTTTTTGGACTCTTTATCGCTACTTGTCTTCTTCTTCTTTTTCTTCTCGTCTCTTTTCTTATTATCTCCCGTCTTTTTCCTTGCATATTCGTCGTCTTCAGGCTTTTGCGTGGAACCATTTGACATAATCTTGTCAGGTCGTTCTTCGTTATTCGTTCTTGCTATCGGAGTCTCGCCTACTTGTGCAAACTCTGAATCCTTTCTGCTTGTGCTGTTTTGTCTCTCCAATACAATATCTGATGCAGCTCCCTTTGAGGCTCGATCACCTTTTGAAGTTTGCTCTTTGTCTGAAACAGATTTGCTATCTTCTTTTCTTCTATCTTGCATCTTTAATCTGGCCGCTTCATCGTTATACAGAGGCTTCTTTTCCTTCTCACGCATAATCTTTTTGTTTTCTTCGAATTCATTACCTCTTGTTTTACCGTTTACAGATTTATTACTGTCAGGCTGAAGTACAACCACAGCTGCTACAGCATTACCCTTTCGAACATTGTCAATTGTGGTGGTCCTTCCTTTTCTTGATTCGTTGTCTCCCTTGAATTTTTGCAAAGATTTGTTACTACGCAAGTATGTGTTCCGCTCCGCATACAAGACCGTCGCTTTTTTACCTTCTTCCATTTCTCTGAATGGTTTAGAGCTACCTGCCATGTCCTTTTTCTTCTCGCTTTCCTTTTCTTTTCCATTACCTCTCACTCTGCCTTTTACGAATTGACTGCTATTGGAATTTTGCTTGGCGGCAAAGGTATTCTGCTCAGGTCCACTTTCACTAATGCTCATCATATGCGAAACTGCTCCGTTGCCGTATTCAAGCTTTCGTTTGTTGCTGCTTGTAGTAATCTTTTTTCTTTCTTGTCCCCTGTCTCTCGCATTCTTTTTTAAAAGTGGATCAGCATCTGCGCTTTGGTTTACACCTTGGCCATTTTCTGCTGTACTGTCTTTCCCTGCATTGAACTCCATCATCTTTTGCGCATGCTTACTACTTGGTAAGTTTCCATCACTTAAAGTTTTGCTGTTTTCAACTCTGTTAGCAGACTTTTGTGTGACTCTCTTCAGTGCGTCCTTGTCAACGCTCGCTTTTTCAACCACAGTCGTTCTATCGGCGTCCAAGCCAGATTTTCGATTACTGCCACTCTTGGTGTTCTCCTCCTTTTGTGGTTCTTTGTCTTTCTTGACCTTCTGAGAACTGACACTATTCGGTTTAGTATGTCGTCCCTCCTCTGTGCTTCGTTTGAACGCTCCATCGCTATCTAACGAGGCATTCCTTTCCTTCTCAAGATTATTTTTGCCACGTAATCTTCCTCCCTCATTTGCAGTTTCGTTAACTGGTCTTGGTACCTCCTTACTTTCCTCTTTCCTTCCTTCTTCCCCAATAGTCCTTATCCTAACGTTTGCAGACTTGTCCGTACTAGCTTTTGTAACACCATTAGAAGTACACGGCTCTAATCCATTTGCGTCATTCTTCATCATAAGTTGCGAATCTGCTCCGTCATCATAGCCAAACTTTCGATCGTTACTGCTTGTGGTGTCCCTTTTTCCTTCTTGTCCGTTGTCCCTCCCATCTACTTTTGAAAGTCGATCAGCATTAGTTAATGAGTTTCGCCTTACACCTTTGCCATTTTCTGTTGTAAGTTTTTCTCCTGCTTTGGGCTCTTCATCGCTATCCAACAAACCTTTCTCCTTATCCTGTTGCATATTGATGCTTAATTTGTTTCCATCATTTACTGCCTTGCCATCTTCAACGGTGTTCGCGAACCTTCGTGTAGCGCCCTTCGATGTGTCCTTGTCAGGCACTTTTGTACTCACAATCGCTCCAGGAACGACGCCAAATTTTCCGTCATTCCCACTCTTGGTGTCCTCCTCTTTTTGTGGTTCCTTATCTTCCTTGACTTCTTCCGGAAAACTGGCATTATTTAGCTTAGTATCCCTCCCCTTGTCTCTCCGTCGTTCCAATCCATCGCCATTGAACAAGGTTTTCTCCTTTTCACTACTTTTCCTGCTATTTGATTTTCTTTTCTCGCCTCTTCCTTTTGTGGATTCCGTACCAATGACAGGCTTCTGCCTAGTGACACTTGAAGTGTCATAACCAGTTTCTCCTTTTCCATTTTCCTTTTCTGAACTTGTATGTGTTCTATAGTTTCCAGGTCCAAATTTTCGTTCACTGACCCATGCAGTGGTCTTTTCATCTTTTGGCAGCTTATAATTTTCGCTTCTGTTAGCATCACTTTTAGTACTTTGCTTCTTATCAGTGCCGGCTTTCTCATTTTCTGTTTTTACAATTTCGTTTACTTTCCTAAACGCTCTCTCGCTTTGTGAATTAGATTTTCTTTCTTTCTCACTCATTGTGCTGCTTGATTTCTTTAAGTAATCCGCTTTCGTTTTTTCTGTAACCTTGCCTTTTGTAGGTTCTTGCATGGTCTTAATTGAGGTGTCCCGGTGATCTCGCAGACTTACATTATTCTTCATCTCTATAATCCTCTCATCGCCACCAATCCTAATTCGATCATTGTTGCTTGTGGAAATCTTCTTCTTTTTTGACCACTTGTCTCCTTCAGTCTTGTGCGATTTGCCGGCATTTGAACTCTTCTGTTCCTTGTCTGACACAGCTTTGCCATCGTCTGCTTTTCCTTTCATTTCTTCTGATGCTTCATTGACGCTTGCCTTCTTGTCCTTGTTTTCCTCACGCATATTCTTGTCTTTTGTTTGTTTTCCACCACTTCTGCTCTTCTTCAGTTTGCCATTTGATGTGAACATTTGCTCAGCGGCATTCGATGCACGATAATTTCCGCCTTCTGCTTTTTGCACGGAAACTTTCGTGGCAGTTTCATAATTCCGAAGACCGTAATTGTGGCTTCCTTCATTCAGAGTACTTATGTTGTTTCCACCTGTTTCATAAAGTAATAATGTTTTGCTTTTATTCCCCTTTTTGGAAAATCCCTTTTCCTCTCCATCTTTATGTCTCATCGGGACTTGACCGCTGCTGCGAGTAAGTTTTCTTTGATTACTTGTAAGATAGCCATGACTGCTTGCCAGTGTCGTTGTTTCTTTCAGAAGCACATTGTAATTTTTGAAGGACTTCTTCACATTCTTTTTGTTTTCAGTTTCGTCCTTGGTAAATCCTTCCATTTGACCAACTCTGCCTGCGGTCTTCTCTTTTTCGAATTTTTTACCGGCATTCTTTCCCGATTTAACAATGACCAAGATTATTCCATTTGCAGGTTTGCGCTTAACCGTTGTTTCTTTTTTATTCTTTACTTCTTCAACACTATGCATTTTTTCTTTAGGCATCATTAATGCCTTGGTATCACCTAAAAACCTTCTTTTTTATTAGCTTTTAGGACTGTTTCTAAGAGCCATCCTTACCATTTGTTGTTCCAAAAACTGATCTGGCAAACTCAGAAGGTTGAGTGGATTCTTTGTCTCCTGCTTCTTCAAAGTTTGATGTAATTCTCGTTACCGCTTCTTTCACTCTTTCATCATCTGAAGTCTTTTTTGAAAATCTGGTTTTGATTTTCGCTTACCTTTTTTGCCTTACCGAGTCCTTGCTTTCCTATCGAAATCTTCGCAGGCCTTTGCTTGCCAGCTTGTGCCGCGTCACCTACCAACTTCATATTTCCACTGCCTTCTACTCGCTTTTGTAAGTCGTCAGCTACCGCATTTTTGTTCGCTTTGAAGAAATGCTTAGAGTATTGCTTCTCATTTTGATATCCATTGTATCTGGATGGTGCTGCTGTCACTATTTCGCTCGAAATCTTGGGCGGAGTAATGTTTTCCAAGCGAGTTATGCGTTTCTGCATCCTCAGACGTCTAAAAGAGACAGTAGATGAAATGTTGCCTTTTTCGTGAACATTGCGTTTCTGCGTCTTCAAATTTTTAGCTATAGTTGTAGATGCGGTAATGTGTTTGACTCCGATTTCACGCTTTTGCGTTCTCAACCCTTCAACCGAAATGGATGGAGTGCCACCTATGTGAGTATGGGCATTGGTTTTATGAATCGTCAACCTCTCTGAAGCTGCAGAAGGAGGTATGCCTCTGACTGTGGTTGTACTTTGCCTTCTAATATCTCTGATCGAAGAAGTAGAAAAGTTGTTATGCTTGAAGTGTGTTTTGCGTTTTTGAGTTTGCAAAGCTTTGACAGTTGTAGTAGGTAAGCTGAAGCGAGTTTTGCGTCTTTTAGCAGCGTTGCTCTTTCTCGTAGAGTGGACTCGTCTAGTTTTTTGCTTCTTTCTCTTAGATTCCTCTCGACGTTTCTTCTTTCTTACCACTTTTTTTCGTCCACTTCCGCGTACGCTCGCTTCAAAGCGTATATTTCCTACTTCATCACTATACAAGCTCTCGTCTTCGGAAAGAGCTTTCTTCGTCTCTAACAGCTTTTTGAGGCTCTTTCTGAGCAGTGCAGGATTCTTCTCAACAGACTCTCTCCTAACAGAAGAAGATATGTCATGCTTTATCTTGCTTTTATTTTTGCCCCTGTTCCACCAGGGTCCATGTTCCAACTTTTCACTTTTTGACCACCACGGACCATGACCCCAGTGCTGCTTTGCTGCCTGAAAAATCTTTTGGATGAAAAGAGGCACGCGAGTTGTAGGAGCTACACCTTGGATCTTTTCCTTCTATTGTGCAACACTGTTTCTTTGCCATCTAGCAAAACATCAATCAAAGCATCGACACGTTTCAGCGACACTCGGTCTACAGAACTCTGAAACAATCGTTTGAAAAGCCTTATCATTGTTGTTGCGTATATGGAAGATGCAGTCAGCATTTTCTTCATGTGGCAAAAAACGTAAATGCTTCTCAGAAGTTCTCACCTTGAAGTTGTAGGAAACTAACGATAAGCGTGTTTTCACGGCTACTTGTGATTTTTGTTTATAAGCTGAAGAGTCGATGATTTCTTAGAATCTGCGTTACTCTATCCGCATATGTGTAGAAAGAGAAACTGTAAGAATTCAGGCGACGATTACCTTCAAGCTGAATGGCACTTCTATGCTTTCAGAGCTAAGTGAGCTGCGAAAGTATGCCAAAAAGTTGCCATACAAGAGTTTTCGGAGCTCAACATGAGCTTGCAAGAAAGGAATCATGTTGAAAGAAATGCATTCAAACCGCGTTACGTCGTACCAAGAAAGGCAAAAAAAATGAAAATTTTATGTGCAAAACAGCATCACATGTAGGAGCCTAAGGCAAAAACATTCCACAGATTGACATAAGTTGTTCCAAAAGTGCTGTCGTTTTTTCTAAACGCCAAGCATGCATTTCATGCAGCTTTTTCTTCTCATTGTGTGGTTATGATTTTTTGATCTCCTAAGCCCTTTTTCATAACAACCCCTCACATCTAGAATTTTGGTAGCGAGTATGAAAGAAATAGCGCACGTCTCGAACTAATGCCATTGCTTTTCATTCTTGAATTTGTTTGTCTGAAGCTTTAAGAAATTATTTATCTAGAGTTCTCCATTTTTCGTTGATTTATGAAAAATTGAAGCAAAAAATCTGAAAGCTTTTGAACTTTTTGCTAGCAGTGTATGGGCCGGTTTTATAAGTCGTAACGTTTTCATGAACCTAAGAAACGCAAATTCAATAAAAATCCATTTGATGATATATGCTCCAATGTTGGCGCAACCTTCTGCCACTCCGCCGTCAATCCAACCTCTTTTTTCCACAATCAAAGGGTCCGATATCGAAAACAGACTCAAAGAGGTCCTCTTATAAAGGAAGATATGGACTATTGAGACAATCGCCTTGGAGGCGGCGGCTTAGCAGAATGACAATTCTGGGATATTCATCGTTCTCGGTTCCCTTGGATGAGCTAAGTCCAAGACTGCGTTTTGCGGTTTCATAAGGTATCAGTAACCCGCTTTTTCAGACGTGAAAAGTGTTGTTCGGGCGGGTCGCAAAAGCGGCTGCTGGAGCCACTAATCCAATTTCCGCCGAGATGGATACGGTGTCTCCACTCACGAGCCAATCGCGCTCTAGAGGGCAGGCATACGCCGTCCTCCCAAATAGCACTTTTCACGTCTGGAAAAGCGGGTTATTGATATCTTTTGAAGCTGCAAAGCACATCTTGGACTTAGCACATCCAGGGGAACCGAGAATCATAAATATCCCAAAGTTGTCAAGCTGCCGAGCCGCTGCCTTTAAGCCCTGGGTATACCTCACGCGATTTCAGTCGCGACGCTATTCGGAAATACTCCAATTGATCATAACTCATCATAAGGGATTTCTAAATGAAATGAAAATGGGTCATTTTATCAGCCTGCGAAAGTTATATTGTACATACTATGCATTTGGGGTCTGCCGGTTATGAATTTGAGGACAACTGGAAAATAGCCCAGATCGCGTGGCAAGTGAAATCGCGAAGGTTTGCGCAGAGCCTTAGACTAGCGACACTGGAGTTCTCTTCACTTGACTTAACAAAAACAAAGAACTACTATATCGAAAAGACTTACGCGCGTGAAAGACAAAGATTTTATTCAAACTAATGACTCCTAAGACCGTGAAACACGGTGCTCATGGATCTAAATAGCGGGCAGATACGAAGCGCTGACTTAACCTATTAACGCTGTATCGCAAAGTCTGTTGTATATCAAAATGTAGCTTACCTTAACAGAGGCTCGTACAGTTGCAGCGATGTCGATGATTTCGCTGGATCCTACAAAAAAACTGACACGAATAAAAGGCAACATCTTTTTGAATCTTGAGTACCTAATTATGCATGTATTTACGTTAAATTTCATAGTAAGGAGGCGCTTTATAATGTTTCACTTTCTGTGACTGCTAATGCGTCTTAACGTTTACGAAAAAGTTGGCATAAATTTTTGGCGGATTAATTTTTTAGTACTTACCTTCGCATAAGATATGCAGTTATGGTGGTGACTACAGCACGTAATCACTATATTAATACTTTATGTCAAACCATCCACAATTTTGCTTTGTGTGTCTCAATGCACTGCTCAAATCACGAAACAATTCTCAATATACAGAGCTTATCAATTGCAGTGTCGCTACGCCAGCATCTCCACTCTCGCGCTGGAATCTGCGCCTCTTCAGCGAAAGTACTCTCTAATCATTTCCAATCAATTGAGGCTCCGCCTTTCCCACGCTCGCCCTGGGAAAGTGATCGGAGAGCATATTAGCGAAAGAGGTGCAGAGCGGCCGCGTGGGAGCAGAGGTGCTAGCATCCGACACTGCGGTTGGTAAGCCCTGTATATTACTTTTCTTTGTGGAAAAATTCAAAAGTATAGAGGAACTGTCCACGACTGCTTGCAAAGCCGTTTACTGACTTTTTCTCGTGTTAGTTTTCTCAGATATCTTTGTCTAGGCAAAACAGGCGTATAGCCGCACTTTCGATGCAGAGTGGGACAAAAATTCAGAGTCTTCTGTGTTCGTGTTGCCCTCCTGATTCCAATTTTCTGGCAAGGGATCAAAGTGACCAATAGGCAACGCGATATATATTTATTTTTTATTTAATTATTTATTGATTCAATACGCTCTTGGCGTTCCTTACAAAAAGAACAAAAAGAACACATCAAAGTCTACCATGAGATTAGGTTCAAACCTTCAAATTGGTTAAGAATTGTATGTTGACTGAGCTTGTATGTGACTGCTCTAGATTACAGTTGTCAGAATTTAAAGATGTGATCATGGAGATGGTACCCATGCCCCATTGTTGCCAGCAAAACGTCTCTGAGATATTCTATAACCTAGGTTTGGATGGTGGGTATACTCTCACCATATGAGGCAAGTAGGATGAGTTTAATAACTGGAGGCTAATTTTGAGTAATATGGAGGGTTGTATTGAATCATATGTGATCGAGAAGATCGACTAGTTGTTGAAAGCCATGGAGGTGTATATATATATACTGTACCTCAAAGCTTGGAAGTTTATATGTGACCACTATCTGCAATGGAGCTAGAAATACGGCCTTCAGGCGGACGAAGTTGCTCTAGTGGCCCTAAGACCAATGGTGAGTTTCTATTACCCTATTTTCAGGTGTATAAGCCGCGGGGTGGTCCTAGCTTAAATCGACCAGCCCGAATACATCAAAGGACCTCGCAATCAAAGGACCCTACGCCGTGCTGTGTATTGCCTGAAAGAGTCGTACGGCATAAGAATCGCTTCTCGAAACACAATGAAGCGGCAGAGCAGTCCGGGCGAAAACTTGAAAAAGTGCGGCTTATACACCTGAAAATAGGGTAGTTGACAACCGTGGGGTCTGATTATTAGTGCCGTCATAAATTCTGGTTTTTTTATTCTCAACAATGTATTCCATCTTCCTCTTTGAGTTTTAGGGCAAAAAATGATTAACCGATAAAAAATTACAAACATACAATAATTGAGCTCTTTCAAGATACTCCACAATTTCAGTGTTAAGGTTTAAGGTTTTAAGGTTTTTCTGGAGGTTTTTGAAAATTCCGATTTATTTGTTTTTGTTTCGTAGAAACTCCCGCCTTTGAATCGATCGAGCTGAAACTTTGCATAATTATGTATTCTACCCCTGTGCAGATTATAAGCTACTTTCACCGGCAATTCGCAGGATCCTTCTATTTATTTATTGTACTTAAATCTGGAAAATCGAAAGTTTGGCAAGTAAGAGCTAAAGCTAGTTCTAATTTTAAGATCTACAGGATGGTGCAGTTCGTCTCCAAGCATGCTTGAAGAAGTTTAGAAGTGTAAGCAAAATATCTCGGTTGAAATATTCAGGGTATCGAGTAAGACCGAGACAACCAGCTGGTAATCACTAAATTGATATTGAGGGTCAATAGGAGGGGTAACAAAACTTTTTTGTCAAGCATGCTCATCCACCCTCTCTCGTAATTTCTTAGATTATCAGTGCATCGATTGCAAAAATCATTGAATTGTTGAACCCAATCAGTATCATCTGTTAAAACAGCTTAATTACATACACCTAGTTAGAGTTTTGTTTGCGAAGTGTTCAAGTGAGCAAACCTGGCAGCTACAGCAAGCTTCCGATCATTTTTTTCTTCTTAAGAAAAGCGAAACATTTTTTTGAAGAACAGAGCAAAAATAAACCGGGCCAAAATTCCAAGCATCCTTGTCTGCTTCGAGCCAAAGACATTCAGCGCTAGGCCACATTACCACTGCTAACAGTTTGGTCCGTTGCCTTAGACGTGCAAGAGCGCGTTTCCCTCGCTAATACCAATTCACAGTTTGCTTTAAATAACGCTTTTTGATTAAAAATATTAATGATGTCTCCCAAGCTCTCACTTCCAGTCTACCCTGATTCGCCATTTAAACTTCATAGCTGTTCTAGTAGCTCATGACTTTTCAAAAGCATAGATGATTTTTTGATCGTCTTTGGATAACGTAAGTTACATCTGACACGATATTTTTCGTTGAGAAAACGGAGTTGGCAAAGGCCTATTTTCCACAACATACACTTACAGCATACAATGCAACCTGTTATAAAGAAAAAGAGCCGTCTACACCGTTATAAATTTAGGTTTTGAAAATGCTATAGGGCGTACTGTTTTATCGAGTCAATACTCTATTGAGAAATATATATATATATATTAGAGTGGAAAATAATGAGCAACTGACCCCAATGAGTCAATTTACAAAAAAAGCACCTGTCTTTACGGCGCCGTGGTTCTTTATATTTTGAGTACCACGAATCGTGAAAACTTGATTGCAATTTTGATTTTTGCTTCAGTAATAAATAAAAAATTGTAATTATATAATTGAATACTTCATAGAGTACTAGCTGGCAAACCCGGTTCAAAGTGTATGTGTGCAAAGTTTGGTCCGGATCGGTTCAGAATTAAAATTTCCTATTCGGAACATACGTACAGACGGACAGACAGACATACAGACAAACAGACATTCGGCTTTATATACAAGATTTTACCCTTATTTTATGTGATTTGAGGGTTGATTCAAAGACAAAAAAGCTTTTTACCGACCTAATATCAAATGCTAGACAAACGGGAAATAGACACACTAGAATCTCTTGCCATAGACAAGAGACACTTTGAGCAGAGCTACTAAAAAAGAGAAGTAAAATCTGCTATCCTCTTGTTTAACGGCGTTATAGGGCAATTTTCAAAAGAATTAAGTATCTAGTGAGTCTTCGTGGCAATAGAAGGTGGTCGGTAGAGTATTTAATGTGTAAGGCTTGCTTTCCTATGAAGGCAAAAACGTCTTGCTCTTGACATTGTCTCAGTGAGCAAGTGAGAAAAAATATTAGCACTGGTGAACGGAACACATACCAAAACTTTGTTTCCCATTTCGTTGCGAGAACTTCGCGGGATTATTGCTCGTTCGATGTCGTGTTTGAATTTCCTAAAATAGCGTTTCAATGTTTGCTGCATCGGCTGAGAATCTGCTTCAAAGAAAAAAAATAAGTTACTTACCGCGCTCACGATTCTTTCCGAGGTGGCATAGAGCAAGATGGACACAATCAAATAACTCATTGTATGACATAAGAAAGCATTCTCGAACTCTCCGCGGAATGATTTGATCTGATTGAAATTACCAAGTGATCAAACAACGTGGTAATTTCCGATTAGAATTTTACTGGTTGCTATGCTGAACATACTCGCTCTTTATTACTACTGATCAAGAAATCGAAATTGTATCTCCGCAAAATGCGCCTCAAACGTCCTCATGAAAAAGGGCTTTGCTCTAGATAATTTTTTCACAGATTCTTTAAGGACTGTCTCTCTGCCACGTTTCACAGTAGAGGTCGTCACTTCAGGCTCAGTTCTTTTTTCAAATCATTTTTGATGAGGCACGAGAGTATTTATGGCTCAAAAAGTTTGATGGCTTTTTATAAAAACACAACAATTCAAAACGTTCATTAGAATGTTCTTTGTCGCTTCCAGCAACGATTTAAAAAATCTTCTTTTTTGGATTTTCTTCACCATGCGAATTTAGCAGAAAAAATTACAAGTGATGGCTTGAAGTAGCTGGCTGACGCCTGTTTTGAAAACAATGGTTTACTTTTTTGTTTTAGACAAATTTTTTATAGAACACAAAATTTTAGTCTTATAACTGTGATGTTAATTTCTAAAATCGTTGGACAAAAATGAGGTCATTATTGATTAAAGATAGACTCTTACATTGGTAGCCAGCAGTGGCGTACCGAAACGGAGGAAGGGGGGGGGGGGGAGAGAATGGGTTGCAAAATTCTTGAAAGTTGCTTAGATGTGTTATAAAATGTGCAAAGGATTTGTTTTTGCTTTTGAGTAAGCAGTATTTGTCTAAAGTTTTCAGAAATTCAAATTAGGCGTGTAAAAAATCTTTTCAGGCCCCTGACCCTAAAAATTCAGAAATAAGGGAAAGTGGCTGCTGCCAAAAAGATATTAGGAAGCATCTCAAACAAATTTTTCGGAGTGCGTCTCTCACGCCACGCAACCTCCATCCGAAAAAACTCCCGAATGGAAATCCTGGGTAGGCCACTGGTGACCAGGCCAAACAAAGCCTAGGTAAAATCTGAACGTGTAAATAGATGACATGTCAGTTCTTTTTGACACGTGGCAGGAGATTGACACCCTCCTATGAAGTAAGACTTGTTAGAAAAATAGGTCTAGATAACGGACAAGTACAAAGAAATTTCGGAAATAACATTGCAACAAGAAGCATTATATGGCGAAGCCGGGTTTACTGAGAAAGGAGTGCATATCAGTTTACAGTAACTGATTGAGAATCAGTTAGTATGGGACGTGGAGACATCGTCTGCTCGTAGAGATATGTTTTGTACTTATGGCATTCAGTGCAGCAGAAAATTCTTTCAGTGATGAACAGCAACCAAAAACAACGAAGTGAAGGCATAAGCATATTCCGAGTAGCATCCTGCAAGCGCTCTCCTCTATTTTCGTAGTTTCCAGACGAGAATAAATAGAAAGCAAAACGAAATCTGGCACTTTGAGTCTTGCTTTGCAAGATGGTGCGAAGCTGCAACTTCCAAGGCAAAACTGGATGAATGTAATTACATTATACTCCATACCAAGGTCAAACGTGTTCATGCAATCCGGAACCCTTCAAGCGCTAAGCGTCTGTCTGTCTGTCTGTGTATTTCTGTCTGTCACGAAATTCACAGAGTGAGTTGCAGCCAGCATCCTGATCTAGAATTTTGGTCATAGCACCCAGTCAGCGTGTAGGTTAACTGTGCAAGACCACAAGCCGATCCAGTAAGTGGAACCATCGAAAAGTGTGCGTCAAATGGATCCACGCGACTTTTGGCCTGCCAAAATGGGTCGGTAATTGGACTTTTTGCAAAGTCTTAATTTGTTTAGCAAGTGAATCCAAATAACATTGACTTCAGCTCAAAAAGTAAGCAAAAAGTCTATTTTTACACGAAATTGGCTCCCCTTAAAGGTGTAACTGAGCAAATTGTCGATTTGCCAAGTTTTTCCTTTAAAGAATGAGAGGATTTTTGAATAGATATGTAGCCAGAGTGGTCTTTATCCTTATGGCGACTATGAAGCCAAAATAAATTCAGTAACCCCATTCAAAATCGCATTTGTTTTTCTGCGGGGAAATTTTTTCTCCCAAAATTACCGATCTCAGATGGAAAAGCTCTAAAATGAATGGTTGTTTACGGTTCATTCGTGATGTTCAGCATAGCGCGGTGAGTTTCAAAGTCATTATTATGCGATCACGAAGAAGGCATGGATAGTAGAGCCAGTGCAAACCTCTGCGAAGCAGAGGTGACGCACTGGTTGTAAGCATACGCCAGAAGAAGAGAAATATGCTTACAAGTTGAACACGTGCAAATAACTCTTAAACACTCCAAATCTTTCAAAATAATCCTGCGTTGATGAGTAAATAGGACTTTAAAGATTTGAATTTACTGTACCGTGGTCGCAAAGAAGTGGATGGACGAAGGAGGACTTTAATATCAATCTGGTATCAACATTTGAGTTTTCAGCTTGAAATTTCGTAACTTTTCGGAGACGCAATGAAACGGCCCGGAATTCTCAGAATGGAAAGTAAAGGATGATGCTGTAGCGAAACTGTAGCGAACGAACTTCGATATCTCCGAAGAAATTCAAATCCAACCCAGAAACTTCTCTTTTCTCATTTGTTGTTGTCATACATCTCTGTATATGTATATACATCAAATTATTTGTGTGTACATCGGCGGCTCAGCGTGTCGTATTCCCGCGACCGCCCTCCACACGAATGTCGCCAACCCAGCTTTACATGATCGAATAGGAGAGAAGAATGGACATTTCCCGAAATGGGAATATCAAGAATACACAGAATTTTATAAACAACAAAAAACATTATAAACACCTTTTTAAAAACAAATTTCTATTCTTCATAAATATACATTGGTCTGCAGCCTTCTGATCGCGATCCGCGATGGTGTGTCTGTTTGTATGTACACATCCTGTGTGTAACCTACAGACGGCCCTGTCTGTGCACCGATAGAGCTGAAACATTGACACATGTAATTTCGACAACGGCGGACATTATAGGCTACTTTTGCGGCGGTTTACTGGGTCTTCAAATCTTATCGATCTATTCACTTACATCAAAAATTAAAGCTTATCTCGTTTTGAGCAAGCGTTTTCCTATAGTCATATAAGACAAGCGGTAAAACTCTTACAAGGGAAGGATATTTGGTGACCGTGGCCTTCTGCCCATGAGATGTATACCGGTATATGCCTCTTAAAACGATGATTCCAAATCTATGTTTATTATCTGCTGTGCGACTCTCTAACGAAGTTATGGACGTTTTTCCATATTAGTTTCACGATATCTGAACAGTCAGAATTGTAGGTTTCCTAGATTCGGTTATTTCGGAGCCAGTTTTCCTGAGCATAACGTGAAGCTCTGTTTTATTTGTACGCTTTTTAGTAGCGTGTAAGTGAACATTTTAACGGTACTGGTGAATCATGTCATCAAAACGGTGCAAATTTTGTTATCAAGAAATGTTCAAGACTTCTTTCGGAAAAGCGCACAGCGGATAAAGCAGAATTGGAATCAGCGCTTCAAGATACATCTAATGTATACGTTTCATTTTAGAAGGCCACGGTCACCAAGTATCCTTTCCTTGTTAGTCCCAAAGTTGGCAAGATGCAATGCTGCAACCAAAGGCGTGCTCAAGGAGAGTATTGCTCTGGTGCTGCTCAGAAACATGGTTGCTGGCGAGAAGACGTGAATTGGGACAGGGACAAGGAAGTTTGTAGAAGTGGGACGGAGTGGTAATTTCATGTTAAGCTGACTTGGACCAAGCAAAATTGGGCATCCCAGCTAGTAAAATCTATACTTTATACAGGGTGTCCCAAAACTATGTATACACTGTTTGATCATTAATATCTTCCTTCCTCAAAAGTCTATTGCCTGCCCTCAGATGCCATTTTGTAAAACAGGATTTGACTTAGATTTACAGTATGGAGCAATCAACTATCTTCAGTCACTACTGTAGAATTACGTTAGAAACTTCAAGAAGGGTTTTGAGCCGCTGAGGGTCCTATTTCGCATTAAAAAGTACGCATTAAAAAGTAGACCAAACGACCTGTAAACTCTTACACTAGGCTAATTAAAGTTGCTAAAACCAAATATGAACTTTGCATTTGACCGCGATGCTTCCACGACTTATGCCCCGTGATAGCTGTTTTTACTATGTTCCCTAAAATTGCAGTCACACACTTTGAAAAGCTTTACAAACTCTTAGGAAGTTGAGTAACGAAAGTTAGCGCACGTAAAATCCCTGGTACACGACTTTTCAGAATTTTTGGAGACTTTTTTGAAACGCGATTAATCCACACTGATGCTGTAAGCCAAAAGCCTACCATAATCCTAAGTATCGAAGGGCGATCAATGATTCGCTGCACGCTGCAGATCTAAGTTGATTCCAGCTACAAAATGACACCTTAAGGTAGGTAAAAGACTCCTTGGGAAGAAGGATATTAAAGATCAAACAGTGTGTACATACTTTTGGAATACCCTGTAATAATTGGCTAAGCAGCTTTTCGTATCTTCGCCCAAAAAGGATAGAAAGAGCAACGGAATTTGAGCCAAATTCAGCACAGATAATGCGTGGGGTGGGGCATGTGTTGATAATCATTTTGTTCAGGATCCACCCATTGCTTCTATCGATTTATTGATTTATTGCTGTTTTGCTTGAAAAATTCTTTATGTTCGCTCAAAAAAGATAGAACGAGTAATGGAATCTGAGCCAATTTTGGCATGCGTAATGCATGGGGTGGGATGTGTTAATAAGTCATTTTGTTCGGGACCCACTCACTGCCTCTATCGATTTATCGTTTTTTTGGTTTTTGCTTGCTACGATAGATAGATTTCACAAATTTAGTAGGGCAACTTCACGTATAGCTAAATTGACGGGCCGTGAAAACATCAGAAATATTAAGAAATCATGGACTGTCATCGTTGGTAGATATGTATGTTTTTTTCTTGAGTATGTGAGGTTTCAGAAGCTGGTAGGCAATTTGGTGCATTCAACATCTTTATCACACATACATGCCTTCAATAGAGTGTGAGCTTGTGAAAGTGTTTGTGTGTTGTTATACGCAGTATATGAAAGTGATGTAAAGAACATGTAAAAATCACTTGTTTTTCGGTTTTCATCTAAATTTCAAGGTTTTTTATCTGCCGCAACCTTGATCCTTATCCAAACTGTAGAACCACTATGAACATGAAGAACCTACTTTCTGAAAAGATTATGCAGGGGTAGAGCTTGCAGTGGTATATTGCACGTTGCTCATAAAATCAGCCTAGAAACTTGTCTAGAATGGGACAGCGAAAAACGTCAGCTGGTGTTTATGTTGATAGAGGAAATGACATACATGTTACTCAAGACTTCGTTAGGCATTAGGCTTACTTTTATCATGCGTTGAGCCATACGTTCAAGTCATACAGGAAGCTGCGAAAGACATCGATCAAGTCAAATACTTTTTAGAGTTAAATCGCAGACAGAATGCTAGGTAATTTACCATATATGGTGAGCAAAAACTTCGAATATCGATAAAATTGATGTGATTCATGTATTCTGGGTAGTTTGGGCATGTGTAAGTACCTCAAATTTCTCATTATCAAGCTTTTGATGTGTTCGTTCATGTTATGAAAATCTAACCCTACATCATCCTACTCAGTGCTTCCTTCAAAACCTACAGGTTCTTTTAAACAAAATGTAGAACCTTCAGTCGCTCTCAATTCTCTTGTTTGCAAGCTTTCGCAGCCTTGAACATCGCATGTTGCTTGAGATTTCTGATGCTTATACGGGCCTATTCGCCATGCTAAATCCAAAATCCACACGGGAAAGCGTGAAAAGGCAAAAAGGGGCTCGAGCGTAGGAGGGAAACAGCAAGTGGGCGGGGTCCTCCCCACTGTGAATTCACGCTTCCAGCTTCCGAGCGGTCTTCTTGATTCCGCTGGTCATCCTAACATCGCTATCGGCCAGGTGCGAATGTTTGACTTTGAACCGGAAGCGAGAAGATCTCTCCGGAACCTGGGAGCGTAAATTCACAGCGGAAAGGACCCCGTCTATTTGCTAATTTCTCTCCTGTGTTAGAGCCGTTTTTCGCCGTTTTCGCGCTCTCCATTGTGCATTTCCGGACTCAGCGTAGAATAGGCCCGGCTAAGCATAAAATCTCAAATCGAGTTTTTGCCCGGACGCTGCAAAATTTAACAGTACAAAAAAAAAACTCAGCCATCCTATGATTACTGTAGAATGCGTATAGGTGTTCAGCAAATGTCGCATCGCCTGCCATTTTAAAATTTTGCAAAACGTCTGAGGCACAGGGACAATAGGTGAGAATGACTCCTCCAGGGTGAATGGGGTCACAGTGGTCGCAGCCCCTCCAGGGTAAAGGGTGTTTCACTTGGTAGAGAAATTATAAAATGTCGACGGGGGGGGGGGAGGAAGCCATGGTGTTTTCACATCATTTTTCCTAGTCCAAGTTCACAGTTTATTCCAAATGTGAACCGATGTGCTGAGATTAGCACACAACTATATTTCTGATCAGCACCTTGTATATTTCAACATTTCCTTCTTCTTCTTTACATCACCCTGCCTGTTTCTGGACTTACCATAGAAGATGCGCATGCGAGAACATTTGTTTCGGAAAGAGTTAGACAATTTTTAAAGATTTACGATTTTTTTAAAAGAAGAAATTAGTATTTTCTGTAGATGAACAGCAACGTCAGCAAGGGAAATGTTTTTAAACCATCTTGTCTTCCGCTTTTAGAGAATATATAGGCTGTCTGGAGTCCGTTAAAAAAGTGCCTGGGTAAAGGGTGTCCTAGTGATTTCTGGAGATTACGAGTTTTAGGATAGAAAAATCCGTAACTTCTGGAGATGAACATCTTGTACGCCCCGATAATCACCATTGGAACCGTCTCGTCCTTGGCTTTCAGAAAATGTATACTGTGCTTGGGGTCCGTTAGAAAAAGTGCCGGGTGAGGCGTGAGTGAGATTTTTCTAATGGGAGTGCTCAAGTACAGGCTTTACGTGCTCAAGTAGACGTCTTTTTACCATTGTAAAAAGACGTCTACTTGAGCACCCCCATTATAAAAGTCTACCCACTCTTCACTCTGCACTTTTTTTGACGGTCTCCAGACAAAGCAAATATTTTCTGAAAGCGGAGGACGAGACGGTTCCAATGGGCGTACAAGATATTCATTTACAAAAGTTATAAATTTTTTTATGTTATAAACTCGAGATCTCCAAAAATCACTAGGACACCCTTCACCCAGCCACTTTTTTAACGGACTCCAGGCAAAGTAAATATTTTCCGAAAGCGGAGGGAGACGGTTTCAATGGTGACCATCGCGGCGTACAAGATATTCATCTACAAAATTTATTAATTTTTTTACGTTAAAAGCTCGAAAACTCTAAAAATCACTAGGCACACCCTTCACCGCACTTTCTTTCTTGAACGGATCTTAGATATGCTATATGCTTTCTTAAAGCGAAGGACGATACGGTTTCAACGGTGACCATCTCGCCGTAAAAGATGTTCATCTACAAAAGCTACTAATTTTTTATCTTAAAATAACTCCAAAATGTCCAGAAATCACTACTCACATCCGTCACCAAGCACTTTTTTCAACAGACTCCTCCATTCCAGTACATAAACAATTCACGTACAAATATCTCCTTTGCTTAACCTTACCTCACTGTTAATTTTTTTCTCGGCTTTTAGTGAAGGAGTCACCTTGGTCTCGGCTCACGGGTGGACGGGGGGGGGGGGGGAAATTCTTACACTATCGCTCCTATGGTCTGAGGGCTTTGGTGAGAAAAGTTTTGCTTTATCTAATTTTGGTAATTAACTATATAAATGTTGGTTTATAACGATTTAAGAGAGCAGTACATACGTACCCTATTTTCAGGTGTATAAGCCGCACCCTTTTTGCTCTAAACGCGAGCAGACCCAGGCGTGCCGCCGCGCATATGTCTTGCGAAGCGGTCGCCTTATCGCATACTGCTCTCACTTAACGCGCTCCATGATGAAAGTCAGTCTTTTGGCGTGTTCGTCTTTAGAGCGAAAAGTGTGCGGCTTATACACCTGAAAATAGGGTAATAAGATTTTTGATAATCATAACGATGTCAAGACAGACCCGTTCTTTCTAACTTCTAGTTACGGTACGAGCTCATATTTGGAATCAGCATGATGATCAACCTGATGAAAAAGTTTTTAGTTCTGCCAGACAGTCAATGTATGTTCTTATTGGCGCAAAACCCTTTTAAAAAATTTTGACGTAAATCTGCAATGAACAAAAAAAGCAGTTATACTAGGTTGTGACAGAATCAAAGCAGGTATTCCAAATTTTGAGTTTGGATTACAGTAAACTTTTCAGAAATGGAGTTTCGGTTTCAGTAAAATTGGAGTCAGGATGACAATTCAGTACGCGCTACTGTGGTGTTGTTGTTTCACTGTGAGAAATTTTATAGCCCGAAGTTCGCCAAAAGTCTTCTCAAAAATCATCAGTTTGAGAAACCGTAACTTACCTCAGTATAGTAGGACAACACAAACCTTACTTTTTCGTAGACAATGACAATTACGCATCATGCTAAAATCATGCTGACCCTGATTTCCCGGATTTTGCTAAATACTGCAAAATTTTAGAACTTTTTAGTCATTTGGAAAGTATTTTCGCTTTTCTCAAAAAACTGCCACATATTGCAGAACAAAGATCCATGAAAGATTTTGGCAGCATTCGGTGCATACTCACATACTCTTTTGAATGGTTGTGTCTTTAGCGCAGTGCAACAAGCGAGCTTCTAAATAACACGAAAATTCAAAGCCCACGTTTTTGGCCTTGGCCAAGTTTCGCCATTTTTCCACAAGGATGCAAAAAACTTGCTTTCCTCTAGCTTGCTTTCCAAAATTTTTGAAACCAATTCTTTGATGCTATCAAATTCTACAGTGTGTCCCAAAAAGATTGATTAACTCTTTTGTAATGAAAGCTTTCGAGAAGCTCTAAAAACCGTTTGCGAAGCTGTCAGCTTAGATTTACAGTTTAGATCAAATTACCGATCATCCTTCACAACTGTAGAATTTACGGAGGAACTTTATGTGGCGTCATTGTGGAAAAAGCTGTCAAGATATCTCAGAAGTCGTGTGAAAACCTGTGTAAGAGGGTTTTCATAAACGCTGAGTTCAACACTCAACCGTGTATAAGATTGCGAAGCTTTCTGAACGGTGTAAAAGCACTTTTCAGGAAATTGACAAACGGCCGCTACTGCTTACCTCGCACAACTTAATGAAGCATTATGAAAAGTTGCGAACTTTACATTTAGATTCGGTAACTCTAATTAACCTAGCGTGAGAGTTTTCAAGTTGCTTTGTTCCTTTCGGAGGTAAAATATCAACTTTTATGGCTTAACAATCTTCAAAATTCCTACGCTGATTCTGCAGTAATGGAAGGCAGGAATCAGTACGCTCTACGTAAATCTAAGCTGTAAAGCTCTACAAAATGGTACCCAAAGCTTCTCGAAAGACATCATTGCAAGAGAGTTATTAAGAATCGAACAGTAGGCACTTTTTTGGGACACCCGGTTTATCTAGCCAACTCAGATCTCATAGAACATTAACCGGCGAGCAGCCTAGCCGTCATTCGGTGCAACATCTTCTCCTTTTTACAGATTTCAGGAAAAAAATCGATGTAATTGATTCTAAATGCGCTCCTGAATGCACCAGAGGAGTTGAGATTTTATAAGTCGAATTTGAACACTCTTTTGCTTTGTTAAATTAGTGCTCAATCATGATCCTTTTTAAATTTCCAAATTTCGATCATTTAGTGGTGTTCAACGCGTCTGTGTGTGAGATAGACCTGCTAAAATTTGGTAGTTTTGCTTAGAAAATCTATCACGAAATATTAACGAGGTACGTGAAGCAGAAAAAAAGTACTTCGTATCTTGTAAGGTTTGCTCTATTCACCCGTCACTTGAACTTCTTCGGGAAATTTGGATAAGCATTTGAAATGATGAAATTTGACTATGACATAAAACATGGATTTTAGGCTCTGCTGATTTTTTCAGAAACTCACCGGACTGCTATAGAAACATAATTTTTCGAAAGATAATGGAAAGATGCATCGATTGCTTTCAAGTTCTTCGAGACGACATGATACTCAATTTTTTCAATCATCATGAGAAGGCCAGAAAGTGCCTTTCGCGGTTTTTTAATTTTCTAGCAGCTAATCAAAATAACAAGTTCCGTTTTATTTACTAATAAATGACCTATGTTTGCTCTTTCTATACGCGGGACTCTCCAGCCCACTTGTTTTTATACGCCGTAGAATGATTTCGAAAAAAAAGAGTGCATTGGGAGGTATGCATAATTCTTTTAGAAATTGAATTTTGTTGTGAACCAGCAGCCTGATATAGAAGTGTGAAGAGCAGCATTTTTTGTTACAATCAAGTACTTCTGTTATGAGTCTAATGTAAGTCAAGCCAACCCTACGATATTCGCACAAAGACAAAAATTATTGAAAATCCAATGCTTTACATTTTTTGGACCCTTGTATTATTGTATCCTGAACTTGACGATAATCTCAAAGTCAAGAAAACATAGGTTGGTACAATTTACAGTTCATAAAACTTATATCAAAGGAGTTTTTTCACTTTCAACGCAAGTCTAACAAGGGAAGTTATGGAGTCGAACTGGCCGATCACTACACAGGGCTCGGCGAGGTGGCTAGTTGAAATTGCAGAAAAAAAACGTCTTATTTGACTTTTGCAAAATTTAACGAAGTACCCTTTGACCTTAGACCATAATCCTGAAAAATCTCCAAAAACGAAACTTCAATCAAAAAAAGCGTCGCAAAATTTGTTTTGTCGGCAGTAAAAACGCAACACCTTTTGCTTTTTTGTCCCAAAAACGATATCCAGCTTGCTTATAAGTCACCTGTGCCGAGCCCTGTCACTACTACCTGCACACCATCAGTGGGAGCTTGGCGCGCTGATTATAAATTTGCTTCTTATCTGCAGTGGAAAATAAGTAATGAGCATTTCTGGAATCGAAAAATGAACTAGTTGCCGAGAGATCAATCGCTACAATCTTTATAGACCTCAAATCAGTGGCAAGCGTCAGGATTTTTTATTTCATAAACTCTTTACCTATTGTATAGTACTTTCCGGGTGTATGTTAAGACGCGGATCTTTATTGCCAGATGGACACCAAAAAGCATATAATAAGTGTTTTACAATATTCTAAAAGTATTGATATCTCAGAGGGAGATATATTTAAGAGTTGCATGGGTTACCCAATCTTACTTTCTTGGAATCAGTTCGAAAGAGCAATTTTGAAAGTCAAAAACCCATGAAAATGCAGCTAAGAACAAATTAGTAAATATTAGGTTGTTCCGAAAGTAATGTCGCTTTCTTTAAACGTATGCCACATCTCGTGGAACAAAGATGTGTAAGAGATTCTGGTAGCGTTTGATGCAGCATTTCATTCTCTTTCTAATGGTTATGAAGTTGTTGCAATTAATTCAATGAGCTCCCAGAAAAGAGTCAAAATCTGCGAGTAGGGGAACGAAAGCCGCCAGTTCGAGCCGCCCCCGCGGACTGCTGGTCCTGGAACGACATGCAACAACGCTGCGAAAAGACCAGTTGGCCGCGAAAGACGTCTCAAATGGCGGCTTTCGTTCCCCTACCCAAAATCGGCGACCTATGCTTTTTGAGATGGCCAAGTTTCACAATTTTTTAAAATTTTATAACAGACCTCAGAAGGATTCCAAGTAATGGATGGATGGAGCAAACCCTACAGGAAACAGCACAACTTTTTTCTACTTTCCAGATCTCGTCATAATTTTTGTACAGATTTTTTGATGGAACCACCGAATTTTAACAGGATCGTCTCAGACACAAGTGCATCAAACGCCAACACGTCTTCTGATTTTAAAACTTAAAGATGGATTATGGTTTGGCAACAATTTTACAAACCAAAAGAGAATTCACCGCTTCGGTTTAGCAACTTTCGAAAATTTCAGGTACACCTTGGGGTCCCTTGGAAAAGTTGAATTATGAGATTTTGTCCCGGAAAACTTGATGAATCGGAAGCAAAAAACAACCGCTAGAAAGAGGAGAAAAAGCTGCATCGAATGACACCCGAGTCTCTTGCCGGTTGTTGTTCTGTGAGGTTTGAGTTGACTAAATATGGAATTTGATGGTATTGAGAATTTGATTGTAGAAACTCTGAGAAGCAAGCTAAGGAAAAGAAAAAATTACTATGTGTTCTATAGTGTTTGCTCTATCTACCTGCTACTTGTACTTTTTCGAAGATTTGGTACAAAAATTTAGAAAAATAGCCGAACTTGACCATGGCAAAAAGCATGAGTTGCAGATTTTGGTAATTTTTTCGAGAGCTCTTTAAACATTATGCAGTGGAATTAAAATCATTAGAAAGAGGATGAAATGCTACATCGAATGCTCCTAAGATCTCTTGAAAATGTTGATTCCACGAATAGCGGCGTTCATTCGAAAAAAAGCGACATTACTTTCGGAACGACCTAATATTTTGGTTCGTTTTCCAGCAAAAGCCACCGAATTCGGTTAGTGGTAACCTCATACAGATAGTAATCCACACTTTATGTGATACTTTTTAAAGACTCGAATAGCACTAGACTGGAGTTTTGAGTTGGTGAGAGCCAGAGAAATCGCGCCTCTTGACCATTTCTCGTACTTTTGATGTCTAAAAAGGCTGAAACGATTGACTTTATCCCACATTAATTCATCTCTTGCCTCAAAGTTTCTCACTTCTCACCCGAAGGTGCTCAGAATCATCTTTTCAGAGTCAAGAGTCATCAGAGTACTGCAAACTGCCATAAACCATGGTGACGGTGATCCGTTGTTCTGTTATGGTCTTACAACGATTTCGAATACTTTTTTGATTATCACAGGCTTATGCAGCACTCTTATGATACTCTAAGCTCCATTTATAATATAATAATATCACCATGCACTACTGAGCAAAGTCCACTTAGTTTATTCAGTCGTCAATATCATCCGAGTATTATATCGTCTAAGCTCCTCTATATTTCCACGGAGATTCTTCGTACTCAAATGCGGGATATTTCCATGGAGATTTTTCGTACTCAAATGCGGAATCCAGTCGCACAATTTTTGGCTTTCCTCTTCGCTTCTTCTTTGCCTTCTTCGCTTTCTTTTTGAAAGAAGCTGTTTTCGCTGCTTTAGTCCTGGCTGCTAATCCTTTTCTTTTCGCCGCATTCTGACTCACAATCTTATTTCGAGATGCCTTGTTTCCACTTCCTTTACTGAGCTTACTATTTGTTTTGACTGCCGCTTTGCGTGCAGTTTTTCTTGTTGTATTCATCTTTTCTTTCCTGTTTCTTGATTGAATCGCAGTTTTGCTTGTAATCTGATTTCCAATCTTATTTCGAGATGCCTTGTTCCCTCTTCCTTTACTTAGCTTACCATTTGATTTGACTGCCGTTTTGCGTGAAGTTTTTCTTGTTGTATTCATCTTTTCTTTCCCGTTTCTTGATTGAATCGCAATTTTGCTTGTAATCTGATTTCCAGTCTTATTTCGAGATGCCTTGTTCCCTCTTCCTTTACTGAGCTTATCATTAGATTTGACTGCCGTTTTGCGTGAAGTTTTTTTTGTTGTATTCATCTTTTCTTTCCTCTTTCTTGATTGAATCGCGATTTTGCTTGTAGTCTTTTTCTTATAAGTTCTTTTCCATTTCAAATCCATCATTGGTTTGTCCGGTTGTGTACGTGTTGACTTCCTATTTTCTAATGCACTGAGGCCATTCCGAATTCCCTTGAACTGAGCATTTTTCGTAGCAATGCCCTTTTGTACAGGCTTTTTCAATCCATTTTTTCTTTGTTTTGATTTGATTTCATTGTCGCTAATAGCGTCCTCACTGCTTGTCATTCTGCTCCGTCCGTGGCCTTCTTTGGCTTCGCGACCGGCACCCAAGCTTGGCATCTGGCTACTTCTAGTCGTGTTGTTTTGCCTGATATCTTCCCTAGCATGCACTAACGCTTCTTCTAACGCTTTATCATTGACTGAGACTGGCTTTTTCTTCTTGTCCTCATTTGAAGCCTTGCTACTTTTCTTTCGATTGTCCTCTTGCATGCCGACTGTATGACTGCCGACTGACTCGCCGTTGTTAGTGTGCTTCATCATAAGTCCGTTAAAAGTGTCTTGTGTTGTTTCTACTTTCGAGTCTCCCGCAATCGCTTCTAAAAGTGCTCCGCCTCTACCAATTTTAACTTTCTTTTCTCTGCCGCCTGTGATTGTCGTTCTCTTTCCCGACTTGATTTCATTTTCGAGTTCCTTTGTAGATTGGCTGCCATCTGCTTTGATGTTTCGCTCTTTATCTGCACCATTTTCTACGGTTTCCTTTCCTTTTACTTTTTTGGAGACTTTATCGCTGCCCTGCACGATTTTCTTTTCTTTCTCACTCGTACTTTTGACGCCTTCTTCCTTTCCGTCACCTTCCGTCTTGGCTTTCATTTTGTTACTTTTTTCAAACTTCGCTTCTTTTGAAGTCTCATGATGAGCTGCTAATTTTTCACCTTTCGGTAGCGCATTACTGAGTGCCCCGCCACCACCAAAACCAGATTTCTTGGCACTAGTTGTGCTTTCTTCTTCTTGTTTATTACCTTCCTCAAATTTTTCGGAAGATCGGTTACCATCTGATTTAGTCCGCGGTTTATCCAAAAAATTATTTTTGTCTTCTTCTACTTTCCTGGACGCTTCATAGTCACTTGGTACCTCCTTACTTCCTTTCCTTCTTCCTTCTCTCCCATTAGTCCTGATCCTAACGGTTGCAGACTTGTCCGTGCTAGCCTTTCCCTTAGCACCATTTGACGTACTCTGTTCTAATCCTTTTGCGTCATTCCTCATCGTGAGTTGCGATTCTATTCCGCCACCGTAGCCAAACTTTCGATCGCTACTGCTTGTGGTGTCCCTTTTTCCTTCTTGTCCGTTGTCCCTCCCATCTACCTTTGGAAGACGATCAGGAACAGATAATAATTTTCGCTTTACACCCTTACCACTTTCTGTGGTACCTTTTTTCCCTACTTTGGACTCTTCATCGCTATCCGACAAATCCTTCTCCTTCTCCTGTTGCATATGCTTGCTGCTTGATTTGTTTCTATCATTTACTGCTTTGCTGCTTTCAACGTTCGCGAACTTTCGTGTAACGCCCCTCGGTGTAGCCTGGTCAGGCACTTTAGTATTTAAAATCGCTCCAGTGCTCCAGCCAAAGCCAAATTTTCCATTATTGCCCCTCTCGGTGTTCTCCTCTTTTTGTTGTTCCTTCTTTTCCTTGACTCTCTCCGGAGAACTAGTACTATTCAGCTTACTGTTGCGCCCCTTGTCTGTCCGTCGTTCCGATTCATTGCTAATGAAGAAAGTCTTCTCCTTCTCACTGCTACTATTCCTGTTATGTGGTTCTTTTTCCTCGACTCTTCCGTTTGTGGATTTGTTATGAATGACAGGCTTCTGTCTAGTTACACTCGAGGTGTCATAAGCAGCTTCTACTTCTCCATTCTTCTTTTCTGAATTTGCAAGTGTTTTATAGCTTCCAGGTCCAAGTTTTTGAACACTGGCCCATGCAGTAGTTTTTTCATCTTTTGGTAGATTATCTTCTTTGACTCTGTTAACATCAGGTTTAGTACTCTGCTCCTTATCACTGCCGGCGTTCTCATTTTCTGCCTTTAAAGTTTCTTTTACTTTTCCAAATGCTCTATCGCTATGTGACATAGGTTTCTTTCTTTTCTCACTCACTGTGCTACTTGATCCTTTTACGTAATCCGCTTTTGCTTCTTCTGTGACCTTGACTTTTGTAAGTTTTTGCGTGGTCTTAATTGAGGTGTCCCAGCGATCTCGCGAATCTACACTATTCTTCCTTACATCTATGATCTTTTCATCGCCGCCAATTCTAGTTTGATCACCGCTGCTTGTGGGAGTCTTTTTCCTTTCTAAGCGCTTGTTTTCTTTGGTCTCGTGAGGTTTTTCGGCGTTTGATTTACTCTTCTGTTCTCTGTCTGACCCAACTTTGCCATCACCTGCTTTCTCTTTCATTCCTTCTGGCGCCTCAATAACGCTTGCCTTTTGTTTCCCATTCTTTTCACGCATATTCCTGCCATTTATTTGCATTCCATCACTTTTGATCCTCTTCAACTTGCCATTTGATGTCAGCGTTTGCCCAGCAGCATTTGACACACGATAAGCTCCATCTTCTTCCTTTTGCACGGAAACTTTCGTGGCAGTTTTGTTGTCTTGAAAGGCGTACTTATGGCTTCCTTCACTCAAATTGACGGTGTTATTTTCACCTGTTTTAGGAGACATTGATGTTTCGCTTTTAATCCCCTCCAAAAAGACTTCAGAAGTTGCCGCTTTTTCTCCCTTTTTATGTCTCTTCATGATCTGACCGCTGCTGCGAGTAACTCTTCCTTGATTACTTGTAAGATAGCCACGACTGCTTGTTTGCAGTTTCGTTATTTCTTTCAGATGTACACTGTAACCTCTAGACGATTTCTCCTTATTTTCTTTGTTGTCTTCTTTTTCATTCCTAATCGCACTTTTAAACTTTCCTGTTTTGGATCCTTTATGACCCTTCTTTCTTTGTGCTCTTTCCTTTTTCTTCTTTGCTTCTTCAACATCATGTTGTCTTTCTTCATGCTCCACCGATGCCTTAGTATTACCTGAACTTCTTTTTTTCAAAAAACATATGTTTAGCACAGTATTACCTTTTGTTGTTCCGATAGCAAATTTGCTATACTCCGCATTCATTTTGTTTTCATGTTTCAATGCTTTTCTAACCACCGGATCTTTCACTCTTCCGTCAGCTGAAATTTTGCAATTAGGAACTGTTCTGCTTACCTTTTTACCTTACCGACTCCTTGCTTTCCCGCTAAAGACTCTTGCCTGCTAATTTTTACGCTGGCAACCAACACCTCTTCGTCTCCGCTGCCTTCTGTTTCTTCCTCCAGTTCGTCATCTGCCGTCTTTTTGCTCACTCTATCCAGGTTTCCGAAGTTCTTCTTCTTATTTCGATTACCACTGATTTCTACATTCTTGGATGTTGTTGTCGTCAACCTTTTAGGCGAACTTATAGATGGATTGATGCCTCTCACGCGTGCATCTCTTTTCTGTGTCTTCAGCGCTTTGACCGAAGTTGTAAGTGGGGTAATGTTTTTAACATGAGTTCTGTTTTTGAGCGTTCTTGAACCTCTGTTGGATGCGGTAAACAGATTGAAGTGTCTCACGCGCGTACTGAGCCCAATGGCGCTCTTTGTCGAAGTGTGGGCTCGTCTAGTTTTGTACTTCTCTCTCCTCTTAGACTTTTCTTGACGTTTATTCTTTGTTATCGCTTTTTTCCGCCCAGCTTTATGCACGCTTATTACAGACAATTTATTTCCAACTTCTTCACTATACAATCCGTTACGGGGGCCCTTCTTTGATACTGATAACCTTCCAAGATTCTTCTTGAGCAGGGGAGTCTTCTCATCAGTCTTTTTTCTGACAGCAGAAAGATCGCCGTTCTTTTTGATATTAGCGCCAATCCCTTTCCACCAAGGTCCATGTTCAAATTTTTTACCCTTTGACCACCAGGGACCACGATCCCATTGCTGATTTGCTGCCTGAAGGTTGTTATAGATAGAAAACATCTGTGTGACTCATAAACTTATGATGACTTGTAAATGAAACAACCTTGGACCTTTTCCATCTATTGTGTAGCAACGGCTTATTTACCAGCAAAACGTCAGTTGAGGTGTTGCACCGTCTTAACGACAATCGGCTCACAAAATTCTGAAATCACCATGGACAAGTCTCATAGCATTTACTGTAAGGTTGATGTATGCAAGTGCGAAAACTTTTTTTGCTGCATGGACTAAAATGTAAACGCTTTTAAAAGTTTTATTTTGGACTTAATTTTCGATAGTGGTTTGCAAGATTCTGATTGTTTTCAACGAACAACATCCCTATAAGTGCAGCAAAAATAAACTGTAGGAATACGTAAATATTTTTTTTTAATAGCTCAACTGGCGATTCGATGCCAGAGTAGCCACAGTCAGTTTCCTTGAATTATGAGCCATGAAACTCTCATAAAAAAATTCATGCATCAACGCATGCTTGAAAGAAAGGAAAATCGGTCTTTTCTGGGAGAAAATGCGAGTGTGTGGAATTTTGCGTCGTGAAAATGAGTATGATATCGTAGTTAAGATTTCGTCTTGTTTCCTAAAAGCGAAAAAAACAATACGCGCGCATCACATTGAAGCTTCTGAGTAAATTTCATAAAACAACGCTATTGTGATGAGCATGAAAATGATGTAAAATTTTTCAATACCGCTAGTTTTACAAAAATTATTAGATCAGTCTAACCCTGCCAAGGTGCTGAATTAAAAAGGAGATGTCGGATCAATCACACTTCAATGTTTTTTTTAATTTCCGGAAAGAGCTCACGCAAAAATATCCTGTATCTTTAACGCACCAATATTTTGAATTCGTAAGCGAATTTTTCACTATATAATCGCCATCTTTGCGTAACTTTGCCGGAAGTCGCAGGCATTGATGAAGAAGATCTCAACAAATCTTAAAGGTTTGTACTCGCACACATTCAGGTTTTTCACAATTGAGGTAGAGGGCGTTCGGCGCATGCCCGCAGAGGGAATGAAGACGCCAACTCCTTTGTCCTTTAAATTCTAAATAACAACAGCGCAACTGCTGCTAATCGAATCAGCATGAATAAAGGTAGTGGAGATTTTATTCTTTCCGGTAGAGAAAGAGTTGCACAGTATTTTGCGTTGTGTACCAAAAATAATAATATGCAGATAACAAAGTTATCTGCAAGTGCAGCCGTGACTGAACTATTTATGTTGATAAGACCCTATTTTGTCGGACACTTGCAGGTTGTTGCGTAGGAACCCGAGCCTTCTTGTTGAGTCTTTCTCAAACGCATGTAAGCCGACAGTTGTGCGCCAAATACGAGCAGGGTTGGTTTTGAGCAGAATTTGCACTTGTGCTTTGAGAAAAATTCAGTTCCTTCCTGGCTTTTGGCTTTGATTCTCAAACGTACACCAAGTTGCTCGGACAGAAAGAGAGTCTATCAAATTTCCTCGACTATCTATCAGGTTCATGCAAGATAATGTCCGTAGGAAGGGTACCTTAAAGCTAAAACCTTTCCTTCATAATCAAAGCAAAGGGCTATACCAGACTGCAATTTCACAATTATGCTTTGCCTTTTTTGACCTTCGTTTCTTTCCCAAGTGAACTTGAGAGTCACATCAAGTGCACAGGAATGTTCTTATTTGTCTACTGTGTGATGACGAACTAAGGGACTCGTAAGATTCTCTCCGGGCGATGATTTGATTAGCTGGCAACTCTAGGCGGACCAAACGTTTAAGTAGATTCTGATAGTCACTTTGTAGAGATTGTTTCGTTTTGACGAATGGTACCATTCTATACATTTACAGGGTTGGCGGAAAGTCCTTAAACAGTTTTTGATGCCATTGTATTTCGGATTATTCTTGTAGACTAATTATGTCGCCAAAGTCGACTGTAAGAAGTTTTAGCGGTGTCGCCAACGATGCTGTAGATTGTACATACTGTATATATTATTTGTTGTTCATTTGTGTTCGTTTTGCCTTATATCGTAGTGGTTAGAAGAGTCTCACGAGGATCAGCCGGACAAGTCATTGCAACCTCACTTCCATCACCTTATCAGTACTCTCTTCAGTCAACAATGACTTCGCAAGTAAACAATTCCAAGGGTATAAATACCGATGGATGAGTGAGGTCGAGGTTATTCTCTCCACAAGTGCCTGCTGGAAGGACGACAAGTCTCCGGCTCACCCAGAGGATTCCCTACAAGTAGTTCGCTGTAAGCACGACAAGTCTCCATAGGCAATCTTCCTCAGCAAGTCTTCTCCGGATAACATTAGATCCAATAAGTACTCTGGACCAGAAGCATCAAGTCTCCTGTGCACCAAGAAGTCTCTGAAGGATCACAAGTATCCTGGGAAGTAGTCCGAAGATTGACACGTCTCTGGAGACACTTCACACTGCATAATTACTGTTCGTAATTGTATCACAATAAAGCTTCGTTACTCAAGTCGAGGTACCATACAGACCCGCGTAGCAACACTAAAGCAGCCTCACCACTAGCCATCCCTTTGCTACATGGTGCATCGGCCAAATTGAAACGCTGAGCTTCGATCGCAAGGAGTTGAAGCATAGACATACAAACGCACAAGTACCTCAGCTTGACTTCTTCTACAAGTCGCATCACAAGTTTTGCACTCAAAATGTCTGCGAAGCTTATAGTTTCCAAGCGAATGCTTACCCAGTACTGCAACAAGCTGGACAAAGTCATATCGCAATTCAAAGAGGAAGAGTTACATGAACTCACTACCTCTGGCTATAACCAAAGACTTGAAGAAGCCATCGGCACTCTTGAAGCTGCCACTTTTAAAGTGGAGCACACAGTCCAGGAGTACGCATCATTGTACTCCACCCTGAATCAGCCGGAAGCGAAGGAGTTAGAAGACTTTGAAGAATACATCTCCAAAGCAGAGTCTTCACTCTCAAATGCTTTCGAATATGGGCTCACGCTACAAGCTCGAAGCCGTGTCTTGAAAGCACGCAACGACATGACAAGTATTAATACACATGCGTGCAGTATTCAAGCAAAGAAGATGGAACTTCCCACTTTACCCATTCCGTCATTTGGTGAAGATATATGGGAATGGGACAACTTCTGGGAACTCTTTAACAGCAATGTTCATTCACAAGATCTGCCGGAACTCTACAAGTTCAACTATCTTCTCAGTGCTTTAGAGGGAGAAGCACGCGAATCAGTCAAAAGGTTTCAAGTCACAAGTGGAAACTACATGAAGGCAGTTGACTTCCTCACGCAAAAGTATGGAAATCGAAATGAGCTTGTACACCGGCTTATCGAGAGATTTGAACAATCCTTCCCTCGATCGTCCTCACTGAAAGACCAGAGACCGTTGTTTGAACAGCTACAAGCAATTGTGTCACAACTGGAACGTAAGGGAGAAAATGTTGACAATCAGTGGATGCAGAAACAAGTGTTGTTAAAATTTCCTATCCACATCCAACGCAGTGTTTTGACGAAAAAGCAGGCACTAGATCAACAAGTACCATTTCTAATGCGGGATCTTCTAAAACTCATTGATGAAGTGTTGGCATGCGAAGAAATGATATTTTTACATAGAATGGATACCCGGCAAGCACAAGTCAGCCCTTTAGAAGTGCAGGATTTCAAACAGGAGTATGTCCGAGCATGTATGTACTGCGGAGAAAACCACAAGTCCATCCTGTGTACAAAATACTCCTCACCAAAAGCACGATCACAATACTTACGCGAGCACCACCTGTGCCTGATATGCGCATCGCCACAGCATACGACCGTTCAATGCAAGAAACGGAGAGGCTTCAATTGTCAAGGGCTGCACCACACGTCTTGCTGCTTCACAAGACCACACGTCGAAAACCCATCATCATTCAAAGCCGAAGCAGCAGAATCAGCAGAAAACCAGGAGCACAACAACAACAGACGCATACCACGACAGGCTGAGGCCCAATCAAAGTTTATCAAGAAGGTGAATCACCTGACGCAAGAAGTAGAAGACAGCAATAATGCAGTCGTATACGAATCACGGTCAAAGCAGGAAGCTAACGATGTCAATCAGACAACATTTTTGCCTACAGGCGAAATAACGGTTTTAGATCCAGAACGCAACACACTGAAGAAAGTTTGCGTACTTTTCGATACTGGCGCCGAGATTTCCTTTATAGACAAGGCTCTCGCCGACGACTTGCACCTTCCGATAATCCGAAAAGAAAATTTAAAGATACATACCTTTGGTTCCGAACAAGTACAAGAGAAAATCAGTCAAGTGGTACAACTGAAGGCTTGGGACGTGGAAGGAGAACAGGTCACGATTGATCTTCACACATATGACATAATAGCTAAAAACTTCGAAACTCCCTCGCTATCCACTGAAGACATCAAGCACCTTTGCGAAAACCATATACCGCTCGATAGGCTTGGAAATAAGAAGAAGACGAAACCGCAGATATTGTTAGGTTGCGACAAGTTATGGGCATTCATCAACGGTAACAAGCCACAGCTTTGCTTGCCCTCTGGTCTGCACTTTATCGAAACACGGTTGGGCTACTTGATTACAGGGCAGCTCAAACAGCTCAAGTCGCCGTCAACAAGCCTTAATCACCTCAAAGAAGAAGACAAATGGGATGGATACTGGTCACTGGATACTACTGGTCAAGGTCAACTGGTCACTAGTCAACTGGTCAATTGGTTACTGGTCAAGTAAACGCGGTATCAACTGCAGAAGATGATAGCGAATACGAACAAGACAGGGAGAAGTTTTGGCCCTTGGATGCAGATGGTACAGAAGGATTTGGACAATCAGGAAATGATGAACAAGCACAGACAGACAAGCTTGTCCTACAGCACTTCATAGAAACTGTTGAAAAACGCGAAGATGGTTACTATGTCCAACTACCTTGGAAACAACACGTCACAGACTTACCGGACAACAAAGCAATAGCTCAGTCAACTACGCTCGCCGAGATCGAATTTTCACTCAACACAAGGCCACTTGTCTGCAAGGGCTCAGATTCGTGTAAAGAGACAATCACAAGACCCACCAACTTCAAAAAACGTACAAAACAACATCATACTGGACTACCATTTGACAAAGTCAATCTGCACGACGAGGATCCATCTTATCGTTCATTCGAAGAGCAAGTTGTCCTTTGCACAAAGTCCCAAACAATCCAAGCGCTAGAAAATTCATTCAAGTCCACCAACAAGTCTTGGAATCTGTGGAGGACACAACATCTTACTGCGCTTCGAGAGGAACACAAATCACAAGTTGATCATAACAAGTCTATTTCGCACCAAAAGGACGACTGCGTTTTAAGCACAGACCCCACACAGCCACGACATTCCTGGAGAATGGGACGCATTACGGAGCTGTTGAAGAGTGAAGACGAACAAGAAAGAAAAGCAGTCGTGATTTTACCATCTCGAAAACAGATACGAGACCAGTAAACCTTTTTGGTGCCTCTCGAACCAGAAGACAGAACTGTGAACAAGACAAGTGAAAACGACTCTTCCGAAGAAACGTGCAAACGGTACTATACGAGGCCACGGAAAGCAATCAATTACAGCAAAGGAAGCAATTGAGAGGAGGAAGCCTGGCATGGCGGGAGTGTCGCCAAAGTCGACTATAAGAAGTTTTAGCGGTGTCGCCAACGATGCTGTAGATTGTACATACTGTATATATTATTTATTGTTCATTTGTGTTCGTTTTGCCTTATATCGTAGTGGTTAGAAGAGTCTCACGAGGATCAGCCGGACAAGTCATTGCAACCTCACTTCCATCACCTTATCAGTACTCTCTTCAGTCAACAATGACTTCGCAAGTAAACAATTCCAAGGGTATAAATACCGATGGATGAGTGAGGTCGAGGTTATTCTCTCCACAAGTGCCTGCTGGAAGGACGACAAGTCTCCGGCTCACCCAGAGGATTCCCTACAAGTAGTTCGCTGTAAGCACGACAAGTCTCCATAGGCAATCTTCCTCAGCAAGTCTTCTCCGGATAACATTAGATCCAATAAGTACTCTGGACCAGAAGCATCAAGTCTCCTGTGCACCAAGAAGTCTCTGAAGGATCACAAGTATCCTGGGAAGTAGTCCGAAGATTGACACGTTTCTGGAGACACTTCACACTGCATAATTACTATTCGTAATTGTATCACAATAAAGCTTCGTTACTCAAGTCTGAGGTACCATACAGACCCGCGTGGCAACACTAAAGCAGCCTCACCACTAGCCATCCCTTTGCTACAAATTATGTGTTTGCTTCCTTTATACTATTGTGTACAAGTACTTCAAAAACTGAACTATTAGCTTTATCTCTACCGGAGATATGCCTTCTAAGATGAAGCAAGCGTTGTTGGCAGAGATGCACGAGGAGACAATGGCTGATTAGCAGATCGCGCGAATCCCCCAAATTTCACGCAGCGTCTTTTCCACCCATCGTCGTTTCCAGGTTATGAACAGCGTACAGGACTGTTGTAGAAGTGGTAAATCGGCTACTGTGGGCACTACAAAAATCTGAAAATCGTTCGCCAATGCCTTCGTCGCAATCTTTGGCGAAACTTGATTGACTGGCTTCAAAGCTGTTCATCTCTGATAGGACAGTCTCTGACATCGCGGAACAGGACCTTTGGATGAAGCTTTTCAGTATTTTTAAAATTTTGCTTTTCGGGAAGACACGAAACTTAAATGACTACGCAGATGCCATTGACTGCTTGACGTCTCTCCAAGGCACGCCACCGACGACGGACAACGACATTTTTGACGCAAAATCTTCACAGTGAAGGTTTTTGATCGCCGAAACAACAGAATCATCAAATATACGCCCCAAGAAGCCGAAGCAAGGGTTGACTCGCAGAAAGAAAGTTCCATCCGGCTTCTGTGATGGATTGCGCGGCGATCGCTTGCGACAGCAAGATGCTACTGATTTTTGCGTCTTAGGGCATCAAGGTGAACACCGCTACGCATGTGGATAACATCTCGAGGAAAGAATTGTTGGCCTGGACCAATACCAATTTTGCCGGGAGCGTGGCGCTCCCAACAGGATAGCGCAGCTGTGCACAAAGCGAAGGTTGTTCAAGCATGGTTCCGAAACAGTTAAGGGCTTCATCACTTCTGCGGAGTTCCTTATTGCTGGATCTGAATACGGTCGACTACAGCATGTAGTTAGTTTTTAGGCCAAAGCCTGAGCTCACCCACGCAAATCTGTGGAGTCTCTGCGACGTGCTCTTTACAATGCGTGGGAGGTAGTCGAGGAGCACCTCCGTACCACCATGAACAGCGTTCCCAAGCGTTTCCGAGCTTTTGCTTGCGTCAAAGGAAGAATCTTCGAACTGCGAAGTCGTCATTTTTATGTAGCAGACAGTTGAATCATATAATCATCTTGCTCGTCATTACAATAGAATCAACGAGGACTTTCCCCCCAACCCTGGATATTCTAATGGTGATAACATGATATTCGTATGCTATCTATAATTAGCATGTCAATTGACCCCTGTAGACAAAGTTTGAGCGAATTCTGAAGATTCGAAGCACTGGGCTACCTAAGTGAAATGGTTATGTTCCAACATGTTAACTTTGTTTCAAAGATGAATTAAGTATCCGTTTTTGCACTCAAGACAAAGCACTACTCCTTCTTTGTCCACCTCAGGAATCCCGCTTTAAAAGTCCAAACTGTGGAATTAGAAGCCAACTGAAATCACATTTTTCCCCTTTTTCGTTATTGATGGCTGCGCTTTCACCAAATATTACCCAGAGCTAAAAGGACGAATCAGGCTCAAAACATTTTTATGGAATCTAAAATTTTCTTGCATCCGTGGACGTATCTATTTATAGGTTCTCTACAGGCCCACTAGTTTTCATTTACTGCTTAGGCATGGAGAAAAGCCGGAGGACAAGTGCGCAGGAGTGAGCACAAGCTTCGAAGGCAGTGTTCGCACAAAGAGTCGATTTTTAGGTTTTTGCTCTGTGCCTACTCGCCATGCTAAATCCAAAAATCCACGCTGGGGAGCGCGAAAAAGGCGAAAGGGCACCAAGAGGTCTTCCCGCTGTGATTCCACGCGCCCTGCTTTCAAAGCGATCCCCTCGATTCCGCTAACCGCTATGACATCGCCACCGGCCAAGTGCGAACGCTTGACGAAACAGGAACCGAGGAGATCGCCCCGGAAGCTGGGAGCGTGATTTTATAGTGGAAAAGACCCCGACCATCTATTAAGTTTCTTCCTGCGTTAGAGTCCTTTTTCGCCGTTTTTGCGCTTTCCAGCGAGCATTTTTGGATGCAGCATAGCAAAAAGGCGCGGGTCACAAAATTCCAGAATTGACTCTTAGCCCAAACACTGCCTTTGAGCTAGCCATTGCAACAGTCTGTTAGTGAGGCAGCCTGCGGGTGTACTTTTTGCTCTTTCGAATACTACACGGTACAAAAGTAAGTAGGCTGTGCGCCTGCCATTCCGCTGAACCATCTCCTTTATTGGATGTAAATAGTGGCGAAAAGTAAGAATCGGGGTTCAATGAGCCTCAGCGTTCTTTTCAAATTTGAGAAAAAACCATAGCGTGAATACAGATTTTGAAAAGATTTTACTTACGTAACGATTGGGCTACATACTATCGATCATATTGGCTGCATTCCCTTAACATGGGTGAAAGTGCTGGAATTAACAAAACAGTTTCTTCGGATGAATGCGAAATTTTGAATTTTCTTGAAGGGATCAACATCCCTTCTCCCCTTTGTCGTTGAAGCTAACCCTCACTTTAAATCAATCACAACCAAGGAAGTCGTCATAATATAACGTACGGCACGGATCTTTTTCAATTTTTAATAATATTTTTAATAATTTTGAAAAATTTTCAGAAACACTTCTCGCTTATAAAAGCGGCTACAAATTGCCAAATTTAATCGGTATATAATGTAGGACAACTCACTTTAACATCGTCTTCAATAAATGCAGTGCTGTTGCTTCCAGACCCTATAACAGAAAACGTTGTACAGCTTGATTTCTGGCATAAACATTCATCTTTCTATAGCACTAGCTATCAAACCCAACTCCCGTCGGCCTTGTCAACAATTTTCATGAATGCTCACCTACCCCTGGGATACTCCCAGCCTCGTGGTTGAAACTATGCAAGAAAGCGATAAATTCGACATCGATCAATGGCAAAAAGTAGCCTACGACACCCCCACCCGAGCGCGAAGGGTATGTCTGTGTAATCGGTTCATAGTGACTTCTATTGGGTTGGTGCAAAAATATGTCCGTTGAAACTATTTTCCAAACAACCCTTTCTCATCGAATTCATAAGAATAAGATCAGGGCCTGTAGTAAACCCCCCGTATGTGCTGACGTATAGCTCGGAGTCTGCTGTGACATGTGCTGAGTACCATGGAGCGAGGCAGGCGGCTATCCTTTATCATTGCTGGCGGACGCAATCAATGCGAAGCGCCAGGGTAGTCCCACTTTGTCGCTATATGTCGCGACATATCGCGACATGTCGTGACGGACGAGACGGCGAAATACTTTGTCTATCACGGAGACGCAGAGACATGGCGCAAGACTAGAGCTCGACTACGCCAACCTCGTAATAGGTCGCACATGCGCAATGCCGTCAATACAGTGGTGAAAAAAAATAAAAATAATCAATTGCGCATGCGCACAGCTCGGTTATCCAGCCTAATTTTTTGTTCACTTTTACATGCAGTGTTCTTAATGTCATTCTTTCTTTCTATCATTGTGTACAGTTACATTGCGTCTTTGTTGTCGTTTATGAAAGTAAAAACCTTCGATCTTGCGCATTGGAGTGTTCCTCACACCATATGATCACATTGTTGACCGCCGTCTGGCTGGTTTTTAGAGGAGAGCAAAACGATGGGAAAGCTATATACTGTCTGATGGGCTAAAAAAGCCCCATCAGCTAGTGTATAGCTTGCCTTACACTATTCGCATATTTCAGCTTTTAACGTGCTTTGAAGCAATAGGCGTCATTCGGGTGACGCCTGTTTGTGCAGTCACGCCTATTACGCGGCAGCTGCACGGCGTCAGCCGAAAGTGAACGGAGAAGTTATAAGAGACCATTCTGTTTGTTTTTTCACATTTTGCGGGGCAAGGGTAACTGAAAGACGGCTTGACCCTTGCCCCTTGCTATTTCCCGGGGCAGCTCCGTCAAATCGAGGCTTGAGGCTGCCCCGAGGCCCAGAAGGGCTTGTCTATATCAAAAAGACGCACATGGACCACAATTGGACCACCCTGTCATCTTTAAGGCAAAATTTTGAATTGCATTTGCCGTAGCAATCTCATCGAGGGTGGAATGCTTATTGAGAAAGGAGCAGGGTAGTGCTGAGAGTTTTTGTTTTTTGAATTGATATGCATAGCTTCAGTATGCTTGATTGCGGGTGAATGCGTGTGAGAATCTTCTATGTTATTGTATAATAGTTTTTGTCAGTCTCCCATGTTGTATGTTGTCGATACTTTGTTTCATTATTTCAACGTAATGTGATTATCGTCGTCCGTAATTTTCGCAATCCCAGCTTATCTTTAAGTAGTCCTTTTTGCAGTTTCACTGGCCCTCGCGCACTATATTGGTGGATCGACCGTGGTGGGAAGCAGTCGCGGGAAAAGGTAGGTTTTCATTTCTTAGTCTATTTTATCATTTACTCGATGTTGCATCCGTTGTTTTGTTTTGTTTTAATATCATTTTTGCTCATTTTCTGGTTCCGCTTGAGGCCATTTTGGCTTGGGCCTCGGACAGAGTTCACGCTATTTGATCGTCGCGATTCAATCGCAAAAGACAACTGTTACTAGTTCATTGCAAGCAAATCAGCTTGCATTTCGGTTGTAATACTTTTCCAGCTCACTGAACACGAACTGAAGGAACTGACACGGAGCTGTCACGGTCTGGCACGTGACTGGAATTCCTCTAGTTTATTTATTCACTGAATATGTTAATGTTGTCTGTTGATGTTCTGTACAAAATATATTACTTCAATAAACTTAACTGCAGCACACGTCTAACATAAACACACTGTTAGTTGCAACAAACATAATACAAAATATTGGTTAATCAAAATAACTACATACAACTCACTAAATAACCACGAATGTCTGTGCAGCCTTCTAGTGGATGATGGCATACAGCTAGTCTGCGCCCAAGTCCCCTTGGACGCAGACATCCCATGGCCAACATCATGTTGTACAGCACTGCGCATGCGATAATGATTTTAGCTGCACGCTTCGGGGCCACACTGATCATATCCTTCAAGATTGCGAACTTCTGCTTCCATCGGCCTAATGTGCACTCGATGATGACTCGCATCTTCGAGTGCCGTCGGTTGTAGGAGACTTCCTGGTTGTCGGATTTTTAATGGGAGTGATAATATCATTCCCATTCGCGAATCCGGAGTCTCCAATAAAGCTGTAGCCATGTGGAACTACATTCTCCTCGTAAGCATACTTTCTGCGAAGAGGCGAAGATACTGGCATCATGAACAGACCCCGGGAAGTTTGCGTTTATGTATACAAACCGTCCGCGGGCGTCGACAGCAGCCAGCACATTCAGGGCTGTAAAGCCCTTGCGGCAGTAGTACTGCCAGCCAATGTGCCGGCTTCTGTAACCGTATGCAGCTTCCGTCGACTGCACCGATGACGTTCGGGAATGCTCCGGTTCGGGCGAAGGCGGCGGCATTCATTCGGCAGAACTCCTCGTCCCCTAGTCGGCAGCGAATGAAGTGCCGCACGATTAGGGGATGGTCGAGAGCGCGGACAACCACTCTCACCGCATTCGACACTGTTTTCTGGCTGACACCAATGGTGTCCGCCAAAACCTCTTGATGGGCGTTGCTTGAGAGGTAACGCAACGCTATCACAACCTGAATGAGAAGACATTTAGTTTTATATTCAGTTCAGAAGCCCTTCTTTAAGCTAACATGGTAAACATCCACTAGGCACATCTCTGCTTGTTTGCTAGAATTTTCCCCGTGGAGGATTTGATCCCCTTAGGCCCCGGGCAGACTTCATGCGATTTGATCGTCGCGACTCAGTTGCGACGAGACAACTGTTACAACATCATTCCATGCCGATCAACTTGCATTCGGTTGTGATACTTTTCCAGCCCGAAATTTTTGAATGTGAAATGAAAATGAATGGAAATCTTGGCGATTAGATCGCGACGATTAAGTCGCGTGAAGTCTGACCGGGGCCTTAGATACCCAGGCGATCCCCGCTCACTCGCACTGCGCTAACATACACATGTCTCCTAGGAGATCTTCCACACGTTTGAGTCATGCATGCGAAATACTTGGTCATACACATATGTGCATAACATTAACATTTCATTAACAAGGACCATGGATAAACAAATCTTGGAAATTTATACTGACCTTGTTCTCCAAACTAACGGACCAGTTTGGAGTTTCACGCCCTCCTATAAGCGGCGCGAGCACTCGGCATATCCTCCTTAGATGCGTCTCTTCCATCCGAAACTTGCGCGCCAATATGCGCTGATTCTGATGGAAAAGTCGGATAGGGTGCAGCCTTCCGCAGCGAATATTGGCGCTCCTTCTCACTGCACGGTGCACAAAGATAAGCATTATTCTGTAACAGATATAGATCAACTGCGCTACCCTATTAATGCATGCAAACATAAGATAACAAATTGAAAATGAAGACATAGGAGCGAACACGCGAGGATAGTCAGTTATTGGATTTCCTTTAATTGATTTACCTGCTCTGGCAAGAATAGTATACTACATTCTTGACTTGCTAAGCAGATACCTCACGGAATATCTGTACTCATAGCGCAGCGCGTGTGAGCGCTGTTATCGCGGCCATCAGCGGTTCGATGACGCGCAGAGGCGGTCGTTTTGCGGCGCCCTGCGGATAGCTCGCTATAGTCTTGCGAGATACTCCGAGCTATCACGACATAGTCCCTCTATGTTGTGACAACCAGGTGGGGTTTACTACGGGCCCTGCTTTTTGCACACTCACACTCGAATTCGAGACTTCATTGCTCTCAGCTTTTTTTGGCTACAGTTTCAGGTGCAACAAATTCTTTTGAAAACATGTGCTACGCGATGAATATTGTTTACCTACTGCAAATTGAGTAGATTTTTCGAAAATATCTGAACTAAGAGATCGACGTTCCAAAATAGTCACTTGATGCTGACCTTCTATGGATTAAAAATTTCTCAAGAATAAAGCAATTGCCAAAGCTTCGCTCATTTTTGTAGGTTTAAGATTAAAATATTCTGCATGCATTTTTTGCAGAGAAACTTAGCTACTCAGTGCATGTAGAATTCAAATTTTCACTATTTGGGACTTTTAAGCCTACCACAGGCCCAAGAAAGTGAACAGTTTTGGATTTTTTTCTCTACTTTTCGCAGAACCCTTTCGTGAGGTTTTTTTCTAAAGGCATATACTATTGGTATGCTGCTACAAGAAAAGCCGTTTACCAGCCACTGGAACAAAACTTGAAGGGAGTTGTAATCAGAGTTGTGCAAGAGGTCAGGCACAAGTTTTTCGAAAACGATTCCCCTCTTCCCATAAAAGCCCTCAAACGACCTCTTCTTCCTCCTCTTTACATAGAGTGTGATATTCTGGATGATATCATCTTTGTCTAGAGAGTTTTTATTTTTGCGAATTGTACGCCCGATTTTCTCTGACCGCACTTTACAATTATAATTGAAAAAGCCACAATTTTTCTAAAAGTGAGACATTCGGCTCCAAATTTTCACTGTAGCCTTTGAAGGTTTGCGCCTGAGCTACTCCTATTGAGGTCAAGAACTCCTATTGGGGTCAAGAACAAGGTTACAAAAGCTAGAGCACAATACCTTGTACTAAGAATGGAGCGATTTCTGAATTTTGAAGAAGTTATTGGGGTCAAGACCAAGGTTATAAAAGCTCAGACAGTCTGACCTTTGAACGTTTGCGCCTGGGCTACTCCTAGGCTTGGTGTAGAAACCCTATTTTTTCAAGCAGAAATGCTCGTTAGCTCGATTTGCATTGTCAAAAAACAGGAGAAAAATACCGGTAACAGCAATTCATACCAAATTTCTCTTTTCTATCTTGGCGAAAGGAATCCGGATAACCACTGGTATTGAGATCTCGTGCTTGAATTTCCTGAAATAATACTATAGATTATCAGAAGCAAAAATACTGGTCACCTTGCTCACAATCCTTCCCGAGACTGAATAGGCTAAGAAGAACACAATTAAAGAGCTCATTGTATAACACAAATGAGCATTCCCAAATTCTCTGCAATAGAAAATTTGTGACTAATAGAAGCAACGTTAAGCGACAGGATTGGTTGATCATGAAGCTCAACTCATTATAATTTTTGGTTCTTTCTCGTAAATAAGAGTTTCTAAATTCTTCATTGTAATGGTCAAACATGGCGAAGTAGTAAATCTTGTTTTTTGAAAAGCTCTGCATTCCGAGTCAAAGTAAGTAGTGATTCAGCTAGTTTAGGGCGTAGAGATATTGATACTGCGTTGTTTGCTGCTACATCTAATGTATTCAGTGGTACTAGAAAATTCTTTCAGTGACGAACAACAACGATCGAAAGTAAATGCATAAGCATATTCCGAGTAGCATCTGTCTGCGGATTCCTTCGATTCCTTATGCACAACACAGTATAGAGTTTGTAAATTATTACAAAGGTAATTAGCACTTAGTAAAATCTTAGATGTCAATCGAGCTGAGATAGTTTTTCCAAGAATGTAAACTTGGAAGGTATCAAAAGATGGCAGCAGATCCATCCTCCATATTCGGCTCAACCGAAGCAAGGAGAGCCTGTATTGAAGCACATTGCACGTATGGTATAAAGTTATCGGTTATATGGCTTCCTAAGCTAGTTTTACATGCAAGCCATTTATTTATCTGTTGCACAACTCTGTATTTATTGAGGTCTCGTTGGAGCTTTCTGAATATTTTTTCAATTGTTGAGTTGCTAAGGACTGCACTATTATGCGTTTACTTGTATGAATGAGGGAATATATTAGGTTGTACCGAAAGTTCGTTCGCACCATTTTCAAAAATTCATAACTTCTGCTTTTTTCAACCGATTTGTGGTTTTCATTTTTGTCTGAAAGAGCAACTCATTCTCTTCATAGTGGCCTAGCGGCTTTTTCTTGCGTATGCATGCATAGATAGGAGCGATAGAAGAAAATTAGTCAAAATTTGAATTCTCTGTATAGGGTCATAAAAAATCGGAAACTTGCATTAAAAGTCGGAGCAGTCGGTCGGTATTGTAGGTTCTTCCACCAGCTTTTCTAAATGTGCAAAACTTGTGCTGATTGAGCGTGTCTACGAAAAGTTATGTTTTTCAAGCAAGCAATACAAAAGGGCGAATTTGGTTTATTTTTGGCATTCTTTGGGAAAATCATAATTTTATAGATACGCTCAATCAGCACAAACTTTGCTTAGCTAGAAAGGGCCGGCGGAAGAACCTATAGTACTGACTGCTCCAATTTTTACTGCAGGTCTTTTTACGACCTTACACAGAAAATTAAAAATTCGAGTATTTTTCTTCTACCGCATATATCTATGCAGTGTATGCTCACAGAATGCCGCTAAGATACCGCTATGAAAAAAAAAGACTTACCCTTTTAGAAAATGGAAACACGCAAACCGGTTGAAAAAAGCAAATATGAATTTTTGAAAATGGTGCGAACGAACTTTTGGTACAGCCTAGTAAAATTTTGTGCTTTTACTCTCAAGAACGATAAAGTAACTTGTCTATCTCAGGCAATCAGAATATTCTAGTACATCGAAATATGCCAAGGTACTAATATTTGAAATTTATCGGTTACAGATATAAAGAGTTGTATAAATGTTGATCTACAAAAAATCATTTGGTATCCGTCTGAGTTTGTTGATCCATATGTACATACCTCGATATTAACCCACGTATCTTCCCTCACCATGACGTGGATTATGTGGATTGTTGTGGCGCCGCCTTGCTTCGGGCTTGCGCCACGTTGCGGGCGTATCTTTGGCGTGGTGTGGCAACAAGAACAATGGGATAACCTGTGCCACATTGTCTTGAGCGTCACGTCACTCCGAACGATGCGCCCGCAACATGGCGCAAGCTCGAAGCGAGGCGGCGCCTTACCAGTCCACGTAATAAACGTAATGTTGAGGGAAGACATATGGGTTGATATCAAGGCTATGCGCTTCGCCAGAAAGCAACACCCAGAAAAATTTCCATACGCTCTATACGTTTGCGCAACTAATGCTTTAACTACCATAGAATGTTATCTACTTGCTACGCAAAGTTCCATCGAACTCATATAGTTTGAGACCTTACACATAAATTCTAATTACTCTTCCAATCAGTCAAACGCTAACAGGTTTTCTTTTCTTTCAATCCTTTTTGAAGAGATCTCCTTGTCAAGAACTGAAATACCATAGAATTTCGACTTCGAAAAGAGAAAGCGTTTTGTGCTCAGATGAGATTCTTGAAGCGTTTTGATAAATTTCCCTCAGGAAAGCTACACCAGTTTTTTTTGCCCGAAGGACAACCGCGAGTTTTCGTATGTGCCACATATCAATGCTCGCCAACTAATCGTTAAGCGATAACGAACACAGTCTTAAATTCGTGGAAATAATCAAGGACAAGTTGCCCATTAGCCGAAATGTGGAAACAGAAGTGTCGTTTTTTGCAAAAGAATGTTTACAAAGTTTACTTCTTTTCTATTCGTAAATTCCTTTTAATTCCAAAGATGGCCAAGAAGACATGTTTTAGGCCTCGGACATACCTCACGCGATTTCACTCGCGACGCGATTTGGCAATATGTTCATAACTCATCGTACGGGGTTTCCGAATGTACGGAAGATGGGGCATTTTATCAACCTACGAAAGTATACATGCTGTGCATTTGAGGTCTACCAGTATTGAATTTGAAAACATCTGGCAAATTGCCAGATCGCGTGGCGACTGAAATCGCGTGAGGTATGTCCCTTGCCTTACAGTTATATCTCAAGGTCAATTTCAAAGATTCTATGGTATACGACTTTATTGTTGATGTGTACGGCTCACGAATTATGAAACAGAAGTGTGAGAGAATAACTATCCTTTTAAAACGTTTTCTATCAGACCTAACTTTGATCAAAGAATAAATGCATTAATGTGCCTTATTAGGTACCCATACATTGCAATGATTTTTTGGCGCATATCGGCATTTTGCTGGGCAGTTGAAAGCCACTCTGAATGCTGGGAAGTTTTGAAGTGTGCCGAATACTCTATACATCGCTGGTGAATGTACATCGACCATCAGCTGTTGATAGAGCAAATCATCGGTTCGTCTTTTCTCGCACCATACCTGCAGCAAGAATTATCAACATATTGTACATATGCAAAACGCGAAAAGGTGGTTACTTGAGCAAAACCGAGGAAGAAGAGCTGATCGTGTGTGAACTGCTCATAAAAACGATCGGGCAGCAGTGGTTCCGGACCATTCAATTCCATGTAATCACGATACGCTCGGTATGCAGCATGTATGCCTAAATTTCCAACCTATTATCTTAAATTACATTGTTTTGTAAGCACCTCCGTTATCAGCGATGTTTTCTCCTTGTGTGAGCTGACCGTTCAAGCAATTCGGAGTGTACTTGTTTGGGTCCAAAGGACAAAAATCTCCATATTCTGAATTTCATGTCATGAAATGAATAGGTTTTACATAGAAAATCTTGGACTAGCCATTTATCACGCATTCAGCCATTCCAGCGAAGCCCATCGTTGAACCCATGTCCATCCAACCGAGACAAGTGGGGCAACCATTCAAGTACAGAGATCCTTGAGAATCCCATTGCACACCCTGATCATCAAATCCGTGCGTAAGTTCGTGGCCTAAACATGAATTGGCCAAATGATTAAGAAAATTTCTATTATAAAACTGCAATTGATCAGTTCATGAGCAAACCTGCTACAACCCCTAAAGCTCCATAATTGATGGATGTAGGCCAGTAGGGATGGAAATACGGTGGCTGAAGAATTCCAGCCGGAAAAGTTATCGAGTTCAGTTCAGGCTATAAGAAATCGAGTTATGTAAATGTATGAAAAACTTTGCGATGATACTTACACTATACCACGCATTCACTGTCCCAGGCTGACTTAGGAAATCGTGTCGATCAGCTTTTTCGAGGGTTAGCTGCTTGTATTGCAGGTGAATATTGAATCTAATTGCAAACAACTAAAAGATTATTCGCTGACGAGTAAGGCGTAAGCTTACTTTATGAGTTCGGCCCACATCTCATAGTAATTGTCCGAATTTGCAAGATTGAGTTTCGAATAGTAGTCGTCAAGTTTAGCATTATCCATGATCCAGTCGGGGAACGCAATATTTTGTACTCAAATGAGGGAAAATATTCAGTATTGCTTGTTTCCTACAACTTTCTTACCAAGTAAATTCATAAAACTGACGAACCTATGCCCAAAGTCTTTTCGTAGGCCTTCTGTTTCGTCTGAGGCGACATCCAATCAAGCGAGTTGACCATGCCTTGGAACGCATAGATTACATTCTGCATCATTCCTCCAACTTTTCTAGAAGCTTTAAAAAATTCTACCGTGCTCTAACCATTTTTGGAAAAACACCAACTCTCTTGTAAGGTTTTTCTTTGCTTCGTTAGGATATTCGTAGTCAATGTAGACTCGGCCAACAGCATACTGCATGAGTTGATTGGCTACTCCTACGCAACTTGCCACATTTTCCGGTTTTTCACCGCTTCTTTTGAAGAAATATGGTAGTGGATATGGTCGCCTCCTTCCCAGTACCAATGCCTCCTCCTATAATCTAGCAAAATGAAGTCCAAGGTTAGACGGTTCTTCTTCAGTATCAATCTTAACTACACTTGTCTTTCTTTTAACTAAATAATGGTCCTCTGTTAGGAAGGCACATGAGTTTCGCAACTTTGCCCATAACTACTTTCTATTCAGATGAGTAGCATTTAAACGCATTTTCCCCAGTCAAAATCGAGGTGTTACGGTTTTTAGCAAAAATGAAGACGTACAAAAAATGAGTAGACTAAACTCAGCTGGAAATTAGGCGCAATGTTTTAAGAAGGGAATGGAACTTATTTACCCAAATTGCCGCGGCGTAGTTAAAAAGGTCATGAGTTGTCAGCAACGCTAATTAGCACCTGATCAGCACCGTATGCAGAGCCAATGTGTGCATACAGCATCCTCCTCCTCATACGGGAACACATGAAATTGAATCTCAATATTTCGAATTCAAAGTTCGGTAACGATGTATGTCCGAATAAAGTAAAAACGTGCATTTGAGGTTTATCAAGCACGCTGTTTTCAAATACGCTAATGGTTTTGCTAAATCTAAGCTATTTTCTTTTTGAGATAAAGTTAGTTTTTCACGTCTACAATGTAAATTTGAAAAGCTGATACTCAAGAAATTTCATCACGCTGATTTTTTAAATGTATACCTGAAGCTATCTCACAAAAAAAGAATAAATTTCTAAAGTTTTGTGCAAGACCACTAGCATATTCGGAAACAGCGTGCTCGAAAACCCCTAAATATAAGCTTTACTTCAGTTGGAATATATTGCTACTGAATTTCAAATTCGAAATTTTACTGAAGTTCAGTCTCACGTGTTCCCGGATGACCGGGTGTTGTATGCACACATTGGCTCTGCATAAGGTGCTGATCAGATGCTAATTAGCGTTGCTGACAACTCATGACCTCTAGAATTATGCTGCGTCAAGTGCTTTGGGTTGATAAATTCTTTTACCCGTTCTCAGAGGTTGGCTACCGACCCCATCTAGAAATAATTGTGATTCAAAGTCAAATCGAAACCTGGCGATTTTGTGAAATCGAACAAATCGAATGCGTCAAACGCAAAGAGTCGGAACCATTTAGAATTTGGCGAAACTTAGCAGAATCGGCTAATTTGACATGCTGAACAAGAATACGTAATCGATTGTTGGTTAAAAATTAGCCCAGTGATTTTTTTAAGTCAATGCTTTCGTAGCAGAATCTTTCACGCGAAATTAATCTCGATTTTGTGATTAGGATGTCGCATAACCCCTGAAAAAAGTTTCATCCAAATCCGTGCCAATTCCTTTTTCTCTCCCATTCAAAAATTGCCTCACCGTCACTCTCAAATGCGATGATAATATTCGGCAAAAATGGCTGCATTCGTTGCGCACGTAGTTATCATTATAATACCATAAAATGGATGCGCCACATTTAAAAAGACAAAAGTTATACGAAAAAGTTGCAAAACAATGACTTATGTGCCAGCCCAATACCAAAGGATGTACTTGAAGAAAGAATCCATCACTCCATAGCCTGGAAACTTCGTGCACTACTTCTTTCCTGCATTCCCAGCCTTCCACGCAAACTGAGACTACTAGGTCTTAATTCTGTGCATGTAATGCCCCAACACATAAAGCTCTTCAAATTGACGACTGACCCATTTTGAATGGAGGACAACAGGTCGCGAAAGGGGGGGGGGGTCCCGCACAGATATTTACGATAAACCACGCCTTCTTACAAGGTATTGCCTCATGCTAGCTGTCCGCGGGAATGGAGCCTATTGGCAACCCTACCCTCCACCCACTCACTTTTGTATGTTTGCAGGACGGAAATGAGGGTTGAAGCGAGAAAGAAATGAGGAGAGGGTTAGGGGGAGGGGGCAAAGAGGTGATTCTTGTTTTTGTATCTTTATATCTCATTCGACTTACAGGCATTCCTTTGAAATCATCAGCATATGATGGCAGGTATTGCGCATTTGACAAAATTAGTCTCATGAATAGGTAGTTCACAAGTTTAGTCTTATCCAGGTTACTATATTCATCGCTGAATTTTTTGTACATTTCTGGCTGAAAATCGAAATTCGACGAATGCTTGATAACAAAGTCAAAGGCTTACCTCCATAACAGAAACTTTGAAACCTTCCCCTTTAATTATCTCATGTGCAACGTCGGGTACCTGAATTCTCACGGCATCTTTTTCATAATCATCGAAATTCAATTTGATTGAAATATGCTTGGTGCTGGCGGTACAAATGTGAAACCTGTTCGAGATAGGTCTTCCAGTCGACAAACTTATAGGCAGCAAGTTCAGCAATGCTTTTTGGATTCCACGATCTTTTGAATCCTCGACGGATCTCATCACTAGTGCTGTAAAACATGTGATTTCTTTTTGATGGAATTTTTTTGGTGGAAGTGTACCTGTAGTCAAGAACAATCTGCTGTTCAAATTCAATGAGACTTCTTATTCCTTGCTTAAGCGCATTTGGATCTTTAGAAATTCCCTAAATTTTCGACTCCTGCTCTCACTACTACTGTTACACGGCTGTGTGTAAATCTTGCAAATTCGATGTACCTGAGCTTTCGCAAATCGAGTAACAACGGCTGTTGCGGTATTAATGTAGTTTTCCTTAATTGTTTTGAAAGCGTCTTTATCATAATAGGTTTTGCTGAAAAAATCAATTTTGTTAACACTAAGGTACATATATGTTTGATCGCGATTTTGCAACAACAATCGTGGTTGTAAACATTGTGTCCAAGTTTACTAGAGAATTTTGTAAACAATATCCAAATCCACAACTGACTTCCGCCTACATTTTTTGATACAAATTATGTATAACAATTGTACGCGCTTATATCCTCAGTAATTATTGACTGAAGAACCATTCAGATGGGTTTTGGAATATATTTAGCCAAAAAAACAAGGTTCTTTCAGTATCTGTGTGTCCAACTGATGACTAAACGAGTTTTCGTGAGTGAGCAAATATTCAGTGTTGAAACAATTATATATTCTCAGATTTTGACTGCAAACTTTACGTATACCATAGTAATTGAAATTGTTTAGTGGTCTATTCTGATGTTCGGCTTCGGAAAAAACGAAAGGCTATGACCCGTAGTGACCCTGGTCAGCGCAGCTCCGCTTAGGCGGACCTAAGATAAATTTACGTCGCTTTGATGCAGTATCTAGAGTCATTGGTCAGTGATGATTGCACTGCTCTTTCAAGGAATCAACAGCTTATTTGTGCAGGTTTGATCAAGCTGGTAAACCACTGCCATTCAAAGAGCAAAGCGGTAGACTGTCTAGGGCTAGCATTTTGTGCTACGTCGCATCGCTATCTTTCTATCCGCAGGCGCACGAAATGGTACAATTTTACGCACTTGTCGTCTGTGGCACACATCAGTTTGCGCGTCATGTGGTACTCGCGCCAACTTACGAAATGTTTCTCTGATTTTCCGCTTTTGCATACTATCTTCTTTTTTTCAACTTCCGACCTATCTTCAACTTGAGGGCAGCGAAACCGACCGCAGCTTCGATTGGACGGTCTTCAGACAACTCAGCTTGGCATCTTATGGTAAGAAGGGCGATCGTAAGACTCTACGTACACCCTCTGAAGCACCTCATGTCAAATCATGTCAACACGGCTACATAATGGCATTGAGCATGCTCGGATGTTGACGCGCAGGCAGGTACTCAAGAGCTCTTAGCTTTAGCTACATACGTCAGACTTCATTCCAATGCCCGATAGATCTAGCAAATACACGCTAGCTACTCCGGTAGCCGGATGCTACAAACACCATTCGTATCTCAACACTATGTTATTTATTAGGTTGAACACTAAGTTTTGCAACTTGTTTCATAACTTCACTCTCATTCAACATGGCGCACTCAAACTTTGGCATCATGTGGAATGCAATGTGAGCTACAAGTCAAATTGTCTGAATTTTGAACACGAAATAGAAAAGTTTCAGGCATTTTTCGAAAACTAGTAAAATTTGAGAATTTTTAGGTTTCAAGCTAAAATGAGGCCTTTGGCAGCCTAGATCATGCGCAGTAATCCGGATTCGTCTACAAATTATTGCAAGAGGTTGACTCCTTTGGCCTAGCAAGAAAGAAACAAAATTTATGGGCATGTCGAGATTTGGCGTCCTCATAAAGTCGAACGAGTCGATGTACGCAAGAGCTGCTGGGGACGACCGTCAATGACCAAAGAGTCCGAAGCTCAAATTCCGCCAAGACTTTACATAGTAAGGTTATTTGACCTGGCAAACGCGAATATCACCTTCATTTGTTGAATCAACGTCTTTTTCCTCGTTTAGGGTGAGACCCCGTATCGTACACCCACAGTAATCCTACAAAAAAGCCCTTATCACGCAATTTCACTATCGTTTTCGTGATCGGCATGTCGGATAACACCCCTATGCCAAGTTTCAGCCAAATCCGTCAAACTTTGAATTTTTCCCCTTCATACCATGCACCTACCGTAACCCTCACTGCGACGTCAGAATTTGATAGGAAGCAGCTGCCTTTGTAGCTTACGTAATAACCAACTCAGTGGCAAGATTTGAGTGCGCCATGTTGAGTGAAAGGGAAGTTATGAGAAAAGTTGCAAAACTTGGTGTTCAACCTAATATATCCATTAGAGAAAAAGTGGTGAGGGAGATTTGAAGGCGAAATTATTCCTGCCGGTGTGGATTAGTTTATTGTGAGAACTCTGAATTTCTGATTTGAGCTGTTTTCCATTGACAGAATTGCTTCACTTGCTGATGCTGAAAAGTGAAGCTCATGTCTGTTAACTGCCATCGCCTTGCTAATAATGGCTTATATGCTTCATACGTGAAAATGCAGAACGCATACAGCAGAAGTGGTTTTCAGGTCTCTCGTGTTCGTTGCGACAGGCAAAAAGGGGACGGCACGACAAATGAACGTTGGCGTATTGCCAGATTTCTTCGATAGGGAGCGCGAGCCACTCCTGAATCTCAACCGTCATCCTAAATACAGGTCAAGGCGTTAACTCTGGTATGTCGAGTCAGGAATTTGTTTATAGAAAGAGAATTAATGAAGAGCATACGCGCGCTTGCCATATTTTAACAGCCGCGGAAGCCAACGGAACTAGCATGCGGCGCTTCCGAAGTAACGGTGAAGAGACGCCTCATGGAATAGAGACGGTGACGTGCACTACCTGGATCAAGCAAAAAGGTGTCTGTCAATTTGAAACAAAAGGCGTTTGTTGACCTTCAGAAGCATGATGCAATTTGAGGCGCCTTTGTTAAGGAAATTATCTAGGAAAAGAAGCGTTATGAAAAAGATCTGACTATTTCTGAGCTTCACTGCCAGCTTTGCGTGGATCAGCAGAACCTTAGCTCATCGTGCTCCATTTTTACATGCTTGTGAGAGCACTAAGTTTTTCGTACAGGAAAGATGGTGCGTCACCCTCGTCAAGCGGTCGCAATACTTGCGTTCCATCGGTGACGGTAAAGATTGCGGACTATCTCATTCTACACTGATGAAACGTAGGTATTTTCTGGCATATGGGAAAAAGGGGACGGACCAATAATGTCAAAGTTTGCCCAAAAGGAATTTATGGAAAGGTATTCGATCGGAGGAAGAACAGTAGGGAAAAACAGGGGCATCGAGCGATGGTTATAGTGGCGATGGCTAAGGATGGAGTTATCCTACAGTGCGCGATGATGATCTTTGCGACAAACGGAGTGCAAATGATTATCGTGACGACATGAAACATATACTGTTCGAGCCGAGCAATGGTTAGATCATTACATCCCCCATATACTTAGCTGGGCTGGAGATCGACATGTTACCTTGATCATGGAAAACGCTTCTACCAAACCCGGCAAATCCAAAATCTCCAGGATTCTATCAAAAGCGAGATATTCAGTCATCTGGAGAGAAAGGAAGTAGCAGTTTCTGAATGTACTGAAGCTGACTTCTGGCATGAGGTAATTCTATCATTTTTCGTGCTGTAAGTGATGGTTGGCTGATTCAGCTAACAAGGGAAGCATGTTTAGTTGAAGTAGCTTTTCCAGTCGAGTCTTATAGCAGCTTAACAGCAGTGAACGCTAATTCCGAATATGTTTTTATTATCTACCAAGCGCTTCTAAACGCCGAGTTATGAGTGTTTTTGGAGCAAAAAATGAACACAGAATCTATGCAAAAACAATGGCTACATCATAAGTCCTCCTTTCTTTGAACCTTGGCATGTTCACAGTATATCTTTTGACTTTTTTATGCCACAACAGGTTTTTATCGGAACTCTTTATTGAGCCTTACGTTTCGGCGGAAAAACGCCGTCCTCAGAGGCCTGAAAGCGATTCAATCACTTCCATCAAACGCTTTATGCAATCAAACTCCCTGACCAAATCGTACGTTTGATTCGTCCAGAGTGATCGGAGTCTAGCATCCAGCCGAATCAACTTACCAAGAGTTCCACAGAAGAGCACGATAAAAGCTCTCTCGGTCGCCTACAGGATATGGTGACAATGATCAGTCCACTGAGTTGGACATGTTTATGTAGCTGTAGGTTATCTAGAAACCGCAAAATGATAGGAATGGCTTAAGATCATTTGTGATCGACAACTGTTCATTCTTGCTATTCATTTTCGGATTCCGAGGAAGAATGTATGCGGCTTCCAACGCTTTCCGAGCTGAGATGTTATCCTCGACTGCCAGTATATTACAACTTATTTCAAAATCTTCGCCTTCATGATCCTCCCTCCTAGGTTTCCCCAATGGGCTCACGAGGCTCTGTCTTCGTTTGCTGGCCAGATGTTCATTTACACGCACTGAAAGTGTCGACCTGTCTCACCGATGTAAATGGCCCGGCATGTTTGACGATCCAACTGATAAACTACACCACTTTGTGAGCAATTCCCTCACCTTCCATTTGTGCACACAACGCAGTTTTGCAACTTGCAAGCTTTATCGTACAATCGATTTCGAACCAGTTGTTTTCTAATGCTGTCTTGTGGTATATTCACTAAGACAACATCATCTTCCAACTGCGCTTGCGCTATACATCGCCCAACTGCATTGGTCACTTTCGGGATATGAACGGCAAGCACAAAGCAATGCGTGTTCGACTTCGGTTGCTTGCGTTCATGCGTGTTCGCCTGGAGGTTTTGGGCTGCAGTGGGTATTCGTTGTTGGAAGCGATGACGCGTGTTATTTCCACAGACTCGAGTCTTTCACTTTCGCCGCTGCATACGCTGCTTGCTGTTCTGAACATGTTGCGGATAACCGCACGTTTCACGGCAGCTGGATGAGCAGAGGTCGCGTGCAGAATGATGTTCTTGCTGCTCTCTTTCCGATACCATTTGATGTGTACAGCGCCTTTAGCCAACATCACCTGTGTGTTGAGAAAGGATAGCCAGCCATCGTGTGGTTCTTCTCTGGTCAAGCAAATGTACTGCGATTGTTCACTGAGGAGCTTGAAGCAATCATCTATTTCGGACTGAGTCGATGTGACAATGAAACAATCATCTATATAGCGGCAGTACAAAAGGGGACGTCGCGTCAATACCGGCTCTTCTCGGCAGTACAAAAGGGGACGTCGCGTCAATACCGGCTCTTCCATCTGCCTCATAAAGCAGATAGCAAGGACCGGAGCTAGTCTTTGCCCCATCGCCAGCCCTCTTAGCTGTTGGTAATACTTCTACAAAGAACAAGTTTTACAAAGAACCCGAACCCTGCCACGAAGCTGATGTTAAATTTCGTATACTGTCGGCTGGCATTCTGAACATTCTGAGTAAAAGTCGCAGTATCAAACAATCTAATTTAACTCACGCACAAAGGCAGGGATTCAAGGAGCTACGTGAACTTACGTCTAATGGGACCCTCCGACTTTCGATCAGCGACAAAGGAGGCGAATTTGTTATCATGCCCGTGACATTACCGAATATCACTTATCCAATGATTCAGTATATCGTCGCTCAACAGAGAAAGAATTTCTTTCTCAATGCAAACGACTGAACCATATGTGGATGGTGATTGGCTAGCCGGCCGGTTTAGAAGAAAGGTTCCTCAGTCGGCTCAAGATTGAAAATCCGATCTGCCCTGTCTTCTACAGCCTCGTTAAAACGCATAAGCTCTCAACCGATCCACGAAATGTGTCAGCTGCAAATTGTAAAATTCGACCAATCATCAGTTGCGTTGGAGGGCCGACAGACAGAATTGCATGGTTCCTGAACAAGATTGTCAGCCAACTCTTAAGTACGATCCCCGCTCATCTGCCGAATACCAATCGCTTCCTTGAACAATTACGCAAAACGAATTTCGATCAGCATTGTGCAATAGAGTCTTTTGATGTGGAGTCATTATACACAAATGTGTCTAATGATGACGCCTTACAGGCACTTTCTGAGCTCCTCGATTCACATATCACAAATATGGAAACCTACGGACTTAGCAAAGTACGCATCATTGCTCTTATCAAGGAATGCCTTCGATGTAATATCTTCAGATGGGCGGGCAAGTATTACCAACAGCTAAGAGGGCTGGCGATGGGGCAAAGACTAGCTCCGGTCCTTGCTATCTGCTTTATGAGGCAGATAGAAGAGCCGGTATTGACGCGACGTCCCCTTTTGTACTGCCGAGAAGAGCCGGTATTGACGCGACGTCCCCTTTTGTACTGCCGCTATATAGATGATTGTTTCATTGTCACATCGACTCAGTCCGAAATGGATGAGTGCTTCAAGCTCCTCAGTGAACAATCGCAGTACATTTGCTTGACCAGAGAAGAACCACACGATGGCTGGCTACCCTCTCTCAACACACAGGTGATGTTGGCTAAAGGCGCTGTACACATCAAATGGTATCGGAAAGAGAGCAGCAAGAACATCATTCTGTACGCGACCTCTGCTCATCCAGCTGCCGTGAAACGTGCGGTTATCCGCAACATGTTCAGAACAGCAAGCAGCGTATGCAGCGGCGAAAGTGAAAGACTCGAGTCTGTGGAAGTGGCACGCGTCATCGTTTCCAACAACGAATACCCACTGCAGCCCAAAACCTCCAGGCGAACACGCATGAACGCAAGCAACCGAAGTCGAACACGCATTGCTTTGTGCTTGCCGTTCATATCCCGAAAGTGACCAATGCAGTTGGGCGATGTATAGCGCAAGCGCAGTTGGAAGATGATGTTGTCTTAGTGAATATACCACAAGACAGCATTAGAAAACAACTGGTTTGAAATCGATTGTACGATAAAGCTTGCAAGTTGCAAAACTGCGTTGTGTGCACAAATGGAAGGTGAGGGGATTGCTCACGAAGTGGTGTAGTTTATCAGTTGGATCGTCAAACATGCCGGGCCATTTACATTGGTGAGACAGGTCGAACACTTTCAGTGCGTGTAAATGAACATCTGGCCAGCAAACGAAGACAGAGCCTCGTGAGCCCATTGGGGAAACCTAGGAGGGAGGATCATGAAGGCGAAGATTTTGTAATAAGTTGTAATATACTGGCAGTCGAGGATAACATCTCAGCTCGGAAAGCGTTGGAAGCCGCATACATTCTTCCTCGGAATCCGAAAATGAATAGCAAGAATGAACAGTTGTCGATCACAAATGATCTTAAGCCATTCCTATCATTTTGCGGTTTCTAGATAACCTACAGCTACATAAACATGTCCAACTCAGTGGACTGATCATTGTCACCATATCCTGTAGGCGACCGAGAGAGCTTTTATCGTGCTCTTCTGTGGAACTCTTGGTAAGTTGATTCGGCTGGATGCTAGACTCCGATCACTCTGGACGAATCAAACGAAAGCTACAATTATGCATGTATAAAGCTAAGTATTGGTAAATTACTAGTTAATGTGTTCTTTATAAAAACTTTTATGTGTGAACCGAAGAGCAGGAAACTTCGCACGCAGATGTTTCGACACCGGCCCATCTCTTAGGCTACTTTTCTTGGCAAAATCTCCACTCGCATTGATTTACCGATTTTGAAGGGAAATGAACTTTTATCAGTCACCATCATACCACTTCCAACACACTGTAAAGGCGGTCAAACTCTTTTCATTTTTTCATTCCACGATGAGGAAGATGCGGGCGAGGTAAGGAGATATCTGCGTTTCGAGATACAAATGACGACTCGCACCTTGGTTTTGATTGAGCCAGTTAAATCCACGGTGCGGCCCAAGCCAAGCATGCCAACTAGTAGAAACTATAAAATCCACTGAAATCTCGAGATTGCTGATGAGTCATTGCTACGCTACTTTGTAGCGCTGAAAGGACCGACACAGTCGCTCGCACGTTTTTTTGCGTAGAAGGCACGGCGCGAGCAATTAGTAGATTTTACGGCGCCTGTACAATGCATGCATAACGTATACTACGACAACATCTACGTTAGCAGTAGTTGTCGTGAGCTTCGATATGCAAAATCTTACCCACATACTCACCCCATATATGCAGTATTCTGATCGAGGAACATGTAGTAGCCGCTGGTCGGTTCGGGCCAGTTTGTATCGACCATTGGTGTTACGAGTGTATCGATGCCCTACAAAATAGGAAACAAACACTCTATACAAAAATGGAAGTGGCCCTTGCCTGATTAAATGTTAGGTAACCCAACGCTTTTGCAAGTTGCTCAGGATTTGGTAGTGTGCTTACTTCTCCACCGTAAAGTAAGGTAAAGTCTGACCCAAGATGATTTTTCAGTTGTTCGACCTAAATAGTGACCCTCAATCCGATTGTAAGCGATTTCAGAGACTTGAGGTCTTACCCTTGGTTTGAGATAATTCTTGGTGACTAATATTTCTTCACTTGTGCTTGTATTCCAAGTAGCTTTAACGCATGCGTCCGTAAACATTTTAGCTTTTTTGAGAGCTTCGGATTCCTGGAAACTCATTTTACGATAACAAGTAGCCCCAGAAGGGAGACAATCTCACCTGAATTTTACCACTGTAGTCAGGATCGTACAGTTTGTCGCCGATGTGCACAAGAATTTTTGCCCTGGCTAAACCAAAGGACACCTGAAAAATTTCAAAGTATTCTCATGTCAACTCAAGATAATTTTTTTACAACTTACAGCTTTGTCATATTTTCCGCAAGCGTACTGGAAGAAATCTTCGCATGGATCTGCTGAAGCGTTCACGGATTCCTGAAAAAAATTTTTAATTGCAAATAAAACAGATAATGGCTTAGCGCGACGAAAAGTTGTCTGTTTGAAAGCCAGTGTTAGCCATTTTTTGTAATTCTCAATCTTGCTGAGACTCACTTTGTATTTGCAGCAGCTTACTCTCCAAAAATGTCCTGCAGATATGACGTGCAGAATACGTAACCTTTGATTCAACTGGCTTGGCGGCTGGAAGGCGGAGCTTTGTGACCTAACTAAGGCCGCTCGCGCCCGCTACGCATTCTGCGTCTCTACCGCGCGCGTGCTCTCTGATCATTACCTAGTTTCAACTGAGTCACGTAGGTTCCCTTCCAGCAGCCGAGCCAGTTTATTTAAAGGGTATATTACTCCGCTGAAGTGAGAGAATTTTTCATATATTTATATATAATGATTACGATATGTTGTGTGTAGTAAATGTTGTTTAAAGCATGATGTCCATGCATGTTTTTTCGTTGCTTATTTGCAAAATGATCAAAGACAAAAACATAACAAAAAAAGCAATGACTGAACCTAGTATCGCAATTCCTCGCAAAAAGGTATAACCAAGGTTTTGCTTGATGCCTTTGATGCTAAATACGTTAATGGAGAAAGTGAAATTTTTTGCTCCGTGATGTTAGCTTCATTATTATACCTGATAAAAGTCGATCGCAATCTTGTAAGCATCATATTCCTCTGCTTTTGTCGGAGTGATTCTCTCGTTTGGTCTTACATTTACTTCATTTTTCACGTCAGGCTTGCCGTAGGCTAGAATTTGACAAAAATCATACATTTATCATTTTACCAAAACAAAACTTTTTACATGAATCCATCTCTGACACCCAGACATCGCAATGTTTTTCGGGCGCATAAGCAGTCGTAGGACAATGGAATGCTTCTTTGAAAGCTGGAAAGTTCTGAAGAAGAAAATATTGTTGAAAATATTCGAGAATTGCTTTTCAGACTTTAGAATTACTGAGATAGCATATTCAAATGTAGGTGAACAATTCAACTTAAACTCTTGTTTTTTAATTTATTGAAACATTTTTTGTTCTTGCTATGGATTGTCTGCACTAGCAGATGAGGCGTTAAATTTATATTTTTCATATTTACCTGCATAGTACCGAATACGCGATATTCTGCTGGAGAATGCACGTCTGTAAGAAGTTGATTCAACAGTTTTGATGCATCGAGCGGCTTTCGACACCACACCTAGATAACTATTTTGAGAGCACAGTATAAGTTTTGCGAGCATCTAAAACTTATCGTTGCTGGCTTGCCTGAGAGAAGCCCAAAAAGAAGAGTTGGTCTTGGCTAAACTCTTGCAGCTCATCATCAGGAAGTTGTGGATCCGGACCATTCAAATTGACATAATTACGGAAAGCACGATAAGATGACTGGATACCTAAGTGATAAAACAAAATTTGCTTTTCAGCGAGTGTTATAAATATTAATTTTGAGCAATTTCAGACCTCCACTATCTGCGATGTTTTCACCCTGCGTCATTGCTCCATCTACACATACTTTACGTCCAACGGTCGTCTCGTTCAAAGGACAGAAATGGTTGAACTGATCTACCACGCAATCGGCCATTTCGCGGAAACCGGTTATAGAGGAGTTGTCCATCCACCTTAAGTCTTCTTCTTCCCAGCAAAAAACTAAAAGTGACTTTTCCTAATGATAGCTACTACCCCGCCAAAAGCCCAGTTCCATCCCATTGAACGCCTTCATCGTCAAATCCATGAGTAAGCTCGTGTCCTGGAAATATTGACTTTTAGATTTGATAATCATAAACAAATTTGAGGAGTCTGCATACCCACAATAACTCCTAGCCCTCCGAAGTTAAGAGCCGCGGGCCAGGAGGGGTTGTAGAATGGGCTGTGAAGAATTGCAGCAGGCAAAGTGATGGAGTTGAGTTGAGGCTAATTTGCAAAATTTTCTTAAGAATTTCGCGCAAGGTTGGACCTATGATACCTGGTACCATGCATTGGTCGTTCCGGGAGGTCCATTGAAATTTATTCTATTCACAGACACATTAAACAATGAGTTCCATGTTTCTTTGATTTGCCATTTTTTAATATTCTTCACCATTTGGAAGTAATCATTGTCTTCATTTAGGCTGAGATCCTGGGACAATATGTTGCTGGATTAAAAAAAAAGAAATACAGGAAAAAATGCATGTAAAATTTGTCCCTCCTACTATAAAATAGAGAAGACGCGATTCTATCACTTGTATTTTCTTCTCTTGGTTTTGATTCAAAAATCGACTGAATAATGCAGTTTGATTTGATATAGAAAAATAGGATTTCTCATTTCGTCCCTTCCCTTGAACGAATTTTTTATTTTCTATACCCACTCCGGGATTTCTCAGAAAGAAAATGAGAGCCCAGATATCAGTTTCCTATTGTTCCTTTTCTGTTATCTCTGCTCGTCAATCTTAAATGAATGTTATTACTTTGTGGGCTGACGTCAGCTGCTCGTCATCGGTAATCCAATCTGGGTAGCCAATGTTTTTTACAAGAGAATCAATTTTTTTGAAAGCAGCAGCCTTCGAAGCAGTAGACATCCACTTGAGTTGATTGATCATGGAACGGAAACCTGTTCAAATGGTACAGTTTTGAGGCTGTTAACTCGAAGAACGGTGATTCTTACCAACAAAAATGCCCGAATACATTTCTCCAACTTTTTCATGCAATTCTTTTCGAGATTGCTCAGTAGGATAAATTTTGTCAATAAACAGACGTCCATTAGCATACTGAAACAACGTCTTGAAAAAAATTGAATTCAAGCTGTTTCCTGACCGGCATGCTCCCCATAGTTTCTTCAGCACAGCTCATTTCTGCTTGTTCGATTTCGCTGATTTGCATGCGTTTGAAGTGTTTCGTTTCTGTAAGGAATTTATTGTAAAACAGGTAATACTCAAAAGATCAGCTTTTATTCAGCTAACCTTTTCTTATATGTCGCGGTCTGCCCAAACGCAATGGTTCAGATTCTAATGTATCCGTTACTGTTGTTGACTAAACCATAAAATTCACAATATTTAATAAATTTCCAGTAATCTCTGTTTACTACAATTTACTCGGAAAGGTATTGAAAAATGCGTTCTCTAAGCTTTCGGTGTCATTTTGCTGTAGGCTGATTTCCAAGGAAATTTATTTTCGAACTTACAGGTAAGTAGTCGCTATAGGCTTTGACCATTTTAATGTATACGTAATTAACCAGAGTACGCGTAGCAGATTCTGAACGATTTTAGCAATTACTTAGAGAAGTGGCTTAGAAAGCTTCGAACCTCCAGTTTGATAGAGTTCATCATTGAGTAGTTGAAATACCCCCGGTTCAGATACGACGTAGCGATAACTGCCACTAGCAAGTAGTTTTTCTCTTGCATCCGGCGCAAGTTGAGTGACCTAGAATATCATTTCATCCAAAATGGTAAATGATTAGTTAATTAATTAATTCCTAGTTAAGTTTCAAGACATTCAACCAAAAGTTTTCTCTTTCTCCTAATAGTAAAGATCAACTTTCCGGGCAAGCAGGGGGCATGGGACAGACTCCACTGAGTCTTTGCGCCATTAATTTCAGTCATTATTTCATAGCTAGTCTATACAAGCTTAATTCCTTATTTTCTTCATAACTATTTGGTGACTGGACTTTAGCTAACTTATTGAATTCTTTTTGTTTTGTTTTGTATCTGTTCCTAATTATGTTCTCATTATTTCGTTCTAGTTATGGCACGCTTTGTGCGTAATAACCAAATAAGTAAATAAATTATTGTAATCATGTGGTAACTAGCTTTTCGGTTCATTGAAATTTTTTGCACTTCGATTAGAGAGCTGCGGAATTCATCATGTACCGAATTTGGTGTCAAGTAAGCAAGAAAGTCTCCCATTTGATACAAATTTGTTTTCAAACTTTTGCGTTGTTGTCCTCCATTTTCCTGTCCACTATTGTTATCTTATACTCAGAAGGGAAGTACTTTCAATGGCCGTGGCTGTTTGATATGAGATGCATATTATCTAAAGCAGCTCCGAATGCTGATTTCAAATCTGCTTTCCGTTTCTGCGGAACGCTCTTTTGAAGAGAGTTATGGAAGCTTGAATACCCTGTTTTGGGGCACTCCTTGAGTTCGAAAACGCTGCTACGTGCGTTGGTGGCACAGTGGTGTAGTGGTTCGTTTTTGCATTGAAGGCGAGAGGCTGACGGTTCAAATGTTCAAATCTGGTGGAGAGCGAACCATTTTGCATCTTAAGTGTGAGTTTATTAAGCACTCTAAATTGCCTACAGACACTTGCTTGATGCCTTAAGCATATGCTACCTAAAAAGAATTTTTTCTGGCAGATCTACTTGCTGCTTTTGAAATTTGGTTTCCCGCAAAATATTTATGCACAAAGGTGAAGCGAAATTAAGTGGGCAAAACACAGGCATTTCTCACAATGGGAAGAGCTTATGAAGAAAACCTCTGTGCAATTCTCATGATCGGAGGTACCCATCAAGTTAATAGGAAACTAGTTTGCTTACCCGGCTCCGCTCGGTCCTGTCAAAACACTTTAATAAAGGTCCCATTCCTATCCCTGTACAGCCTTTCCCTGTGCCCACTTCTCCACTTCATTTCCCGTTCCCTGTGTTATTTTCGAAATCAGCATTCCCACTTACCCCCTTGTACCTCCCAGCCCTGTACCTCAAACTTTGCAAAAAATCGATAGAATCGATAAAAATCGATAATTCTGAAAGCTAGTATTGTATTCGTAATCAGCTTGCTCACATACCCTCCTGTGCCAGCTCCCAGCCCCGTAGCTCAAACTTTGCAAAAAAAATCGATAAAATCGATCAATCGATGACGAAAAGTGGCGTATGACACCCGCCCGGCCCCGAACTGTATGTGTGCCGAATTTGGTAAAATCGGTTCAAAAATAAAAATTTCTATTCCGCACATACGTACATACAGACAGACATTCAGCTTTATATATAAGATCAATATTGGAGTACCGTTTCAAATGCTTCCAGATGTCCATCGAAATGCCCGTTCATATACCAAGAGTATGCAGAAATTTTTTACGATGGGCTTAAAATTGATGATAGATGAGCGACAAAAACCTCAAAGAGTGGCGACTCTGCACGACGAAATCAAGATTAGGTGTCACATGAGAATTGAAGTGATTGTACAACTTTTTGAAGGATAGAAAGAAATACTCATCTAGGAGAATGCCAGGCGTTGCGTCGAATGGAATATTCAAAATAACTTGTTTCCCGGGGGGGGGGGGAGAGAACAGCAGATACGATAGCCCTGTCAGAAAATCTTTTCTTAGGTCGCGTATGCCAAAGGCATTACAGCACATGTTCTGCAGACGACTGAGTGCGCAGTAAACTCACATTTAAGATGCAAAATGTTTCGCTCTCCAACAGATTTGAACATTCGAAGCGTCAACCCCTCGCCTTCAATGCCAGCAACTAACCACTACCCCACTGTGCCACCAACGCATAAATGTAGCAGCGTTTTCGAACTCAAGGAGTATCCCAAAACAGGATATTCAAGTTTTTATAACTCTCTAAGAGCGTTACGCAAAAAGGAAAGCAGATTTAAAATAGCGTTCGAAGCTGCTTTAGAAGATATGCATATCATATCAAACGGCCACGGCCATTGAAGGTACTTCCCTCGTTGATGCTCTAAGGCTAAAGCTGCCAATGTTTCTTGATGCATATACAAAATCTTGAAACTTGCAAACCAAGCATGATCGTGCAAAACACATAGTACTCAAATATTAATCTACATCGTTTTTGCTAATCATGTTGGACTAACAAACCTCCGAGATAAAAAGCTCCCAGTTTATCTTATTATATCTCTCTTGAAGTTCTTGGAGCGTCATTGTGTTGAAGCTTCTCTCGAAATTACGACGTGTCTTATCGTCAGTGCTGAAGGTATCATCTAAATGCTTCGCATAAAGGTATTCTTTGACTTACCTGTATTTTGTAGCCAAAACGTGGTCAAATTCCAAGACTTCGTTGAGATCAGAGTTTAATTTTTCTTCACGCAAAGTTATTCCTTGTGCGGTGGCGACGCGATTCATGATACTTTTGAGGGTCTCCATCATACTGAAGAATAATTTTGAGACATTTGATTTTGATTACGAGAATGTTTCTGCGATGCCTTAGTTGGCATCAATGGCATTCAATGCGGGGGAATGGGAAACTGACTTTTGGCAAATCTCCTTAGCCGCAATTTGTTCAACGTTTTCATTTCGAAGCTTTTCGGTCTATTACCTTCGCTCTTCATACTTGTAAACCTTGAGCCAAAATGACATTATTCCGTTTGCCAAGCCATTGCAAGACTATTGGTATTATGAAGTGATTATTTGAGAGGTAGCCAGATATGTCGTTCGTAGAACCGAATTACTAGAAGAGATGTTGCACCAGTCAGGGTCAGATGACCTAACCTGCGATTCAACTGGCTTGGCGACTGAAAGGCAGGGCTTTTTTGCCCGGGCAATTCCTACGAACTTCCCAGTTGGTCATCATAGCAAATCTATAGTCTATATCACCTAGCATTAGTCGCGGGATCTCATGAGCTGAGGCGGCGCACGCGGGACGGGCGCAGCTATAGTACGCGAGCACAAAAGCGTTTGGCGATTGGATCTGTGTTTGACTCAACTCATCGCTGTTCTAACTGTTTATTGTTCGTACGTGTCCTAGACCTTTATTCACGTTTGCAAGTGAATCATATCATGTTTTCCATATTTTAGACGCATAGACACAACAGTGCGCACCTCGTTAATTTATCGGGTAATATCTGGTTGTTTGACACTTTATCACATCTTCTATCTGACAATAAAATCAAAAGACTATGAAAAGCGGATTGCAAACGCTATGCATCCATGTGACAGGGCTGATTGCACACACTGTTTAATAGTCGTAAACATTTTCTGCTATTCTTTATCTTATATATAAAGCTGAATGTCTGTTTGTCTGTATGTCTGTCTGTATGTATGTACGTATGTTCCGAATAGAAAATTCCATTTCTGAACCGATCCGGACCAAACTTGGCACACATACACTACGGGCCCCGGCGGGTGTCATAGGCTACTTTTCGTCATCGATCGATATCGATTTTATCGATTTTTATCGATTTTTTTGCTGAGTTCACCTACGGGGCTGGGAGTGAGCACAGGGGGGTAATCGAGCATGGGGATTCCGAATACAATATTGGTTTTCAGGATTATCGATTACTTTTATCGATTTTATCGATTTTTTTGCAAAGTTTGAGCTACGAGGCTGGGAGTTGGCACAGGGGGGTAATCGAGCATGGGGATTCCGAATACAATATTGGTTTTCAGGATTATCGATTACTTTTATCGATTTTATCGATTTTTTTGCAAAGTTTGAGCTAGGGGGCTGGGAGTTGGCACAGGGGGGTAATCGAGCATGCTGATCATCCCCAAGGGGGGTGATCAGCATGCTCGATTACACCCCTGTGCCAAATTCCAGCCCCCTAGCTCAAATTTTCAAAAAATGGATAAAATCGATAAAAGTAATGGACGATCTCGAAATCTAATATTGTATTCGTAATCTGCATGCTCGATTACCCCCTGTGCAAACTCCCAGCCCCGCAGGTCAAACTTTACAAAAAAATCGATAAAATGGATAAAAGTAATGGACGATCCTGAAAACTAATATTGTGTTCGTAATCAGCATGCTCGATTACCCCCCTGTGCAAAATCCCAGCCTCGCATGTCAAAATTTACAAAAAATCGATAAAATCAATAAAAGTAATCGATAATTCTGAAAACTAATATTGTATTCGGAATCCCCATGCTCACTTCCCCCCTGTGCCAACTCCTAGCCCTGTAGGTGAACTCTGCAAAGAAAACGATAGAAATCCGTAAAATCGACATCGATCGATAACGAAAAGTGGACTGTGACACCCGCCGGGGCCCGAAGTGTATGTGTGCCAAGTTTGGTCCGGATACGGCGGAGCCGGGTAAGCCAGCTAGTAAACCATATCGCATGCGGTAGAGCAGAAGTTGTAACTGATGATAACTATTGATTGCATTTGTGACAAAAACCAACATTTTCTACCCGAATATCAACATGGGATGGGCCTGCTATTACATAAATTGTCTCATGTAATCAAGACAAGAACCCAAACGAAAATAAATATTTAGCAAGAGTAATAAATATTAGGTTGTCCCATAAGTCTTTTCATATTCGGACCTTCAATTCGATTTTTCTCAAGAACTACAGTACCTAATAGGCTGCAACTTTTTAACAGTAATTCTGAGTGAATAAGCTATATAATCAATCATTTGCGGGGTACACAGAAGTGATACAGGCAAAGCTGCGCATTAATTTTTTTCTTGGTTTCTAGCCATCAGAAAAATGCAGCAAGCGCATGTATAGATATCCGATGAGGAGACTATATGCATGAAAAAGTGGAAAATTTGCAGAGCTGTTTTGAACTGAGATATGATGATTTTCGTTTTTTCGGAAATTCGGAAAATTTTTTGTTTTGGCTTGGAACTTGTGGCGGATTGAGCTTGTTGCGAACTTTTGAACGCCATCTTGTAAAGCTTACTTTGATCTGTCGAACGGTATCTTGCATTTTATCAGCAGTTCAAGAAGAACTGATTTATGCCGCTGAAAATTCAGGTATGAAAAGACTTATGGGACAACCTAATATTAATACAGAAAGGGAGCGTTTGAATGATTAAGCAAAAGACTAGCTTTTGCGCTCGATTACCTTTTCCGCCGCATGCGGACGCACGCGCGCAGCCTCATTTCGCGGATTCCTGCAAGCGATGGTGGGTGATATAGCCTATATATCAACAACCATATATGCATTCGGATTTTCTCGCATTCAAAATCCCATAAAAACTATAAACGAAATATGGCAGACTCCGCCCACAATGCAAATTTCTTAGATCGTATACTAAAGGCCTTTTGAAGCATGACTGTAGATTTACAACCTGTTATGTGCCAGTATCATAATGTATGCCAGCACATTATTTCCGTACCAAGCTACCCTTACGAGATTGGCGACCGCTCGCGTCCACGAAGCAGCGCGGACGTACTCTCTGATCAACCTCTAGCCTTAAGTAGGTCACGAAGCCCCATCCTTCCTAGCCTCCAAGACAGTTAAATCCAAGGGTACATGCCCACAGGAGGTGGTCTCACGCGGACATCTGCAACATACCATCCATGCCTACAGGTGATACGAATGTACCAGCTGTCTGCACGGGTGGAGAACACCACTGGGTTAGTGGGATAAGAGGTGCCGTCGCTCAAATTTTTGCAACACTAACTTTATGGCATTAGGTGAAAACTTTTCAGAATTTTCTTAATTAGAGGGACATGAACAATTCGATGTGTAGAATTTACCGAACGCCACAATTAAAATAAACGCTGTAAAAAGCTGTGTGAGTGCAGTATCTTACAAGGGAAAGTTCCCAAGCCAGCTCGGCCAACCCGGATGAGTCATATATCATCGTAACGAGCTTGAAACGCTGATTCCAAATCTGCTTTCATTTTCTGCGGAGCAACTTTCCGAGGGAAGTTATGAGCGTTTAAATGTCTAAATTTGTTATGTTCAAAGTGGCTTAAAATCAGTTGAAGGCTGTGAAACAACACCTAACGGAATTTCATTATCTGTGTTCCGTCCTTGTAATCAATGTGCTTGATACAAAACTGATAAATCACTTTCATGTGTTATTGTTCAGGTTTCGCCAATTTTAAGCCACTCAAAACATGACAAATTTAGACATTTAAACGCTCATAACTCCTCTCGGAAAGCCGCTCCGCAGAAAAGGAAAGCAGATTTGGAATCAGCGTCCAAGCCCGTTACGGTGATGTATGACTCATCCGGGTTGGCCGAGCTGACTTGGGAACTCTCCCTCGTTAGCACATTTTCAAATTGTATTCGCTGCTACAACATCACTAGCCTCTGCTTAGCCGTATCCCATGCCCTGATATGATACTTATATGGTATCAGAGTATCGGGCTGATCCAAGAAGAACTTATTTCCATCCTCGCCAGTATGATCTTTCCAATTGATTTCGATCATAGCTTGAACGAGGCTTGCGACACTGTCCATTCCGATTGTGTTACCTACACATCTTACAGTCAAAATAAGATAATTATAAGATTTGCAGACTTGACAACCTAGTAAGAACGCAAGTCCATTTGGCGTGAGAGCTTCGCTTTCTTGTGCATCCTGATAAAGCATGTAGAAAGGGAACTTTGTGTCTGGGAAGTCGCCATTTCCTGAATAACATCACCAGTTTGAAGAAATATCAGCAACTTTGTGTTGAAAAGGCATGTGTTCCTGATTGAAGTAAACTTTTCGAATGAGCTTTAGCATTTTGCAGAAAATGAAACACAAATGAAGCACATTTCGAATCTGTCTTCATCATCCGTTGTGCGCTTCTGGTGGAATCATGAGTGTCTTAGGAGCAAAAAATGAACACAGACTCGAAACCAGTCTTGCAATCCATTCAGCACCCAGAGCAGTGTTGGGTAGGATTATGGCAGAAAGTGTCCCGATACTCAGCACTTTGTTGGTTTTTTGGTCTAGCTGAGAGTTTAATATTAGGTTGATGCATAACTCCTCCACAAAAGTAGGTAGAGACCGCAGTAATACGGAAAAATCCTATATCCCAAATAGGATTCGATATATCATTGAATAGAGGAAACCTAGTTCTACAAGATAGTGCTTGAAGATATGCAGCAGCTTTGATCCAAACGAAGATTGAAGCCAAAAACGAAAAAGATCCAAATGCCCCAAAAACCCGAGAAGAAATTGGAAGCCCGCTCAGAAAAATCCTCCAAAACTCCTAACATGCTTATGCATTGTCATTTCGTAGAAGACATTTCTCTATGCAGTTGCTGTATTTTTCTCTCAGCTAGAAATTGAGAAAACGAAGTTTTTCATGTTTTTTCCAAAATAATGCTGAGATGTTCTAGCCTGACACTTGTATACTATTAGGTTGGTGCAAAAATAATGCGCGTTTTACGAGTTCTCACTTTGACGTGCTATAACTTTTTAAGAAATCCATATTTTTCAGTACGGCAAAGTTTATCGGAGGCACCAAACCTCTTTCTATACAGCGCATATTGCTTTATGTTATTGTCGCAAATCGGTGGAAAAATATGGATTGATAAGCAAAAAAATTTTTTTCGGGTACCTCGTATTTAACTGATCATAACTTCCTTCAGGATTTGTCGGTATGAATGATAAGTTGACTGTCTTGTAACCGCAAGCCATTAGTACAAAAAAATGCAAAAGGGCTTAAATAAAGAATATTTGCGAAAAGGAAAAAAAATAATATTCAAAATAGTCCGCTATTTTCGACATTTTTCCGTAGCGCTCAAAATCCCAAAATATGGAGATTTTTGATTTTCTATGTACTGAGCAGTTCCACATTTCTGCAAAAACTGTCAATAGGAGGCCCACCCTTACGCTTACAGAAATGAGCAGAATTTTGGCGATTGCCCTTTTCAAAGGAAATCTATGGGCCACAGAATGGCCAAAACCATCACTCATGTTGAGGCGCCAAGATCTCAGTCTAAGTAATTTCTAGGAAAACAATGAAGCATGCAATAAGAATGCCTTTACTCGCGCTTGAATTCTGGCCCAAAAAGTAAGTGCAATGAAATTCTGGTTTTGAGTGCTCTTGTATGAAGCTCTATAAATTTTTAACGAATGAAGCTAGAAGCTTCTTTCAACAACCGTTGAATAGAGCATGAAAAAAGCTTCTTGACAAGTGCTGGGTATGTTTCATAGGAGAAACTTGATGGAGATAAGCTATCTTGAAACAAGGGCTAGAAAAACGCGCATTACTTTTGCACCAACCTAATACATGACCTCAAAAGCGTGAGTGTGAATTTTCAGCTCTTTACAGCGGCTGGTTCTTGGAAAAATATCAAATGTTCAGCAACTAGGCAAAAAAATTTGGATAAGGAGAGCTAGATTCGTCATTTCTCGTGAACTAGCAGTTCTATAAGGCTGAAAATGTGAAGTTTTACTGCTAACGGCATGTACTATACAATTGTTAGTGCTGCAACATCCCAGCACAAATTTGGCAAAAACATGAAAAACTTCGTTTTCTCATCGTGTAGCTGAGAAAAAAATACAGCAACCGCATAGATAAATGTTCTACGTGGAATGTCTACGCGTGAGCAAGGAATAAATTTTGTAGGAGCTTTTTGAACGAAGTTACACTTTTGTTTTGATTAGTCTTAAGGTTTTCGGACGCGTGGTTTTTTTTTCAGTTTTCGGCTCTAAACTTCGCGTAAACCAAAGCTGGTGCAGATATTTGAGCACTGTCTTGTAGGTCTAGGTTTACTCTAATGATATATCGCCTATTTGGGATATAGGATTATTCCAGATTATTGCGGTCTGTACTATTTTGATGCAGGAATTATGCATCAACGACAACTTGAGGTCCAGAAGCGCGCAACAGATTGCGAAGAAAGATTTAAAATCAGCATTCAGTGCTGTTTGAAACGTAAAATAAATGTACTACTGAGCCTGACGACATTAACATTCTGTATATCACTCTGCAAACCTACCTCCTGCAAGGCGCTTGATAGCGTCCATCACTACCTTAGCATCCTTGGTTAGTTCATTCCAGTTTGTGCGTGCAACCACACATTTCTCATAATATCTTGACATCATCATCACTGGTTCAGGCTGCAATCATACGCCCTAAGAAATTCTAAACATGATTTGCTCAATAATTGCGATGGTTTATTGAAGGGCGTAGCAAAGAGTAACGCCATGACGTAGTAGGAAAGTTCAAAAAGATAAGGCCTTGTAATATAAAGCAGGACGCGTCAGTATTTGCGCTTTTCTAAGCTGATTTTAAGTCCGCCTGGAATCTTATACCTGTTGCTTATTTCCCATTATCAGTTGGATATAGACCATCAAAAATATTGCTAATGTAATAAAAGACTTTACCGCTTTGTCTATGTAGCTCCTATTTTTGAACTGCTCGATCATATTGTGCAGGTTGTCGTAATCAGAGTTTACAAAACTCATGTCTCCTTGCAGGTTTCCACATGTGTACTGATAAAAATCTTCACAAGGGTTGACTTTTGTGTCTATGATCGATCTAAAAAAAATTCCCATAGTCGCTAAAGGAAACAAATGTGTAGGAATCGTAGCCTTAAGAACAGATTTACTCCAGTCTTTTCGGCTTTCTGCATGATGTTAAACAGCTTGTACTAGGCTGTTCCGAAAGTTCTGCTCGATTTGGAGACTTCTTTGTAACCGGGGTGTCATTTTTTTGGTATACGGTATCTCTGATTTTCTTGACTAGACTAGATCCGCTTCATTGACTTTTTTTGGTAAGCCGTTAGGCAATGTTGTGTTGTGTTTTCAATGTTGTTTTGTGTTTTGTCCTTTTTCTTGTTACCTTGCCGTTCTCTTGCTACTTTAGATCTCTTTTTGCATCTCATTGTCTATGCGCGGTATCTATGTAAGGGTTCTTGCCTTCACTTATTGAAGATCAATGGTGTTGCGAAAGCGCGCCAAAACTGTTGACCTCGATCTCCGCCCGTTAGGGCAGTATTGCAGTCAGTCGTTGTTTTTGTTTTGGTTCGTGTTCGTATTGAGTTCTTTCTTTTTCGTCGCTCATTTCTTTTTGTTGTCTTGTTCTTATCGATAAACGATTCGTTCTCTTGAGCGTTCTAGTGAGTCGAACGCGGTACTACCGCGACGTTGTTATTCCTAAGCTATCCTTGTAGCCACTTGGGGGCCGAACCGCTCACTAGAACGTTGGGGCATCAGTGATCCCCACAAGAGAAATAAGAAAAGCGGCGGCTGTGCCCCGCTCAGACTACTAAGGAAGTGTCTTAGGACCTTCCAGAAGAAGCAAGTTGGGGCATCAGTGATCCCCACAAGAGAAACAATAACGCGGCGGCTGTGCCCCGCTACATCAAGGGGTGTCTTAGGACCTTCCAAGTTGAACACTTGGGGCATCAGTGATCCCCATTACTAGAGTAGAAAAGCGGCGGCTGTGCCCCGCTCAGAGTACGAATTAAATAAGGAAGCGTCTGTGGACCTTCCGAAAGAAACATTTGGTGCATCAGCGATCCCCATAACGAAGTGGGTGATAGGGCGCGATTAAATTTTCGCCTATTGTAATCGCGTTTTGTCATTCGCAGAAGCAGCGGTTGTACCCTGCAGTAAAATCTCGGGAGAATAAATCACCGAGATCCCGAAATTGTGCTAGTCTCGATTTTGATCGATTGAGCACCAATACATTGTGCTACTTTGCAAATCGATAGTGATTCGTATAAGCTAGATAGCGCGCTTGGGGCCGGAAAAAAAATCGAGTAGAAGTCACTGTAACATCATAGTAACTACGAAAAGTACTAGTAATTTCGAGGAAGTTAATACCGTTTTGTAATTCTTCGCAATTTCGCGTCGTTCAGCGTTTTCGCGTCGTGCAACGTAATTGCTTAAGCGTTTATACTACATCAACTGTTGTTCATTGCAGATAAAAATGCCAAATTCTGTGCTGGAATCGAGCGAACAAACCGGCGAAGGCGATCAAGTGGAAAAAGAGGTAAGAATGCAATGCTCCGATTTGCAAGACAAAAGTAAAGAGGTTCACCAAAGCCTAACTCGGCTAAAAATAGAGTGCGAAAAGGAGCTAAGCGCATACTTTCGCGCAGGCGACAAGCGTAGAGACGCGATAACAGCAAAATTAGATCAACAAGCGCAAGTTGTTGAAAACGAAATCAAGGAAATTATCAGTGGGGCAGTAGGCGCTAGGGACGTTACGGGAGCTATGCAGATAGAACCTGACATAGTCGAAATCTTAGTGCAGGCGAAAATGACTTCAGCAAAAGAGCTAGAACGCTGTCTTGATAGGAAGCTAAGCCAAAATAGCCTGATCGCAGGGTTATGTAGCATCTTAAACTGCGATGAAAAACATCTGCAAAATGAAGTTATCAGAGTAGTGGATGAGGCAACAAGTTACAGAAACAAATGGAACGAGGCTACGGAACGTGCTGAAAGCTTACAATTGCAGGTCCAGCACCTCACTGAAAAAGTGAAGAAGTTTGCCAAAGTACGCTCACACGTCATCCAGAGCGATGCGTCAGACGACTCCGATGGTGAAATAGATGAATCAGGTAATGCTGATGTTACAACGGTCCATAACAAATATGCATGATTTGCAACTGTTAATGACGATAATGGAATTTTATTGCAGGACCAAACACACCCCGAGACAAGTACCTCGAGTCAATGGACCCCGAAACCTTGTTGGCGTACGCGCAAGCCAGAATTCGGCAACAGCAATCTACGTCAATTGGCCACAGGTACGCACACGACGCTTCTTCAAGAGCCAAGAAGCAACTCTGCTGTTGAGTTTACCATGAAAGATTACATGCTAGCGAGTACAGTACCCAATGTTCGACCGTTCCATGGTAAACCAACAGAGAGTTTCAAAAGTTTTGTGGAAGCATTTTCGATAAAATACCCAAAAATGTGCTGGGATGATCAATACTTGATCAAAATCTTTAAGACTTTTCTAAGAAGGGAAGCTTTAAATTTATACGAAACATTGCCGCAAAGTCTAAAAGAGGGCTCTTTTGACGGTGTTGTCCAGGCAATGGCGGAACGCTTATCGGAAGGGGGCAACACTTCATGTGTAAAAGGCTTGAAAATGTTGAGAAGTCTTAAAATAAGAAACAATCAATCAGTTAGTGATTTCCGCTTTGCTTTGAAGAAAACAGCCTCCCAGGCATTTCCTGGTGGGGAAATCATGGGCTCTCACTCCTGAAAGCAGAGATCCTATACTCGCAGCTGACGAAGTGGGAAGGCAGCTTTATTTTGGCAGAGGCGCTTGAAAAAAGCCCTAAGGATACAGTGTACGACAACGTCAAGGATGCAGCTTTGATGTTAGAAAGGAACCTATGCCGAAAGAACGAAAAACCGGAGGGAGATTCACACCACAAGAGGCTGCACGTCGACCGATCGACACCGAGACCGTGGGTGAAATCGGAAAAAGAGGTCGTTGAAAAAAATGGAAACAATACACCAGTGGAAGAAAAAGGAATAAAGAAGACACTAAACTATGCAGATGCTCCCAGATAGTGCTTCAACTATGGGAAAATGGGACACAAAGCCAAGCAATGTACGATGCAAATCACCAAAACCGATACTTCTAGGCAAGGGGGAGAAAAGGAGGCGGCACTTTTCAACTGTTCTTGACAGTGGTTGTGTGCCAGCACGGACGCCAAACAGAAAGCAGGAGAATTCTTCGGAAGAAAGTTATTAGTACCGTCAACGGTAATGAACTTGGAGATAGAGGCACTCATTGATACGGGCTCGGAGACGTCAATAGCTCCACTGCAGCTATTCAAAAAGGCAAGAGATGCAGGAATAGACGTCGACGCTTGCGTAGAGAGAGTTCCAGAAATGACTGATGTTACGATACGCACTGCTTCTGGAGACAAAATGGAAATCTTGGGCGCAATAAAAACTACCATAGAAGTTTGGGGAAAGACTGAGAACATCTCCCTTTTTGTCAGCAGGTCGCTTGAGGATGTACTGATTTTGGGAACAAACGCATTTGGCAAGTTCGGCTTCAAAGTGGTCAACAGTGACACCATTTTTGACTTAGCCAGCAAACAAGAGAGGACACAGTTGTTTCCAGCTGTAGTGAAAAACCGTACGTACATACCATCGGAAGCAAGCAGAGTGGTAACTGTATCCTATCTGGAAGACAGCTCTCCACGCATATTCTGCTCAAACTCCCCTCAGATACCAGATGGGATCTGCCAGCCGTCAACCAAAGGAGAGACTGAAATACCGGTGACAAATAGAGATGACCAACCGTTAGTACTGCAAAAAGGGCAAACTATCGGCAACTTCGAAAACGGCGAATGGATTGACAGTAAGTGGTTGGAGCCAACGGCAGATGCTCTCGACTTCCACAACGGAGAAAACAAGACTGGAGAACAAAGAGTGCAGGAGGTGATAGCAGCACTCAAAACAAATGACAAATACCCGGAAGAATTGCTGAAAATTATCAAACAGTATGCTGTCGTGTTCGCGATCAACGACTCCGAACTGACACAAACAAGCTTGGTAACTCACAACATCGATACAGGGAATCATCCACCGATTAAGCAAAAGACGCGACTAGTACCCATAGGAGCTCTACAAGAATTCAAACAAATTATCAAAAATCTCGAAGAGAGAGGAATTGTCCGGAAGAGTAGGTCGGAATGGGCATCACCAGTGGTGTTAGTGAGGAAGAAGGATGGAACCTTGAGACTTCCTGTAGATTACAGAGAATTTAACAAAGTCACAAAACATGATTCCTATCCCCTTCCATCAATCGACATTATCCTACAAAGTTTCAGTGGAAAAAAGTACTTCTCCACTCTGGACATGATATCAGGATGCTGGCAGATACGGTTATCAGAAGATGCCAAGCAAAAAAGTGCTTTCACTACAAGCGAAGGTCTCTTCGAGTTTGAAGTCCTGCCATTCGGATTGACAACCACTCAGATAATCGCCGGGGGCAGGCGGTCCGCAAACTCGCGCTTTTCTGCAGGCGGTCAGCAGAATTTTGGGGCGTGGCCAAACCTTCAGCGGGCGGCACTTCCTTTACGGTTGCATATTCTGCCACCGGGCAGCAATACAGCATTTTTTGCAAGCGCTCGGCAAATAATTTCTTTCAGCGAGCGCTGGCCAAACTTTCAGCAAGCGCTCGGACTCTTTTTAGGCATTTTCGGGCGTACGTCGAGTGCAGGTAAGACTCTGTGTGGCAGAGGTGTCACCGTTGGTTTAATTACTCAAGTTTGAGGTACTTTCTCTCAGCGGAAAGTACCTGGGGGTTGAGCGGTCCTCCACAAAGGACCGTGCGGCCCTCGAAATTTTTGCATATTCTCGCGGAAAGTCCGCGAGAATGCGGCCACTGCGCCGCAACTAATCCATAAAGAAACCGCGATTGTTCTTCAAGCATTCGTCTTTGATTTCGCCGACTTTCTTCCAAATTTCTGCAAGCGGGCCGCAAAAAATCAAGAACTATTTTTCCGGTGCGCGCTTGCTCAAAATTCGCATGGCCGCCTGCCCCCGGCGGTTATCTGAGCAGTCCAGCAGAGTTTCAGCGCATGATGGACATGGTTTTAGAGGGATCAGGAGTCAAGGATAAAGAAGTTTTCGTGTATATAGACGATATCCTGATCGCCACGGATTCATTGGACAGGCACTATCTCAGACAATCGCTGGGGGCAGGCGGGCACCGGAAAAATAGATTGCTGATTTCTCGCACCCCGCTTGCGGATTTTTTGCAAAGCAATCAGGACTTTTCGGAAGACCGCTTGCTGAGTCAGCGGATTTTTGAGAGACCGCCTGTTGAATTTTTTTCGCTCTTATCTTTTGCAGATATATTGTTGAATCTCTGAGGAATCGAGAACTCAGCAAGCGGTCTTCCGAAAAGTCCTGATTGCTTTCCAAAAAACCCGCAGGCGGGGTGCGAGAGATCAGCAATCTATTTTTCCAATGCCCGCCTGCCCCCGGCGATTATCTGAGATGCCGTCTTGGAGCTCGTATTCGAAGCCTTGAGCAAAGTCAATCTTAAACTAAAACCGCAGAAGTGTGAAATTCTGAAGCCGCAAGTAGTTTTCCTCGGGCACATCATCGACAAAAATGGAGTATATACAGATCCGGATAAGATTGGGAGACTTGCTGAATACCCAACCCCAACAAAGTTGAAGGAACTTTGTACTTTTCTGGGTATGGCAGCATACTACCGAAAATTCATACTGAACTTTTCAAAGACAGCTAAACCACTCTACATGCTCACAAGTCCCAAGAATGCATGGAAATGGGCAAAGGAGCAAGAAGATTCGTTCAACAGTTTGAAACAAAAGTTGTGTACAGCGCCAGTACTAGCGCAACCGAATGTCGCGTCAACAAAAAAAGGAACGCATCCATTTATCATACATACGGATGCGTGTACAGAAGGTCTAGGTGCAGTACTTTGTCAAGAAAGTACGGACAAGATGCTACATCCTGTCTATTTCGCGTCGAGAGGACTAACAAAAGCCGAAGCCAATTACCACATCACGGATTTGGAGGCTTTAGCTCTTGTTTTCGCGCTGAAGAAGTTCCATTTCTTCGTATATGGAATGAAAACTATAGTCAGGACTGACCACCTACCTCTTACAAGTTTGTTTAAAAGAAGCAACATCTCTGCCAGAGTCTTGAGATGGGCTCTAGAAGTGCAGAAGTACAACTTGGAAATCCAGTATGTAAAAGGGAACACAAATGCAGTAGCGGACGCGTTGTCGCGCACAGCATTTCCAGTAGAATCCGCGTTTTGCGAAGAAAATGCCGCCATAGTGTGCACAGCACAGGCACAAGCCAAAACGGAATGGCTGGAAGAGTTGAGCCAAGATACGGACTACGCGAAGGTAGTCGAAGGGCTCGAACAAGGTAGAATGGATGGAGAAATCCAACTACCAAGATGTGGGAAAAAGCTGCATATTGCAGATTTCCTCATAAGCGAAGGACTGCTTGTGATGATGATAGGGGACAAAGCACTGAAAGTCGTCCCAAAATCAAAAAGAAAGGAACTATTCGATGAAGCGCATGCAGGTGCGTTAGCAGGGCACCTCAACGCTAAGAAGTTATACTGGAAGTTAAGCAAAGACTTCTTCTGGAACGAAATGCAAGAAGACATAGCCAAGTGGACGAGGGCTTACACGAAGTGTTTCGTGACGAGAGCACATGAGAAGAATACTCCTCCACTGAAGCCAATCGTGACAAACAAGCCGTTTGAGCTGGTGGGCATGGACCTAGTGGAGCTAGGACTGACAGAAAGAGGAAATAAATATGCACTTGTAGTGATCGACCATTTCTCCAAGTTCGTAGGAGCATATCCCATAGCGGATAAGAAAGCAGAAACAGTTGCAAGGGCGTTCTTTGAGAGATGGGTATGCGGAGGTTGTCGCTGGCCCAAAGCCATACACTCCGATCAAGGGCCGGAGTTTGTGAACAGTGTTCTGTCGGAAATCTGTGCCATGGTGGGTATACAGCAGTCTGTAACGAAGGTTACAACCCACGTGAAAATGGGATCACAGAAAGAGCGATCGGCACACTGACCAGGATGCTGAAAAAGCAGACATTAGTACCAGCTGAATGGGATACCTTATTGCCCATGGTAGTTTTTGCATATAATTCAGCACCCCATGATTCAACTGGGGAAAGCCCCTTTTATATTCTGCACGCCTTTGACCCCGGATTCCCGTCAAGGGTAGTGCCGCCAGACGAGCTCTTTCAATCATCTCGACTTAGATGATTACAAACATGAGCTTCTAACTAGTATTGAATTGATTCAAAGGTCGGTACAGGAGCGCAATTTGCAAATACGAGAAAAAATGAAGCAAAGTTATGACCAAAGGTTCAACATTGAAAGAAAAGATTATCCCTGCGTAGGTGATAGGGTCTTTTTGAAACTGCCACGTGAAAAAGGAGCTGAGAAATATCCTAAATTTTGTAATGACTGGAGTGGACCTTATAGAGTGTTAGAAGTCAGTGATAATTCCGCACTTTTGTCACGTCTTAATAGTAACGACGAACCCATTAGAGCTCAGCATGACATGTTGATAGTTCCTCAAGAAATTGATGATACCCCATTAGTAAACAAAACTAAAAGATGGAGTAGAAAGAAGTTAGAGGTTGCCAATAGTGATAGTAAAACTGCTTTTTGCAGGGCCACGGCATCGGAGACTGATAATTCGGCATTGAGTCTGTTTCACATCTGTCCTGGACCACGAGATGATGATTTGGATTGCGATATACGTAGGAAGACTTTTGGAGACGTTGTGCCCGGAACGGATCCAGTGATCGCGACACTGCCGATAACAAGCATATTTTCACTAGCTCGCTATATCTCCATCTACGAGTGGGAAAGAGATGCCGATAAAAGGAATTTTTTGATGAGAGACAAGAATCACGTCTTCGTCACAACATCTGGATCACAGAAAGCATATGTCTATTTCAAACGGTTTGATGCGCCACGATGGAAGTACCTTAATGATGAGACACGACGGAAACGTGGGATTGTCGATCGACCAAGTCAACGCATTGACCAACGAAGGAGTCAGATTCGCCATGACGCACTCTTGGACAGACGTAAAAGTCAAAAAGAAGAAGGAAAAATCCCTATTTTTGCTCCCGACAGGATTCGCGTGGTACAAGCACGTAGTGCAGTTCGGAGAATAGACCACGGCATTCATCTATAAGAATCTCTCAGACATATGCAAGAAGCTCCGAGAATTACAAGAACCGCACAATATAATCTTCGTCGGGCCCACATCACATGAAACGCCACCTGAAGGAGAATGGATGAGATTGAGTCTAAGCTTTACAAGCGTAGCACGAGCCGGCTCCAAGATTGTAGCTGTAGCACCACCAAGGGGTGAACCCGATTGGGAATCGACACGGCTGAAGGTAATAGACATGATGAATACAGTAAGGGACGCTGCATACGCGACGAGAGCCAACATCGTTACGAAGATACCACACGCTCCATCTGTGTCTGAGCCCGCATTGGCAGTTGGCACAAAAGCGAGGAAAGACGAAGAAAGTGGATATCCGAACGCAGTAATCTGGGACTTCTTAAGTACACTGGTCGACTATGTGAAAGGAGACGTACCCCTAGAACCACTTACGGAAGTACCCAAACAGAAGAAAAGTCGACACCATCCAACGGAACGTCACCACCATAGCAGTTACTCATATAATGAATTCGAACATCACTCAAGTTCTTCCTGGCCACGACGTCGATTCGAACATCACCCGCAAGCTCGAAGTTTAGATGACGGACCGCACGGAGAAACGGGATATAGACCGGAGCCACATGGACGGGGCCGCCCTTATGGACGCCCAGGGAATGCACCCGTACGAGGACGAGGAAGATATTTTAGTTACCGATTCAGACCTTATTGAGTGTCAGGGACGACACTCGTCGTAGGGGGGGGGGAGAGATGTAACCGAGGTGTCATTTTTTTGGTATACGGTATCTCTGATTTTCTTGACTAGACTAGTCCGCTTCATTGACTTTTTTTTGGTAAGCCGTTAGGCAATGTTGTGTTGTGTTTTCAATGTTGTTTTGTGTTTTGTCCTTTTTCTTGTTACCTTGTCGTTCTCTTGCTACTTCAGATCTCTTTTTGCATCTCATTGTCTATGCGCGGTATCTATGTAAGGGTTCTTGCCTTCACTTATTGAAGATCAATGGTGTTGCGAAAGCGCGCCAAAACTGTTGACCTCGAGTTGTCTCCGCCCGTTAGGGCAGTATTGCAATCAGTCGTTGTTTTTGTTTTGGTTCGTGTTCGTATTGAGTTCTTTTTTTTTCGTCGCTCATTTCTTTTTGTTGTCTTGATCTTATCGATAAACGATCCGTTCTCTTGAGCGTTCTAGTGAGTCGAACGCGGTACTACCGCGACGTATCTATTCCTAGGCTATCCTTGTAGCCACTTCTTTCTTATGTACAACTGTAACTTTTCAAGATTTATATTTGCAAACATTTCAAATTGGGGGACTAGTGTCGTAGTGATATGAGGCGGCGCCCTACTATAAAAGCAGACAAGAGGCAAAAGCGGAAAGAGGTGAAAATCTGGAGTATTTTGAAGTTTTATCAAATTTTCTCTTCTGACATAGTAATATTAGGTTGTCCGGAAATTAATGCAGGTTTTGAATTCCAACCGCAATAAGTCATACACTTCTCATTTTTAAGTAGGTTGCAAGGTACCGTTCGATAGAGCAAAGCAAGCTCTACAAGATGGCTATTTTGCTTTAGCAACAGCTCTAATCCACCTCGAGTTTCGAGCCAAAAAATAAAAAGATTCAACTGCCGGAAAAATTGAGAAAAATCGTAACTCACTTCGTAAAAATCCTACAAAAATTCCAACTTGCTCACGTAAACACAATCCACATAAGGCATCTAAATACGCCGTTGCCGTATTTTTTTCTCTGTTAGAAATCAAGAAAACGGAAATTTTCGTCCATCTGCTAAAGTGGTGCTGCGCCGTTCGCACATAGGTAGTTGTATACTACAAACCTATAGAAGTACAAACGTAAATTTTCAGCTCTCTACAAGCTTTAGTTCTCGAGAAATATCGAATATAGTTTTCTCAGTCATGTGGTTTAAGCTAAAATTCGAATTTCTCGAAAACTAAAGCTTGTAGAGAGCTGAAAATTTACGTTTGTACTTCTACAGGTTTGTAATATACAACTACTCATGTGGGAACGGCACAGGATCACTTTGGCAGAAACATGAAAATCTTCGTTTTTTTGGTTTCTAACCGAGAAAAAAATACGGCAACGGCGTACATATACGTCTTATGTGGACAGTGTTTACGTGAGCAAGTTAGAATTTTTATAGGATTTTTATGAACTGAGTTACGATTTTTCTCAATTTTTTGGGTAGTTAAATCTTTTTAGTTTTTGGCTCGAAACTCGTTGTGGATTGGAGCTGTTGCTAAATCATGACTGCCATCTTGTAGAGCTTGCTTTGCTCTATCGAACGGTACCTTGCAACCTACTTAGAAATGAGAAGTGTATGACTTATTGCGGTTGGAATTCAAAACCTGCATTAATTTCCGGACAACCTAATACTTTCCACATAAGATACACATACAATTTGGCAGCTATCATTGAGCCCATAAAGATTATATCGCAGCTAAAAAAGTTTACATTACTTTTTTTTCAAGGGAATTTTTGTGAAGAAATCAAATAAACACCATTAGAGACCTCCGGGAGCAATTGTGCCGACCAGTGGCGTACCGAGGGGGCAAGAATGGGTCGCGAAATTTTGAAAGTTACTTATATGGGTTATAAAAATGTGTAAGTGACTTGTTTATTTTTGTAAATAATTAAAAATAATTTTTAAAAATTTTCAAAAATTCAAATTAGCCTTGTAAAAAAATTTTTTTCGGGGGCGTGGCGTCAGCCACGCCCCCTTTTTCCAGATTTTAGGGGTCGGGGACCCGAAAAAATTTTGAGAAGCACCCTTAAAATTTTTTCGGAGTGCGTGGCTAACGCCACGCACCTTCTTTAGAAAAATTTTTTTGTCGCCCCCCCCCTGTACACCACTGGTGCCGACCCTCTGATTTTTGGTCTTTTTTCTTGGATGAAGGAAGCTAATCGGGATGGTGGTCCCTGCATGCATCAACTTTGTTCTGATGCATACAATATTGAGTACATTAGTTGTCGCTGTGAGCAGATTGTTAGCGCTGGTAGAATAGCCCAGAAAAGGAAAGTAATCCAATAATTTCCATGTTCCGTAGTCATTAAACTTGGGCATGTTCGTAAGTGTCGAAGATTGTTGTGCCGAACAGGTTGTTAGGTGGTCCTGTTATTATCAGTACTCTTCGGCCTTACGTTTCGACGCTTTCGTCTTCATCAGAGGCCTGGAATGGATCAAAGCTTCACCCGTAACTCCAGCCCATCAAACGTCTCCACCAGCCCCTGCCAGTTCTCGGCTCTTGCCCCAATCTAGTGCTATAAAAATTGTAATGACAAAAGACATACCAGGGAACCACCGCTTCGTCAGATGTCCGTACCGGATGTAGATGTTCGCGACGGACGATTGAGCTATACTGAGGGATGTCACATAAACAAGGTGACATAAAGGTGACCGCTGGCATTGTAAGAATCAAATGGTATCGCAAGGAAAGCTCCAAAAATATCCCCGTCAATATAAAATCTGCACATCCTGCTTCTGTGAAGCATGCTGTCATTGTTTATATGTTTAGAACCGCGATGCAGATGTGCAACAGAGAGGAGGAGCGATGCGAATCACGCAGACTGGCTACCCAAATAGCTTGCAGTAACGGTTACTATTCTTCATCGCATGTTCACCATCGAAGAAATGGCAAAACATTTGGGCTGATAACAAACTTCCACTTTGCTTGCCATTCATTTCTGATAAGATCAGCGCGGCTATACAGAAGTGCATCGTTCGTGCGCAGCTGCAAGATGATATTATGTTAGTGAACGTTCCCAACAATAATATCAAAAAACAGCTCGTACGTAACAGGCTTTACGATCAATACTGCAATACAGAGCAATGCGTGATATGCCCGCACGCTAGAATGGGTGACTGTGCGAAGATGGGAGTGGTGTATCAGCTTGAATGTATGAAATGTAATGCACGCTATATTGGGGAAACAGGTAGAACACTTGGCATTCGCATCAAAGAGCATTTGTCAGATAAAAGGCGCAAGAACTTGACTTCGCCGCTTGGCAGACACAGACACGAATAGCATGGTGGAGATGACTTTGATATCAAAGTTATAATCCCAACGCTTGAAAAGGAGATCTCGGCTAGGAAAACCTTAGAATCGTTCTGGATTTCTGCAAAGAATCCAGAAATGAACAACAAAAACGAGTGCTTATCCATAAGCGCTGACTTTCTTCCGTTCTTATCATTAAGTGAGCTATAACTGTTTATGTGACATCCCTCAGTATAGCTCAATCGTCCGTCGCGAACATCTACATCCGGTACGGACATCTAAAGAAGCGGTGGTTCCCTGGTATGTCTTTTGTCATTACAATTTTTATAGCACTAGATTGGGGGAGAGCCGAGAACTGGCAGGGGCTGGTGGAGACGTTTGATGGGCTGGAGTTACGGGTGAAGCTTTGAACCATTCCAGGCCTCTGATGAAGACGAAAGCGTCGAAACGTAAGGCCAAAGAGTACTGATAATAAAAGGACCACCTAACAACCTGTTCGGCACAACAATATTCGACACTTGGAAAGTAATCCAATTTCTATGTGGAGATAAAAAGTGCGTATGTTGATCACAGACACCATCACGGTTTTTAACGTGGGTGGATCTAAGGACATTGCGAATACTTTCTTCATAGGAAACTTTTCTTGCGTATGACTAATGGCAACTTGTGCTTTAGAGCTTGAAATTTGGTAACTGGGAAGTCCTACTATATATTATGATATAGCCCCATTAGATGTGATATATTAGATTATATTTAGCATATAAAAGAGCATTTTCTAGTTTTTCGAAAGCTATACTGAACACAAGGCAACTAAAAATTGGACAGAACTTTTGGAACAGCTTAGTGTATAACAGATTTGATTTTGAAGGAAAATTCCTATAATTGTGAAGTGTTGTTCCAATTGTTGATAGTTAAATAGCTAAACATCTATTCATCACGCGAAGAAGAAAACCATTCAACTCACTTGAAATGTTTCACTACATCCTTGTATGCTTCATATTTTAAAGCACCAGATTCGATCTGTTTTGGCGATTGCAGGTTTAGAGGATTGCCTACAAAGGTTTATATCATTCCTTGTTTGCCAAATATGTGGAGCGTAAGAGGGGGGGGAGTACAGGTGGTAGCACGCTTTAGCACATCAGGACGCAAGTGAACATACGCTTTTTCATTCCACTTGTTTACCATAAAAGTTTAAGGGAAACAGTGTTTACTGTTTGAACTAAACGTTCCATGAAGCACCTCTCATAATCTATGCAGAAAAATTCAGGCATACTTCTGTCGCATAAATTACTTACATTGTAAAAAAGCTAAGATTTCCCCAACTTGACAGAGCTAATGACGTGATGTATGCTCTGTTGGTTTTGCCAAAGATGAGAGACGTATATTGACAAAAGCAAAAATCTCTCATTTTCTTATACCGTTACTCGATGATTTTTTCGACGTTGTAAGAGACTTTAAGAAGTGTACACTGCATTTTTGCGTTGAAGGACTGACGCCAACTAGCAGCTGAAGCGTGATCGGCGAAGTCAGCGGTAATAGACAGATCGATATTCGTTTTTTTTAGATCAAACAATACTGTTTATGCCTTGTTGGATGCTACCAATTCGTCGTCTTCCAGTATAGGGATAATTTGTCACTACTCAGTTGCCACACGAAACTTTGCAAAGTCTTCAATTTTTTGTATTTTTTATTCGATAGGTTTTTGTTAACTAATCCATCTGGCTGATTTCTCATGCTCCTTCATTTTAGAGTCTGGCCTGCTTACTTCCAGAGGCTCTGTTTTTTGGTGCTACGATTTCATTTTAGTTCTATCTTCATTCACTTTCTCATTTCTACACCTTCTCACAAATCATCGGAACTTCCACAGGACAAGCCAAATTTGTAGAAGTTCCGCAGGACTTTGTTCATTTTTGCAAAAATGAAAACGTTGAAATTCGTAACTCCCGCAAGATTTTCATGCCAAACTGATTGAAGACCGAAACTTCCGCAGAACCTTCTTCAAAATCTTGCGGAAATTCCGAAAAATGCCAGAGGTTCCCAGGACTTTAAATGTGTTATCTCGTGATGTTGCCTCGCCAACAACTAAAGTGCATTATTGAACATGTCAGCCGTTCGTAGAGGATAGTAGGTGGGTCTCACAGTCGATAGAGTGAGGTTCAAATCTCGCTTCCGTGTTCTCCTCTGCTGTTGTCGTTGGCATTATTCGGAACTTTCGCAGGACCTCATTTCGGAACTTCCGCAGATGACCCGGCGGAACTTTCGCAAGCGCTTTGCGGTCATTTGTCTGAGTCCTTTCCGTACTAATTCATTTTGCATTACGCAACTATGCACACCATCTAGGAATTTTTTCAAACATTCGCGATCGCATGACAAAGTAAAGCCATCGTACAGATGCACTTTCTGTTCGGCAACCTTTGGGCACATCTCACAAAAAAGCATAATTAATGACCGTAACCTTTTAGAATATTTTATATACCACAATACTTGCCCTAAGGGGCTGACCTCGAGATTATGTTCGTTATTTGCAGAACGCTTTTCTCAAAAGAATTAGCGCATGTGAAAGGAGCTTAAAGGCAGTGTCCCACCAGACTGGGGATATCTGGCTCTCGTAATGATGTGATAGTAGACCCCCTACCTAATCGATGTCTGAAGTTCGGAGCGAAAAAGGGGGTCTACCAAGCCTAAAATTTGCTCCGAAAGTGGGCCGAATCTTACGGTAGGGCCGAACGCCGCCCACTCGGCAATATCGATTTGCAGTGCCAGAGTGCGTATAGCGCACATATCATGAGCGGAGGGACCCGCAACGGCTCTGCGTCTCTACCTTGCATGCACCTCGCACTCGCCCGAGCCTACCGTAAGATTCCGCCCACTTTCGGACCAAATTTCAGGTTTGGTAGACCCTCTTTTTCGCTCCGAGCTTCAGTCATCGCTTAGGTATGGGGTCTACTATTACATCATTACGAGAGCCAGGTACCCCCATTCTGGTGGGACGCTGCCTTTAAGAATTTTTGCATCAATGGAGATCAAAGCGGCGTCTAATGTGCAATAATCGACAACGCTAACCACTAGAGCATTCGACACCTTCGCCATCTGTCGAATTTGCTAATAGTCTTGCAAACACGTCAGATGCTAACATAAGACAAGGTATTTTCGAAGAATCGTTCCGCAAATAACGAACGCTGTTTTGAGGTAAGCGATTCAAGGCTAATGTCGTGACACATGTCACATATCAAAAAGCCACGTTCATCGAGTACCTTTTCCCGTCAGCCAGAACCTCCGTGCGCAGTTCCCAACAAGTCTAAGCCCAACTTAAGCCAGTAAGCTGCAGGCCACTCGAAGCCGCTCGAAGTGGGGCTGATTCTGTGCTTTTGGAGTAAAGTCTTAGCCTGCTCTGTTTGGGTCCTAGTGTAAAATGTTGTCCGCAATAAAAAGGGAAATCAATATTTTGTTATTTGGTAAACCAGAGCGACTCTCACTTGAGAATTTGTTTAATGAACGCTTGAAGGTTACTGCATGACGAAGGCGCAGAAGCAGTATAAGCTGAGCGGGCGCGAACGGGGCGTTCGCATATCCACACTGTTGTAAATCCTGCGCGTCATGCGCTCTGCGGCTAATAAAACCGCGTTCGCACCCGAAGTTATTGCGCCTTCGTCATGCAGCAGTCTATATTTACTTGCCGGCTTATTATAAGTATTTTTTGTGAACATATTTACAAGCAATTAATTGACACATTGCATTGCAACACACAACCATTGCAGATGGCAGATCTCAAAAGAATTCGAGACATTCACGTCAAGGCCTTTCACTATTACTGTAGTGCTCCGATAAGATAATGGCAAGAAGTTTTGTTGACAATCAATGCTAGGATAATGTTACCAAATGAGCAATTTTTTGATGTATTTGAGAAATGGTTAACATACCTTTGGGAGGTAACGGTGAAGGTGACGGTCCCTCATCTTTCTTCTTGAGAGTCTCCACTAAATTCCCTATACTAATACCTAGTGTAGCGAGTATTGATGTGACTACAGTACCCTGGAATGCAAACATTATTCGCTTGTATGAAAGTTTCTAGCTTTGAAGGTCCTGGCTAATTCCTGGAGTCTCTTTTGAGATTTTGTATCGGTTAGCGTTCCTGAGCTCGAATTAATGTAATAATCTGATTGATAATAAAGCAAAGTAGTCATGACCGCTTGTGAAATTTATCCTCTAACAAGGGAGGTCATGAAGTCAAAGTGGTCGATCATCAGAAGCTGCACACCGCTAGGGAGAGCTTCAAACGCTGGGTCTAAATCTGTTTTCTTTATTTGCGGAGCACCTTTAAAAAAGAAATTATGAGCATTTTTCAAAGCGGAAGAAAATGAATTTTAGACGTCAAATGGAGAATTAGGAAGTAGGATATACTAGGCAGAAGATTTTATTGCACGAAATATGCTGGCACTTGCCGCTGCTTCATTTGAGTTCTAGAGAGCTGTAACGATTGATTCTATTTTGGCCATTAATTTGTGAACCTCCCTTGTAAGAAAACGAAAGAAAGTGGTAGCCAAAAAATATCAGTCAACAGTAGATCAGTAGATCATCTAACAAACAGGCGGAGTTCCGTCCGTAAAGAATGAGTTGAGCGACACTATAAAAAGATACAACGTTTGAACTGTTTGATAGAGCCAGATTAGGACGAAAAGTTGAATATGCTGATTTCTTGCTGCTTCATCATCTGTACAAATGTAAAATGAAAACGAAAGTAGACTTACATAAATGACATAGTTGAGCTTTTTTGAAGCCATAGCTACCAGCCTTTCGCCTCTAGCTGAAAGCTTGATAAGAAGCACAAATAGAGCTGCTTATGTACTTTATTGGAATTTCACCGCCTCTGCGTACTTTTTTTCTCCTGCGATAATTCCGGAAAGCCGTCTAGATAAGGTATTTTGGCACACCCATCATCGTAAGAAAGTTAGTCATCAAGAATTTATGAGCGATGTAGTTTAAATCAGTCTATAACGCCCACATCTGAAAGTCTTTAAAGCTATACAGCACACTCCAACACTTACGTCAACTCATTTTGCAAAATCCTCTTAACTTTTTAAGGCATTAAGTGAACTTGCGATGAAATCTGCAATTACGTTGTTGTGTGTAACCTTTGATTCAACTGGACTGGCGACTGGATGGCGGGGCTTTGTGACCTAATCAAGGCCGTCGCGCTCGCGACACACTCTGCGTCTCTCCCGTGCGCGTGCTCTCTGGTCATTATCTAGCCTCGATTAGATCGCGAAGCCCCGCCTTTCAGCCGCCAAGTCATTTGAATCTGGGTGTGTGACACCTCGTGACACGCGGGAAAAGGCAATAAAAGTCATTATTCACTACAATTACTATATATGACATATTCATGCATGACTCACTTTAATCATTAGACTGTCACTTCGATTTTACTTCTGCTAAAAACACGGCAATGCTAAGTGCTTATTAATTCGGGAAGAAAAAAGCATAATTAAAAAACCTGCTATCTTTAAATTTTGCAACATCTATAAAATGTTATCGTACTTGGCAATATTTTTTTCATCTATTTCTTTCATCCTTAAATCAATAGTGAGCTGCACTGATGCAAACGTGAATTGATCCGTCTTATAGAACCTTCGTTTTCTTGAACACTTCCGTTTAGATTCTTACACGTAGAGAACTTTGCTCGAGCTTTGTACTGCAGTCAGTTATTAGGTATGCTTTGGTTCAAAAGGCTTGGCGGCTGGAGAGCGGGGCATTGTGACCTAATTGAGTCTGCGACGCAGCCTGCCGTCTCTCTTGCGCGCGTACTTTCTAATCTTCATCTAGTCCTGATTAGGTCACGAAACCCCGCCTTTCAGCCTCCAAGCCAGCTGAATCGAAGTGTATTAAATTACATTTGACGTTTTACAATGCCTCCAGCACGCAAATGCCTCCATTGCCTCAACCTCGCTGGGATAATTATGTGTGCAGACGGAACCCAGGGAAGAAATGCAACTTAATTTTCAGATATATTGCTTAATGTTACTGTTGAACTGCATCACGTGTCTGGACTGTCTATTGATATCAAACTGCGCAAAGCATGCGAAATATTATCGTCGTTTGCAAATACGACAAAAATGACGAAGCCGCTCTTTGCGTTAAGCTCAAATGGATACGTCAAAATTTGCAAATCATTAAAGAAATTTTTCTGATATTTTTCACTATCTTTGCCCCGTCTACCAATTTTTCTGGTGTACTCACTTAGATCTAGATCTTCTTCATTCCATATACACACTCCTCTATATAACTAAATTCTACTCGCTTCTCGGTCTTATTGATCCTTAGAACCTCCCTACAGAACATCTCTACTTTTGTAAACATTTTGCTGAATCAAGCAGGCCAATGTTTTCTTGGGAACCTAAATGTAGAACCTTCCTCACCTGCCTGATGCGTTATCAGCGATGTAATCAGTGTAGCAAAGATGATGTAATTGCACCATCAACAGTTACTTTTATGTCATTCAGTCTCAGAGCTGCAAATTTGTCGAAGATAGCGCTGAGACTGGAGACATCACGTCGATGTGTCGTTGCAAGGATTTTCGCTAAAAAATGATCTTTGTAGTAAAGTTGTAACGTTTACACCTTATGCTAGATACATGCGTCATCTTGCTACCCAAGGCATTCAGCTCTGGCCTCACTCAAGTTGATGCTTATGATAAACTAGCTGGCTTACCCGGCTCCGCCGTATCCGGACCAAACTTGGCACACATACACTTCGGGCCCCGGCGGGTGTCACAGTCCACTTTTCGTTATCGATCGATGTCGAATTTACCGATTTTTATCGATTTTTTTGCAGAGTTCACCTACAGGGCTAGGAGTTGGCACAGGGGGGTAATCGAGCATGCTGATTACGAACACAATATTAGTTTTCAGGATCGTCGATTACTTTTATCGATTTTATCGATTTTTTTGTAAAGTTTGACCTACGGGGCGGGAGTTTGCACAGGGGGTAATCGAGCATGCAGATTACGAATACAATATTAGTTTTCAAGATCGTCCATTACTTTCATCGATTTTATCGATTTTTTGAAAATTTGAGCTAGGGGGCTGGAATTTGGCACAGGGGTGTAATCGAGCATGCTGATCACCCCCCTTGGGGATGATCAGCATGCTCGATTACCCCCCTGTGCCAACTCCCAGCCCCGTAGCTCAAACTTTGCAAAAAAATCGATAAAATCGATGAAAGTAATCGATAATCCTGAAAACCAATATTGTATTCGGAATCCCCATGCTCGATTACCCCCCTGTGCCAACTCCCAGCCCCGTAGGTGAACTCAGCAAAAAAATCGATAAAAATCGATAAAATCGATATCGATCGATGACGAAAAGTAGCCTATGACACCCGCCGGGGCCCGTAGTGTATGTGTGCCAAGTTTGGTCCGGATCGGTTCAGAAATGGAATTTTCTATTCGGAACATACGTACACACATACATACATACATACATACAGACATACATACAAACAGACATTCAGCTTTATATATAAGAAGATTGATGGTTATGAGAGAGAACGGCGGTTATCACCTTCACGATACTTCGTCAGTGGCACCCACACGTCTTTCAACAGTATCTTTTCCTTGACATCCCAGGTTTGATCATTTCGGAATGGCATAGTGTCAACTGCGTTATATGATGTAGCTTTTCAAAATTGGTAGTTCCTTTTTTTATTGTCAGTACAGTCAACAATCAATACTACGTTTCGGCGAAGATCACCTTTGTTTTGCGAATGTTAATGACCAGATATGACCATTATCTTGCGAGCGCACTATGCCGCTGTTCTTGTCTTTTTACACTTTGACTCAAGAACGACAAATGGGCAACTGACCTGCTCGTGTTGCGAAAGTTAGCTATTCGAAGGCCGCAGCACAAGCACCCGACGAAGTTGTTATTTTTTGCATTAGTCAGCCTTTCCTGCTATTCAGCTCGCGGCCTACCCGACGGTTCAGCTATTCATGGCTTTACCCAAAAAAGGAGAAACAGTCTGATTTGTGCTTCATCAAAAAGAAAAAGGGAACGAATTTATGTGCGAAAGAAGTATGCTTATGAACCGCTTCCTTGCTCCCTTGTTAGTGCACACGCTCTCTGTCACGTTATCCTCGCATGTACGCCGACAATCTATCAATTTGTGTAGCGAGTTTAAAATTTGCCACGCACTTAGTATTACTTTACGGCATCAAAAATTCAGTTTGCCTTAAGATATGGTACTTACGTACACGATAGATCTTTGCCTAATCTGTACCATGAATTTTGACGGTCGGCCTTGCCTGGCCTTAGCCGATCATGAGTGGTCGAGCTGAGAAACCTGACTCACTACATCAGTAAGAGTGATACTATTGCAAAGTTTATGGGAACATTCAATAGCAGCAATAAATATGGTGAGGTAGAGACATGATATTATAAGTAAAGCTCTTGTGTTGTAAAGTAGACATGGTTAGTGACGAAGATAAGCTTCAAAAAATAACTGTGAAATAAGGTTGCTCCTCATTCACAACTGCGTGACTTCTCTTTGCATATAGAGAATCAGTTACAAGTGGTGATGGTGTTTTTGCTCATGTTTTACGGCTCCGTATTCGGAACCCAAACGTTGCAATGACTTGAGGGTGTGTAAGCCGAGTTAGCAGGACAGTTGAAAGCGACTTTGAAGGCAGGATAGTTCTGGATTGTTCCAAATACTCTGTACATGGAAGGCGAGTGCGGATCAACCATCAGTTGCTGATACAGTTTGTCGTTGGAGCGTGGCTTTTCGCACCATACCTAAAACAGAATGTTGAATGTGTTTGAAAACAAAGCATGGAAAGAATTAAGAAAATTGCAATCTAGAGTGATGCGTCTTGGAGGACTGACGATATTTAAATCTGCACTGTTTCTTATAGGCTGTGTCCGAAGCTATGTCTAGTAGGAAGCAGACAGCTCCGTTTAGCACTATCTTCTGCAAGCTACCGTACCTGAGCGAAACTCAAGAAAAATAGCTGATCGTGAGTAAATTGCCCAAACAGCCGGTCGGGAAGCAGTGGATCTGGACCGTCCAAGGCGATATGAGTACGATAAGCACGGAAAGCAGCATGAATGCCTAAGACACTTCATCTTAATGGCGAAAACCGACCAATATCTGGCTCACCTCCATTATCTGCGATATTTTCTCCTTGCGTTTGCACGCCATTCACGCAATTCGGAGAGTACTGGCTAAGATTTGGTGGGCAGAACTTGTCATACTCTGAAAGTCGTGTTATCATTAGAAGTAAAAAACATTAGTTGTGTGCATAGTGCTCGTTCTTTTTTTCTGCTACAAACGAAATAAAGGAATGTAGGGTTTGCAGATAACGCGGAAGTGGAAACTCTTTGATCACGAGGCTACATAACTTTTGACAGCAAACTGACTAATTCTTTCTTTTATGATCGCGTCCCGTAGAGAAAGAAGTTCCTTAAAGTGTCCGAGATGACGGTGACCCATTCGTCATAAACGAATGAGAGATCGTCCAAATTCCACTGCACTGTCCTCAAACTCAACTGGTCAAACTCTCAAGCTTTACAAAAGTAAATCCCATTTTGTCTCGCAATTACAATCATCATCTCTTCTATTTACAATTGAAAGATGGACTTCTGGAGGCACATTTTCTGTATTGGAAGTTACTGGGATGATTATTCAAAAACTCCTTCGCTGTTGTCAATCATGTTGGGAGGGCACATTTTCTGTTTTGGAATTTACTGGGATAATATTGAGAAACTTATTGGCTTGTTAATCACCATCTTTTTATCATAAGTACTGAGTCACGACATTTTCTTGCCTATTCACTGTCATGTTATCAGGGAATTTCTCATCTTGATGGAAAGTGCTTATATCAGCTTACATATGTAAGTGGTTAGCAAAGTCTGGTAAAGCTTACGAGGGAATGGTCAGGACTTAACCCAGCTATTCCAAACAACCTATGAATCATCGGGCTCGTCTTAAAACGCTGATTGCAAATATATGTTTTTTATCTGCCAAGCGACTATGTGGGAGAGTTATGAGCGCTCAAACATGAGAAATTCTTCGAGTTTCGACGAATATATTTCCTCGCAAGGCAGCCTGATGGCGCGGACCTGCAGCGGCTATGGTATTTTGATCACAAGGAAGAAGTACATTCATCAAAAATCTAAATAGGTGTTTTTGAAACCTCATTCGTGGAATATGCCCCACAGAACACTTAACAAATCGCACATTTAAACACTCATAACTCCTCCAGATAATTGTCTGGCAGATAAACTACTTGTGATCAGCGTTCTAAGAAGAGTCCGAATGATATACAGCATGTTTGGTATGGCTGGGTTAAGATCTAACCATTCCCTGCTTAGTAAATCTATGTGTTATGTTCACTGTTTACCCACTCTTTATGTGTACTATTCTTCAGTTATTCCACCCCTGTGATCGCCACAGCTGCTTGCAAAGCGTCACAGGTTCAAAGTACCTTTGAACCAGACCTATTAAACATTCGGCCGACTCTGTAACACAGATAAGTCCTCTTAAGTCCGTCCTACAGTTAAGTCCTTTATCATGACTTATAATAACGGGCTAAGAGTGTTTTTGTGACTCTGTCTGTCAGTGTAACGAAATTCCCAGAACGAGCCGCAGACAAGGTATCAAGTCTAGATTCGTGCGAGAGCATGAGCAGATTTGTTGAATTTTCCTTAGAAACTTAGCTTCAAACGGATTCACTTGGCTTCCGGCCTGTAAAATTGGGTCCGTATAACCACTTTTTGCGGAGTTATAGTTGACTTTAACAAGTCAATATGCAAGCCAAAACCTTTAGCCAAAGAAAGGGCTGAAAGTCTATTACCACGAAAACGGCGCCAAAAGGAATTGCTTGCTGGTCTTCTTTTTTCAGCTGTTAACCCAAGATTGTTAAAACTTTTTATTAAGACCACGTTTCGGCGATTTCGCCTTCTTCGGGGTCCGAAAAAGTCGAGTGTTTAGAAAACATTCCGTCAGCTACCGCATCACGACCGAGAAACAAGCCTGACCTGTCAGTGAACCAAAAGAAATCAAATAACAAGTGCAGGCCAATGCTATCTAACCGTCAACAATGATCGAGTGTTTATTATGCCAAAAACTGACCAACGCTTTCATTTACAGATCTAGTGATCCGGTCTCGGCCTGTTGTTATCGCAGAAGCCACATAGCGTCTGATACGGGGCCAGTTCTTGGGTGATGGCTAAACACTCATCTTTCCTATTCATTTTAGGACTTTCAGTCGCGATCCAAAAGCCTCTAAAGTTTTGCGTGTGAGGATCTCGGGTTCGAAAGGTTTGAAAGGTTGGTGGATCAAAAACGTCAACTTCAACAAGGGTTGGCTAATGCAAACCACAACAATTCTGAAAGCCAAAACTGTACTAATATCTCAGATAGCATATCAAGTGCTTCTCGTGTCTCATTAATTGGCGACGTGCACATCTCTGACGACGCACTTTCACTGTTAAATCTAGGTCCCAGTTTCGCGCCCACTCAATTTGTTGGACCAAGGGTATCGCGCAAGATTGTGGGAAACCTCCAAGTTTTTTAAGAACGCCTGCGTCACAAAGCCAATCAGATAGAAAGCATAACATCGGAAGCAAATACCACTGATACCAAATTGCCTGTATTGCCGTTTCCACGTTTATTTTACAAACCACAAAAACCCAATCAGGTAGTAGACACTAAGTTCCGTGTATTTGCCACTTCCCTCTTTTCGGTCTTGAGCAAGTATAAGAGAGCGCCTTTGAACAGTAATTTGACGCCTGCCCAACGCCGCGAACTACGTGAAGTTCGAGATCTCTGGGTCGCTGGTAAAATCAAACTATCTATAAGTGACAAAAAAGGAGACTTCGTTGTTTCGTCCCGTGAGCTCGATATCGCTATTACGCAACTCCATCTTGAAGACAGTATAGTGTATGAACCATCATCAGCAGCGGAGTTTAAAAGGCAATATCGTCATTTGAACAAAGTTTGGGTGGAAGTAGCCCGATCGGAGGGTATACCAAAAGGGTTAGCGACTAGTCCAAAAATCGGACCCGCTTTCCCAGTCCTAATAAAGACACATAAATTGCCTCCCAGCGGTCTTCGTTTAAATAACCCACAGGACTTCAAAATTAGACCTATCATTAGCGGTATTGGAGGTCCAACGGATAAGATCGCTTGGTATCTAAATTCAATACTATCGCAGCTGCTCAAATATGTCCCGTTGCACCTCTCTAATACCGCTACGTTTTTGGATCCCCTACATAGTACGCGTGTAGATCAAGGCAGCATTATAGAGTCTTTCGATGTGAATGCACTGTATACGAATGTGTCAAACCGCGATGCTATGGAAGCTACTTTTGAGCTATTGCAAGAACACCAATCTTCACTTAACTTGCACGGCGTTTCTATCAGAGGGATTATGACCCTTCTGAATGAATGCCTTCAATGCTCAATATTTCGGTGGTCCGGGTACTATTATGAGCAAATTAGAGGCCTTGCCATGGGACAACGTTTAGCCCCAACGCTAGCTATCGTATTTATGTCGAAAGTGGAAGCGCTAGTCCTTGAAAAAAGACCTTTGCTTTACTGTTGTTATGTAGACGACCGTTTCATTGTATGTCCAACTCAGGCCGAACTTAACCTTTGTTACGAGATTTTGAATCAGAAATTTCCGCATATCAAGTTGACTCGAGACAAATTCACGAACAATTGGCTAGCATTTTTTGAACATTGAGTATCGATTGAAGGATGGCGAATCCAAAACAAGAAGGTATCGTAAACCAAGTAGCAGGAATATACTAGTGCACTACGTTTCAGTGCATCCGGCCCACACCAAAAAGTCGGTAATTAGCAACATGTATAAAACAGCTGCAAACGTCTCGTCCGGAACCAAAGAAAAAATCTATTCTCTAGCATTGGCAGAAACGGTAGCAAGATCAAATGGGTACCCTACTAAAAAGCGCAACTATGGAATACGCAAACGCAATGACAGTACCAGAAGTGCAGCAACCGAAACAAAAATTCCATTCTGCTTCCCTTTGTGTCAAAAGAACTAAGTATAACAGTCAGGAAGTTGATAGACCGAGCAGAATTACAGGACTGGGTACGAGTCGTTGACATACCACCTGTCAATCTCAAACATCAACTTGTTCGCAATCGAGCCTATGACAGACTATGTACGGCTCCCAATTGTGTTATTTGCCCATTCGGAAAGCAAGGTGACTGTATGGTTTCTGGTGTAGTGTACCATATTACCTGTCAGTCATGCAGAAAATCATATATAGGTAGAAACTGGGCACCCATTATGCACACGTATTAACGAACACTTAGACGGGCTTAGAAGATCAAATCCTACTAAGCCATTGGGCATGCACCGCCGACAGCGCCACAATGATGCAGAAATAAACATGGAGATTACAATCTTAGCTTGCGAACCCGAGATCCTCACACGCAAAACTTTAGAGGAGTTTTGGATCGCTACTGAAAGTCCTAAAATGAATAGGAAAGATGAGTGCTTAGCCATCACCCAAGAACTGGCCCCGTATCAGACGCTATGTGGCTTCTGCAATAACAACAGGCCGAAACCGGATCACTAGATCTGTAAATGAAAGCGTTGGTCAGTTTTTGGCACAATAAAAACTCGATCATTGTTGACGGTTAGATAGCATGCCTGCACTTGTTATTTGATTTCTTTTGGTTCACTGACAGATCAGGCTTGTTTCTCGGTCGTGATGCGGTAGCTGACGGAATGTTTTCTAAGCACTCGACTTTTTCAATCGCCGAAACGTTGGTCTTAATAAAAAGTTTTACCAATCTTGGGTTAACAGCTGTAAAAAAGAAGACCAGTGAAATATAACTATCATGCCAAGATTAATAGATAGTCGAACATGGATAATATTGAAGGAATTGCTTGCGTTATTGTCAAATTGCCAGGCTTCTACCTAACAAGGGTATGGTGAGAAGTCGAAGTGGCCAATCCAAACAAGCTGCATACCATTCGATACAACTTAGAAAGCTGGTTTCAAATCTGTGTTCCATATCCGCAGAGCGCCTTTGTAAGCGAGGTTATGACCAGCTTTAATGCGAAAATTCGTACACAAAAATCGCGAGATTAGGCACATTGTTGCCCTCGTTCACCTTTAGGTACTGGCCATATGAAGTGACCTAGATGCATGTTTTGGTCTAGCACTGAACCAGGATTGGCTCTGCACGGCAAAATTCACAGCCATTTACACACAGAATCTCTTAGCAAAATAATGGCTTTTAACGGCTTATAATTCCATCCACAAATGTGGTCTGCAGATAAGGGAGACAGATTCGTAGTCAGCATTTTATGCTGCATCTAATGGTATGCAGCTTGCTTGAATTGGCCACTTCGATTTCTGGCCATTCCCTTGTAAGCATTTGACACGGTGGAAATTATCCTTATGGCGAATACCAAGCCATGAAAAAAGTGTTCTAATTCTGCATTTGTTCTTCATCTTCCAATGTTTCATTCAGTCAAAACTCCGACCTCATACGAAGAAGTTTTGGAATGAGCAGTAACGATTCATTCGTGAAGGCAGGCATTACGCGGTAAGTTTCAATACCACGTTATGAGAGAATGAATATGGCATATAGATACAGACAGATAGACATAGTCTGCATCAATCGAGACCAGGCCGAACCGTCGGCTGAATCTGCGCGCTTGCAGCGCGAGAAGTTTGCGCTGCATATTCGCGCTGTCGCAGAGAGCGAAAAGATTGAGGAGAGCGCAGACTAGCTAGCCGTAGACGTGACGCAATACCCTCGCGACATGGACCCCCGCCACGGCGGGTGAAGCGAGCGCTCTTGCAAATAGCACCTTTAGACCACTGGTTCAGTAGTATATGTAGAACCGTTCAAAATTCTTTAAGTAGCGGGAAACAGCGGCGGGTCCCGAGGCAAACGCTCTTCCAAAAAGCACCTTTAGATTACTGGTTCTTAGTCAGTCGAATAAGTCCGAACTGTTAGAAAAGTCAGGACTTATCTTCAAAAGTTTTTCGGGGGGGGGGGGGGGAGAGGTGCTTTCTGTGAGATTTAAGCATGGATGTATTGCTCGTTTCGCTCGTATATGTGGTTAGATGCTCGTATTAGAGCTTCAGCTCGAGTTTGAACTAATTGCTGTGCACGTTGCATTAAAGCCGTAATTTCCAGCAGATCGCTAGCGGGTTTTTCGTTTTCGTTTAACATAAAAATTTCTTCTCAACAAACATCTAGACATAAACTTCGTATAGAATGCGGACTTCTATCTTTAGCAAACCTGCCTGAAATGACGCATTGAGCCATTGAGTTGAAACCAGCTGTAGAATTTGCATCCATCCATCCGGTGCAATTGGCGCACGATGAGGTCGATAAAGCACCCGATGGACCCCATTGTACGCCTTCATCGTCAAAACCGTGAGTCAGTTCATGCCCTGAAATTATTTCATTTATAGATGGATCAATAATTTATTTTTAGAAGTGCATTTTTGTTTCAGCAGAGAAAATACCTGCGACGATGCCCATGCCACCGTAGTTGATGGATGCTGGCCATAGCGGGTGAAAATATGGCGGTTGAAGAATACCAGCTGGGAATGTTATCGAGTTCAATTCAGGCTAAAATCGCGGACTTTTTGGGGAAACTATGGTGGGGCATGACCCTCAGCTACCTGATACCAGGCGTTGACAGTTCCAGGTTGACCGAGGAAGTCAGAACGATCGGTTTGAAAGAACGTGAGCTGCTTGTACTGTAGTCTTATGTTGAATCTGTAAAATTGGTCCTAATCTTTCACGAGGCTGAAAGCGGACGAATCAAATTTTTTAGATTCTTTCAGTGCTTGACAGGTAAGTGAGCCGATAAAAATATTTTGCTTTTCTCTGTTTTTACTCCAACTTCATTTTGCTGCTCTACTTTGTGTAATGTCTGCTGTTTATTTGAAAGCATGCCGATATGCATAGGAATAAATAAATAAATAAATAAATAAATAAATAAATAAATAAATTTCTCTTACATTATTAGCTTGGAGTACATATCAAAGTAATTGTCAGTAGGGTCAAATATGAGGTCCTGATAGTATGCGTCGAGCTGTTTATTGTCCATGATCCAGTCCGGGAAAGCGATATTTTCAACTAAATTGGAAATTTTTGTATGCAGATCAGATAACTTCTGTGATGTCTTCGTTACTTATTTCCATGGTCTTGTTATAGGCCTTCCTCTTTGTATCAACAGTCATCCAATCCAACTGATCTACCATTCCTTGGAACGAGTGAATGACATTCGAGATCAATCCACCAGCGGTCCTAGAAATTCAGTTTTTGTGTTAAGTCTATTTTTCAAAATTCTAACCTCCTTATCATCTTCTTCGATGCATCATCAGGATAGAGGTAGTCGATAAAAACTCGTCCATTAGCAAACTGCATGAGATCGTTGGCCGTTTGAGCGCATGCAGCTTGTGTATCCGAAAGAGCGTCTTTCTTGCTGCTACGTAGAGAATGTCGTCGTTTTCGTCCGAGTGCAAAGGATTCTTCCTGGGAATATTCAAAGTATGTTAAAAACGAAGTAAAATCAAGCGAAATTGATTTCTCAGCCAGTCAGAAGTTGTTGTGTAAAATTACAGCTAAAGATGATATCTTGAGCGCGGAGTGGACGCAGTTGCGGATTGTCTGCGTCTCTTCTATTGGGACACTCTCTAACTTGGTCGTTAATCCCATGACATTTGCATTTTTTCGAGTGAATATCAAGACGATTATGTTAGCTATAGGATGATTTTATTGCTGACAAGATTAACGGGTTTTACGCTTTCCTCTCAGGACCTCAAAGACACTTTCGCTTCAAAATCTCGGTGGAATCGCTAAATTGCTGCAAACAGCACACGCAGTGATTTCTATCGCGCGGTTCAACTTGTCTGCGTCTCTATCTTTCTCGCATTCTAACTACGACTCAAAGGCATCATCCGCGCCGCACTGCGATTTTTGCGGCGGCGCTTTTCTGCAATCGGTGGTTCAGCCTAATTTTTCACATTTTCCCCATTTTAAGCATTTTATTTTATATGAACTGAAAGACTTACTGGCATGCCTACAAAGCTGTCAGCATATGTGGGCAGATATTCCGTATTCGACAGCAATAGTCTCATAAAGAGATAATTCACCAACTTCTCCTTGTCAAGACTATTGTAGTCTCGGGTCATGCTCGCATACTGATCTTTCTGGAAGATTAAATGGTAAGCACTTCTAATTTTCAGTAGAATCTCCTACCTCCATGACAGAAACCATGAAATTGGGGTTTTGGACAACGCTCTGCGCTACATCTGGTACCTACAAGATTAAATTTTTTTTCTATTTAGAGTTACCTGTATCACATTCTTCTATTTACCTGTCTCAAATAAGTTGGCCAATCGATAAAACCGTAATTATTCTGAAGATCCGTGATAGACATCAGATTCCATGACCGAGCATATTTTCTACGGGTTCCATCGTCAGTACTGAAATATATATCTCTGACTAACCATTGACAACTGGATTGACGGCTGGCGGGGCTTCGTGACCTAATTGAGGTCGCTCCCGCCCGCGACGCAGTGGGCGTCTCTATCGCGCACGTGCTCTCTGATTATCCTCTAGCCTTGACTAGGTCACGAAGCCCCGCCCTCCGCCCGCCAAACTGGTTGTATCAAAGGTACAACACTTGTTAGAGGAATTTAAAATATGGAAGGGATTTACCTGTAATTGTTAGCAATCATCTGCTCGAATTCAACAAGGCCTTTAACTTTGTCTCTCAGAGCAGTTTTATTGAAGGGGACACCCTAGAAGTAAAGGAACCTCAACCTAAATTTATAAATATTTGAGGTAAGTAAGCGCAAACCTGTTCCATGGTGAAGTTTCCAATAACATTTGTGGCGGTATTGATATAATTGTCCTCTATCGTTTTGAAGGCGCTGAGCGGATAGTAGGTTTTACTAAATAGATATATAGAAACTAAGGGAAAAGATGGAAGACCAAAGTTTTGAGAGCCATTTGAGCAAAATTTCAAATTTTAATCTCCAGTTTAGCTATTTTTGTTTCAGTAATTCTTTTATAAGAACTATTCAGCCTTTCTTTGAAAATATGGGCTCACAAACTTTAGCAGACCATTCCGAGAAATCTACTCCACCTCTTTCCAGAAAAGAACTGCTAATTAATCATCATTGTTACCTCATATACGCCGTATTCTGATCCATAAACATTCTATAGCCTTTTGTTGGATCGTTCCAATTTGTGTCCACAAATGGGGTTACCAAAGTATCGATGCCCTAAATCAGGAGACTAATACATCCTATATATTTGGAACTTCCACTCTCTCAGGTTCATAAAAAAATTTTCCTGCTTAAAAAACATTTTTAATTTTGCGACTGTACCTGCGTGAAGGATAGATAAGCGAGCGCATTTGCCAACTGTTTACTGTTGGGTAAGGCAGCCACGTTACCGCCAAATGAGTAGGTAAAGCTGGAGCCAAGATAATTTGCCAGTCGATTGACCTGCAAGAAACATTCTACCATTATTCTCATATTTTACGTGTTATCTACATACATTATGTGGAAGAGAAGAAACTTACCCGGGCCATGAGATAATCCTTCGAAACCAGGGTTGAGTTGGTAGTGGTAGCGTTGATATTTGCCGCGATGCAAGCATCAGAGAAAGTTTTTTCTTTCATCAAGGCTTTGGAGCTCTAAAAATGTTCATTTAAAACAGACAAACTATCGCTTTTCTATTCTAAAAAAGTCTACCCTCTATTTCTCTAGAGTTGGCGGCTGGAGGGAGGAGCTTCGGTCGATTAGAGAGCACATACGCGAGAGAAATGCAGAGCCTGTTCTTCCACGCTTACATGTTCTCTAATCGATCGAAGTCCCGCCCTCCAGCCGCCAATTCCAGTGAAACAGAGGGTACAATAACAGTGTTTTTCCCCGAGTAATATATGATTTTGTAAAGTTTCTAGGGATTTCTTTTAGTCTATTATTTTTAGTCACCTCAGTAGAAATAATCAAATTTTGAAAAATTTGACAGTTCGCATCGCTTCGTTTACTCAAAATCGCAGTGAGCAATTTGAGGGTAAAAAAGTAGATTTGTTGAATGCTGGAGAAGTTTAAATATGACTAACTTTTGATGGATTCAAAAAAGCTCACACAAAGTTCTCCCTAATTCCATTATATTAGGTAGTTTCAAAAGTAATTTCGCTTTTTTCAAACGGGCACCACATTTGATGGAACAAAGGTTTTTAAGAGATCTTAAAAGCATTCGATGCAGCATTTCGTTCTCTTTCTAATGGTTATAAAAGTGTTGCAAAACAATCAATGAGCTTTCAGAAAATAACCAAAGTCTGCGACCCATGATTTTGAGATAGTCTAGTTTCACAATTTTTTAAAACTTTCACATCAATCCTCAGAAGAAGTTCAAGTAACTGTTCGATAGAGCAAACCATATAGAATGCAAAACTACTTTTTTATCCTTTCCATAGCTTGTCATACATTTTTGACCGAATTTTAACTGATGCTACCGATTTTCATACTTGGGCAGCTAAATCCTCCTAGCACATCAAAGGAAGAGCAGCTCGGCCACTATTCGACGCAGCATCTTCTCCTCTTTCTAACAGGTGGTTTTTGTTTCCGATTCGTTTAGTTTTCGGGGATAAAATCATCACAGTTAATTTTTTTAAGGAGCCTCATGCTGTACCTGAAAATCGCGAAATTTGATATTTCGAACCCGTAAACCCTCACTTGCTTTGTAAAGTTAGTGCTAACTCATAGTACAGTCTTGGTAGTCTCAAATTCCGAAAAATTATGATGTTTGCTGCGATTGTGGCTGAGGTGGGCCTGCCAAAATCCGATGGTTCTGTTAAAAAATCTTCTAAAAAATTACGGCGAGCTACAAGAAAGAGAAAAAAGTAGTACTGTATTCTATGAGTATTACTCTATCGAATCCTTACTTGAACTCCCTTTGAGGATTGATATGAAAGTTTTGAAAAATTGTGAAACTTGACCATCTTAAAAAGCATGTGTCGCAAGTTTTCGTTATTTTCTGAAAGCTCATTGATTGTTTTGCAACAGTTTCATATTCTTTAGAAAGAGAATAAAATTCTGCATCGAATGCCTCCAAGATCTCTTAGAAACCTTTGTTCCATCAAATGTGGCGCCCGTTTGAAAAAAGCGAAATTACTTTTGAAACGACCTAATACAAGCGAAAACTTCAATACTGTGGTTTTTTTCTATTAGGTTGGTCCGAAAGTTCTGTCCCACCATTTTCAAAAAATCGTAACTTCTTCCTAACACAATGTTTTTGCAAGATTAAAACCATACTGAAAACAGCAATTCGTGCACTTTCTAAAACTATCTTGGCTGCTATTCACTAAGCTCTGAATGCAGAGAAAAAAATGGGAAAACGAAATCACTTCGAGTTCGGAATTTTTAAGCAAGCCCGTTAAAAAATCTAGAACTGTGCCATAAAATCCAAAACAGCCAGTATCCTAGGTTTTTTAATCCCCTCTTTCTGGCTGAGCAAAGTTCGCGCTGATCTAGCTGTTTTCCGAAAAGTTATGATTTTTTGAAAAAAATGTCAAAAAATCAATTTTCTTAAGAAACTGATTTTTTGGCATTTTTTCTTGAAAATCATAACTTCTTTCAAAAAAGCTCGATCACGCGCGAATCCTGCTCAGCTGGAAAGAGGGGATCAAAAAACCTAGGATACTGCCTGTTTTGGATTTTATGACACAGTTCTAGATTTTTTAACGGGCTTGCTTAAAAATTCCAAACTCGAAGTAATTCCGTTTTCCCAATTTTTTTCTCTGCATTCAGAGCTTAGTGAATAGCAGCCAAGGCAGTTTTAGAAAGTGCACGAATTTCTGTTTTCAATGTGGTTTTAACCTTGCAAAAACATTGTGTTAGAAAGAAGTTATGATTTTTTGAATATGGTGGGACAGAACTTTCGGACCAACCTAATAAGTTAAAGACATTTTCCAGGTCAACTGAGGAGTGGTGGGATTTTGACGCAGTGCGGGAGCACGGCTCCTGCCTAATGCAACGATTCAAGTCCAACTGAGAAAGGTGGATTCTGAAGAGAGACAATCGCTTTGGAAAGAAGGGGCGGTCCGCTAATTCCGCCCCCTTGACAAGTTCAGTTCTGACTTGGCGAATGCTGTAGATCTAATGTATTATCCGCGTCAAAACTTGTCAAGGAGGCGGGATTGGCGGACCGCCCCTTTTTTCCGAAGCGATTTTCTCTCCTCAGAATCCACCGTTTTCCATCGGACTTGAACCTTTACATCAGTCAGGAGCCGAGCTCCCACACTGCGTCAAAATTCCCCCCCCCCCCAAATTGACCTGGACAATGCCTTCAACGTAACTACAACTACATCGCAATACATGAGCAACAAACTTTTAATTGCTATTAGAATCCACACCCCTCTCTTTCCTGAAATTGGACTAAGAATATCTTACGATTGATCTTCATGATTTTCACAATTATGCGTTTGAGTTGTTTTTATTGCAAATAATCAAAGTTGCTCAAAAAATCATAATTAAAGTGGCTTTGTGGGTAATTCATTTTTAGAAAATTTTCCTTGTATTATCCGAAATATTTGAGCTTGCGGAAAACTTGGAATCAAAATTTTTTAGAAGGGCATAGTGTTTACTCAGTGGAAATTCAGTCGTTTCTTTCTCTCATCCAGTTTCAAATAGCAAATTTCTTACATTTATGGTGCTTTGATAAGCCGGACTGTTCAGTTGGGCAGCCATGATCTCATAGTTGTTGGCATCGGCATAATGGAATGATACCTAGGTGGGCTGATTACTGGAAAATAAAAAAAGTTTAACCCTGACCTTACCAGCTTATCATAGTTGCCACAAGCATACTCGAAGAAGTCATCGCACGGATTGGCACTAGCATTGAGGGAGTACTGAAATCAAAAATATATTTTCGGGTGAACGGGGGGGGGGATGGCTAAAAACTCGGCACCTGATAATAGTCCACAGCCATTTTGTAAGCGTTATACTTGTCAAAGTCAGCGGTGGTGATCTGCTTGTTGGTCTCGATGTTCAGCTCATTTTTGACCTCCGGTTTACCATATGCTAAAAATTCGATCAAATTTTTACACTTTGAAATATATCAGGTTGCATTCGAAGTTCCCCGTGCGCCAGCGTCGTGCCAGCAGCTGTATGGACACGCCCATATCGGTCCAATTGACACGACGCTGGCACGGAACTGGCACGGCGCTGGCACAGGCAACCATTAACGCGACTTTAGAAATAGAACACTCACAAGAATCAATATCCGACACCCAAACGTCGCAATGTTTGTCCGGAGCATAGGCAGATGTGGTGCAGTGGAAAGCATCTTTGAATGCGGGGAAATTCTAAAACATCGTTTTCCCAAATAGAAATAAAATTTAGTTATCCGCACCTGAATTGTTCCCCAAACACGATATTGTGATGGAGAATGGGGATCAACAAGTATTTGTCTCATTTCGGTACTGTCAGGATACGGTTCTTGGCACCAGATCTGCACGGAAACTTATTAGTGAGGATTTTGAAATTCAAATCTTCTGTTGATTCTTTCGATTTCATTCATTTATCGCACCCCAAAGTTCGAAGGCAATAGATTCAAAGTTCACGCCAACTAGTCAAACTATCAGCATATCACACATCAAATTTCTCTTCGCCCAAAACCTTGAATTTTTGCGCAAGAGCTATTGTAACCTTTGCTTCAGCTGGGCTGGCAGCTGGAAGGCGGGGATTTGTGACCTAATTGAGTCCGCTCGCGCCCGCGACGCAGTCGGCGTCTGTCGCGCTCGTGCTCTCTAATCGTTTTCTAGCCTTGACTAAGTCACGGAGCGCCGCCTTTCAGCCGCCAATCCAGTTGAATCAAAGGGTATAAGTATTGCCGCCTTAAAGCAAAAAAAACCTACTTTGAGATTCGAAAATTCCTCCAGAAAAATGAACTGGCAAAAAATTTAAAAATCTTGATGGAACTGGCAAAAAATTGATTTTTTTTTTGGTTTAGCAATGTTTACTGCATTTATACGGAAAACTATGTAACTGTGTGTAAATGAGTGGGTTGTATAATAGAATATAGAGTCCACAGTGTGTACGTCATTTGAAAAAAATTAAGGATAAAATAACTTATATAAGTGTTTCAAACAGTCTCATTTAGAACAACATTATTCCAGAATTCGGTACAAATTTTTTGACCCTTGAATTTCCACAATTTTTAGAGTGCATAAACTCTTTCCATCCTCTTTATCAGTTCAAAAAACTTTCAACCTTAGGTCTTCAACTTTGCAAAAATCCAGCTCTCTTAGAGTTCTCGGCTCCATTGGTACCAACATTAGCTAGTTTGCCTTGATGTGCCCTTACCTGAGCAAAACTCAAAAAGAAAAGCTGATCAGCGGTGAACTCTTGTAAGAGCTCATCGGGCAACTGTGGATCCGGACCATAAAGATTGATGAAGTTCCTGTATGCCCGGTAAGCTGCGTGAATGCCTAGAAGGACCAATACTCCCTTCAGAATGAAAATAAGGCAAACCCAAATTTCAGTACCTCCGTTGTCCGCAATATTCTCTCCTTGGGTTTGTGCTCCATTGATACAAGATGCGCTACCGTAAACTGTCTTATTTAAAGGACAGAAGCCGTTGTACTCGTTGACCACGCAGTTGGCCATGTTGTTGAATCCGGTTTTGGAAGAGTTGTCCATCCATGGGCTAAGTACACCCGTGCCATCCCATTGGACTCCTTGATCGTCAAAACCATGGGTGAGCTCGTGACCTTAAATATTTCAGGCGTTAAGTGGTGGAAATAGGAAGGGCTCGCTGTGGAGGGGGGGGGTCATGCGAGCCAAATAATTACATTATATAGTAACTTGTTTCCAGCTGTACCATTTGATTCAAGTGAATTGGCGGCTGGAAGGCGGGGCTTCGTGACCTAATTAAGGCTAGATAATGATCAGAGAGTGTGCGCGCGAGAGAGATGAGGTGCGCCGCGGGGGCGAGCGGTCTTAATCAGGCTATAGAGTTCCGCCTTCTTGAAGCCAAGCCAGTTCAATCAAAGGTTATATAGTTCAATAAACATTTTACAAAAAATCAAGTTATGCAAAAAACGCTACGCGCTCTTTTCGAATGCAAAAGTTGAAAAGCTATTGCAAAAATTTCTTCTCGATTTGTAGCCCTCTGGAAAATTTGTGGAACCCCTCGGTATGTTTGAGTGTATGTGGACCCACCAGCAATGACTCCCATGGCTCCAAAATTTACAGCTGTTGGCCATGTTGGGTCATAGAATGGCTTGTGAAGAATTGCAGCTGGGAAGGTGATCGAATTCAGCTCCGGCTGCAAGTGAGGATATTCTAACCTAGGTAAACATAAGGTATGGTGTGCTAACCTGATACCAAGCATTCGTTGTACCAGGTGGACCGTTGAAGTCGATACGATTTGCTGGTCCCCCGAGTAGCGAGATCCAAGATTGATACGTATTGAAAAGTTGCACTTTTCTGACCATGGTGAAATAGTCGTCCACATTGACAGACACGCCCAGTTCCTCAATTTTTTCAAATTTTATTTGAAATGACAGCATTTAGTAGGTATGTGCTATTACATGATGATAGGTGGTGAACTGCGCATCGTCAGTGATCCAATCCGGGTAAGCGATATTTTTGACAAGATTTTCAATTTTATTATAGGCTCCTGACTTCGAAGCTGATGTCATCCAGTTGAGCTGATCGATCATTGAGCGAAAACCTAAAAAAATATTTTTATCTCCTAATTTCTTTAGTGCATTGATCAATAGCGTTTAATCAAATAGGCTGACGAACCAATAAGAATGCTAGAGGCAATTTTTGCAACATTGTCTCGTACTTGAGCTCGCGAAGCAGCGGTCGGATAGATTTTATCGATGAACACACGAGCGTTGGCATACTGCAAATAAGGAGGAAATCTCAAAAATATGAAAAGCAGCATATTTCAACACTTGAAAGTATCTTTTAGAGTTCACTATCAAACATACAAAGATTTGTTCTAAGACATCGTGATCTAAATTCTTAGGAACCACTCTATCACCACTATCGTAAAAATTTTTAAAAGGCATCTTGCAGTTATGCATATTTCCAGTTGAACTTAAGGTGACTGTGTTGCCCTTGCGCCGACATTGTGCCGGTCCGGTTCCAGCAAATTGTCAGCGCCGCGTCAATGCCGTGCCAGAGCCGTGCTAACACAGTGTCGGAACCCAGTAAACGTGCCCCGTATTGATTGATCGGTTTAGACACAGCGCTGGCACGGGCGCTTTTAGACGTGACCTTACCGGCAATGTGAAAATCGTCTCCGATGCACAGTCTACTTGAGACGCAACCAACTCGTCGTATTGCCTCCTCTCAAATCGTCTTTTTTCTAAAATTTGGAAATTTTGTATTCGCACTACATCCGCGATAATAAATCTGGATCGGACCTGGTCTGATCCGTCTTGGCTTTCCAATAGGTGGACGGCTCATGTGGAAACGCGCCATACTTTTTGAGCTTTGCTGAAAAAATGCTTTGAAATCATGTTGAATTTTGAACAGGATTTTTTCTAAAAATGAATTTGAACTTACCTGAGGAGGCCATGGCAGAAAATCTGCGTTAGCATCCACAACTGCATAATAAATGTAGTTGATGAGAGTTCTTGGCGAGACGACTGAAAAGGCTTCAATATGACATTGATACGCATGTTAAAATTTTTCATCTCAACTATAGTAAATCCGAAAAAGAACCCTCATTCGTCCACATGAAAATTTTTTTAAAGTTTTTCATTGAAGACTTTTAATTACACAAATGGATGTACAAAAAACTTTGCTGTATCGCAAATAGCTATTATATTGTCATAAAACAAGTTCTGAGTACAGTCTAGTAGTTCTTAGTGCGTTTGCGGTGACGACAATATTTGAGCGTGAACGAATGTCATGCTTCTGACGAAGATAGATGTTTGTGCATGTGTGCATTGTAATAGAATTTTTTGAGTCAACGTCAAAATTGCGAAGTTTTTGCGCGTGAAAATGACAACGCACTAAGGTTGCCGGCTACGCAAGGGCACTAAAACCACAACTAGGCAATATTTAGGCCACATTCATGTCGACCAGTGGCGTACCGAGGGGGGGGGCGGGGGGGGGGCGCGCGCCCCCCCCCGAGAACGGGTCGCGAAATTTTTGAAAGTTACTTACATGCGTTATAAAAATGTGCAAATGACTTGTTTATTTTTGTTAACAATTAAAATAATTTTTAAAATTTTTTAAAAATTCAAATTAGCCTTATAAAAAATTTTTTTTCGGGGGCGTGGCTGACGCCACGCCCCCTTTTTACAGATTTTAGGGGTTGAGGGCCCGCAAAATTGTTGAGAAGCCTCCCTAAAATTTTTTCGGAGTGCGTGGCTGACGCCACGCACCTTCATTTGAAAATTTTTTTTGCCGCGCCCCCCCCCCCCCCCCCGAGCCGAAATCCTGGGTACGCCACTGATGTCGACTAATATAAAGTTTTCAAGATTCTTTTTTCCCTCTGTTTTTTTCTACTGGGCTTACATTTGGGATCGCCAAGCATATCATTAAGCATTTGCAGCTTCAGTGGCTCCATCACGATATACTTGTAATTTGGATCGCTCAGTAATCTGCTTTGGACATTTTGTGCTGTGCCAACAGACTACAAAATAAATGATTTTGATGATCCAAGCTTTTCCTCGACTCAGGCTTACCTCAGGTATCAGAGTGTGCCAACTGATGTTTCCATAAGTTTGAGACAATTGCTTGATAGTCATCGGATTGTAACTGCGGTCAAACTGACGTCGTGTGGTGTCGTCAGTGCTAAAAATAAGACTACAGTACTCCTACTGTAGATCAAGATATTTCTGATGGTTCACCTGTAGGTCAAAGCAAGGAGATGGTCTAAAGCTACGATATCCTTAGCATCTTGGAGTAGTTGACCTTGGTCCAGTAACCTTTTCTGAGTTGATGCTAGTAGATTCATGGTAGTGACTATGCTGTTGACCATTCTAAAAATTCGAAGTTGATTTTTCCTTCTAAAAATTACGGCATTGATTTGATCTCTTACGATTGTTGATAGAGACTCCAGGCGTTGACATGGTAGGTATACGGTAGCAAAGTGGTTGGTTGATCCAAATAGTATGCATATCCATTGGAACCATGAGGGTCCTTCCAGTTGGTGTCAACGAAGGGTGTGACCAGAGTGGCAACGCCCTCCCAACCCGCGGGATATCCTAAAGCGAGCAAAGGTTACGGTAACTTAGATTGACCAATCACAGACGAGAGGGCAAGGTTTACTGTAATTCACATTGACCAATCACAGACGAGTGGGCGGCTTCATAGCCTGGGGACTCAAAAAGTGTAAAAACATCTATTCCTACCAAGCAAGTAGCCCATTCCAATTCTTGTTGGAAAATCTTTCACACCCACGTCTTGATACAACATATAAAATGGAAATTGGGTCTCGATAAATCCTTGCTCTCCTAAATAAAAAAACCTTTAGTTACAGATAAAATTGTGAAAAATTTTTAGCACCTGCAGCTATACGATTGATAGCATCCATCACATACTTTCCATTACTGTTGGCTGCTGTCCAATCCATTCTGGCCGTTGAGCATTGCATATAGTACCATGTGACTTGTTTGACTGGATCCGGCTATAATTAAGTGAGCAGGGATTTTATGGAAGGTTTGTTTTGCAATGTTTGAGATTGTCCCCCTCCATTACCGTAATCTTATGAATTTTCAAATGAAAGTAGGATTTGAATTGGACCAACTTCGTACCTTTGATTTTGATATGAAACTGCAAGGAATAAACCTTATAATTCTTGGAAAAAAAAAAGAATTTTTTACTATTTGAATTTTTATTGTACCTATAAACATGAGATGCACTTACGATGTAGAAATAATTTTATTTTTTTGCAAGATGCTATGCATATGAATCTCATCAACGCATTCTCTAAATCTATTTTATTTTCAGACGGGATATTTCTAAAATGGAAATTTTCATTTTATGTAGCTGTATTTCATCTACAGTTATGATCAACAAAATTTACGGCATAAAGTCGAATTCAGTTTTCTTTGCAAAGATATTGCAAATGATTCTGCTCTGTCTTGAAAAACAAAACAGATTATTCTGACGGCATTCTCAAGCTTCACTCCATTTCTAGTGGTGTTCCACAAGGCGAGGCTTTGTCACCTATTTTCTTCCTCATCTATACTTTTGATTTACCCGAAATCGTCGAAGCTGAGGTTTGCAAATGTGTGATATATGCAGACGATATAAAAATATACAAAATCTACGCAGTTCATCTGACGTCGAATCATTGCAGTCCTGCATCAACTCGATCTCTCGTTGGTCTAAGGAATTTGGACTACTTTTAGCCCCAAACAAAACCAAAGTCATGTGCTGGGAAGCAAAACAATCGATTCTTCCTATGGTATAGACGAAACCCAATCTGAGCAAAGTTACTGAAATCAAAGATTCGAGCTTTATATTCAATGATAAGCTTCAGTTATCTGGTCATTACAACATTGTTGTTTCCAAAGCCGTTCGCCGAACAATCTATTCAAGGCGCTTCGTACCTCTAAACCCAGTGTCCTGATTAGTGCTTATAAATTGTTACACCCTATTGTTGAATTCGGCACTGTCGTTACTTCACCGTATAGGGCCCGTAAATAATTTCACTCAAAAGCTATTCTTGAGAGTTTTGGGTCCAAATTATTGTCTTATACCAGCGAGTCAAGAACGTTCTAAATTGCTATCGCTTCCTAGCTTAGCAATCCGAAGAAAAAATCTCGACCTCTCGATAGCTGTCAAAATCTTGACTGGGAGATGTAAGACTGATTTGTCAAAGTTTTTTGATGTTTGTTCCTCTAGAACGAGAGGTGAAGTGTTGAAACTTAGAGCCCCAAAAGCTAAAACACTTTTGAGAGCAAGGTTTTTTGCTTCGAGAATTTAGCCTGACCAAATAAGTTATTGGCACAAGACGCTCTTCAAAACTTCTTGGTTCAACACCTTACAAGCCATCCTACTTCCTGATCATTGATATTTTGTAGTTGGTCAACATTTTATGTTCTTATTTGTTCTGTTGTTTTCCTGTTAAAGTTGTTGTTATTCTTACTGATTTCCTTCTTTTCTCAATTTTCTACCTCTATCCGTCGGTCTCTGCCTTACAGGTTATTCCTGTTCTTTCATTTACTTACGTGTTCTTGCACGTATCAATAAAGAAAAAGATTATTTTGACGGCATCCTCAATTTGTTTCTATTATATTTAGAGAAAATGATTTTTTTCCATATATAATTTTAGACGAGCCAATTCTACCCTTTGTTTCAACTGGATTGGCGGTTGGAAGGCGGGGCTTCGTAACCCAGTTAAAGAGAATGATCAGGGAGCACGCGCGCGAGAGAGACGCAGACATGCGGATTAATTCGGTCACAAAGCCCGTTTTCCAGCCGCCATTCCAGTTAAAGCAAAGGTTAAAAATAATAATTCATTTGATTATTATAATTTGCCGCTCCTATCTCAGTAGTACAACTTACCGAACTGTTAACATATGTAAGATTGTTCATCTGTTCAGCCATGGCAATAGCATTATTCATATCGGACACATCGAAGCTCATATCTCCGTTGAAATTTCCACATGTGTACTGATAAAAGTCGTTGCATGGATCGACACTAGAGTTCAGCGATGCTCTGAAAAATACAATTAGCCAAAAAGTTCCTAAAGTGGAGCAAACGGACTTAAATAAGCTTGTGGCGCTTTCGTAACCTGAGTATCGAGCATCTCCAGGTACTACTTGCAAAGGATTTTGAATGTTGAGAGGATTTACTGAAAGAAGTGAGGTATTGCTGTATTTTTAATGCCATTTGAATATTCTCATACACCCGTAAGGAGCACATTTTCTTCCACAGATTGAAATAAAACAAGTTATCATGACTTATAATGTGTTGTATGAGGCTTTCGGGAATTTTAGAATACATCCCTTCTTTCTTTTACGATCTTTCAGAGTATTTTTTACGTATGCAAAACATTGTTAAAATTAAATGCGATTATAATCGAGTGCTATACACACAATTCGAATATGCCTTAATTGATGAAGCAAACCCGAATCCAATACTCAACTGTGTGGACCTCGGCCAGTTTCCCATAGGTACCTCCGCGGCGCAACCGCAGCGCGTGCATTTCTTGATGCTTCTCACCTCACTTACGAGCAATAAAGCACGTCTACGTACCATAGAAGAGAATTGAGAAGTGGAAGCCCGTAAGTACACTTCGAAAGAAACGTATACAAAAAAAAAACGCACGCATCCTGCACTAGTACCTCAAATTCAATCAATGGTTGCAAATTTCAGACTTGCACCGATGGAAAAGCGCTAATAAGTAAACGTAGAGCAGAAAAAGAACAACCGCATTCTCAAAACGTTTCCTTTCGTAAACTTAGAAACTAGAATGGTAAAATAACTCAAGAAATGTGGATATTTCCGTAAACAAATCCCTACCGGCTTCTCGAAAGGCTTAATTTGACTTGATACACTGTCTACACTCTAAAAATCAAGTCGAGAGGGACTCTTATTTGCTACAAAAAGCTTTTGGAATTAATATTCTCTTAGAATACACCTCAAATCTCAATCTCTCAGAAAAAAGGGAAAAACACAAGACCAGTACTCAATACCGAAGCTCTCAAGCCTAGTAGAGCACGTGAAACCTCGTCACCGGTTATGCGAATTGTTTATACCTGAAATAGAGGGAATGTAGTAAAAAAACAAGAAATGAGAGAAAAGCAAGGAGTTCCATCGACAGGAGGAGCGTTGAAGGCGTTGCGGATGCGTCGCGCAGGTACCTATGGGAAGCTGGCCGGGGTCCACAGTATATGTACAAGATTGCGAAGCTTTCTGAGCGGTGTAACCACACTTTTTGGAAACATTAAAACGGCCGCTACTGCTTCCCTGCATAACTTTTGGTAAAGTTTTATGATGAAGTTGCGAACTTCACATTTAGAATCAGCATGTCTAATTAGCCTAGTGCGGTTTTCAGGTTGTTTTGTTTCCCATCTGAGGCAAAATAAGGCCTTTTGTTGCTTAGAACCCTCTTCAAAGTTCCTACCATAATCCTTCAGTTATGGAACTCGGTAATCCGCTTTAAACGTAAATCTAAGTTGAAGCCAGCTCTACAAAATGATGCCTAAAACTTCTCGAAAAGCTTCATTACAAGGGAGTTGTTAACAATCAGTAATCACATTTTTTTGGCACCCTATATACTAATAGTCTAAAGGTTTGCTTAAAGGCAGTGTCCAAGCAAAAAGTCGATTTTGAGATTAGCGGATTACCGAGTTCCATAGTTTGTACTTACCCGGGCCTATTCGCCCTGCTGAATTCGATAAACCACATTGGAAAGCGCGAAAACGCCAGAAAAAGCCCTGAAGTAGGCGGGAAATCGCAGGTGGGCGGGGCTGTTCACACCGTGACGTCACTCTCCCAGGCTTTAGGAGCCATCTTCTCGATTCCGATTTTATGTCATGCGTTTCGCAGTAGGCTGGTGGTGATGATAGGGCGACTAGCAGAAGCGAGAAGATCGCTCCTGAAGCTGGGAGAGTGACGTCACTATGTGAACAGCCCCGCCCACCTGCAATTTTCCTCCTCCGTTAAAGCCCCTTTTCGCCGTTTTCGCGCTCTCCACTGTTGATTTTCAGATTCAGCATGGCGAATAGGTCCAAGTGAGCACAAAATCTCGAAATCGATTTTTTGCTTGGACACTGCCTTTAACAATAAGGCAATGCTGTCTATATCGCAACTTAGTAATTACAAAGATTTGGTTAATTAAGCAAAATCAAATTATTTCTTGGTTGCTATAGCTAAGTATTGACCGTAAGTTTACAGTGAATTAAGAGCTGTATCTTCTATTACCAGATCTCGACCACCACGGTCCATACAAAAATTTGTCAGTTTCTTGCAGGACTTGAGCACAGATTGGACAATGATCCACGCCACCTTTCTTTAATCTTGTCCGTCAGACAGTAACCTTATCATAATAGTGTACATTTATGGCTACAGAAATTTGCAAGTTGCTTCGTTATTAGTTCCAATGCTTGATAACGGGTTGTCACTGATAAGCGCGACTTATGTATGTGTATCAGGATTAGAGAAACATTTCATGATTGTGATAAGGTACACGTAAGGTCTAGATTAGTAAAGGTGAGGGAACCTGTTCGAAGTTTTTCTGAGAATTTTTGGCAAGTATACATTTAGGTAGGTTTTTTCTGTTGATAAAACAAATAGTCTTGCCCTGACAAGTCTCTTTCTGAACATAAAGAGCAGAGAATTTCAGAGTCGAAAAGACAACATCAAAAATAAATGTAACTGCAAAGGTTGGTCGTTAAAAAGATATATCAGATGGTCCCAGCAATTTTTCTTCGCGGAAAAGGGGTCAATTTCAGAATTTCTGCAAAATTTTTCGCCAGGTTATAACTTTGAAAGCCTCAGAAATATCTTTACGAAATTGTTTTGATTAAACGTTTAGTGTTTTTGATGGCATTATCAGGACAAACTATATGAATTGAATGATCAAGTAAGCATTTTCCTTAAAAGAAACATAGAGGCTTTTGCTTGCTCTTGATATTAGGTAGTAACATAAGTTCTGTCATATTTAAAAGAAGAAGTTCTCATAACTTCTGAAAAATTCTTTGCTCATTTTCAACTTATCCGGAACTGATAGTTTGTCTCTACCAACATCTCATATATAATATCAAATTTTTAATTCATGAAAAACTTGATACTGAAAAATTTACTGAAAAAACCGAATTATTTCTGGCATTTTTGCAACTTATTAATCGAAAGCTTGAACTGGACTGCTTTGGTATCAGCGCTTATGCTCTCGGTCATGATCGTGAAGGTGAAAAAGAAAAATGAGAGAATGAGAGAAAGGGAAGCTGGAGTGGAGTGTATTTACAGAATTGCCTATATAATTACGGTAACATGCCGTGAAGATCAAAATGACGTCATTTATTAGCCTTTTGATTCATTCTCCAACATGCCAGATACACGAATCAGACGAAGTTTTTAGTGTATGTACGCGAGGTAAAGAAGAAGATAGCAATTTATTTTACGACCTGACATCATGCCCAGACCCCGTTGCGGAAACACGATATTTTTATGGGCAAAAACACTCCGATATGAGTTGTAATTGCACTTACCTGGTTTCAGGGGATTTATGGGATTAGTGTTGTTACTATTGTTATTCCTGCTATTGTAGATGTTCACAACCTCGACAAGTACCGCTATGCTTATACCCAATATAGAGAGTAAGATGAATATCAGGACCGCCTGGAAAAGTGAACTTTGTTGGATCCGCTCTATTATAAAATTATTTGAAAAAAATTTTACATATGGCGGAAGTACTAAATAAATAAAACTTACAGCGGCAACTGCCTGAACGACGGTTTGCTTGCCCATAGCTAGCAGCCGCTCGAGGTTGCCGGCTGTTGCGAAAAGCAGATAAGGCGCCGAATTCGGCAGCGATAGCCTCTTGTAGCACACTCGGTAAAGATGTCATCGAAAAAACTTTCGTCATATCACGTCGGGTTAGGATGCTAAATTATGAACTGATGAATAAGCAAGAATTCACTATTTTTCGTGCTGGGATATCTTGGCGCGATTAATTCCCTGTGATTCTCAAAATCAGAACTTTTTCTTTCGTTGACCTTTAATTTGTGACTATTATGAACTAAATTTTGTAAAAATAAAGAATGAAGGACGCAACATGCTCATACATTACAGGTATGTGTATGCGCCTAAAGCATTTTGAAGGCTGCTGCATGACGAAGGCGCACAAGCATTATTTGTTGAGCGGACGCGAAGCTGCGCGCGCGTATCTTCACCGTTGTAAATCTTGCGCCTTATGCGCTCTGCGGCTAACGAGACCGCGTTCGCGCCTAAGGATATTGCGCCTTCGTCATGCCAGCCTATACCTCTTACTGTTAGTTACGCAGGCGTGCTAAGGTTTAGGTTTACGCTAACTTGCGGGTCATTCAATTACCTAGTCAGTGCTGCGACCCTCCAAGATTACTCTGGTACCAGTTCACTGAGTTGGAGGTTACGGTATATATGCAGAACGATAATCCTCTAATACCAACGATAACGATGGATGCCACGCGGGCTGACTTGGATCGACGCGTACCTCAATTCAAACTTGGGTAATTAAACCGTTTATTAGAGGTAAACAAACAATAAACAAATAACGCAACATGTCTCTAAAACTGCATAACAATAGGTTGTGAAATTCCAAGATAGCAATGCCATTGAGGAATAATGGTTACACAAAAGTATGCGATTAAAAGTGATTTAATGATATTTTGTCAATTTCTCCAAAATACTTGAGTTTTAGCTTATTTTGGATTTGTTTTGAAAAATCAGTAGAAAACTAAATGCAAACAGAGCGACTGAGAATCATGATTGAATTACAACAGTTAGAGGATAGTTTTTGATAATCAAGGAGATCAAACAAAGCAATAAAGCAAGTGCTAAAGCAAGTGATAAACCAAGTGCGCGGAGCACATCCGAGTGAACACCAAATGAAGCTCTGCATGGTCGGGATCGTTGTTGCCATCTGGCGCGGCTGCCGCCCTGAGTCACTCGGTCGCGCTGTTTTTAATAGCCTGAAGTAAAGTTTGCATCGAATATTTCCTTGTTCTTTCTTGTTGTCGATTGGCGACATTCACCGTCCCCAGAAAGTAGGGAGCTGTATTGGCTCTGGAGCGAAGTCCGAGACTACACGGTTCATGCCACTATGCCACTCGTCCCAACTTCATGTTAAAGGCTTAAAGGCACCGTCCCCCCCCCCCGAGTTTGTGGTCAGCTTTCGTCAGTTTACGATAGTAGGACCCCTTATCACGCCTATCCCCAAGTCTCGGTGCGGTGCAGAACGTCGCTTCGGAATAACGAAGAGGCACGAGAACCGGCAGTTGGCACCGCCCCTCTAATGCCCGCTCATCCGTGCGTGCCCATCACACCACCATTCCCGAGAACCGGCCTGCGAGGTTTACCAGACCGCGGATTCTCGACTTCATGTTCGGGATCAGGGACATGAGAAGGCCCGGGAACGACCAAAACATGATAGTCGAGAATTTGGGTGGACGGTGCCTTTAGAGGCTTCAGTTATCGTTGAAGTACAAATCTAGTGACTTGTTTCTCAGCTTTATCATTATGCTACGTCTGTCTTCTTAGGGTATATCCTTACAAAACATCTCAACCCATACTCATGTTCAGCATCGCTTTGCTATCCTCTTTTCATCAAACGGATCTGTCACAGATGATATTCGACCAAGCTCATGAGATCCCGCTAACTTGCGTACATAAAGACGCGACAAAAGAAGGCTTTTTGTGGGACGAGGAAAAAATGTAAATATTTACAAATTAGCAAAAATGGCTCCACTTTTCCTTTAAAATAAATAATACCTACAGGGTGCAGAATAACTGTCCCTCGCCATAAAGGCAAGAAGTCGGCGCAATTCCCAGGTTTTTCTGGTAAATTGGACATAAATCCTAAGGTGTGAATGTATTCTAGCCTTCTACAAAAGCTGGCCTAAAAGAATTTTGCAGTTTCACTCGGCGGAGGATCGTTTTTCGTAGCGCATCCCATATCAATTTTTCAATTCTCATATACAAATATGAAAGAAATGTGAAGGTTTTTGAATTTTTTTTTGTTTCAAGGTGAATTTGAGAAATCTTTTACTGATTAAGGAATGTTGTAGTGTCTTTGAAATATGCTGCAAGTAGCCAGACCGCGGTCGTAGGGAAAAGTTGGGAAATTTCCCAGCGAAATAGCGTCTGCGGCGCAACAGGGTGCCATCAGAAAAAGTGGCACAGGAACTAATTGTGAGTATAAACGCTTATTGACTCAAAATTATGATGTAGACAAAACCTAATGCTCTTTTCATTATTCCTGCTACCTTTCATTTTAATCTGGAATTTCGAAATTTGTTAACATTTACATTTTCTCCTCGTCCCACAAAAAGCCTTCTTTGTCGCGTCTACATGTGCGCAAGTTAGCGGGATCTCATGAGCTTGCTCGAGTATCATCTGTGACAGATCCGTTTGATGAAAAGAGGATAGCAAAGTGATGCTGAACATGAGTATGGACTGAGATGTTTTGTAAGGATATACCCTAAGAAGACAGACGTAGCATGATAATAAAGTTGACGAGGGAGAGTTCCCAAGTCAGCTCGGCCAACCCGGATGAGTCATATATCACCGTAACGGGCTCGGAACGCTGATTCCAAATCTGCTATCCTTTTCTGCGGAACAACTCTCCGAGGGAAGTTATGAGCGCCCAAATGTCTAAATTTGTCATGTTTCAAGTGGCTTAAAATTGGCGAAACCTGTACAATAACACATGAAAGTGATTTATCAGTTTTGTATCAAATTTTTTGATTACAATGACGGAACACAGATAGTGAAATACCCTTAGGTGTTGTTTTACAGTTTTCAACTGATTTTAAGCCACTATAAACATGACAAATTAGACATTTGAACGCTTATAACTTCTCTCGGAGAGGAGCTCCGCAGAATAGGAAAGCAAATTTGGAATTAGCGTTTCAAGCCCGTTGCGGTAATATATGATTCATCCGGGTTTGCGGAGCTGACTTGGGAACTCTCTCTTGTGAGAAACAAGTCACTAGATTTGTACTTCGAAGATAACTGAAGCCTCTAAAGGCACCGTCCACCCGAATTCTCGACTATCATGTTTTGGTCGCTCCCGGGCCTTCTTATGTCCCTGATTCCGAATATGAAGTCGAGAATCCGCGGTCTGGTAAACCTCGCAGGCCGGTTCTCGGGAATGGTGGTTCGATGGGCGCGCAAGGATGGGCGGGCATTAGAGTGGCGGTGCCAACTGCCGGTTCTCGTGCCTCTTCGTTATACCGAAGCGACGTTCTGCACCGCACCGAGACTTGGGGATAGGCGTGATAAGGGGTCTACTATCGTTAACTGACGAAAGCTGACCCCAAACTCGGGGGGGGGACGGTGCCTTTAAGACTTTAACATGTTGGGACGAGTGGCATAGTGGCATGAACCGTGTAGTCTCGGACTTCGTTCCAGAGCCAATAAAGCTCGCTACTTTCTGGGGGCGGTGAACTGGTACCAGAGTAATCTTGGAGGGTCGTAGCACTGACTAAGTAATTGACTGACCCGCAAGTCAGCGTAGACCTAAACCTTAGCACGCATGCGTAACTAGCAATAAGAGGTATAGGCTGCCGCATGATAAAGGCGCAATATCCTTAGGCGCGAACGCGGTCTCGTTAGCCGCAGAGCGCATAAGGCGCAAGATTTACAACGGTGAAGATACGCGCGCGCAGCTTCGCGTCCGCTAACAAATAATGCTTGTGCGCCTTCGTCATGCAGCAGCCTTCAAAATGCTTTGGGCGCATACACATACCTGTAATGTATGAGCATGTTGCGTCCTTCATTCTTTATTTTTACAAAATTTAGTTTATAATAGTTACAAATTAAGTGCCAGCGAAAGGAAAAGTTCTAATTTTGAGAATCACAGGGAATTAATCGCTCCAAGATATCCCAGCACGAGAAATAGTGAATTCCTGCTCACTTACCGATGAAATTTCTAGTTGTACTTGACCCGATGTGATATGACGAAAGTTTTTTCGATCATATTTTTACTGAGTGTGCTACAAGAGGCTACCGCTGCCGAATTCGGCGCCTTATCTGCTTTTCGCAACAGCCGGCAACCTCGAGCGGTTGCTAGCTATGGGCAAGCAAACCGTCGTTCAGGCAGTTGCCACTGTAAGTTTTAATTATTTAGTACTTCCGCCATATGTAAAAAATTTTTCAAATTATTTTATAATAGAGCGGATTCAACAAAATTCACTTTTCCAGGCGCGGTCCTGATAATCATCTCTATATTGGGCAGAAGCATAGCGGTACTCGTCGAGGTTGTAAACATCTACAATAGCAGGACTAACAATAACAACACTAATCCCATAAATCCCCTGAAACCAGGTGAGTGCAATTACCCTCGTCGGAAGGCTGCGGTTTTAGCCGTAAAGATATCATTTTTCCGCTACGGTGTCTGAAGATAATATTAGGTAGTAACATAAATATCGTTATCTTCGTCTTCCTTTAAAGTACTCTAGATTACTCGCTTATTTGGCATGTTGGAGAGAAGAACAAAAGGCTAATAAATGACGTCATTTTGATCTTCATAGGCATGCTACTGTAATACAAAGGCAATCCTGAAAATCACTTCTCCCCAGTCTTCTTTCTTTTTCTTACAAAATTCTCTCATTCTTCTTTTTCGCTTTCTTAAATTTTCCATGCGAGAACATCATCGCTGATATGAAGGCAGTTCGCAAATTCAAGCTTTCGATTAATAAGTTGCAAAGATGCTAGAAATGACTCAGAAATCATAAATTGAAAAATTGAAATTCTTATCTGTGAGATGTTTGTATAGACAAGCTTTAACGCTCCAGATGATTTGTAAATAAAGAAAAATTTTCTAAGAGTATGAGGATTTCTTCTTTTATATAACAAATGTTACTAACCTCATATTATGAGCTATCAAGCAAAAGCCTCTATGTTTCGTTTAACATAATTGTTCATTTAATCATCCAATTATTATATATTAGCTTGTTCCGATAATTCCATCGAAAATTCTAAATAATCAATCGAAATACTTTTGAAAAACTTTTTTGAGGCTTTCAAAAATGTTATCTGGCGAAAAATCTCGCAAACCCAAAATTGACTCCCTTCTACGTGAGGAAAAATTGCTGGGACCATCTGGTACATGTTATTATCTACCAACCAATGGCACTTACATTTATTTTTGATGTTGGCTTCTTGACACTGAATTTCTCTGCTTATCATGCTCAAAAATACTTGTCCGAGCGATACTATTTGTTTTATCAACGGAGAAAACGAAATACCTAATCTGCCAAATATTCTCAGCAAAATTTCGAACAGGTTTCCTCACCTTTTCTTAATCTAAGCGTACCGTGTGCTTTACCACAATCATGAAATATTTCTCTAATCTTGAGCTTACACATACACAAGTCGCGCTTATCAGCAACAACCCTTATCAAGCATTGGGACTGCCAGCGAAGCAACTTGCTGAATTTGTGTAGCCATAAATGTACATACACTCACTCATTTTGATAAGGTCACCCTGTCTGACGGAAAAGATTAAAGAAAGGTAGCGTGGATGATTGTTTAATCTGCGCCTAAGTCTTACAAGAAACTGATAAATTTTTTGTATGGATTATGGTAGTCGAGACGTAACGAAGGATACTGCTCTAAATTCACTGCAAACTTACGGTCAATGCTTAGCTATAGCAGAAGATAAGAGAAATGAATTGGTTTTGCTTAATTTATCAAATCTTTGTAATTACTAAGTTACCAGATAGGCAGCATTGCCTTATTGTTAGCAAACCTTTGGATTTTTAGTGTACAGGGTGTCCGAAAAAAATGTGCCTACGGTTTGATTGTTAACAACTCTCTTGTAATGAAGTCTTTCGAGAAGTTTTAGGCACCATTTTGTAGAGCTGGCTTCAAATTATTGTTAGATTTACGGTTTGAAGCGAATTACCGAGTGCTTTCCGTTACTGTAGAATTATGATAGTAACTTTGAAGAGGGTTTTAAGCAATAAAAAGCCTTATTTTGCCTCAGATGGGGAACAAACAACCTGAAAACTTTCACACTAGGCTAATTAGAGATGCTGATTCCAAATGTGAAGTTCGCAACTTTGAGCAGTAGCGGCCGTTTCAATGTTTCCAAAAAGTGTGATTACACCGTTCAGAAAGCTTCGCAATCTTGTACATAGTTGAGTATTGGATTCGGGTTTGCTTCATCAATTGAGGCATATCCGAATTACGTAACAACTGAAACACTAAAGGCATATCAATCTGTATGTATAGCACTCGATTATAATCGCACTTTTTTTAAACAATGTTTTGCATAGGTAAAAAATACTCTGAAAGATCGTGAAAGAAAGATAGAAGGGATGTATCCTAAAATTCCCAAAGGCCTCATACAACACATTATAAGTCATGATAACTTGTTTTTACTTGTTTTGTACCTAACAGAATATATATATATAACTGATAACAGTTTTCGTAAATTTAGTACATATATATTGGAACAAAAAATAGGAGTAATTCAGAGAGGTAATTTCAGCCCTCTTTTTTTTTGCCCCTCACACATTCCTGATTAGAATACATATACTCAATAAATAATATTACAAATGACAAACGATTTATTCCATATAAATAATATATGGATGATTTACTATTAGGTTGTCAAGAAAGTAATGTCCGTTTTTATTTGCTTACTTTAACAAAGCAACCAGACTCAACCCAACAAAGGTTAATGGGTACTGTTCGATAGAGCGAAGCAAGCTCTACAAGATGGCGCTCATGCCTTTGCGCCATGCTCGATCCACGGAGAGTTTGAACTCAAAATCTAAAGATTTCCAAAAGCCCAAAAAATCGAAAAAAATCAGATCTTCGTCCAAATAATTTCTACGGACCTCCCACTCGCTCACATCAATACTATCGATATCTAATATCCATATGTGCGATTGCCGTATTTTTTCCTTGACTAGAAACTGAGAAAACGAAAATTTCCCTGTTTTTCTCAAAGCAATGCTGAGCCGTTTTTGCATATGTAGTTTTATACTACAAGCCTAGGTAAGCATAACTGTAGGTTTTCAGCCTATTTCGAGCGGTACTTTTCGAGAAATGTCGATTTTAGCACTGAAACTAAAACGAAAAAATCCGAATTCGTTATTTTTCGAAAACTACCGCTTGGAATGGGCTGAAAATCTACAGTTATACTTATCTAGGCTTGTAGTATAGGACTACATATGCAAAAACAGCTCAGCATTGCTTTGAGAAAAACAGGGAAATTTTCGTTTTCTCAGTTTCTAGTCAAGGAAAAAATACGGCAATTGCACATATGGATATCAGATATCGATAGTATTGATGCGAGCAAGTGGGAGGTCCGTATAAATTATCTGGATGAAGATCTGATTTTTCTTCGATTTTTTGGGCATTTGGAAATCTTTAGATTTTGAGTTCGAACTCTCTATGGATTGAGCATGGCGCAAAGGCATGAGTGCCATCTTGTAGAGCTTGCTTCGCTCTATCGAACAATACCCATTATCCTTTGTTGGGTTGAGTCTGGTTGCTTTGTTAAAGCAAGCAAATAAAAACGGACATTATTTTCTTGACAACCTAGTAATTATAAATAATCCGGAAAAACATACTATACAAAATATAATTTAAAAAGTTTATAAAGATACACTTGCTATAGAATCAACTCATGAAAATCAATATAAATGTCACTATTTAGATCTTGACATAGAAATAAGAAATAATAAAATAGTAACCAAACTATATAACAAAACAGATGATTTTAAGTTTCTAAAAAAATTCATACACACCTCTTCTAGTAACATTAAAAAAGCTACAATATATACAGAAACATTAAGAATAGCGCGTACATGTAGTTTACTCAGTGATTTCATCAACAAAGTTACACAACTCAAATTAACACTTCTAACTAACCAATTGATTCATACATTATCTCATCAAGTATATTTATATGCATAAATAAAATAAATTTATTCTGTATATGTACAAATTGTACGAGAAACCAAAAAATAAACTTTTAGCTGAAATATTGCAAGTATAACAGATGTTATACATAATGATTATAATTATCCAACCGTAAAATCGCAAAGCCTATAAAAGTGAGAATATAAGATAGTAACAAAGAATATAAACAATAGTAGCTTGATATAAAAATTTGGTACTTCATTTATCCATTTACAACTTTCGAAGCGGCTTTATAGTATGAGCAACGCCATCAGAAAGTAAGTCATGCTACATTTTATATACTGTAATTAACAATTATAAAAATTTTCTAAATGCAAACTTTCTACTTGATGCTGGGTCTTCCTTCCTTACTGAGGAGTTCCGGGGAAGACCCAGTAATTAAGTCAAACTCCGTCTAAGGGAAGGAACGAAACGGAGTAAAAGTGTAGTACGTAAAATTTATCTTCTATTTGTACATAGTGGACCTACATGTTGGCACGGTATGTTATGCAAAATTGTAGCTCGAAAGCTTGGCTGCAGCTCCCTCTATATTTCGTGACAGACAGACATACACACACACGCACAAAAAGACAGACGTTTAGCGCTTTATTATAAGTCATGATATCTGTGTAAAGAATCAAATTCGATTTTACAAGGTAAACTTTGCTAATCATAACTGAGGGTGAAGTACAGCTATATGAACATGAAAAATGTCCATTCTAAAAATTCAGTCTGTAAATATTAGGTTGATGCATTGTTCTTGCACCAAAAAATAGAAAATATTAATCAAAAATGCTTTAACACTTGTAAATTTGCACAATATCTCTTTATTATGTTTAACAAGAGTAGAATTCAAGCAAATTCTAGAAGCACAAGAATTTCTCTCTCAATTGTTTATCAAACCAGAGGGTTTCATTGAAGCTGGAGAAAATGACAGAATCTCAAAAAATTTGGTGCAAGAATTATGCATCAACCTAATATCAACATACATAAATTTGAGAGCGCTGATAAAAAAAAGTTTTAAAGGATGCTAAGAGATTCATATGCATAATATCTTGCAAAAAAATAAAATCAATTTCACATCGCAACTTTTGCATTTCATAATTACAGGTATAGACAATTAGAGATGGTAGCAACGTCTTTGTTCCATATATTACAAGATTTACTCCGTGCGAGTTCCGTGATAAGATCGAAGGTACTGAATTTTTCAAATTCTTGAGACTTACTTCCCATAATTATTTGAAAATCAAAAGGTTACGTTAATGAAGGGGACCTCAAAGAGAAAGGCCTATAACAAGACCATGGAATTAAGTAAGGAAGACATTACAAAAGTTATCTGATCTACAACAAAAATTCCATATTTAGTCGAAAACATCGCATTCCCTGATTAGATTATGGACAATAAGCAGCTTGACGCATATTATCAGGATCTCTCCTTTGATCCTGCGGACAACAACCTCGATATGTACTCTAAACTGATAATATAAGGAAATTTGTTTATTTATTCACTTATTCCTAGCACATCGGCATGCTTTCAATTAAAAATAGACATAACACAAGGTAGAGCAGTAGAATGAAATCAGAGTAATGAATTAAACGGAGAGAAACAAAATATTTTTTGGCTTATTTACTCATCAAGCATTGAAAAAATTCAAATTTGATTTATTCCTCCCAGTCTCGTGAAAGACTAGGACTATTTTTACAGATTTAACATAAGATTACAGCACAAGCAGCTCACGTTTTCTCAAACAGATCGTTCTGACTTCCTTGGACAACCTGGAACTGTCAACTCCTGGTATCAGGTAAATAAAAGTCATGCCTTACTCTAGCATCCCAAAAAGTCTGCGATTTTAGCCTGAATTAAACTCGATAACGTTCCCAGCTGATATTTTTCAACCGTCATACTTCCGTCCGTTATGGCCAGCATCCATCAACTACGGTGGCATGGGTATTGTTGCAGGTATTTTCTTTGTTGAAAAAATATGCATTTATAAAAATAAATTATTGATCCATCCATAAATAAAAAATTTCAGGCCATGAACTGACTCACGGTCTTGACGATGAAGGCGTACAATGGGGTCCTTCCGGGGCTTTATCGACTTCATCGTGCACCAACTGCACCGGATGAATGAATGCAAACTCTACTGCTGGTTTCAACTCAATGGCTCAATGCGTCATTTCAGGTAGGTTCGCTGAAGATGGAAGTCTGCACTTCTTACAGAAGCTATGTCTAGAAGTTTTTGAGAAGATATTTTTGGGATGAACGAAAAGGAAAATTACGCATTTTCCGCTAGCTATCTGCTGGAAATTACGGTTCTTACATGCACAGCAACACTCCAAACTTGAACTGAAGCTTTAATACAAGAGCATCTAACCAAACTACGAGCGATACAAGAATTACATGTATGCTTATATCTCCCAGAAAGGACCTCTCCCCCCCCCCCCCCTCCCCAGAAAAACCCTTTTGGAAATAACTCCTGACTTTTCTAACAGTTTGGACTTATTTGACTGATTTTAGGGTAGTCATAATAAGACCAGTGCGTCACTTCTGCTTCGCAGGCTCGCACTAGCTTTTCTACTACAGTCTGCCCCAATCCAAACCAGGCCAAAATTGGCATGGCGGGAGTCCATATCGCGAGGGTATTGCGTCACGTCTACGGCTAGCTAGTCTGCGCTCTCCTCAATCTTTTAGCTCTCTGCGACAGCGCGGATATGCAGCGCAAACCTCTCACACTGCGAGCGTGCAAATTCAGTCGACGGTTCGGCCTGATCTCGATTGGGGCAGACTATGTCTATCTGTCTATATCTATATGCCATATTCATTCTCGCATGACGTGGCATTGAAACTTACCGCGTAATGAATGCCTTCACGAATGAATCGTTACTGCTCATTCAAAACTTCTTCGTATGAAGATCGGAGTTTTGACTGAATGAAACTTTGGAAAATGAAGAATAAATGCAGAATTAGAACACTTTTTTTCTTGGCTTGGTAGTCGCCATAAGGATAGTATCCACGGTGCTTACAAGGGAATGGCCAGAAATCGAAATGGTCAATTCAAGCAAGCTGCATACCATTAGATGCAGCATAAAACACTGACTCCGAATCTGTCTTCCTTATCTGCAGACCACATTTGTGGATGGAATTATAAGCCGTTATTTTACTAAGTCTACTTAGCCATTATTTTGCTAAGAGATTGTGTGTGTAAAGGGCGAACTTTGCCGTGCGCAGCCAATCCTGGCTCAGTGTCCTAAAGGAGAGAGAGGGCAATAATGTGCCTAATCTCGCGATTTTTGTGTACAAATTTTCGCACTAAAGCTGGTCATAACTTCGCTTACAAAAGCGCTCTGAGATATGGAACACAGATTTGAAACCAGCTTTCTAAGTTGTATCGAATGGTATGCAACTTGTTTGGATTGGCCACTTCGACTTCTGACCATTCACTTGTTAGGTAAAAGCCTGGCACTTTGACAATTTACGCAATCAATTTATCTTGGCTCCGTTTTCGTGAAGTAATAGACTTTCAACCCCTTCGTTGGCTAAAGGTTTTGGCTTGCATATTGACTTGTCAAAGACAACCATAACTCCGCAAAAAGTCGTTATACGGACCCAATTTTACAGTCCAGAAGCCAAGTGAATCCATTTGACACGGAGTTTCTGAGGAAAATTCAACAAATCTGCTCATGCTCTTGCACGATTTAGCCTTGATACCTTGTCTGCGGCTCGTTCTAGGAATTTCGTTACAGTGACAGACAGAGTCACAAAAACACGTAAACACTCTTAGCCCGTTATTATGAGTCATGATAAAGGACTTATCTGTAGGACGGACTCAAGACGACTTATATATGTTACAGAGTCGGCCAAATGTTTAATAGGTCTGATTCAAAGGTACTTTGAATGTGTGACGCTTTGCAAGCAGCTGTGGTGATCACAGGGGCGGAATAACTGAAGAATAGTAACCATAAAGAGTGGGTAAACAGTGAACATAACACATAGATTTACTAAGCAGGGAATGGTTAGAACTCAACCCAGCCATACCAAACATGCTGTATATCATTCGGACTCTTCTTAGTACGCTGATCACAAATGTTTATCTGCCAGACAATTATTTGGAGGAGTTATGAGTGTTAGAATATGCGATTTGTCAAGTGTTCTGTGGGACATGTTCCGCGAATGAGGTTTCAAAAACATCTATTTAAATTTCTGGTGAATGTACTTCTCCCTTGTTGTCAAAATACCATAGCCACTGCAGGTCCGCGCCATCAGGCTGCCTTGCGAGGAAATATATTCGTCGAAACTCGAAGAATTTTTCATATTTGAACGCTCATAACTCTCCCACATAGTCGCTTGGCAGATAAAAAACATATATTTGCAATCAGCGTTTTAAGACGAGCCCCATGATTCATAGGTTGTTTGAGATAGCTGGGTTAAGTCCTGACCATTTCTTTGTAAGCTTCACCAGACTTTGCTAGCCACTCAGATAACCGCCGGGGGCAGGCGGCCATGCGAATTTTGAGCAAGCGCGCACCGGAAAAATACTTCGTTGATTTTTTGCGGCCCGCTTGCAGAAATTTGGAAGAAAGTTGGCGAAATTAGAGACGAATGGTTGAAGAACAGTCGCGGTTTCTTTACAGATTAGCTGCGGCGCAGTGGCCGCATTCTCGCGAACTTTCCGCGAGAATATGCAAAAATTTCGAGGGCCGCACGGTCCTTTGTGGAGGACCGCGCAACCCCCAGGTACTTTCCGCTGAGAGAAAGTGCCTCAAACTTGAGCAATTAAACCAACGGTGACACCTCTGCCACACAGAGTCTTACCTGTGCTCGACGTACGCCCGAAAATGCCTAAAAAGAGCCCGAGCGCTTGCTGAAAGTTTGGCCAGCGCTCGCTGAAAGAAATTATTTGCCGAGCGCTTGCAAAAAATGCTGTATTGCTGCCCGTTGGCAGAATATGCGACCGTAAAGGAAGTGCCGCCCGCTGAAGGTTTGGCCACGCCCCAAAATTCTGCTGACCGCCTGCAGAAAAGCGCGAGTTTGCGGACCGCCTGCCCCCGGCGTTTATCTGAGCACTTACATATGTAAGCTGATATAAGCGCATTCCATCAAGATAAGAAATTCCCTAATAACATGGCAGTGAACTTAGGCAAGAAAATGTCGTGACTTAGTACTTATGATAAAAATAATGGACATGACTAACAAGCGAATGAGTTTTTGAATAATTCGATTCCAGTAGATTCCAAAACAGAAAATGTGCCCTCCAAACATGATTGACAACAGCGAAAGAGTTTTGAATAATCATCCCAGTAACTTCCAATACAGAAAATGTGCCTCCAGAAGTTCATCTTTCAATTGTAAATAGAAGAGATGATGATTGTAAATTGCGAAAGAAGATGGGATGTACTTTTGTAAAGCTCAATAGTTTGACCACCGGAGTTCGAGGACAGTGCAGTGGAATTTGGATGGAATTTGGACCATCTCTCATTCGTTTATGACGAATGGGTCACAGTCATCTCGGACTCTTGAACTTCTTTCTCTACGGGACGCGATCATAAAAGAAAGAATTAGTCAGTTTGCGGTCAAAAGTTATGTAGCCCCGTGATCAAAGAGTTTCCACTTCCGCGTTATCTGCAAACCCTACATTCCTTTATTTCGTTTGTAGCAGAAAGAAAGAACGAGTACTATGAACACAACTAATGTTTCTTACTTCTGATGATAACACGACTTTCAGAGTATGACAAGTTTTGCCCACCAAATCTTAGCCAGTACTTTTCCAAATTGCGTGAATGGCGTGCAAACGCAACGATATATTTGCATTTCGGTTGTGATAGTTAGTCACGATTAGTCGTGTTGGAAAACTATCACAACCGAAATGCAAGAAGATCGGCATGCAATGAACTCGTAACACTTGTCTGTAGCGATTGAACCGCGACGATCAAATCGCGTGAGCTCTGTCCGAGGCCTAACGTTACTGTTGAACTGCATCACGTGTGTGGACTGTCTATTGACAAAATCAAAAACTATCTGACCTTTAATGCAGATTAAAGCTTTGCTTACCTTCTTAAACTGCGCAAAGCATTTGAAATGTTATTACCATATTCAAATTCGACAAAAATGGCGAAGTCGTTTCCCTCTATGCGTTGAGCTTCAATAGATACGTCGAGATTCGCAAATCAGTCATATCTTACGTGCTCCGTCTTTCAATTTTTCTGGGTTTTTCTGTTAGATTTTAGACCCTGTTCGTTCCGTATACAGACTCCGCAATCCAACTGAATGTAAAAATTAAGCGTACAAGCAACAGAATTTCTATCCGCTTCCCGATTGCATTGATTCTTAAAAGTGCAGAACATCTCTGCTTTTGTAAACATTTTGCTGAATCAAGTAGGCCAATCTTTTCTTGGAGACCCGAAAACTAGAATCTTCGTTCCATCTGACTGGTGCGTTATCAGGGATGTCATCAGCGTAGCAAAGATGATGTAATTGCACCATCAGCGTTTACTTCTATGTCGTTCAGTCTTGTACCTATAAAAATTTTCGGAGACAGCGCTGAGACTGAAGGCATCACGCAGATGGCCGCTACAAAGCTTTTTCACGTGAGATCGGTGATTTCGCATGGAAAAAACATTTCGCAGGAAGATAAAGGCAAATTTGAATAGATTTTTGAATTTGTCATGGTTTGATAGTCGCCATAAAGGCAATAGTCACCGTGAGCTACATCTCTGTGCGAAAATCTTCTCAAATGCTTTTCTAGAACCTTGGCAAATTGACCATTTACGCAAACAATACTTTTTGGCCCCGCTTTTGTAAAGTAATGGACTTTTGGCCACTTATTTGGGCATAAGTTCATGGCTTGCACATTTACTTGCCATAAACACCCACCACTCTGCAAAAAGTGGAATTACGGACCCAATTTTGTGGGCTAAATGCAAAGTGGACCCGTTGCACGCGCAATTTCCAGGGGATCCACTTATCGGATCAGCTTGTGCTTTTGCACAATGGACTATCCTGCTGCTAGGATGTGCTATGCAAGATTTGGGCTTAAGAGTTTGGCTGGAACTCTCCCTACGAATTTCGTTACAGACAGACGGACACACACACACACACACACAAAGTCACGTAAACACCCTTAGCCCGTTATTATTATGTTAGATTCTTGAATCATTTTGCCACCTATAGCATCTAACTCCGGCCTAATTCAAGGTAATGCCTACGATAATTTGATGGTGATGGGACAGCACGACGGTTATCATCCTTCCGATACTTCGTACGCAGTGACACCCACATTTCTTTTGACAGAATCTTTGTCAATGACTTTGAACTTGAGCTGCAGCAGCTCAGTCGTGCTAAAGCAGAGCATCGTCGGTTCAAGTTTTTTGCATGTTTTTCTTCCTTTTCTGCTTTTTTTTTCGTCCTCTTTGCTATGCTTTGTTTTATGAATGATATTGATCAGATATGACCACTACCTTGCGAGCGCACTATGCCGCTTCTTGTCTTTTCACTTTTTAGCTTGGGAACGACAAATGCACAACTGGCCCACTCGTGTTGTGAAAGTTAGGTATTCAAAGCCCGTAGCATAAGCACCTGACGAAGTTTGCAGAAGCAGTCTTATTCATGCTTTATCAAGTGGAGTAAAGGAACCGAGTTTCGTTATCAAGTGCTCCCTCTGCTACTGATTTGATCGGTACACGATATGCAATAAGATGTGCGAAAGAAGTATGCCTGTGAACCGCCTGCCTTCCCCCTTTTTGATGCACACGCTCCTTGTCACTTTGCCCTCGCATGTACGCCAACTGTTTATCAATTCTTGTAGCAAGTTCAAAGCTTGCCACGCATTGAGGATTACTTTACAGCATCAAAGTTCAGTTTTTATATGACCTGCGTACGCGGTACCTCTTTGCCTAATCTGTACCATAAATTTTGACCCGGTCGGCCTTGCTTGGCCTTAGCCGATCATGAGTGGTCGAGCTGAGAAACCTGACCTACTACATCAGTAAGAGTAATACTATTGCGAAATTTATGGGAACATTTAATAGCAGCAATAACAATATGGTGAGGTAGAGACGTGATATTATAAGTAAAGCTCTTGTGTTGTAATGTAGACATGATTAGTGACGAAGATAAGCTTCAATAAATAACTGCGAGATAAGGTTGCTCCTCATTCACAACTGCATGATCTTCTCTTTGCATATAGAGAATCAGTTACAAGTGGTGATGGTGTTTTTGCTCATGTTTTACGGCTCCGTATTCGGAACCCAAACGTTGCAGTGACTCGAGGGTGTATAAGCCGAGTTAGCAGGACAGTTAAAAGCAACTTTGAAAGCTGGATAGTTCTGGATTGTTCCAAATACTCTGTACATGGAAGGCGAGTGCGGATCAACCATCAGCTGCTGATACAGTTTGTCGTTGGAGCGTGGCTTTTCGCACCATACCTAAAACAGGATGTTGGAAGTGTTTGAAAACAAATTGTGAAAAGAATTACAAAATTCGCATTTCAGAGTGATGCGTCTTGAAGGAATAACGATATTTAAATCTGCACTGTTTCTTATAAGCTGTGTCCGAGTAGGAAGCAGACAAATCCGTTCAGCACTAACTTCTGCAAGCTACCGTACCTGAGCGAAACTTAAGAAAAATAGCTGATCGTGAGTAAATTGTCCAAATAGACGATCGGGAAGCAGTGGATCCGGACCGTCCAGGGCGATATGTGTACGATAAGCGCGGAAAGCAGCATGAATGCCTAAGACACCTCATCTTAATGGCGAAAACCGACCAATATCTGGCTCACCTCCATTATCTGCGATATTTTCTCCTTGCGTTTGCACGCCATTCACGCAATTCGGAGAGTACTGGCTAAGATTTGGTGGGCAGAACTTGTCATACTCTGAAAGTCGTGTTATCATTAGAAGTAAGAAGCATTAGTTGTGTTAATAGTACTCGTTCTTTTTTTCTGCTACAAACGACATAAAGGAATGTAGGGTTTGCAGATAACGCGGAAGCGGAAACTCTTTGATCACGAGGTTACATAACTTTTGACCGCAAACTGACTAATTCTTTCTTTTATGATCGCGTCCCGTAGAGAAAGAAGTTCCCTAAAGTGTCTGAGATGACTGTGACCCATTCGTCATGAACGAATGAGAGATGGTCCAAATTCCACTGCACTGTCCTCAAACTCAGCTGGTCAAACTCTTGAGCTTTACAAAAGTATATCGCAACTTGTCTCGCAATTTACAATTATCATCTTTTCTATTTACAATTGAAAGATGAACTTCACATTTTCTGTATTAGAAGTTACTGGGATGATTACTCAAAAACTCTTTTGCTGTTGTCAATCATGTTGGGAGGGCACATATCCTGTTTTGGAACCTACTGGAATCGAATTATTTAAAAACTCATTCGCTGTTACTCATGTCCATTATTCTTATCATAAGTACTAAGTCAAGACATTTTCTTGCCTATGTTCACTGTCATGTTATCAGAGAATTTCCCATCTTGATGGAATGCGCTTGTATCAGCTTACATATGTAAGTGGCTAGCAAAGTCTGGTAGAGCTTACGAAGAAATGGTCAGGACTTAACCTAACTATTCCAAACAAGCTATAAATCATCGGGCTCGTCCTAAACCCTGATTGCATGTTTTTATCTGCCAAGCGACTATGTGGGAGGAGTTATGAGCGTTCAAATATGAGAAATTCTTCGAGTTTCGACGGATATATTTGCAAGGCAGCCTGATGGCGCAGACCTGCAGTGGCTATGGTATTTTGATTACAAGGAAGAAGTACATTCACCAAAAAAATTTAAGTAGGTGTTTTTGAAACCTCATTCGCGGAATATGGCCCACAGAACACTTGACAAATTGCATATTTAAACACTCATAACTCCTCCAGGTAATTGTCTGGCAGATAAACATTTGTGATCAGCTTACTAAGAAGAGTCCGAATGATATACAGCATGTTTAGTATGGCTGGGTTAAGTTCTAACCATTCCCTGCTTAGTAAATCTATGTGTTATGTTGATACAGCTGTGGCGTTTGAATCGTCTGGGGTTTGGCCAAGGCTTGAAGGAAAGGTGGCCCAGAAAGACAATTATGGCTTCTTAATCGCCACTTCGACCGAGTGACCTCTCCTTGTGAAAAGTTCTGTAAGTTTCTTTGTTTGGGTATGTGAGGTAGAGACGGTTTTTTGCAGGGGCGCTCTTCAGCGCCACCCTGATGTCTTGTTTCAACCTTCCGCTGTGTACTTAGGTAGGCGCCAGACTAAGCGACTACTTTGTTCAGCTGCAAAGGCGCGCAGAGTTGATGTCTGCTGCATGATGTCTGCTGCTGCTAAAGCCTGCTTCAGCCGCGCAGAATTGACGTTAATTCTGTGCGCCTTTTGCAGCTGAACAGAATATTCGCTTAGTCTGGCACACAGTCTGCCCCAATCGAGATCAGGCCGAACCGTCGGCTGAATTCGCACGCTTGCAGCGCGAGAGGTTTGCGCTACATATTCGCACTGCCGCAGAGAGCGAAAAGATTGAGGAGAGCACAGACTAGCTAGCCGTCAACTCGCAATACCCTCGCGACAATAACTCCGGCCAATTTTGGCCTGTTTGGGATTGGGGCAGACTGTAGAAGAGCCAGTGCGGGCATCCGCGAAGCAGATGTTCCAGTGGTTCCATTATAACTACCCCAAAATCAGTCAGGTAAGTCTGAATTACTAGAAAATTCAGGACTTATTATCAAAAGGTTTTTCTGAGGGGAGGAGAAGGCCCTTTCTGGGAGATTTAAGCATACATCATTGCTTGTATCGCTCGTAAATGTATTAAATGTTATGTTAGAGTCGTAATTTCCAGCGCCTTTTCGTTTAACTCAAAATTTCTTCCCAACAAACATCTAGACATAAACTTCGTAGGGAATGCGGACTTCTATTTTCAGCAAACCTACCTGAAATGACGCATTGAGCCATTGAGTTGAAACCAGCGGTAGAATTTGCATCCATCCATCCGGTACAGTTAGTGCACGATGGAGAAGGGAAGGATAGAGCTCCCGATGGACCCCATTGTACGCCTTCATCGTCAAAACCGTGAGTCAGTTCATGCCCTGAAATTTTTTATTTATGGATGGATCAATAATTTATTTTTATGAATGCAAATTTTTTCAGCAGAGAAAATACCTGCAACAATACCCATGCCACCGTAGTTGATGGATGCTGGCCATAACGGATGGAAGTATGGCGGTTGAAGAATACCAGCTGGGAACGTTATCGAGTTCAATTCAGGCTAAAATCGCAGACTTTTTGGGGAAGCTACGGTAGGGCATGATCCTTAGCTACCTGATACCAGGCGTTGACAGCTCCAGGTTGACCGAGGAAGTCAGAACGATCGGTCTGAGAGAACGTGAGCTGCTTGTACTGTAGTCTTATGTTAAATCTGTAAAAATAGTCTTAGTCTTTTACGAGACTTGAAGGAAATAGATTTTTTCAAGATTTTTTAGTGCTTGATGAGTAAATGGACCGACAAAAATATTTTGTTGCCTCTGTGAAATCCTATACTTTAGCTTCATTCCACTGCTCTACCTTGTGCTATGTTTTCTGTCTATTTGAAAGCATGCCGATGTGCGCAGGAACAAATAAATAAATAAGTAAAATAAATTTTCTTACATTATCAGCTTAGAGTACATATCAAAGTAGTTGTCCGCAGGATTAAAGGAGAGATCCTGATAATATGCATCAAGCTGCTTATTGTCCATAATCCAATCAGGAAAGGCGATATTTTCGACTGAACTGGGAATTTTGATTTTTGTCAAGCCAGAAGGAATCTGTGAGACTCCATACTTATCTCCATGGTCTTGTTATAAGCCTTTCTCTTTGTATCAACAGTCATCCAATCCAATTGTTCTACCATTCCTTGGAACGATTGAATGACATTCGAGATCAATCCACCGGCGGTGCTATAAAAATATTTTCCGTTTTACCTATTGAAAGAATATTTAAGAGGTTCCAACCTCCTTATCATCTTCTTCGAAGCGTCATCAGGGTAAAGATAGTCAATGAAAACTCGTCCATTAGCAAACTGCATGAGGTCGTTGGCCGTTTGAGCGCATGCAGCTTGTGTATCCGAAAGAGCGTTTTGTTTGCTGCTACGTAGAGAACGTCGTCGTTTTCGTCCGAGTGCGAAAGATTCTTCCTGGGAATATTCAAAGTGTGTTGAAAATAAAGGAATTTGATTTTTAAGCTAATTTGAAGTTGGTGCGGAAAAATAACAGCTCAAGGTGATATCTCAAGCGCGGAGTGGACGTATTTGCGGACTGTCTGCGATGTTCGTTTTAGCTATCGGATGATTCTATTGTTAACAACATTATCGAGTTTGATGCTTTCCTCTCAGGGCCTCAAAAACACTTTCCGCTTCAAAATCTCTGTAGAATCGGCTGAATTGCTGCAAACAATGCATAGGCAGTAATTTCTGTCGCGCCGTTTAACTTGTCTGCGTCTCTATCGTTCCGTATTCTTTCTGCAACTCAAAGGCATTTTTGCGCCACACTGCGATTTGCGGCACTTCTCTGCCATCGGTGAATCAACCCAATTTTTCACATTTTCCCGCTTTCAAGCATTATATGTTGTATAAACTCAAAACTTACCGGCATTCCTACGAAGTTGTCAGCATATGTGGGCAGATATTCCGTATTTGACAGCAATAGTCTCATGAAGAGATAATTTACCAACTTCTCCTTGTCAAGTCTACTGTAGTCTCGGGTCATGCTTGCATATTGATCTTTCTAGAAGGTTAAATATCAAACAAGAAACAATTCAATTAGATATTGAACACACAAAAGTTCAAATTCTCCCAAATTTTTAATATAACCTCCTACCTCCATGACGGAAACCATGAAATCGGATTTTTGGACAACACTTTGCGCTACATCCGGTACCTACAAAATTACTTTTTTTACATTTAGAGTAACCTGTATCACATTTTTCTATTACCCATTTCAAGTAAGTTGGCCAATCGATAAAACCGTAATTTTTCTGAAGATCCGCGATGGACATCAGATTCCATAACCGAGCATATTTTCTACGGGTTCCATCGTCGGTACTGAAATATATATCTCTGACTAACCACTGACAACTGGATTGACGGCTGGCGGGGCTTTGTGACCTAGTTGAGGTCGCTCCCGCCCGCGACGCAGTGGGCGTCTCTATCGCGCGCGTGCTCTCTGATTATCCTCTAGCCTTGACTAGGTCACGAAGCCCCGCCCTCCAACCGCCAAACTGGTTGTATCAAAAATACAACACTTGTTAGAGAAATTCAAAATATGGAAGGGACTTACCTGTAATTGTTAGCAATCATCTGCTCGAATTCAACAAGGCCTTTAACTTTGTCTCTCAGAGCAGTTTTATTGAAGGGGACACCCTAGAAGTAAAGGAACCTCAACCTAAATTCGTAAAGGTTTGAGGTAAGTAAGCGCAAACCTGTTCCATGGTAAAGTTTCCAATAACATTTGTTGCGGTATTGATATAATTGTCCTCTATCGTTTTGAAGGCGTTGGGTGAGTAATAGGTTTTACTAAATAGATCTATTGAAACTAAGGGAAAAGATGGAAAACTAAAGTTTTGAGAGCCATTTGAGCAGAATTTCAAATTTTAATCTCCAGTTTAGCCATTTTTGTTCCAGTACTTCCTTTTTAGGAACTATTCAGCCTTTTTTGAAAATATGGGCTCACAAACTTTAGCAGACCATTCCGAGAAATCTACTCCACCTCTTTCCAAAAAAGAACTGCTAATTAATCATCATTGTTACCTCATATACGCCGTATTCTGATCCATAAACATTCTATAGCCTTTTGTTGGATCGTTCCAATTTGTGTCCACAAATGGGGTTACCAAAGTATCGATGCCCTAAATTAGCGGGACTAATACATCCTATATTTGGAACTTCCACTCTCTCAGGTTCATAAAAAAATTTCCTGTTGAAAAAAGATTTTTAATTTTGCGAACTGTACCTGCGTGAAGGATAGATATGCGAGCGCATTTGCCAACTGTTTACTGTTGGGTAAGGCAGCCACGTTACCGCCAAATGAGTAGGTAAAGCTGGAGCCAAGATAATTTGTCAGTCGATTGACCTGCAAGAAACATTTTACCATTATTTTCATATTTTACGTGTTAACCACATACATTATGCGGAAGACAAGAAACTTACCCTAGCCATGAGATAATCCTTCGAAACCAGGGTTGAGTTGGTAGTGGTAGCGTCTATGTTTGCCGCGATGCAAGCATCAGAGAAAGCTTTTTCTTTCGTCAAAGCTGTGGAGCTCTAAAAATGTTCATTTAAAACAGACAAACTATCGCATTTCTATTTTGAGAAGTCTACCCTCTATTTCTCTAGAGTTGGCGGCTGGAGGGCGGAGCTTCGGTCGATTAGAGAAAGGCTCTGCATCTCTCTCGCACATACGCGAGAGAAATGCAGAGCCTGCTCTTCCACGCTTACTTGTTCTTTAATCGATCGAAGTCCCGCCGTCCAGCCGCCAACTCCAGTAAAACAGAGGGTACAATGACAGTGTTTTTCCCCAAGTAATATACGATTTTGTAAAGTTTCTAGGGATTTCTTTTAGTCTATTATTTTTAGTCACCTCAGTACAAATAATCATTTTGAAAAATTTGACAGTTCGCATCACTTCGTTTACTCAAAATCGCAGTGAGCAATTTGAGGCTAAAAAAGTAGATTTGTTGAATGCTGGAGAAGTTTGAATATGACTAACTTTTAATGGATCCAAAAAAGCTCCACAAAGTTTTACCTTTGTGGAGCATAGGGTCGGTGGCCTTATATCATGGGGTCGGTGTTGCCGTGCCGTAGCTGCTGCCCGCGGCGCGCGACCGGCCTGTGGGTAGCTCCTTAGGATGCCGGGAGAGTGTGTGAATGTCTTAGTGTGTGAGCGTGAGTAAGATAGAGTCCCCATCGGTAGCCTGGGGTAGAGTTTAACTCTCCCCGTGGTAAGTATGTTTATATTTATTTGTCGTGTATTTTTCCGTGTATATTTGTTTAGCAAACTTATGTATATTTATTGTTTCGTGTGCAGTGTAGGCGTAACGCGCCATTGTGAGCTGGCGCCACCCGCAGTGGCGGAAGTCCTTTTTAAACAAGAGCTGAGGCGCCAGGCAGTCGAGCGCTAGGTGAGGGGGCGCAGAGCCCACCGAGCCGCAACAACCTTTGTCAATTCTAAGAGAATATTTTCCAAATTCATTAATCAAGCAAAAACTTCAAAATTGTAGATTTTTCTTAGTTAACGTAAACTACAATTCATCGCAATACATGAGCAGCAAACTTTTAATTCCTATCAAAATCCACCACCCCTCTCTTTTTCGAGAATGGGCCAAGAATGTTTTAGAATTGATCTTCATAATTTATCGAATTATGCGTTTTAATTGTTTTTATTGCAAATAATCAACTTAAGTTTTGAAAATTATAAATAAAGTAAGAGAATTCACTTCTGAAAATTTACTATGTGTAATCCGAAATTTTTGAGCGTGCGGAAAACTTGGAATCAAAATTTTTGGGTGGGCATAGTGTTTACTCCGTGGAAATCTAGTCGTTTCTTTTTCTCATCCAGTTTATTTCAAATAGCAAATTTCTTACATTTATGGTGCTTTGATAAGCCGGACTGTTCAATTGCGCAGCCATGATCACGAAGTTGTTGGCATCGGCATAATGGAATGACACCTAGGTGGGCTGATTACTGAAAAATAAAAAAGTTTGACCCAGACCTTACCAGCTTATCGTAGTTGCCACAAGCATACTCGAAGAAGTCATCGCACGGATTGGCACTTGCGTTGAGGGAGTACTGAAATCAAAAATATATTTTCGGGTGGACGGGAGAGAGAACGGCTAAGAACTCGGTACCTGATAATAGTCCACAGCCATCTTGTAGGCGTTATACTTGTCAAAGTCAGCAGTGGTGATCTGCTTGTTGGTCTCAACGTTCAGCTCATTTTTGACCTCCGGCTCACCGTATGCTGTAAATGGGCATTTTCTAGGATGTACTAAGCTGTGTCCAAAGTTGTCAGCATGTGCCAGCGTCGTGTTAGCACCAAGTGAATGCGCTCCGTATTGTTCGATAGACGGCACCGACATTACATTGGCACGACGCTGGCAAGGTGCTGGCACGGCCTGGCACAGGCAATCATTGACGCGAATTTAGAAATAAAACACTCACAAGAATCAATATCCGACACCCAAACATCGCAATGTTTGTCCGGAGCATAGGCAGAGGTGGTACAGTGGAAAGCATCTTTGAATGCGGGGAAATTCTGAAAAATCGTTCTCCCACACAGAAAGAAAATTCAGTTATTCGCACCTGAATTGCTCCCAAAACACGGTACTTTGATGGAGAATGAGGATCGCCAAGTATTTGTCTCATTACTCTACTGTCAGGAGACGGTTCTTCGCACCAGATCTAAAGCAGAAATTGTTGTGCTTTGCAAAAAAAGTTTTTTTTCAGACTTTATGACTCGTTGTGTAGGTATGCAGAAAATTCCATGCCCTATTGTTTTATGAGCAATCTATGTATCAGGTTGGCAGATAATTTCTGTTACATTTTGCAAATTCTGAAAATTCCGGAAGTTATTTAGAATCTTCGAATTTGCCCCATACTCAGACACTCGCTGCGTCGGCGGGCGCGCCATAATAGCGCTACAGTGCGAGCGGCGCGCTCTATTTGATGCTGCCGTGCGAGCGGCGCGCCACAGTTGAGGCTGCCGTGCGAGCGGCGCGCCACAGTTGAGGCTGCAGTGCGAGCGGCGCGCCATCGTTCGCAGCCGGCGAGCGGCGCGCCTTATTACGGCCGCCGGCGCGCTTATTTGACACTCTGCGCGGCGGCGCGCGCGCCACCATGACACTGTATTGCGAACGGCGCGCCCTAGTTGAGAGTGCGAGCGGCGCGCAATCTATCAGTGAGTGGCGTGCCATGATATCTTCCGCATTTTCACACGCTGTAAGCACAAGCGATACCTGCGTGAAGTACGACGCAGTGTTTTGGGTGCTTTATCGCCAATTCATTAAGGTTATCGCTGTTTCGCAATGGAGTTGTCTCATTAACACAAGTGGGATTCTTCTAGTTCTTCCATTGAGACTCAGTCCTCATAAGCACCGCGAGTAGGTGCCGAGTTTGAATTCAAGTTTGGGAATTTGAATTTCTGAATTTTTGAAATTTGAATTTTCTTCAAAAATTTGGAAACTTTGGAAACTTCAAGTTCATATTTGAAATTGAAGCCATTGTTTGCCTGAAATTGAAGGTTGTCATCAGGTTTACCACAGATTCACCGTGATTCGCAGTGCTTCAAATGCGAATGGCAATTTTCATACCGTGCGAGCGGCGTGCCATTATCGTATGGCGCGCGTCCCATCTACTCACGGCGCGCGTACCATTTACTCGCGGCGCGCGCGCTATTTGACGGCCGGCGGCGGGCGACATGAGGGGCCGCACGCATAAGACGCGCGCGCCGCCGCAGCGAGTGTCTGAGTATGTAGGGCACAACAGAGCGTACACAGCAGTATGACTGATGCCGCAAATACACATATAGCTAGCAAGTTTACGACACCTTTGTAAGCACTCAAAATAGTCATTTCTTCTTTGATTCTTTTCTCTGCGTCCAATTGTGTCTTTGCTCTCCTATAATTTTTTAGAACATATTTCTGCACTCCTTCTATGGCAACACTCCCTGAATATAAGGATCGAATTTTAATCAGGTTTTCAAAAAAAAAAGAATCAAAGTATAACAGAAATTATACGCCCTAGTAGATGATGACGTTTTGAAAAAATTTATTGCTGCTTCAATATTTATGAGAACCTCTTCCGGTCAAATCTGAAGAAAATAATGGACTAAAATATTGAGTGATGCGCATAATGCTTGTGGTTGAAGGAAAAAGGACGTGTGTCGCCGATGGTCCCTACACCAACGCACCAGTGGCGGTCCGAGGGGCGCGCCCCCCCCCCCCCGAGAATGGGTCGCGAAATTTTTGAAACTTATTTATATGGATTATAAAAATGTGCAAACGACTTGTTTATTTTTGTAAATAATTAAATTAATTTTTGAAATTTTTAAAAATTCAAATTAGCCTTATATAAAAAAAATTTTTCGGGGGCGTGGCTGACGCCACGCCCCCTTTTTCCAGATTTTAGGGGTTGGGGACCCGCAAAAATTTTGAGAAGTACTTCTAAAAATTTTTCGGAGTGCGTGGCTAACGCCACGCACCTTCATTTGAAAAAAATTTTTTCCGCCCCCCCCCCCCCCGTCCGAAATCCTGGGACCGCCACTGCAACGCACCTCTGCCACAAACCATGCGCCTTAAACTATTATAGCCCGTCCCAGTTTGGGCAGACGAAGCTTACCGACGACATGACGCTCTATTCGTGCGTTTGGATCACAATCAATGATTACTGGGAGTTAATTTCGTAAAGAAATCTTCTTGACGTACTCGTTATCATAACATCATAAATTGCTCAGAAATTTTTCACTATTTTTCCATTTTCATGAAAATAGCGCCGGGTTTCCTCTACATTTAGGTAGTAGCTCGAGGGGTTTTTGATATTGTTTCGCCAAAGCACGACCAGTCAGACTTTAGAATTTGCGTCGATAAGTGCTGACCTGAGCGAAACTCAAGAAGAAAAGCTGATCAGCAGTGAATTCTTGCAGAAGCTCATCGGGCAATTGTGGATCCGGGCCATAAAGGTTGATGAAGTTTCTGTATGCCCGATAAGCTGCGTGAATGCCTATAAGGACCATTACTCCCTCCAGCATGAAAAAAAGGCAAATACGAATGTCACTACCTCCATTATCCGCAATATTCTCTCCTTGGGTTTGTGCTCCATTTATACAAGATGCGCTACCGTAAACTGTCTTATTTAAAGGACAGAAGCCGTTGTACTCGTTGACCACACAGTTGGCCATGTTGTTGAATCCAGCTTTGGAAGAATTGTCCATCCATGGGCTAAGAACACCCGTGCCATCCCATTGGACTCCTTGATCGTCAAAACCATGGGTGAGCTCGTGACCTTAAATATTTCAAGCGTTAAGTGTGGAAATAGAAAGGGCTCGAAGGGGGGGGGGGGGGGAGGTCATGCGAGCCGGGTCCAAATAATTACATTAGTAATAACTTCTTTCCGGCTGTACCATTTGATTCAACTGGATTGGCGGCTGGAAGGCGCGGCTTCGTGACCTAATTAAGCTAGATAATAATCAGAGAGCATGCGCGCGAGAGAGAAGAGGTGCGCCGAGGGGGCGAGCGGCTTAAAGGCAGCGTCCACCCAGAATTTAACCCCCATGTTTTCGTCATTCTGGGGCCTTTCCGTGGCCCTGATTACAGTTTCGAACTTCAAACTCTGTGAAATTCACAAAAAACCCGATTCTTGGGGACCCAGTCTTGAGGGCGCGGACGAGTTTCGATTGCTCGTCCCCGTCGGCAGGCCAGCGGGAAGGAGCTGCAACTGCATGGGTGCAGTTGCATGCAGTGTGCAGTGTGCAGCTTCTGCTCACTACCTTGTCAATACGTGTCGGAAGGCACGTATTGACAAGGTAGTGAGCAGTCCCTGGTGGGCGGAGTCTGATATCAGACTCCGCCCAGCCAGGGACCTTCAAGCCCCTTATCTCCATTCAGAGACAACGTTAGAAGACCGGACCAACGCAGATGCCCATTTTCTGGGGCCTACATTCAGGACCGACACTAATCGGAGGGGGTCAGGTTTAGCCTGGACACGCCTTTAATCAGGCGACAGAGCTCCGCCTTCTTGAAGCCAAGCCAGTTAAATCAAAGGTTATATAGTTCAATAAACATTTTACAAAAATCAAGTTATGCAAAAAACGCGACGCGCTCTTTTCGAATGCAAAAATGAAAAGCTACTGCAAAAATTTTTTCTCGATTTTTAGCCCTCTGGAAAATTTGTGGAACCCCTCGGTATGCTTGAGTGTATATGGACCCACCAGCAACGACTCCCATGGCTCCAAAATTCACAGCTGTTGGCCACGTTGGGTCATAGAAGGGCTTGTGAAGAATCGCGGCAGGGATATTGATCGAATTTACCTCCGGCTGCAAGTAAGGGTATTTCAACCTGGGTAAACATAAGGTATAGTATGCTTACCTGATACCAAGCATTCGTCGCACCGGGTTCACCAATGAAGCGAATACGATTTGCTGGTCCCGCGAGTAGTAAAATCCAGAACGTATAGTCATTGAAAAGCTGGGCTTTTCTTACCATGGTAAAATAGTCGTCCACATTGACGGACACACCCAGTTCCTAGTTTTTTTAAATTTTATTCAGAAGACAGAATTTAGCAGATGTGTACTATTACATGATGATAGGCTGTAAACTGTGCATCATCGGTAATCCAATCCGGGTAGGCGATATTTTTGACAAGATTTTCAATTTTATTATAGGCTCCTGACTTCGAAGCTGATGTCATCCAATTGAGTTGATCGATCATGGAACGGAAGCCTAGGCAAATTTTTACTTATTTCTTTGATTCGTTGACCAATAACGTTCGATCAAATAGACTAACAAACCAATAAGAATGCTGGAAGCAATTTTTGCCACATTATCCCGCATTTGAGCTCGTGAAGCAGCGGTCGGATAAATTTTGTCGATGAACACTCTAGCATTGGCATACTATAAAAGAAAATCTCAACTGGGGAACAGCATTTCCAACAATTTTGAAAGTATAAGGGTCCACTAGCAAATAAAAAGTAAGTATCTCATTTTTTTCAAGGACATCGTGATCTAAATTATTAAAATCACATTCTACTTCACCACATTTGTGAAAGAAAACCTTAAAAAGTTTTCTTGCAATATTCAAATTTCTAGCTAAATCTAGGGTAGATTGTAGTTGCCCTCGCACCGGCATTGTGCCGTGCCGTTCCAACGAAGTGCCAGCGCTGTGCTAACGCTATGTCGGAAGCCAGTGAACGTGCCCCTCATTGACTGATCAAGGTTTATGACACAGCGCTGGCACGTTCGTCTCTGAATGTAACCTTACCGGCAATGTGGAAACCGTCTCCATTGCACAATCTATTTGAGACTCAACCAGTTCGTCGTATTGCCTTCGCTCAAATCGTCTTTCTTCTAAAATTTCAAAATTCTGACCATTCGCCCTGTTTTCTGTTCCACGGGAGTTGGCGGCTAGAGGGCGGGGTTTGGTCGGTCAAAGAGCATGTACGCGAGGGAGATGCAGTGTTTGCTCTTTCACGCTTACGTGCTATTGAATCGATTGAAGCCCCGCCCTAGAGCCGTCTCCATTGAAACAGAGGGCATATCATCGGTTGTAAATCTGGACCGAACCTGGTCGTATCCGTCTTGGTTTTCCAAATGGCGGACGGCTCCTGCTGTGGAAACGCACCATACTTTTTGAGCTTTCCTAAAAACAAATGCCATGAAATCATGCTAAACCTCAAAAAATTTTTCTAAAAATAAATTTAAACTTACCTGAGAAGACCATGGCAAAAAATCTGCATTATGATCGACAACTGCGTAATAAATGTAGTTGATAAGAGTTCTTGACGAGACGACTGAAAAGCTTCAATGTAACATTGATAAGCAATTTTACATCTCAACCATCGTGAATCGGAAAAAAATCCGAAAATCTCATCCTTCCACATAGAAAGTTTTTAATTTTTTCATTGAAAACTTTTAATTTTACGAATGGATGTATGAAAAACTTTACTGCATCGTAATGGGCTTTTATATTGTAATAAAATAGATCTTGAGTACAGTCTAGTAGTTTGTAGTGCCCTTGCGGTGACGACAACATCTGCGCGTGAATGAATGGCATGCTTTTGACTTAAATGGGTTTCTTGCATGTATCCGTTGTAATAAAATGATTTTCTCAATTACCTAGTAGCGGCCTTGCGGTGACAACAACATGTGCGCGTAAGCGCTTTGAAATACCTGGAGCCTGCTTGTGAATTACGGGTAGAAAATGATGGTAGGGCGCCCACCATTATTGACGCGCAAAGGTTGTCGGCTACGCAAGGGCACTGAATCCACGATTTACTAATCTACATCAAGGCAAACAATCATGCGAGTCTGCTAGACTTTCGAAATTCTTTTTTTTGCTTTGTTTTATTCTTTCACTGGACTTACATTTGGGATCGCCAAGCATATCATTAAGCATTTGCAGCTTTAGCGGCTCCATCACGATATACTTGTAATTTGGATCGCTCAGTAATCTGCTTTGGACATTTTGTGCTATGCCAATAGACTGAAAACTTGATTTTGATGTTTCAAGCTTTTCCTCAACTTAAGCTAACCTCAGGTATATAAGTATGCCAACTTATGTTTCCATATGTTTGAGACAATTGCTTGATAGTCATCGGATTGTAACTGCGTTCAAACTGACGTCGTGTGGTGTCATCAGTGCTAAAAATAAGACTACCGTAATGCTACAGTAGATCAAAATATTTCTGATAGTTCACCTGTAGGTCAAAGCAAGGAGATGGTCAAAAGCTACAATATCCTTAGCATCTTGGAGTAGTTGACCTTGGTCCAGTAATCTTTTCTGAGTTGATGCTAGTAGATCCATAGTAGTGACTATGCTGTCGACCATTCTAAAAATTCGAGGTTGATTTTTCCTTTTGAAAATTACGGTATTGATTTGATCTCTTACGATTGTTGGTAGAGACTCCAGGCGTTGACATGGTAGGTATACGGTAGCAAAGTGGTTGGTTGATCCAAATAGTATAAATATCCATTAGAACCATGAGGGTCTTTCCAATTAGTGTCAACAACGGGTGTGACCAGAGTAGGAACGTCCTCCCAACCAGCGGGATAACCTGTGGCAGTGATGGATTACGGTAAGGGCCAACTGACCAATCACAGACGAGTGGGCGGTTATTAGCCATAAAATTTGCCTACCAAGCAAGTAGCCCATTCCAATTCTTGTTGGAAAATTTTTTACATCCACGTCTTGATACAACATATAAAATGGAAACTGGGTTTCATTTACGAAGTTTTGCTCTCCTAAATGAAAAAAATTTTAGTTACAGTTTTAGTTACAAACGAAAATGTGAAAAAAAAAATCTTTAGCACCTGCAGCTATACGATTAATAGCATCCATCACATATTTTCCGTTACTGTTGGTAGATGTCCAATTCATTCTGGCCGTTGAGCATTGCATATAGTACCATGTGACTTGCTTGACTGGGACTGGCTGTAATTAAGTGAAAGAAAATTTTTTAGAAGGTTTATGATCATGTTTGAGGTTGCTACTCTTTAATACCGTAATCTTCTAATTTTCAAGTAATCAATAAAGATAAAATATAGAGGACTGCGCGTCTTCAATACCCTGTTTGGGCATGCGCCGAACGCACACACTAACTTCATAGTCGAAGAGGCGATTGTATGCGTGCGAGCCTATTACAGTGAATTGCGGGGGCTAGCCGTTTACCACGTCAGTGCTTTATCCTCCCAGATTACTCTGGTACCAATTTACCGACCCCGGAAGGTAGACGGTTCGGTTTGCCCAGAGGCGGGGATGGAACCTGTGTCCGATCTGGTCATAGCGGTGCCTCATACCACTACGCCATTCGTCCCCCTTCGAGTAATTATGAAAAGTAAAAATCATTTGAGTAATTCTATACAAATTGCATAGACTTAATTTCGTTATGAGAGTGTGGGAACTTGACCTTATATTAGGTTGTCCCGAAAGTTTTGTCCTTTTTTTTTCGTCGCTCACTATAACACACAGAACATCAATCCATGGACAACTTAGGTACCATTTGATTCGGATTTTCATCGTTTTTTTACAGCTAGATTGGCTCTCTGATCTTCCCCGTCTTTGTAATTTATTTTTATGGCTTTTTGAGCAGCTCAGCAGTAACGCCAAATCTTTCCTGAATCCTAACAATTTTTATCTCAATGTCTTTTAAGAAGGCTGGTAAGCGTTATGTAGAACAAACCTTTGGCTACATTGTACCCATTTTATTATAGAGTAAATGTGCCACGTTTATCAAGTCGGTTATGACTAATTATTTAATAAGAAACGCGGCTTTCTGATTACGTTTACCACGTAAAAGTATTGAAAATTTCAAAAAGCTGCTTTTTCAAGGCAAATCAAACTTGGTTATGTTGCATAAATAATGTTTAACGAGAATTATGTTCCAAATTTTGAAAGCTTTCGTGTACTTGCTGCAGTTCCATGTTTCACTAGGTCAAAAATCGTGGCCTCCGAAAGAAATAATTTTTCAAAGCTAAAAACAGAAGGCTAGGAGAATCTGAAAATATCACCTTGTAGTCCGAGCACTGCTCTATTTGATCCATACTCAACATTCCCCGAAACTTTGGTGAAATTTTCAAAATCAGCCTAATTTTGAGCAGATAAAAATGTAGGGTGAAGAGTAAGCATACAAGATCGTGGTTCGAAAATGTATCCATAAAAAAGAGAAGGGAAAGATGCATCGAATGCCTCTCGAATGCTATTCAAACTCCTTCAGGTCTTTATTGTGTATGGTTTTACAGTGATTTGAAAAAACGACAAAACCGGGACATCCTATTTGAATTATTTTTTTCTTTTTTATGCTTTTTCATACCGAAGGTTTTCCACAACATCGTTGTAAGACTTTGCTTGTGATTATGAAATGCAAGTAATTACGTTGTAAAGTTGGTTCTATCCTTTAGCGCAGATATGCATATGAAACTTACAATCACCAAAAAAGTTTTTAACAGCGTTTCCAAACTGTGTTTGTTTATCTTTTACAAACTAATTTCAAAATAAAAATTCTTCATATCATCGCGCGACTATACTTCGCCAAAAATTGAGACCTGTATTTGCACCCCCTTCCAAAAAACATTGTGCTTAAAGTTTTTGTCTTAAAAGCAACCGATATTTTACCAGCATTCCAAAATATGTACTTTCCAGAAATACATGGTGTCCCAAAATAATGTTTGATTTTGAACAACTCTCTTATCATGAGGTCTTTCGAGAAGCGGTAAGCGCCATTTTGTAGAGCTGGTTTCAGCTTAGATTTGCAGTATAGAGCGAATCACCGATCGCTCTTCATTACTGTAGGATTACGGTAGAAACTTGGAACATATGGTGTCACTGTGGAAAAAGCTGCCGTTTCAAAAATTTTCAAAAAGATGTGAAAACTTGTGTAATAGGGTTTTTAGGGACGCTGATTCAATAGTCAACTATTCTCACGATTGCGAAGCTTTCTAAACGGTGTAACCGCACTTTTTAGGAACATCGAGATAATGGCCGCTACTGCTTACTTCACATAACTCTTCAATGAAGCAACGTAAAAAGTTGCGAACTTTACATTTAGAACCAGCAACTCTAATTAGCCTAGTGTAAAAGTTTTCAGGCTGTTTTGTTTCTTTTCTGAGGCAAAATTTGGCCTTTCATGGCCCAAAACCCTCTTTCAAAATTCCACCGTAATCCTACAGTAATGAAGAGCGGTCGGTGATTCGCTCTATACTGCAAATCTAAGTTGAAGCCAGCTCTACAAAATGGCGCTTCCCGCTTCTCGAAAGACCTCATAAAAAGAGAGTTATTTAAAATTAAACAGTGTGCACATTATTTTGGGACACCCTGTATATTTTTTGTCTATGTATCAGAATCTTTTCTTGTAACATTGACAAAATCCCTGAGATGAATAAGTAATGATTTGTCTCTGCTGTCTCACTGATACGACTTACCGAACTGTTTACATAGGTAAGATCGTTCATCTGTTCAACCATCGCTATCGCATTGTTCATATCGGAGGCACCGAAGCTCATGACACCATTGAAATTTCCACATGCGTACTGATAAAAGTCGTTGCAAGGGTCGACGCTAGAGTTCAGCGATGCCCTAAAGAATACGATTAGTCGTAAAGTTCCTAAGTCAAAGCACTGACTTGAATAAGCTCTTGGCACTTTCGTAACCTGAGTATCGAGCATCTCCAGGCGCAACTTGCAAAGGATTTTGAATGTTGAGAGGATTAACTGAAAGAAGTAAAGTACTGCTGCTTTTTATACAAACCCTGTCGTTATTCTTATAAAGCTCATTTTCTTCCAAATATTCAAGAAATTAGCTCTCATGACTTATAATGTTTTATGAGACCGTCAAAAACTTTAGAATATTACTCTTCTGTCTTCCTTTCATGATCTTTCAGAGTATTTTTTACCTACACAAAACACCGTTAAAATCAAATGCGATTATAATTGAGTACTACATATGGAAATGCAAAAGCCTTTAGCATTTCAGCTGTTACATAATTTAGATATGAATGCCTTGGTAGATAGCAAAGCCATATTCATTTTTGAACATAACGCTCATTAGTTTGGTTGTCCTCTTTTCTTGAAACCTCGGCATGTCGTATTTATGATGTTAATCTTGTTATGCCAATACGAGGTTTGGTGAAACCTTTTAGTAGTGCGGCCTTACGTTTCGACTTATCGTCGTCTTCAGAGGCCTAGAGTGGTGCGAGATTTAGATCTTATGCTTATCCCACCAAATGCCTTATCACCCTCCGGCTAGTTGCGTTCCCCCCTCCGATTTCACAAGAAAATTCGCATAAAGAGGAAGACGAACCAACCTCAGCGCCGCTTCACCAATGGTGCACTGGTGGTACTGTGCAACCCGTTTTGACGTGTCAGTAGTGCCAATGAACTACACTAGGCAGTTTGATATTATGCATAGTAGCACTACATTATAGCTCACACAACACTATGAACGGCATCAAGTCATTCGTAATCGTTAAACACTCCTTTCGGTTGTTCATAATAGGGTTTCTCTGCGAGATCCAGAATGCTTCGAGAGCTTTCCGCGTAGAAGTGTCGGTCTCGCAAGCCAAAATCAAACATTTAACTTCGTAGTCTTTATCACCATGCACCTCATGTCTATGTTTCCCTAACGGTGAATTGAGACTGATACGCCTTTTGTTGGCCAAATGTTCTTTTATTCTCACACCAAGTGCCCTCCCTGTTTCTCCAATCTAGGTGGCGCCGCATTCAAAACACTCAAGCTGATATATCACTCCTACTTTTCCACAGTCGCCGACCTTACCGTAAGGACAGATTATGCACTTTTTTGAGATACAAAATCTATCGTACAGCCTATTTCGTACAAGCCGCTTCTTGATGTTATCGCTTGGTATATCCACTAAAATGACATCGTCGCTCAATCGTGCTCGCCTGATGCTGTGTCGTATAGCAACACTAACTTTATCTGAAATGAAGGGCAGACAGAGAGGTATTTTGTCCTTGCATTGAACGATGTTGCGGGTTTTACACGGATTACTGTGCATATGATGCATCAGATAACCATTTGCCCGAGCGATATCCAATGCTAGACTTCGCGATTCTGCCTATTCCTTCTCTCCTCTACAGACCTGTGTTGCAGTTTTAAACATATTATGGACCACAGCATGTTTTACTGCAGATGGATGAGCAGAGCGAGCATGAAGTATGATGTTCTTTGTGCTGTTTTTACGATACCATTTAACAATTGCATGGCATCCGGACAGTTTAAATTGTACGTTCAAATAAGGAAGCAAGCCGTCAGCGGGTTGTTCACGCGTAAATCTTATGTATTGCGACTGTTGGTTTAACAAGCGAAAACACTCGTCCATTTCGGACTGTGTAGATGTTATTACACAACAGTCATCTATGTACCGGCAATACATGAGAGGAAGTCTTGACAACACCGGATTCTCGATTTTACTCATAAAACATATTGCGAGGACTGGCGCAAGTCTCTGTCCCATCGCTAGACCTCTCAGCTGGGTGAAGTATGATCCTGACCATCTAAAGATGTTACAGCTCAAACACTCCTTGATCAGTATCATAATATACTTCTTGCTCAGCCCGAAAGTCTGGATGTTCTCGCCAAAACTATCCAACATTTCCGATAACGCTTGTAATGCGTCGTCATTTTGAACATTGGTATACAGCGAAACCACATCAAATGACTCAGTTACGCATCCGCTGTTGAACTTAACGTTATGTAGACGTTCGAGAAATTGGTTAGTATTTGACAAGTGGGACGGTATCTTGGCCAGCAGCTGACATACAATCTTATTTAAAAACCAAGAAATCCTGTCGGTTGGTCCTCCAACACAGCCGATGATAGGTCTTATTTTAAACTGTCCGGGTGCCATCAAGCGCGTATTATCGGTTTCGGCAAGCTTGTGTGTCTTAATGAGGCTGTAAAATACGGGGCAACTTGGTGTGTCCAACTTCAATCTGCACAGAAAGCTCTCGTTTAAGCCAACTGTTTTCCCAACGCTCATCCAAATGTGATTGAGTCGTTTATACTGTGACACAAACTCTTTTTCGGTGACGCGGCGATAAACCATCGCGTCATTCAGATGGAGCTGTGTAATTTCGCGATCTAGATCTTGAGGTAGTATCACAAACTCCCCTCCTTTGTCACTTACAGAAATGCGCACAGTATCGGTCTTAATCAAGTCACGTAACTCCTTGTAACCAAGCCATTGTGAATGCGTCAAGTTCATGTGGTGCGGCTGTTTGGAATTGTATGCAGCCAAGACACCAGATGACAAAACTTTGAACTTGGCGTCTGCCTCAGGTGTTGAAGGAGGCTCTTTGTAAAACAGGCTTGGAAACGGTATTGGTGGTAGCAGCTGCTTACTGAGTTAAACTTGCCCATTCTGTCGATCTCGGTTGTTATTGAACTTGGCTCTCATTCTCAATTGATCTCGGAGTCTTTGAAGTCCAGCAACGACTTTGCGGAAAACTGACCCATTGACATTCTGAGCAATAGAGAATGAGGGGCCTAAGCTGAGAAACTCATATGCGTTATTCGAAATTTGTGCATTACCGATTACTGTGACTCTTGCCGTCTTATCAGGGTATTCATTATGAGCTATGTCAGCGTCGAAGCGGTGGTGCTTAGGTGAGCTGCTTCCTGTATTCAATTGAATTTTACAAGTGGCATCAAAGAGTTTGTCTACTTTGCGCAGAGTGAGGACTTGGCGTTAGATCGAACAGAGTCACAAATCGATCTCGAGCCTTGCTCAATCCTCCTCCAAGTCGGATAAGGCAGAAGACGTCGACACGCCTGCTCTTTGCTGTTACATTTCAATAAAGAAGAATACAATAAACGTTGTTTTTCTTCGATCACCAGTCCCAGCATCGTGCGGTAGATCTTCTTGACTTTTGGGTGATCTTCGGTAACGTTACAGATGGTTTCTATCTTCTTATTTGAGATGAACCGTGGCACAATGTCGTGCGTCTTACATATACGTCTTACATCTTACCTATCATGAGCTGTGTTGGAGGACCGACCGACAGGATTTCTTGGTTTTTAAATAAGATTGTATGTCAGCTGCTGGCCAAGATACCGTCCCACTTGTCAAATACTAACCAATTTCTCGAACGTCTACATAACGCTAAGTTCAACAGCGGATGCGTAACTGAGTCATTTGATGTGGTTTCGCTGTATACCAATGTTCAAAATGACGACGCATTACAAGCGTTATCGGAAATGTTGGATAGTTTTGGCGAGAACATCCAGACTTTCGGGCTGAGCAAGAAGTATATTATGATACTGATCAAGGAGTGTTTGAGCTGTAACATCTTTAGATGGTCAGGATCATACTTCACCCAGCTGAGAGGTCTAGCGATGGGACAGAGACTTGCGCCAGTCCTCGCAATATGTTTTATGAGTAAAATCGAGAATCCGCTGTTGTCAAGACTTCCTCTTATGTATTGCCGGTACATAGATGACTGTTGTGTAATAACATCTACACAGTCCGAAATGGACGAGTGTTTTCGCTTGTTAAACCAACAGTCGCAATACATAAGATTTACGCGTGAACAACCCGCTGACGGCTGGCTTCCTTATTTGAACGTACAATTTAAACTGTCCGGATGCCATGCAATTGTTAAATGGTATCGTAAAAACAGCACAAAGAACATCATACTATGCTCCTCTGCTCATCCATCTGCAGTAAAACATGCTGTGGTCCATAATATGTTTAAAACTGCAACACAGGTCTGTAGAGGAGAGAAGGAATAGGCAGAATCGCGAAGTCTAGCATTGGATATCGCTCGGGCAAATGGTTATCTGATGCATCATATGCACAGTAATCCGTGTAAAACCCGCAACATCGTTCAATGCAAGGACAAAATACCTCTCTGTCTGCCCTTCATTTCAGATAAAGTTAGTGTTGCTATACGACACAGCATCAGGCGAGCACGATTGAGCGACGATGTCATTTTAGTGGATATACCAAGCGATAACATCAAGAAGCGGCTTGTACGAACTAGGCTGTACGATAGATTTTGTATCTCAAAAAAGTGCATGATCTGTCCTTACGGTAAGGTCGGCGACTGTGGAAAAGTAGGAGTGATATATCAGCTTGAGTGTTTTGAATGCGGCGCCACCTAGATTGGAGAAACAGGGAGGGCACTTGGTGTGAGAATAAAAGAACATTTGGCCAACAAAAGGCGTATCAGTCTCAATTCACCGTTAGGGAAACATAGACATGAGGTGCATGGTGATAAAGACTACGAAGTTAAATGTTTGATTTTGGCTTGCGAGACCGACACTTCTACGCGGAAAGCTCTCGAAGCATTCTGGATCTCGCAGAGAAACCCTATTATGAACAACCGAAAGGAGTGTTTAACGATTACGAATGACTTGATGCCGTTCATAGTGTTGTGTGAGCTATAATGTAGTGCTACTATGTATAATATCAAACTGCCTAGTGTAGTTCATTGGCACTACTGACACGTCAAAACGGGTTGCACAGTACCACCAGTGCACCATTGGTGAAGCGGCGCTGAGGTTGGTTCGTCTTCCTCTTTATGCGAATTTTCTTGTGAAATCGGAGGGGGGAACGCAACTAGCCGGAGGGTGATAAGGCATTTGGTGGGATAAGCATAAGATCTAAATCTCGCACCACTCTAGGCCTCTGAAGACGACGATAAGTCGAAACGTAAGGCCGCACTAATAAAAGGTTTCACCAAACCTCGTATTGGCATAACAAGATTAACATCATAAATAACGCTCATTTTTTGCCCAGAAATTGGCTGCTTACTCCTTGATTCAACTCGTTTGGCTGCTTGAAGGCGGGGCTTTGTGACCTAACTATGGCTAGGTGATGACCAGAGAGCACGCACGCGACAGAGACGCAGACTGCGTCGCGGGTGCGGGTGGTGTCAATTAGGTCACAATGTCCGCCTTTCAGCCACCAAGCCAGCTGAGTCAAAGGTCATCTCCGACTTGAAGGCTTTTTGTCTAGAAGAAATTTTCAAAAATACTGCAATGCAGTAATAATACTCAATTTGATCAAGAACATACTAATACTAAGGGTTTGCCTGATAATTACGCAATGTCCATTTCGTAACCTAGCAATTACAAAGGTTTGATTAATTAAGCAAAATCGAATTATTTCTCTTCTGCTATAGCTAAGCATTGATCGTAAGTTTACAGTGAATTTAGAGCTGTATATTTTGTTAACAAATCTCGACCACCAAGATCCATACAAAAATTTGTCAGTTTCTTGCAGGACTCGAGCACAGATTAGACAGTGATCCACGCCACCTTTCTATAATCTCTTCCGTCAGACAGGATGACAATCTCTTTCGTCAGACAGGATGACCTTATCAAAACGAGCGAATGTTTATTCAAAGATTTATGGCTACAGAAATTCAGCATGTTGCTTCGCTGGCAGTTCCATTGCTTGATAACGGGTTGTGATAAGCGCGACTTATGTAAGTCTAAGTTCAGGATTAGAGAAATATTTCATGATTGTGAATAAGGTACACGTAAGTTTTAGATTGAGAAAAGGTGAGGAAACCTGTTCGAAATTTTTCGAAGAATATTTGGCATATACATTTAGGTATTTCGTTTTCTCTGTTGCTACATCAACTAGCCCTGTCCGGAGAAGTTTTAGGCATAAAGAGCAGCGAAATTTGAATTTAGAAAAGGCAATAATAAAAATAAACACAAATGGTATATATTGTTCGCTAGATACAGCAATTCTCAGTCCCAGAAAATTATTGCGTGGGAGGGGTCAATTCTAGAATGCTATTGAGATCTTTCGCAAGGTCAAAACTCTACAAGACTTAAGAAAAAAGGTATCTTAATTTTATGAACATAATAATAATAATCTTCCTCAATTGAAGCACAAAGGCTTCCACTGCTTGATAGCTCTAAATATCAGGTCTTATGAGTTGTTTACATTCAAAAGAAAGAAAGTCTCACAAGTTTCTTTTGACAAATTTTTCTTCATTTTGAATTATCTAGGATTTTGTCTACACAAATAACTATTACATGAAAATTCCAAATTTCAAATTTATGAAAATCTTCCGAATTGTTTTCTGCATTTCTGCAACGTACTATTCGAAAACTTAAAATTCCGAGCTGCCTTAGTGTCAGCGCTGGTTCTGTAAAGTTCAAGAAATTCAAGGAGGTAAAAAGAAGAACGAGAGATTTTCGGAAGAAAAAGAGAAGTTCGAGTGAAGTGTATTGACTAAATTGGTTTCATAATTATGGTAACATGCCTATAAAGATTGAAATAACGTCCTTTATTAGCCTTTTCTTCCTTTTCTCCAACATGTTAAATATGCGAATCTAACGAAGGTTCTAGAGTATTCCAGGGGAAGATGAAGATAACGATGTTTATGTTACGGCTTAATATCATACCCAGACCGGGAATACGATATTTTTATGGGTAAAACCACTGCCTTCTGATATGAGTTGTAATTGCACTTACCTGGTTTTAGGGGATTTATGGGATTAGTGTTGTTACTATTGTTATTCCTGCTATTGTAGATGTTTACAACCTCGACAAGTACCGCTATGCTTATACCCAATATAGAGAGTAAGATGAATATCAGGACCACCTGGAAAGTGAACTTTGTTGGATCCGCTCTATTACAAAATTTTTTGAAAAATTTTTTACATATGGCGGAAGTACTAAATAAATAAAACTTACAGCGGCAACTGCCTGAACGACGGTTTGCTTGCCCATAGCTAGCAGCCGCTCGAGGTCGTCGGCTGTTGCGAAAAGCAGATAAGGTGTCAAATTCGGCACCGATAGCCTCTTGTAGCACTGTCGGTAAAAATGTCATCGAAAGAACTTTCGTCACATCACGTCGGGTTAGGTACAGCTAAATTATGAATCGGTGAATGAGCAGAAATTCACCATTCTTCACCTGGTAAGATATCCTGGAAGTGTGATATATTCCTTTGATATGTCGTCTAAAACTTTTTCCTCGACAATCCTAATTCGTAGTCAATGTAACACAAGGATCAAACCAAAAATAAGGACGGGGCATGTGCATAACACTAACTCTTGATTGATACTGCTGAAACATGCTCACCAAGCTTCACACTGACTTGCGAGTCAGGCGGTTACCTAGTCAGTGCTACGATTCTCTCAGATTATTTTGGTACCTGTTTATCGTCCCCAGAAAGTAGCGAGCCTGGTGGGCTCAGGGCGGAGTTGAACCTTCTCTGCGGTCTTATAACACTATGTCACTCGTCCCAACTTCATGATTTAAATGCACCGTCTTTACGAGTAGTTTACGAGTAGGACCCCTTATCAAGCCACGATACCGAACGTCGCTTCGGAATAACGAAGAGGCACGAGGACTTCAAGTCGGCACCGCCTTTTCCAGTGATGCCAGTCCATCCGTGCGCGCCCATTCAATTCCGTTCCGGAGAACCGGCCTGTGAAGTTTACCAGAACATGGACTGTCAAGGTTTTCGCGGATTCTTGACTTCATATTCGAAATCAGAGACATGAGAAGGCCCCGGAACGACTGGAACAACCCAGTGTTTTGTCTCTCGGCTTTACCATCATGCTGTCTTCTTTAGGGCAAGTCCTTACAAAGCATCTCAATTCATAAGATCTGTCACAGACAATACGCGAACAAACTTACGAGATCCCGCTAACTCGCGTACATCTGAAGACGCGGCAAAGCAAACTAGAGAAGGAGAAAGTGTAAACATTGACAAATTAGCAAAAATGGTTCCACTTTTTGTTTAAATTAAATACAGGGTGCGGCAAAAGTTTGTGAGCCTAACTTTGCAGTATTGCAATTACAAAGGTACTGGTAGTTTTGATTTCAATTTTATGCCACATAATGCTGCGGTCATCCTCTACAGAATACACTTTATTTGGCTGAAAATGGCTGTTTTTGTAAGAATGGAAGTTACCAAACTAGTACTTTTGCAAAGCGAAAAAACCAGAATTTTTAATATTTACAATTTTTGCTGTAGCTAGAGATGCTGTTAATATTTTACAAAACTTCGATGCACACAACATAGAAGAGGCTTTGCGCTATTGTATCCTAACTTTGCTTTTGCCAGGAGCTGTTCTTGCATAAACGGAAAATAGAAGTTTGCGAATGTTACCTATGTGCCAGTAGAAATCCGTCTTCAGAACAAATTCAAAGCTATAGAATCATAGTTGCGATAGGGGGAGTGATGGATCTTACCCCCTTCACTTTATGGCCAAACTCCCGATGACCCCCTTCACCTGGGCTGAGATTGGTATTGTACTCTGAGAATAGGATTGTTACTAAAAGGTTTTGCAGGCTAAGTATCTCAAACAACAAGTACACTCACAAATTTACAAAAGAAACACTATTTATGTTATTTATATTATTTATTTATCCTCGTAGCATTCATTTGGAGAGCAGAAAGTGAGGACACAAAATCAGTTAATTTTTGAAGCACATGAAATCCCTCATATCTCGCGGCACAGAAGACCTAGAAAAAAGTCGACGGTCTACGTCGATTCTCCATGATCTCAGCTTTCGAATGGTATAAAGCATGTTAGGGCTGTTTTGCTTCCCGGCTCTAAAAATCATTTGCTCCGGTAACCGATAAAAGCCATTACATTGGTGGAGCTGGGTGGAGCAAGCTAATAGTAAATATCTCCACCCCCTTTTTGAAAACTGGTTAGTTTTTTCGCCCAGCAACCTATATACCATTCGAAAGCTCAGGAAAAGGGGATTCGAATTAGACCGTCGACTTCTTTCTAGCCCCCTCTACCGAGAGATACACCGCATTTTATCTGAAAACATGGTCATTTTCAACAGCAGATTCCTGCCAAATGAAGGCCTAATCACTGCTGATTATCTATCTGTATTAAAGAGCAAGTCTTCATTAACAAACGTAGACCGTCGACTTTCTCGTAACATCCATTTGGAGAGCAGAAAGTGAGGACACAAAATCAGTTAATTTTTGAAGCACATAAAATCCCTCATTTCTCGCGGCGCAGAAGACCTAGAAAAAAGTCGACGGTCTATGTCCATTCCCCATGATCTCAGCTTTCGAGTGGTACAAAGCATGTTAGGGCTTTTTTGCTTCCCGGCTCTAAAAATGATTTGCTCCGGTGACCCATTAAAGCCAACACATTGTACAGATCGTCCCGAAAGTTTTTGCGCACGATATTCAAAAATTCATAACTTCTGATTTTTCCAACCGATTTGACTGCTTTCACTTCCATTTGAAAGGGTAAGTCATGCTCTTTATAATGACATCTCAGCTGCTTAGTAATGGTCATCTGTTGCATAGATAGGAGCGATAGAAGAAAATAGGTCAAAATTTGAATTTTCTGTGTAGGGCCATGAAAAATCGGAGACTTGCAACAAAAATTGGAGTAGTCAGTATTGTAGGTTCCTTCACCAGCTCTTTCTATCAGTGCAAAGTTTGCGCTGATTGAGGGTCTCTATGAAAAGTTATGATTTTTGAGCAAGCAATACAAAAGGGCGAATTTGGTTTATTTTGGCATTTTTTAGGGAAATCGTAACTTTTCATAGAGACCCTCAATCAGCGCAAACTTTGCACTGATAGAAAGAGCTGGTGAAGGAACCTACAATGCTGACTGCTCCGATTTTTGTTGCAAGTCTCCGATTTTTCATGGCCCTATACAGAAAATTCAAATTTTGACCTATTTTCTTCTATCGCTCCTATCTATGCAACAGATGATATAAAGAGCATGACTTACCCTTTCACATAAAAGTAAAAGCAGTCAAATCGGTTGGAAAAATCAGAAATTATGAATTTTTGAAAATCGTGCGAAAAAACTTTCGGGACGACCTAATAAGAGCGAGGTGGAGCAAGTTAATAATAAAAAAATGTGCTGTGGATTGACATCGTTATCAGCACTAATGGGAACGTGAGCGAACGCCTCTATTTAAGCGTGCTTATCGTTGTTATATGTTCATGTTTTTTTTGGTAAAAAGTGCTCTTTTGATGACAGTTATGCCATCATTATTAGCGCACACTCAAAAAACTATGGGAGATTGGTGAATTTCCACACCTTCACGCAAAAACCCGCCCATTTCTGGAATCTATACTCTGTAAACCTAGTGCTGAAGAAGGTCACTTTCGTGAAATGCTCTAGGCTCACCTTACCTAATTTGTAGAGAATGGTTGGTTTCAATGAATCAAAAACTTTAAGACATTCAGAAGAATAACATGTTATTGAAATATCCCTCAATGTTTTGGAAAGGTTGGCAGTTTGAAGAGGAAACGGCAGGCAGAATACTTTACAAAATCGCAGATTACTCGCATGTGTTTCAGTTCCACAGCGAGGCAGAAGGAGAATTTTACGCCGACGAAAATGTTGTCGACATTGATACAGAGTTGACAATTGAGCGAAACTCTCTGATTTCCTGCATAAGGAATCTAAGCAGATTGTCTAGTTTCAATGAGGAAATGTCCAGGAAGTCCATTGCTGATCTTCAGGTTGCTGAAGAATTCAAGGCTGCTAAATTCACAAACATGGATATGAACAGAAGGAAGCTGTTAGTACAAAGCATAGCTACTGCTCTTAGATCCCGACTGGAGTGCGAACTCTGCCAACTCTGTGCTTTATGCTTTTGGAAGTTATTCGCCTTGTGAGATTATGACCTATGATATTGAAAAAAAACAATGCGCAGCATAGTATCTACTTTTTTCGGCTATTCCGCAGATGCTTTCAAAGAAAAAGTTGAGCAGCTTTCTCATCAGCTAACAGGACGTATGCCAGAGGAGGTGAAGCCAGAGTTCGACAAGGCCCAAAAAAGTATGCACTATTTCCTTCCTGTGTTGCGAAAGCATATGCGATCTGGCTCTTTTCCCAATACTTACCGCAAAAATTTGATGGACTTACTGGCAAAGCTAGTTTCCATTCCGACTAGCACGGCAGAGGTGGAGAAAGATATTTTCTATCTACTCTGTTATCAGAACACAACGCAGAAGTCGTACAACGATGGAGCATCTAAGCAATTACTTAAGGTTTGTCAACCTTCTACTAAACATATTGTTATCTAAAAACTTCATTTAAAGGATTGGTATAAGTGGTCCAGACAGAATGTCACCGTATGACTTTTTGAAATTTCCTAAAAGATGGTATGAAGAAACTGGTCCTACCTGCTGGCTTTCCTGGTGCTACCAGAGGGCCAGGAAAAAAATCACAAAAGCGCTTGAAGAAGAAGAAAGTTTCAAATCCATTTTCGACTCAGAACGCTTTTGCACGCAATTCTACTTCTACTCCGATGACCTTTTGGAGGAAGAAGAAGATTTTTCAGGCAGCGAACTTGTTGTCTCTGACGTTAGCGATAGTGATATTGTTGGTGATGATGTGCAGGGATTGAAGTTGCTCCTAACTTGTACATCTTTTGGGATAAACCTTATTGCTTTCGTTTTTTGTTGATGCAATGAAACAGGAGCACAGATCTTCATAAAGTTAATTTTTTCAAATTTTTAATTTCTTTTAAAATTTTTTGATTTTTTTCAATTTGTGCTCAAATAAGGTACAAATTAGAGCTCTTCATACCACGCTTTTCTACCTTTTTTCTCTTCCTCCCCCCCTAGACTCACATACCCCCTTCACCCTGGAAGGTCGGGAACAGCGGAGACCCCCTTCACCTGGGGAGAGCCTGGCTCCCCCTATCGCACCTATGTATAGAATGCTCAACAGGCACTGGGATCAAGGCTGTATTTTTTGCATACGTCTTCTAAATTAGAATCTATTGAAAGAATCTATTGAAATTCGGCCATGAGAACACTTTTTATACTGCTTAGACGATAATTTTAAGTTTTTATTCATGCAATTGTAGCCAAAATTCCGGTATGCAACGTACACATGCTTCTAATTGAAAATCCAATATTTTTATTCCTAAGTAATGCAAAAAATTCTTTTGGAAATATGTTGTAGATAAAAGCTTGCCCTATCGTGCTGCACACCTGCCAAGATAAAAGGAGCAGTTAGTGTGAAGGCGTGGGGCAGATTTCATTACGAGTATCTGCGTGCCGCGAAGGTGGACTTGCCGAGATTTTGTAGGGCCGCATAAGGCCAAAAGAGGCAATTCTGCAATTTAAGAATTGGTCTGAATCTGCAACGGTTCGAATTATGTGTGCGCCAAATTTCTCGTTTCTAGGTGCTTCCCTTCCCATTTTATATGAAAAAGTACTAGGCTCCCAGACTTTTGCCGCACCCTGTAAAACCTATAAGCATGTGAAATCCTACGAGTTAGAAGTGGAAAGCATAGGGTGTGTTTAACATTCCTAACGGTCAAAAGATCTTATCGTTTAAGAGTAAAGCAATTTTTACTTTTTGCCAAGACGCATGCAGGGCACACAGCTCAGCGCTGCCTTTGAGTACATTAACACACACAGTGACGAAAAGGAATAAAAGAAACCAATATTTTAACTCAACAATTATTTGAAGTTTTAGTCATTTTTGATGTTTTTGGCAGTGGCAAAAAAAGGATACATTTTAGACATCTTTAACTAGGGAAGCATATTACGCTTGTAAATAAAACGAGCCATGTTTTAGGCCGAACAATCTGCGGCTTGGTAGTTCAACAACAAGACGAGGTGTACGACTAATTGTAGTTTGAAAGCCATTTGTGGAAGTTCACTTCTGTGGCAATCCAGAGAATTTAATGAGTTTCGGACAGTTCAATCACTCATTACTACGATGCAAACCTATCAGAAATATGTTTTTCTTTGCCTGCGGCAAGCGCTCAAAGAAAAAGCAACTGCGGCTTCAAACTGATACCTGTGGTGGTAAGAAGGGTACAAGACCCTGAAGACCTGATGAAGCACTTCGCCGCTTTGCCAATATGGCAGACATACTCATCAGCGATTGAGAAGCTTCGTGGAGTAATCATAGTTCAGATATGTCCGAGAAACTTTGAAGCAATTGATTCATGGAGCATCCATTTCTCGTAGACAGGAGTGAAGACGCGGTAGTATTGTAGTAGTATTGTAGCCGAGATATCTTGTATAGATTTCCTGAAACCATCTGGCACAAGTTATACAGAGGAAAGTCGCATTATAATGCCTTCGATATCCTCAACACCAGTGTGGATATTGTTTTGAATTACAACAGAAAAATGGGAGACACTCCTTTCAAGCATACGAACCATCACGACACAAGCATTGATAGTCGAACTGGAGCAGGAGAAAGGATGTGCTGAGCAGTCTCAGATTTGTGCAAATAGCAATCACATTTGCAAGTTACTTGAAACAGCAAAGAATCATTCAGATCATCACAAGTGCATGTACGCTGCACGAAGCCTGCGTATTGCACAAGGAATCTACAGTCTTAACAGTCTTAGGGCCGCATGCACTAACCTCCCCGCTGGGGAGGGGATCGCAGCTTAAAAGAAAGCTTTATATTTCGAAACTCCAGATACCTGGATTTCACATTGTGTACCTATCCGTAAGTATTCCTACTACCCTTCACTATGAACATGTTGAACAGGAGCGAGAAGCTGTATAAGCCGCATTTTCCAGCTTTCGTATGATCCCTGATGATCCCCGGCGCTTTTCTTGAAAGTCATTTTTCTTTCTCCGAAGTTAACGAAAACCTTTTAAAGTTGTACTGAACATCTAACACAACAGTGCTAAGCATGTTGCTGATGAGAACAAATGAGTTTTTGAAAAGTCGAATTTTTGGTAAACCTCAAATTTCGGCCTGTGGACCATCGAAAATTTCATGACTTCAAAACATCATTTGTCAGGGCTCAGCAGAGGTGGCGCTCTCACAGGCTGGATGTCGTTTTCTTGAGAGAAAAGCAAAAGGGAACGCGTAACCTTCCCAGGGGTGGCTCCCGGCACAGAGCTAACCTTAGTAGGCCTTATTCCAACTCCGACATCGTTTTACCAATAACATGCAGCTTAACACGTTAAAAACATGACGTGCTTAGATCCGTGTGTTCAAGATTCGAACGTGTTAAAACACAATCTTTGTGCATAAAAAATAAATAATCAGTCCGTTTACAACTGGTAAGCAATATTGAGCCACCAAATTTAGTGTGTATCTCCGCGGCGATGATCAGAAGGAAAGTATGAAAAATTATGAAAAAATTATGTGAATGAAAGGAGCTGTAAGTGTTTTTCTAATTTAGGTTGCTCCCGCGCAACCTGGGAGCACCCTGGGGTTGCGCGGAACCAAACAAAGTCATAATTTTCTTCCTTCTTCACATAATTTTTAAAATTTTCTTACGTAAGTCTATTCTTCAGTTCAAGCGTCATCTACGAATACTTTACCTTACCCCAATTTTCGTCTCCTGTGCTTTGCTAGGGCCCTTGAATGATCAAAAAACCCGCCTTTTTCCACGTGCTGCTGTTTTATCTCCAATTTCCCTGTCTATTCTTAACATCCATTTGCTCATCGTTCGCTGCCGGTTGTTAACCTTACTTTTACAAATATCACAAAAGGTATTCGTAATCTTCTGCGATGTCAAAGGGGATTTCGTTTTCAAATTTCTCAAATGCCACCTTCTGCTGGGCCCTGTCATTTGTTCTTATCAGCAACATGCTTAGCACTGTCTGGTTAGATAATCTGCACAACTTTGGAGGTTTCGTTAACTTCGGAGAAAGAAAAATGACTTTGAAGAAAAGCGCCGGGGGTCATCAGGGATCACACAAAAGCTGGAAAATGCGGTTCGTACAGCTTCTCGCTCCTGTTCAACATGTTCATAGTGAAGGGTAGTAGGAATACTTACGGAAAGGTACACAATGTGAAATCCAGGTATCTGGAGTTTCGAAATATAAAGCTTTCTTTAAAGCTGCGATCCCCTCCCCTTGGGAAGCTGCCACTTGTGCGCCAGCATTTCAAGTGGAGACACAATAATCTTTGACAAAGAATATTGGGATTACCAAAACATTGCAATAGTGATTATCTTTAGTGCCCAGCGAAGGTTCATATGGCAGAACACGAGTTCGTAGAGCTCATGAACATATTAGTGCTTAAAGAAAGCTCAATACTGACCTGCAGACAGCAAATTTCGCAGATGCAGTCGTTTCGTCGCAAACAGGATTGACGGTGGCTCAGGATACGCTTACCGAAAAAAGTGTGCTCTTCGATATGATAATTGGAAGATCTTCTAAAACTCAAACAACTCAAGCTCAGACAGAAACACTGCTCTAGCTCCCTTCAGCAGCGTTTACAAAAAGTACACATCGAATGTACAGGAGGATCTTCTAAGCGTATGCTGAAGAAACAACGAGATCCGAACGAAAAAAAGGAAGAACGTATAGCCACTTCCATCAACCGCGCAGCTAACGCAGGACAACATTGGTTGACCGAAGCTTGCGCCTTATCGAGCTCCTCTCCCAATGCTTTGACAAGGACTGTATAGAACCAGTCACATCGAAAACACTTGAGATAAACATGATCGGCTTGTTGAAGAATAAAGGTGTGAGGAACGAACACCTCAATTAGGCATCGCCTTCGCGGACCACTGGTCCCAACACGACGCACAACAGGAGAACGAAAGGACCAGCAGCCCGCAGAGGCGATGCCTAATTGAGGAATTCATTCCTCTACCCAGAATAAAGCATCATAGATCTCATTTACAACAACGTCGACTACCAAGAAGTCAGTATTCAAAAAAGATTCCGATGGCTTAAAATCAACGAGGAAATTTTCATGCGGACGAGTAGATGAGATTGGAAGGTAAATCAATTACGAAGCAATTTGAGAACCCGCAGCACCGTCTTCGTATGAAGTTGGAAACATAACATGTTTACTTTACAGGGCTTAACATAATTAGAATGCATAAAGATTTTGATATTTTTCTGTTTATCGTTCGCTTATGAATATCTCCTTAGTGTAAAGCTTTGACTACATTTGTGCTTCACAATATTCTATTTGCTCACTCGAAGTGCTGATAATTTGTGTATCATCAAACGGCAACATGTATTCCTAATCTTCATCACCAGGTATTTTTAGTAGTCAACGTTAAAGGTGGTGACTTGTTAAGATTCTCATCAATTTCTGCTTCTTGCCTGCTTGCGAGGAGCGTTTGAGATTTATATATCATGCCACCGAATTTCCTTACACTAATTTCACGCGTATAGGACGCGGCAAAGTTTTTTCGTAAAGTCGAACAGCACAAGCACGCCCAAAGACTTTGCGACCAAAAAACTATTTACAGTGTTGCACAGTGCCTGATAGCATTGTGAGGCATAAGTCTCGACTTTGAAACACAACGAGGAGGCTGAGCGGCACGGAAAAACCGAAAAAGGTGCGTCTTATATGCGTGAGCCCATATGCACGTACATCCCCGCGGAGAGGGGAGAGAATCTGAGAGGGGAATCATATCTCGCTAGTCTATATATCTTTCTTCTTCTTTTTCTGTCTTGCTTTTCAGGGTTTTTGTACACTGATACTTGCGCATAACGGATGTCAGGTTACTGCCATATAAGACTAGATATTCACTATCTCGTCTGGTCCCCTGGGGATCCCCAGGACATCACCTCACATTTTAAAGTCATTTATCTTCCTGAAAACTTTATGAAAATGCTCTAAAATTGTACTGAGGATATACTACAGCATTGCAACAGGTTTATGGTAGAAATGAGCAAAATCGCAAGATATCAAAATCTTCGATGAACCGCTGCTCGCGAGCCAGGGATTATCGAAAAAATCAGAACCTTCAGATTCCATTTCTTCTGTCGAAAACATGCTCAGCAGTATCCTAGTTCATCTTCAGTACAATTTTGCAGCGTTTTCATCGCTTTTCCAGGAAGAAAATGACCTTGAAAACGTGAGATGATCCCCTGGGGATACCCAGGGGATGAGAGGAGATAATGAATATCTAATCTTGTATAGCAGTAACCTGGCATCCGCTATGCGCAAGTATCAGTGTATGAGAAACCATAAGCAAGATAGAGAAAGAAGGAGAAAGATAGTAGACTAGCGAGACATGACTCTTCCCCTCTTAGATCCCCTCCCCTCTCCGCGGGGATTTACGTGCATACGGGCCTTAGGGGACTAATAGTTCACGTTTATACCCAAAGACTATCTCCTTATTCGCTTATACTTGAACACGAGTTCATCACTGAATGGTAACCAGGGACGGTATGTATCAGGTTGTCCCATAAGTTCCGTCCGTTTAAACTTTCGATCGCAATAAGTCATGAACTTCTTGGTTTTAGGCAGGTTGCAAGGTATCATTTGATAGAGCAAAGCAAGCTCTACAAAATGCGCTTCTCATTTTCGCATCATTTCAAATCCATCTCGAGTTTGAAGCCAAAAACCAAAAAGATCCAACCGCCCGAAAAAAAAAAGGAAAAATCGTAACTCCGTTTAGAAGAACCCTAGAAAATTTCTAACTTGCTCACAGATAGCCTATCCACATCACACATTTACGTATACTGTTGCTGTATTTTTTCCTTGAGTAGAAATCGAGAAAACGAAAATTTTCATGTTTTTGCCAAAGTGATGCTGTGCTGTTCTCACACTAGTAGTTGTATACTACAGACCAGTACAAGTACAGACACAAATTTTCAGCGCTTTACAGGCTTTAGTTCTCGAGAAATAATCGTTTTAAGACGGGACACCCGACTGTACGAAGCTGCATTCGATGTTTCTCGAATACTAAAGCCTATGGAGCGCTGAAAATTTGTGTCTGTACTTGTACTGGTCTGTAGTATACAACTACTAGTGTGAGAACAGCACAGCATCACTTTGGCAAAAACATGAAAATTTTCGTTTTCTCGATTTCTATTCAAGGAAAAAATACAGCAACAGTATACGTAAATGTCTGATGTGGATAGGCTATCTGTGAGCAAGTTAGGAATTTTCTAGGATTTTACTAAACGGAGTTACGATTTTTTCTTTATTTTTCGGGCGGTTGGATCTTTTTGGTTTTTGGCTTCAAACTCGAGATGGATTTGAAATTGTGCGAAAATGAGAAGCGCATCTTGTAGAGCTTGCTTTGCTCTATCAAATGGTACCTTGCAACCTGTCTAAAACCAAGAAGTTCATGACTTATTGCGATCGAAAGCTTAAACGGACGGAACTTATGGGACAACCTGATATCAATCGCCCGTCCGAGTAAGCTAACCGGACAGGTTGTTTCCGTTTCACAAATCGGTGCTCTGAGAATCTGTGTTCTTCCTTGTTTGTTCATCTTTTGGAGGCTCCACTACCCTAATATTGTAGCACAATGATAACAGCACTTCGCTGTATAAGCTGAGATAATTCGTTGTTTGGATGAGAACGGGATCTCCCACTTATCGCTCTTTCGAAGTTATTTATATCCGCAAAAACTCATTGAAAACGTCACAGAGTTTTGCTGTCGATATATTACGGTAGTGTTACGCAAGTTTATGAAAGAAATAAGTGAAAAATCAAATTGACAAAGTCTTCGATGAACCTATGCTCGCTAGTTGGGCTTCACCGGAAAACTCAAAACTTGCTCATTTCATCTTTGCTACCAAAAACGTGCGTAGCACTGTCGTAATAAATCGATAGCAAAATTCTGTGACGTTTTCATTGAGTTTTTGCGGATATAAATAACTTTGAAAGAGCGTGATCAATGAGAGATCCGGTTCGGGATCCTACAAACAACGAATTACCCCAGCTTATACAGCAAAGTGCTGCTACTCGTTGTGCTACAATATTAGGGTAGTAGAGCCTCCAAAAGATGAACAAAAAGGAAGAACACAGATCCCCAGAGCACCGAGTTATGAAGCGGAAACTACCTGTCCGGGTAACTTACCCGGACGGGCGATTGACACATACCGCCTCAGGAGCCACGACAAGCCTCGGCCCCTCCTTCGTTCAATATTTTTTATACATTTCGACTGTGCATGAGTCAGGTCGGCTACTATCTGCTTGAGGAGTCTTGACTGTATTAGAGGTCGCTCCCTGGTTCGGTAACCAGAATCGTCTGTTGTTGATTAGATCGACACCACAGTGTCAGAATACACTTGATGCCCACCAAAAATGCAGTAATCAGCTACTCTATGCTCAAGTACTGAATCCCGACTTGCTAGGTCGTGGCAGAGCAGTATCATTGTAAAACGTCACAAAGTTTTCCTGCAGCATACATTTGTTCAAAGAATCTGAAACTGCCCAAAATTTTTTTGAAAAATTTTCTGAATGTCATTTTCGCATGTTTTTCTTTTACAAAGAGAACATTATCGTGTCTGTGCTACACTTAAAAATACTCAAATTCATCTACATGAGATTCAAGCTCGGCAAGAGCTGGCATCTAGAACTTGTATGGAGCTAATCGCAAAATTTTGACGAAGTTCCCTCTGTGTCGAACTAGGTGAAGAATGCGTTTATTTATGCTCTATAAGCGATCGATAATCACAGAGAAGCGGGTGCAATTGAACCAAGATTGTTTCACCACTGGGAACTTTCTAGGGTCTTGAAAAACAAAGAAAAGAAGTATGTAGTCTTTCTGGTACTGTTAGGTGATTCGGAAAGTTTTTTCGCTTTTTGCGCCTTTAATATTGGTGCCATGTTTTAAGAGAGTGCCAGAGGGCTGATAGGGGTTGCTATATATGAAATTGTAGATGAAGTTTTCTGGTTTCTGAGGATCCCACCGAAGTTGCAGAAAACGCTTTGTAGGGAGTTTACGTGGCTATAAATCCGACATATGAAAACGCGATTTTCGAATAATTGCACTCTTTAAGGTCAGTCTTGAGTGTAAGGCAGTCAAAGAAGCCATCATCATTGTTCGCAATGCATTTGCTAAGGCCACGTCTTTCTTGACATTGGTTGGAGTCTGTTTCAAAAAGTCCAGATCTAGAGAAGCGAAAGCTAATGTTCCGCACTGTTTTGGAAGGTGTTCCTGCCATATAAACGAGTATCTCAAAGGGTCCTTTAGAGCAAATCGCAAATATAGCTGCATAAAACTATGAGCAGGCCTTGTAGTGTCATATAGCCCCATTTGAAGCCACCATTGCTGAAGCTGCAAGACCAAAGAATATTAGTGGCATACATCTCACAAATTGTCACACTCGCAGATTGAGGGCGCGTTGACTCTGCTTTCGTTTCTCATAATTTAACGGAGCAATTCTTTTTTGGCCTGAATTGATAACTACAACAAAAAATTGACCAAGTACAGCTAAAAGAAGCATCTATGTGGTAAATCATTTAGAACAAGCATTGCAAGCATGGCCATGAACAGTAAGTAACAGTAACAGTCATTACAAAAGGTTTACTCAGTTCAACGTAATCCTGCTAGTCTTGCACGCTATAAATTTGCTAAGATGTGGTTTTGGTGTAAGAGCAGAGCAGTATGATACCGCTCTAAAAACCGTTTGTCAAAATTTCAAAACTGAGTAGACTTGCACGTATAATCTATGAAAGGTGCCATCCTCGCCCTGACGCCGCCAAACCACATGTAAGAAAAGTGGCCGTCACAAAAGGGGTTGACTGCACACCGAGGTTCCTGTTCATTTTTCGAACTCCATGGACCTTCCTTTACCAGCCACCAAATTTTCCAATTCCTCGGTGCCTATTGAAAAAATAATAGGACCCAATAAAAATTAGCTTGTCAAGAATGCCTTTTTAGGTTTTATTGGTTCCCCTATGATGATTTCGTAAGAAAAAAGCACATGAACACTACAATAATGTTATCAGAATGCTGCTAAACACAATGAAATTTATTTGGAAGAAAAAGATGGGATTTGGAAAGAGTTGTGCTCGTTTGAATTTGAAGGTGCGAAAACAAAAATACTTTCCGAATGACCTAATAGTATGTAGCTTATAATATGCAGATAACATCCAAGTATAAGAAATCGAAAGATAACTTGGCCAAGGTTTCGGCACCAACTCAGCTCTGCCCGAAATCTTGCTTGAATTAAGCTAGCTGGAACACTTTCACTTCCAGAGAAAATTATCATGCCTTCATTCGTGTAGATTGTATGAAATCCACAGCCCTATTTGTGAGTTCCTCATACGCGCATGTGTACCAAATTTCGTGTCATGCTATTCTGTTCAGTGTAAACAATCCGTTTATCAATTCAAACAGAATATTTATTTCCGCGTTATGCGCGGTTGAACCATGTCACACGACCAGGCCTTTTTCAAGTTGTTCGCAATGAGGACTCCTGAGGACGATTTATGGCACAAGAATTTAGTAACCATACTTTGCAATTTGGAAAATTTGCTGCGGCCGCAAATACAAAATTCTCCTTACTTTTTTCTCGCGTACTCAGGTTCTTTTGTTGACTGTGCCGAGTTGCGTAGTTGGCCTAAAACGATACGACGAGAGTTGCTAAGCCCGTATTACGCTTCAGCGTAACTTGAGTAGAAATAATCGCATGAATTCAGATCGATCCTGAAAAACAGCGGGAATGACAAGATATGATGAAGCGGACAAAATGAAGGAGTGATGTATTTATCTTGGGAAGAGCGCAACGGAAATATTCTTGCTTTTACTTTCGAATCCGTCGCTCTTCGAGTTGTTATACTAAATGCGTGGCGGGACCAAATAATGTTGATCTAATCGCTGCTCATTGTCAGAGAAATGCAGAAGTTGTATCCACATTTCGAAAGTACGTTAATTTATACTTGTATATTTAGATTTCTATTATTGTGTTTTCTTTCTTCAAACACTGTAGACAATTTTTTTCTGTAATCCTCCCCCCGCCCTCCCATCCAAATTGTTGGTTTGCAGAGTATGGCCGAATTGTCGCGAGAAATGATTTTCTGGTCATTATATTCAGACAGACTGCATCGTAAATGGTTTTACATGAGCCAACGATAGGTAAACACTTTGAGTGATTACAAAGACAGCTTTTCCTCCTTTGAAGTGGGCTTTCGAAGTGGATTGAAACCGTTGTCAGTATCAGCATGCAAAACTTCAGTTAATCTTTAAAAACCTTGTCTCAAAACTGTCAGACAGATTTGATAAGATCAGATAGAGCGAGCCTTTTGCTCGGCAAGACTTATTTACCTTCCTGACTTTCTAGAGTCTTTAACATTTTTATCAAACGTATGGCAAAAAGACCCTATAGTTATACATCAATTCACAAATAGCTAGTATAATAGATTAGCTTCTTCTGATGTAATTTTGGGACGTAGGTACAATAATGCGAACAAGGTGGCGAATCATTGCGATTATCAGAATCGTGCAAAATTCGTTTTTTTTTGTAGATAAATGAGAGCCTTTATGCAAGAAAACCTTTTGTCGTCGCGTTATTTGTTATTCTGTGAAGTTGGAGAAACATATCACGAAATGTTGCTTGGAAACGCGTAGAGTTGACTAGAAAAGCTCAAGGGATTGCATAAACTTCTTTATGATTCAATAGGTATGTAAATGTTTGCTCCTTTTTTTGAAAAATCACGCATCGAGATTTTAAAATTGATAAATTGTCTGATGGTTATCCAATTTTGTGTAGTTCTTATCGTTAATTATCTGGTTCAAATCTCATAGGATAGTGAGAGCATGGGCAATGATTGTTCCTATGGCATAAGTAGAATAATATTGCACAGTTCTTGGCTTGCTGGACAATCAGTGTTAAAGATAAGAAGAATTCTCAAGCTATACTAATCTCTAAATAATTCGTTGGAGATAACAAAACTGACCTTATGTGACACTACAACTAATTAGGCGTTTTCACCACTGCTCTACCAATAATGGAGTGTCATAATACAGTATAATTATTTTCCACGTACTCTCTTCTTTAAACCTGGGCATGTTGTATCGGATATTGTGTATTGTTCTTTTGCAAACCAGGTTTGTGGTGGATCTTTATTTTACGTTTCAACTAATATCGTCTTCTTCGGAGATCTGAAAAAGAATTGCGATGATATTATCTGTTAGTCTATACAACCAAACGCCTCATCAGACTTTCGTCGTTTGAACCTCGTCTCGGCGCGACGTGCCGAGAAACAATCCAAAATAGATTCACCAATCCCTAATCCACCTTGTCAGTAGTCCGCACAGATGTGACGGACATCACTGTGGTGCTCAATGAGTCAAGGACTATATATACTGTGCGGTTTAAGGTCACATAATGACTATGCTGGGTTCATACTAATTCCCATGTTCTGAAACTGTTCCCGCACAGTTCTCGCACTGTGCTAGAACTGTGCGGGAACAGTTACCGAACTGTGCTGCATGCGCTGCAGCCGCCCCGCACCGTTTTGAACGGCGTGAGTTGGAGAATTTTGACCGTTCTTAACGGTTTTTCTTTTAGATTTCTCTCATTTTGGCCTTATTCCTCCACCCCGCTTCCCTTTTTGATCAGCAGAACTTCGAGCTCGAAGCGGGGTTGAAGAATGAGCGCTTTTCTGCTCTGTGTGTGCGACAAAACATGTGTTCTAGTGCTCGTCCATTCTCTTTTCGCTATTTTTGCTCAAAAATACTTCATTTGTTCCAGGAAGCGGCTGCGTCGTTTTCATAGCCATCTGCCACGAATTAAGGAATAGGAGCAATTTTGAAACTGTATAAATTGGAACTTAAATCTTTTTTGATGAGTTTCGTTTTTGGGCGTTTTCAGCCCGTTTCCTTTTTCCATATCGTTGCTTCTTCGTCCCTTCTTCCAACCCGCTTTTCCTTGTGATAAGAAAAGCTGCGAACTTGAAACGGAGTTGAGGACTGGACGGTGTTTTGCTTCATGTATCCGGGAAGATGGGTCTGCGTACGCTCGTCCGTCTTCTCTGCCATTTTTGTGCAGGCCTCCATGTGTTCTAGAGACCTTACCTGTCTATATCGATTTCAATACAGACGAGAGACTACGCAGCGCCTTTCTAGAACACATGAAGTAGGTCTGAAAAGAAATAGCGGAGAGAGAATGGACGAGCACCAGAACACACGTTTTCGCATACGTAGAGCAGAAAAGCGCTCATTCTTCAGCCCCGCTTCGAGTTCGAAGTTCTGCTGATTAAAAAGGAAAGCGGGGTGGAGAAATAAGGCCAAAATGAGAGAACTAAAGGAAAAACCGTTAAGAACGGTCAAAATTCTCCCTCCCACCGTTCAAAACGGTGCGGGGCGCCTGCAGCGCATGCAGCGCAGTTCGGGAACTGTTCCCGCACATTTCCAGCACAGTGCGAAAACTGTGCGAAAACAGTTCCAGAACATGGGAATCAGTATGAACCCAGCCATAAGAGGCAAGAGATCAGTCGTTATCGTCACGCGCTCATTTTTATTGTTCATGCTTGGATTTCCGGCGTAGATCAACGCGGCCTCTAGCATTTTTCGTGCTGAAATCTCGACCTCCTGCGCTAGAATTGTGCACTTCACGCTAAACTCGTCACAGTGTGCCTCAATCACAATTTTAGCGCAGGAGGTCGAGATTTCAGCACGAAAAATGCTAGACGCCGCGTTGATCTATGCCAGAAATCCGGACATGAACAACAAAAATGAGCGCTTGACGATAACGACGACTGATCTCTTGCCTCTTATGTCATTATGTGACCTTAAACCGCACAGTATATATAGTCCTTTGACTCACTGAGCAACCTCAGTGATGTTCGTCACATCCGTGCGGACTAATGACTTCAAGGTGGATTAGAGGTTGGTGAATCTATATTGTTTGTTTGATTGTTTCTCGGCATGTTGCGCCCAGACGAGGTTCAAACGACGGAAGTCTGATGAGGCGTTTGGTTGTATAGACTAACAGATAATATCACCGCAATTCTTTTTCAGACCTCCGAAGAAGACGATATTAGTTGAAACGTAAGGTCAATAAAGATCCACCACAAACCTGGTTGGCAGAAGAACAATCGATTTGAGTAATTAATTCAGCCGATTACATTTTATATGGAGAAAAGGTGATAGCGCCCATTTCTATCGCAAATATCACACGACGCATCTACATACTATAAAGTTTTGGTTTGTTATTTACTTATATTGAAATAACCACAAACTAGCAAATCCATTCCTAACAATCTGAGTGTCTTAGGACTCACCTTGAAACTCTAATTTCAATTATGTTTATCTTCTGCAAAGCGATTATATGGGAGCAGTTACGAGTCAATAGTTTGGTTGTACTCTTTTCTTGAAACCTCGCCATGTCATATGATTATGATCTTGTTATGTCATTACGAGATTTGGTGAAGCCTTTTGAAACGGCCTTACGTTTCGACTTATCGTCGTCTTCAGAGGCCTCAGCGCCGCATTACCGATGGTGCACGTGGTACCATGCAACCCGTTAGTAGTGCTAGTCATAAGTGTTTGAATCAGATTATGCGAGTCCCAACGGTACAGTTAGCTAAAAGCAGTCTGAGGGCTCGTGATCACAGCGGATAATGAGTACTTTCATTGATAAAAAAAAGCACGTTTAGCAGAAACCTAAATAGGTGTTTTTAAAACGTTCTTGTTGACAATTGCACTGCAAAGTAGTTGACAGTACCACATATTCAAAGCTCATAATGCCTTTCAGGTAGTAGCTTGACAAATAATCATGACTTATAATAAGCGGCTTAATCTGAAGTTGTGTGGAGTTTGTCCGTTACGAAATTACAGTGAGGAATGATTTACGATACTCAACATCATTTGAGGTTAAGATAGCGAGTATGGTTCATTTTCAACTACGGCTCACTTTGCAATAAACCGAACAATGATTTGAGAGAAGCTCTCAGAAAGTGAGTTTACCACGGTTCACGATGCCAGTGCACCTCTGCGAAGCAGAGGTGAAGCACTGGTAATTATATATTTGAAATCAGCGTTTCACGGCAAATAAAAAAAGAAAAGAAAATTACCTAATTTCCGTTTCGTTCCTATCACTATACGGAAAGTAGGTAAGCATACGATCTTCCCGGAACTCATCAGTAGTGAAGGAAGATCGTAAATCATATATAAAAAAAACAAAAACAAAAACAAATAAAGGAAGATAAACTAACCTAAATTATAATAATGTAGTTGCTTGATCCATTGGATGGCATAGAGTAACCTATAATTTAAAAAAAAACAATAAATAGTTGGTATATATTGTAAGCAAAGCACAAGTATCGAGAAAACGTGTATCTATGTAGTAAGTCTGTTAAGATAACTTTCAAAATTGAAAGTTCCCGCTCGGTGAAGGATGTCAAATACCAGAAACAGACTAGAGCATGTTTTCTGCATTATCCTCAAAAGACAACTCTGTAACTGTGGTGTGTGACAATTGTTCTTAAGAGTATGTAAACTGATGTCAGAAAATTGATCTAATTACATTGAGTATTTCTTCATCTGTACCTTTACAGCAGTACTTAGTCACTATAAATTTGTTTTTGTGAAGACATTTGAACACTGCACTCATTATAGTTCCTTCATCATAACCGCATTCCAAAAGTTGGTGTTTAAGTTTGTGAATTCTACATATGAAGTCTTCTTTCAAAAAGCAAGTACGAGCAATTCTGAGTGTTTCTGTGTATATGGTAGCTTTTTTAACATTAATAGAAATGCAAGAAGTCATATGTGGAAATCTAATTACACTATTCTGAAAGCTATCGGTTTTATTATATAGCTTAGTGTAAATTTTGTTGTTTAGTATTTTTAATTCTAAATCTAAATAACAGCAACTAAATTGGTTTGGATTTGTAGTTTCAAATTTCAAAGAATTTTCATAGACTTGGATCAAGATATTGTTTATGTCAGACTGTTGCATATTATGTATGATAAGTATATCGTCCATATATCTAAAAGGACAGAAATGTTTACCAATCAGATTATCTTTAGAGAACTTATATTCGAAGTAGGAGAGTGTCAAATCTGCTAGAAGAGGACTGGCATTTCCACCTTGTGGTACACCGTTGGTTTGGACATAAAGGTTGTCTGAGAATCTGCAATAACTGTTGACTAGCAAGGAGTTAACTAGATGTAGTAGGTCATTAATTTCATAGTATCTGTAGCAATGATACTTTCTGTCATTGCTATAAAATATTTTATTATAACCATTACTAGCTATGTATTTCTTATTAGAATTTTTAAAGCATAACTTAAATATTTCCTTAATGTTATTAATGATAAGTCTGTGTTTTAAATTAGTGAACATGTCGTTAAAATCAGCTGAGTAAAGTTTCATATTGTTAAATTGCAAATGATTTAATGTGTGGCTAATATTTATATCATCAATTGACCAATACCCTATGTGGCTTTTATTTCTAGTCCTAATGGCATTAACATAATTTCTAAAGTGTTGTTTAACAAATACAAGAATTTTACTAAGTTCTATGGATATTGGCTTCATACTACTGCTATGAGCTCCAGTTATAAATCTAAATTTGATAGGATTTTTATGAAGTTTAGGTATACAATATATTACTGGTAAAGCAGCTTTGTCTAACTGTTTCACGTTGAAGCTCCTGCATAGCTGTGAGTGTTTATCAATAATATCTTGCTGAGTTTTTCCAGTAAGAATTTTATATGTTTGTTGTATGTTCCCAAATGCTTCAAGGTTGCGATTATCTAAATGCGTTCCCATTTCCCTCATCAAAATTTGGAGGTAATATTTTTTACAAGTAAAACTATAGTTATTACTAGCTTTATCTATTGGACTTATTATAAAGTTATTTTTTAATTCAGTTATCAATTTTTTGAATAATGAAATATTATGATCATAGAGAGAATGCAAATAAGGTTTTAAAGCTTTACGAATTTTTCTTTTTAAGGTATCATACAAGTTTGTGACTAGATGCGTATTGATCTTATACGTATTTTTGATTTTTTGTACGTAATTTGTGACTGTCTGTTCTATCCAGATATCAAAATCATTTTTGCTAAGATTTTCATGTTGTCTATATTTAGTACCTTTTTTAAGTATATCAATAAGTGTTTGGTTTTTGACTATTGTAAGGTCTCCAGTGACTATGTGTTTGTGAAAAGAGTCAACATAACTACGGTATTCTTGTTTGCTACAAATACATTCTGAATTAATTATCATAGTCAACTTTTCTTTGTTTAGATCTCTGAGAACTTTGTTATAATTGAATAGTAGTTTAGAGAATGGTTGGCAATAGTTATATATAATAGTGAACGGTTTTATTTTTATATTAGTATTGTTGCTCAACATTCCTTTTATTTCTTTACAATTGATAATTCTTTTGAGATTGATTTTATCTAAAATCTCATGTATGTATTTGGTTTTTAGAATAATCGACTCTTTGTTAAATTGTTTAGTTTCTTTACATGTTCCAAATTGAAATTTACATAAAATGGAAATCAGCAGTTGCCTGTTCTCTTCGACAATATCTGTTAAAAAGTTAGTGGTATAGCATAATTTAATTATTTTATTTATTAACGACTTCTTCATATTACTAATATATCTATACAATTCTACGCTATTTTCTACGTTATTAATTTTGGTTTTGATTTCTGTTGTACTAGTGTTTCTACTTTTCTTATTTCTTTTTTGGTGCGTACTCCTGATTCGTTTCTTTAGTATTTTGAGATTGAAATATGGGTGATTGGGTTTGTAAGCTAAGGGGTTGTTGATATTGGATATGTTACCATACCCTTTGATATTATCATTGAATCCAAATGGGTAGGCTGTCATCAATAGTTTTGTCCAAAATAATTCTTTATCTGTTAGTATATTTTTATCATTATTTTCTTGACAGTTGTCCAAGATGGTGAATTTGATCAATCTTTTTTTACATGTATCGCTGAAATGTTTGTAAAGATAATTATCTATGACGTTCTTTTTTGAATGGTAGAGGTGCTCATTTATTCTGTTTTTGAAATTTCTAGTTGTTATTCCAACATATTGCTTATTGCATTCACCACAAGTAAGACAATATATTACGTTTTCAGATTCACAATTGGCATGTTTATTAGCATAAGTATTTATCTTAAGTCCCGTCACTGAAGACCTTATGTATGTTTTATTATCTATAACATTACAGTATTTACAATTTTCTTTACATTTTGTTGATCCCTCCGATATACCAAAATTATCAAGAATATAACCTTGTCTTCCATCCCTACTTTTAAAGAATTGCTGAACTTGGTAATAATTAGAACCGTTTATATTGATATTTTGCACTGACCTTAAGATCTAAGCAAAGTGGAAGGTCCACTCCACAAGGCAGAGGAATGGTTGATTCGGTAGGGCTGCTACCAGGGTTCTGGCAAACCCTTGATTCTATAGAGTATGTACGGTATATTTACTGAATAGAATTAGCTCTTTTGGAGGCATGGAAGCTACCACTCCGTGCCGGCTGCCACTTGTGTTGACCCCATCAAAAGAGCCCCTGTTTTTTGGAAGAGGGCAGGCCCTCTTATATAGGTTTATGTATAAGTGTATTTAAAAATTTTTTATTTTATTTTATTTGGATTAAATAATTTTTTTTATAATATTATATTTTACTTTATTTATATATTTATATGTATTTATTTATTTATATATTTATTGGTTAATTTATATATAAAAATATATAGGTATAAATATGCCTTTAAAAGTATGTTTTTATATGTGGTTATAATAATGAGTAAAAAAGTGATGATTGAAATTTGATTAAGGAAAAATGGAAGGAAAAAGTGAAAGGAAATTGCTGGCATAGAAGTCAGCGCATGAGAAGTAGGGATCAAAATATTTTTACACTGTATTACTTTTTGTCTATATATTGATTGTGATTGTACATTATTTGTTCACTGTAGAGAACTGCTTACATGGAGGGAATTCTGTGTATTTAATCTTGGCATTTATTTGAAACAATACTTTAAAGGCTTAAAATACACTTTTTTTTTTTTAATTTTATTTTTTTCTTATATAAATTTTTATTTTTATTTGTTTAATAATAATAATAATAACAACAACAATAATTATTAATATTACTATTATTATTACTTCTATTATTATTATTATTTATTATTATTATTAATATTGTTATTGCAATAATTTATATACACTTATATATATATATATTTTTTTTTAATTTTTTATTTTTATTTTTATTTTTTTTTATAAATTTTTTTTAATATTTTTTTTTATATAAATATTTTTTTTAAATTTTTTTATATATATATTTTTTATAATGATTAAAATCCTTTATTTTATTTTATTTTATTTTATTTTTAGTAATTATAAATTTAGTTTATAATAGTAAATTTTTAAATTAATTTTTTATTTTTTTTTTATTTTTATTTTTTTATTTTTTGTTTTTATTTATTGTTATTTTTTATTGTGTTTTTTTTCCAATTATTTTCTTGATTGTTTATTTATTAATAATATATATATTTAAACAATATTAAAATAAATTTGTATAAATATCAGAAGTTCTTGACATTTATTTATTCTTTTATTCATTTTGTAGTATTGATTTTAAATTATTTATTTATTTAATTATTTATTAATTTAATTTTTTTTATTTTTTTTAAATTTTTTTTTATATATAAAAATTATTTATAATTTTTTTTATAAAAATAAATTGTTATATATTTTTGATATTTTTATTTTAATTTTAATTTTATTTTTATTATAATTTATTATTATTATTATTATCATTATTATTTTGTTTTATTTTATTTTATTTTATTTTTTTTTAAATTTTTTATTAATTAATTAATTAATTAATTAATTAATTTTTTTTAATATATTTATAAATTTCAAATTTCAAATTTTATTTTACTTAATTTATTTTATTTTATTCTATTTTTTTTTTATTTTTATTTTTATTTATTTATTTATTTATTTTATTTTATTTTATTTTTTATTTTTTATTTTTTTAAATTTTTTTTTAAATTTAAAAAAAAATTTTTTTATTTTATTTTATTTTATTTTATTTTATTTTATTTTATTTTATTTTTTTTATTTATAATTATTTTTATAAAAATATTTATTTATTTATTTATTTTTTATTTTTTATTTTTTAAAATTTTTTTTAAATTTATTTATTTATTTATTTATTTATTTATTATATTTATATTTATATTTTATATTTTTTATTTATTTATTTATTTATTTATTTTTTAAATTTATTTATTTTTTAAAATAAAATATATATATATGTTTTATATATATGTAATAATTTTTCTGATACTTTTTTTTAAAAATTTTGCAAAATTTCAAATTGTAAATTTTTATTTATTAATTTATTTATTTTATTTATCTGTCTTCTTTAAATGTTTTTGTTTTATTTGTATTTATTTATTTATTTATTTATTTATTTGTTTATTTGTTTATTTTTTATATGACAGTAATTTAAAAACTAACTATTATGTTATTAGATTTTATAAAGAAGTCTATATTTTCGGTATATATGAATCTAAATAAATATGACTAGCATAATTATTGCAACATTATATATAACATTATATGTTTATATACTTGTTTGTTTATAGCATATATAATTATAAGACTTTTTTAAATTGTTTTTACATAACATTTTGTTTTATATTATAAATGTCTGGACTTTTATTTTAATGAATTTTTATTTATTTATTTAATTATTTATTTTTTGTATTTATTTTACTATTTCTTTCTTGTTATAGGTATAATATTTAATAACAGAATCAAGTATATACATACTCCTCAAATTACCTTATTATATGTTTAATGTCTCTCTCTTTTTTTTTTTTTTTGGGTGTGTGTGGTGTGTGTGTGTATGTGTTAAAGACAACATAATGGATTTCAAACTTGTGTAATGATATCAATGCCTATAATAACACATTGATTGACTAATAGGATGATGGGAGGGGTGGTGTTGTTACAAGTTGTTAGATATTAGGTGTAGGTTAGGCAAATGAAATTTAGAAAAATAGGTTAGACTACTTAATCATCATGTTAAATTAGTAAAGTGTCTTGAAAGCTATGGAACAGAATGTTGGACCAACACTTCAAGGATAGAACGTTACGTAATCCTTATAGATTAGTATCGTTTCTATCTTTCCAGTGTGAGAACCAACTGATAGGGGAATATGAGCTTGAGAGCTAAATAGAGTCGAAGGGAAGAAAAAAGAGAATTAGTAAGCTATTTCCTAAATTACCAAGTATGGATACAAATGTTAGAACTCACAGTCCATCAATGCCTTAATTGTTATTGAAGTGACCTGAAATATCTGACATTTTAACATACATACGACTAATAACAATTGTTGAACTAAAAACTCACTGCAAATGTATGATCACTTAACAAGAAGAAGGTTGTCTGGTTGTCTCAGTACGTTGTTGTGAGCTGAAACAGCAATCAATTTCTTTTATATTAATAAAGGACTTAATCACTGATACGCTTTATTTGTCTTGTCCAGAAAATTGCTGAGTATCTGTTCGAAGCCTGAGTATCTGTTTTTTGCATGTAGGAGCGAAAATTCAGCATTTATTTTGGGATTTTTGAGAATAGAAATCACCATTTATTATCTGTGTTAATCAAACATCCTTCAGCCTTGTTGTTGTGCTTCAATTGATGTTAGTGCTTGAAATAGTTATTTTTGATGTTAAGATACAATAGACTATCTCGTGTTCTTGTGACTACAATGAAAAGATTAGAAGCAGCTAAAATGTGAAGCTATTTTTTCTTTTTATTTTTGGTTGTCCAGTAGTGTTTGTAAATATAAACAGCATTTTTAACTTATTGAACTTCCTTATTTGTGAGAGTGAAGCTTCCAAGTACATGTAATAGATACATTATATAAGTTCATTTTACACGTAGTTTACTTCAAAAATAGCGTAAATATTGGACAAAGTAACAATTAGCGTAGAGGAAAATACTTTTGTGAAATTGTAAGACAATTTCAAAGTAAAGAAAATGTATGGGACGAAAAAGTGTCCAGGAATGAGATTTTTTGATTTTATATTGATTAGGCGTGTCCTGTGTATGATGCCGTGTGATGATGGCAAGTCCGATGATGTATAGCCTGTTTGGGATGGCTGAGTTAAGTTCTGACCATTCTCTTTTTAGCAACCTTCTCAAGAGATTTATGTACGTTTGTTTGTACAGACTGCAAGCCGCTTCATTTACGTGTCAGAGTCCCATAACTTTTGGTGTTGTTTTCACCCTATCTCAAATGTCCAGAAAAAGCAAGTTTTGCAAGTATCTTCAAATCTTTCAGCATTCAAAAAGTAAACCATGTTTCGAAAGCAAAACATTGCGCACTTAAGTAAATTTCACCAATGGTAGTGGTAAGCATGTGTTATTCTTCCTTTGTTGGATGCCCTTCACTCAAGTTTTGTTGCAAGCGTTTGCACTTTGCAAGAGTGTTAGCTATAAATACCACTCGATCATCAATATGTTTGACATACGGGTGTCCCGAAAGTATGTAATCACTATTTAATCGTGACTACCTCTCTTCCCAAGGAGTCTTTTGCCTACCTTTAGATATGTTAAGCTGACTCTAACTTAGATCAGCAAAAGCTAGTCACCCGTCGCCATTGCGAGAAACCGGCCGTTGAAAAATTTCCAGAAAATCTGAAACCTTAGGTAACACTGGTTTCAAAAATGTTGATTTCAATAGTTAACATTGCTGACGAAGCATTATGACCAGATGCAAACTTCCTGTTTGAATCACAGTTCGAGGTTTCCAGGTTGTTAGGTTTCATTTTTGAAGCAAAATGTGGACGGTACAAATACTCTTCAAAGTCTCCACAGTAAAGAAGATAATGATTTGCTTCATACTACAAAAGTTGGACTAGTTTTACAAAACTGCGCCTGAAGTTAAACAAAATTTTTTGGGAACAGAGATATCAACGATTAAACGGAGGGTAAGCACTTTTAAAACACCTTATTTATCAAAAGTAGAACGAGTAGGTATAAAATCATTATTTGAGTATCTACTTGAAATACCTGATTTTATATCTACTCGTTCTATTTTTGATAAATATGCCGTATCTTTACATTATTAAAAGCTTTTGTCTTGCATGTTACATTCATATGCTCAAACACGGAGGAAGTGGAGGTGGTCGGTAGTGAAATAAATGCCTAGGTACGAGTGGAATTGCCATATCACCTAGGAACACTACCACCAAAGCGTGCCACTCGAAAGTGATCTGTTACTGTTCTGCACTAGGGTATCCCATCATGCTCCGTTATTTTGGGCATACATCCTACTATCTACTCTTCATGCGTGCGATCGAAGCTTTTGATAATGTTTGAGAAAATCTTTTTGCGCAGATAACTTCGCATACTAATATACCACCTTTTCGAATTGATGCACTATGACCGGAACTTTTTGTTGTTTATTATTCTTAAGCAGAAGATTTAGCGATGTGAAAATGAAAGCGAATCACCTGTACATATTTCTTCGTATGTAACATGCATCATTTCTATTTTAGCGACTATACTATCTAGCACATTACACTATAGTAATGTATTAAATAAATATAAATAAATTTCAAAGAACCTCATCCTCTCTGGTATTTGAGAGGTCTAGTTTCATTCCATGTTAAAAATTCCTAGACGGTCTTTTCGCAGAGGCGGCCTCCACCGCTACACTGATGACTTTTCCCGACATATCGGCACACAGCAAATCTTTCCTTCCCTTATGCTTTGTTTAGGCAAAAGCCGCCGCTGGGTGCGTCGCGCGCCGCATAACCTTGCAAAAACGATGTCTTCTTTGCTTTCAACCCCCGAAACGACGTCCAACAGTGTGTCACCCGTGTCCTTAAACATCTTTGATCGTCAGAGAGAAGCGAATTGGAAAAATTAGAGTGTAAGCCTCGAGCACTTTGGACTGTCTTTTTTGAAATTCAAACGAAGCATTGTTACAATTCTGCGCATTTGAAGCAAGAACTGGAAATCGTATGTTTCCTATTCTGAACTATTAGATATTGTCAAGGTTTTGAAGAAGAAATAAAAATAAAAATAGATTGGGAAAGCAGAATTTAAAAGAAGGGGAAATTCCTCCATTACAAGAAAACTGTTCATGTTCTGCGAAGAAAAATGACAAAGATTTCAAAAAAAAGTTTGAAAATACGGTTCTTGAGTTATAATTAAAGCAATGTGTGATAATAGCATTGACATAACTTCTAAACAAGCACTTAGTTTTTTATGAAAGGGAGGACGTCAATCGTACTGCGCGTATCACTCTATTCTTTTAAGCGCCGTCATGCTCGTGCAATTCGTTTGATTTTCTAGCATGTCTACCCATTCATCACATGTCGAAAAAGTAGCAGTCTTTTCAACGGTGAGTCTGATTTTGTAATGCAAGGAGTACTCTAGCAAATATTGTCGCTCAAATGTAGAGCGTGCGGAGCGTTGCCAAAATTTAATAACGTATACGCGCGGCCATTGTTCGTAGATAGAGAGGACAAAAAAAATAATGCGGTTTGTATGTGCTTTTGGGTTCATCTGCTGATGTGCTTGGAGCGCTAAAAACTATATGGAGGTAATTATTGGTAAAGTAATAACACGTACCACAGCAAAAGCATAAAACCTCTCGAAGTTTCTGCGAGTTGTAGCTTTCTTGCTTTGTTCTTAGACATGGTTTGTGCAGAATAATCAAGTTTGATACGCTTCAAAGAACAATCTTTTTGAAATATTTTGTGTTACCCTGCAATCAAGAAGCCGCGGATTTTCCCAAGAAATATATTAAATTGGCGGACAGTTTCTGTTACAAACTTGCTGTATGTAGGGCATGGCAGGGCATACACAACAGCATGGTTAATGCCTCAAAAGCACAAATAGCTTGCAATCTTACGACAACTTTGTAGGCGTACTCAAAATTGACTTTTTCCTTTGGTTCTTTTCTCTGCGTCTGACTGTGTTTTTCCTTTCCAATAATTTTTGAAACATGTTTTCGCATTGTCTCTTATATGGCAAAAATTGGTTGAGAAATTTTCTTTTGGTGTGCATCGTGTAGGATTTGATACGGAGAGGTTGGAAATAGTTTTTATGAATTTTCAAAATTGTATTTCATATTAATGTGCGCTAATCTGGCGCACCATGTAACTCATGCGAACGTGTGCACACATAATTGTGCCATCCCCCTATGTTCGCTAGAAACTATGGACCATACCCTTCAAGATTACCTATACCTGCTCAGTGGAAGAATGCAAGCTCGTCGACAAAAATGTCCACAAAACGTAATTCCACCACCAAAGTAATCTTGCCGTCTTCTATCGATTCTCATCGGGGTCTAGTCAGCTAAGTTTACCCGCGAGCTCGCTGTCACCTAAAATTGGGATCATGTTGGGTACTAAGAAGGCGGATATTCTCTAGAATACTTCCTGCCATTTCTTTCTTGCTTCGTTTTTACGATTGGCTAGTCAGTGTGGGTCTATGGGCTAGATGTTATTTTTGATCAGTGTAACTCCGCAAACTTCTCTGTTTACTATGTCTGAGGTCTGAAGTTTTTGTTTTCTCTTTTTTACGGCACACCTTGAATGTATTCATAAATAAATAAATAAATAAAAAGTAGGTGTTTTGCGCATGGACCACGGATCTAACAGTAGACCTTTGCAGCTCGTCAACACTCCTTGAACGTAAGACTTGTGAAATAAGAATAAAAGTTTAGCAGAGGTTATCCGCCAACCTAATATTATTACCTACTTCAGAAATCTGATCCACGTAACCGAAAACGAGTATCATGTAGCCAATGGTTTACTCTACATAGTTGTTTTATGTTAGGACAAAATACACTAAAAATTAAGGAAACTTTGGCGTTAATGTTGAACTGCTACAGACAAACACCAGTGCATGATGACTACATCGCGTAGGCATAATTTAAAAAGGGATCGCAGTCACCAAAAAGAGGATGAGAACCTAGATCAAACGATACCTAGGTCGTTTGTCGCTCTATTCTTCGAGTTTTGTTGACCAATCAAAAAACCGACAAAATCTTCAGTACAACTTAATGTGGCTGGATTTCAAATTTTAAAAAATTTTTAGGAAATTCGGATCAAAGTTACCGCGGATGCTTGTACATATTCTTTTAGAGCTTGTTTCGTTTTACCAAATGTATGGCCGTCCGCACTACGCACGAGAGCAACTTTGTTGCGTCCGTTGAAGATAGTTCATAACTGAAAGAAGCGCAGAGGAAACAGGCGGTGAGAGTGCACGGGGAAAGATGAGTGACACGCAATACACACCTTGCGCACTCTCCGCGCCCTGCGCGGACGGTCTATATACCTCACACTTTTTCTATTCACCCGCCGCGGTTGCACGTGGTGCGACATTATTTTTGGGAGAACCTAAGAGATATGGGCTATCCTTATGAGTACAATGGGGGGAGAGGTTTGTTGAAACCATAAAAACCTCGTTTTTTCGTTCCCCATGGCTTTGACTGTACTATCGACTCGTGCATTGAGGTGGAGGAGGGGAAGGAATTGACGAGGATTTATCGGAGGTTTCGGAGAGTGCACCTGCATTTTCAAAGGAAGTCCATCCGTCAAGATTCTCCTTCAACCTACTTACGCTTTAAATGAGATTGGTAGGTCCCTGTGGCATAGCTCTACTTCGGGCGTGACTCTATAAGCTTGCACAACTTCAGTCATCAACAATGAGTGCTCTTCCTCCTCTTAGACGCATCTGAAGAAATCCGTTATCTTCCACTTTAAGGTGTGCATGACGAGTGACAATTAAGTGCCATTCAGAAGAGCGGAGGGGTTTCCGGCGAGCTCTGGTTAGTCTCCTCAATTTTCAAGTTTAGCGGTGTGCCTCAGCAAAACTCGTTCTTTTACTAATCCACTCTACTTGGAGAGCCTCGCCACATGGCTTTTCCTCGGCTATTTCTTGAAAAGCCTGCACAATTTTTCGACGTTGATAATGTTCATCATCTATAATGAAGTATTCGTCCCTCCACTTAGACACGTTTGTAGAACTGGGTGATCTTCACCTTGATGCTGTCCAAGATAGCTGACAGTGGAGTGCTACTCTGATCCCGCTGTTTTTATATACCTTTAACCGAAGGCGGCGTCATTTCAATTTTCAAGCGCTGGATCTTAGCAAAAATCGTTCTTCCAGTAAATTAGCCCAAAATGTTATCCCCAAGCACCTTGAGTGGATCACTTTGATTTTCATCCAACAGAACCGCAGGTCCGCTAATTCTCAGAAAGCCGATGAAGGGAGATGGGGTTTCAAGTCGCATATTCTTAACGGCCACAACAGCTACAATCATATCTCTATAATTTTTCACTTCATGATTATTGCTGAAATAAGGCGATTGTGCCGCGTACCGGTTGGTTTGTCCGGAGGAAGCTATTGTGCAGAATGTGTGAGGCTTTGTGCATAAGTGCAAGCGCGACTAAAATTCGCTTCCCAAGAAGCACTGAGGAAGAAGCGGCGAGCCTTGTAGGATTTGCATATAGTCCTTAAAACACACTCGCATTATGAATACAAGCGGACCTTACTTACTATTCAAGGTCATTAAAGGCGCACCAACTATATAGTGGCTTGAAATGTATTCATCGCTCATTCCCTATTTGACTATACCGTTCTACCTGCTAAGCCGTGCGAAAGGAGGAGACATAGGCTGTCTCGATGTATCATTGTCATCTAATTAGTTTACGGATTCGCGCGGCAGCTGATGGTCTGGGGTTCGAGTCCTATTGCGTATTTTTGGTTTTGCAAAGGTAGTCCAGAAACCCAAACATGGTTCACAAGTGTTCGATCATGTCTACGTGCATCTAGTGAGTGGGATTATCATAAATCGAAGATGTTCTGCCCCGAGCCCCCTCAAAAATCGTTTGCAATCGAAAACGGGGCAACATTTGAGAAATCCAAAATGTAAAGTTTCTATGGTGAGGCTAGTAGCCGCAGTCTGAGTACACAGTTAATAAAAGTGTGTTCTGAACTCTGTTGAGGACTTGCAAAACAAAAAACACAATAGAACTCGAACCCCGTACCATCAGCTTATGGATCGAGACACTTACCATTTCTCCACACGACCTCTGTTAGTCCTTTAATTCCGCTGGACTTGCCGCTAGAGCATCCAAAGGGGAGGAGGCCTCATAACTCCGTTGCGAATGATGCGCGGCAGCTGGGAACAGCATATTTGCATCAGCGTTTGAAGCTGATTCCAAATATATGTGTCTTATTCCAAAAGCGCGAACTAAGTTAGGTAGCTTCTTTCGTTAGAATTCGAAAGAAGCTTCATCCTGATAAAACAAAAAAATGAGACGTGTGCTAAATTCAAAACCCTCATTCAGTTATTTGTTGATGGTTTTGCGCGAAACACACAGATGTACCTTGATTTACATAATGAGCAAGAAAATATATGCGCAAGGAGACCTGATAAATGTAGAAACTACCGCAATGAGACTCCTTTGAAGGTAAGCTCGAATGCTGAGAAACAAAAATATATGACAGAAAGGCAGTCAAAGAGAACCGATAGAAGGCTGGCAAAATATTCGAACCGAACGCAAATTTTACAGCAAGTTTAGGCAGATAAGAAGTAAATCAAAAAATTTTGTATTGAATATGGGATCGTCCGAGAAAAAGTGCAGGAGCAAACAAAACCCAAATTAACTCTGCAGCTTCCCTTTTCTGCCAAGTCTACTTTTTTTTAGCGCTCTGTCGGATTTCAAAAAACATTTGTCAAAAATATGACGCCTTTGATAACTTTGTCTTCATTGCATTAGGTTGGCTAGAAATAAGTTTGATCGTTTTAGCGGTTTGTAGGAATTTCACAAATCAGTTTATGTAGGAATGTTTAGTACCACTGGAAAGAGCAAATCAAGGAAAATCGGATGGTTAACCCTGTTGCGCCAAACATCCTATTAATAATGAATTAGTGCAGGAAAGTGGAATATTCAGATTTTTTTCATGGAGTTTTTCTAAAATCTGCTCCGAAAAATCAACTGAAGTTGGATGTAAAATGCAAAATTGGCATCCACACAACAATTGCAATTTTTAAGTTTGCACGACTATGGATGGTCAAACTTAAGGATCTGGACTGCCAAAAACTGACTTCCATGCGCAAATGCCTGGAAATTCTCACGTTTTTGGTTGCAGAAATTCACCAAAATCAGATCACAATCTCCATTGATTCGCCATATAGCCAAAGGTTGTATGTATGTAGTGATCGAATTAGTCATCTGTATACTCAGGTATAGTTCGAAAACGAAACTTAGAAATTCAAAAAGCGAATTTTTAGAAGGCTAGCTAAAAGGGCATAATCGCTAATTATCGATGACGAAAAATAGCGATTATTTGATCAGTGTTGTAGTGGCTTGAAGCTACCTCCTGGCATATGCAGGATTATATAAAAATCTTTGCTAAATATTTGCGGTCGACTTGCTGTAGAATTTCGAAGTAGCATGTCAGAGCGAACTTATTTATTAGCCAACCTTAATATATCGATGCGTTCCAAACGTGAAAAAACGACAGAGTTTGGAAGAGAATTCTTGGCAGTTTGCCTGGAAACCATAACAACAGAAAAGAAAATTTCTCGCTGACTGCGAGTAATGCAGAAAAATGAACAAATATCAGTACCATGGTAAATACTGCTAGTTTCAGTGCCAATGACCAAGAATTAATGTTTCTTTCGATAGAATTGATTTACATAAGGGTTGACAAAAAGGCAGAAACCCCTTATATAAATAATAATGTTGAAGTAGAATGTCGTGATTAAGTGAAGCCGCTGAATGCCAATTTAAGCTGTTATATTCTAGGTGAGCGTAATCGGATTGGCTTCAAACATTCTTGCAACCATCTCTGTGATATACAATCCAGTGCGACGAAATGCCTTTAGCATATTTTGTTTTTCCCATATCGTAGCCAGCTTGGGAGCACTTCTTGTGTGTTTGTTGTGGATGTCACCATCTACACTCAGGCATGCGTGAGAGTGATATTTACAGAAAATCTTGTACAAATTTTTGAAAATTTTGTGCAAATATCATGTTTGCAGACAAAAGGAATTCTTTACACAATCGACAGCCAAGACGATGGGACAGTTGATCATCGTATTCTGGCATGCAACTGCTTATTCGCATCTAGCCATCTCCTTTAATCGCATAGTAGCGGTGGCCTCCCCACTCGAAGCAGCGCATTTGCTTACAAGGAAGAATTCGATTTATATGATTTCTACAGCATGGATTCTTGGTTTCGGACATAGCATTCCCAATTTTTAAAGTGTGTAAAATACTTGTTATACTATCTCTAAAAGTTCGAATTATTTAGGAGCTTCTTGCTATATTATTTATGAGCGCGATAAGCTTAGATGGATATCACCGGCTGAGACAGCGTGTAACAAAATCATCTCTTACTTTGATGAACTATTCAATATTCTTCTTTTATCGACTGCGCTTATATTAAACTGCGTAGCCGTTTTGAGATTTAGGAAGTATAATAAGGTTTGTGCTTTGATTTGACCCACGAATCAGCACTCTTTGCAATCACACTTCAAAAGACGACCATTTCGCACAACATAGACTCGCGAATGTTGTTCAATAATATGCAAAGAAAACGCCAGTTGGAAGCCAAACTTTTGAAACAAGTAAGTACAGCATCTACGAAGAACTGGATTTTGACTCTGTATTTAAGTAAGACATCGGCAAAATGCATGAACGTATACTGCTAATTTTCTATTGAAGGTCCTCTGCCAAAATGGATTGTTCCTGATTGTCTACGTTAGCTACAAATTATGTCTACTGTGTGCTAATCAGTGGCTTGGGTTTTTCTCAACTCTATTATGGCAACTCTATCATGCTCTTGATGGGTGAGTTTCAATTGCAGTTCTCATCTTATATATAAAGCTGAATGTCTGTTTGTCTGTCTGTCTGTCTGTATGTCTGTCTGTCTGTTTGTCTGTCTGTCTGTCTGTATGTCTGTCTGTCTGTCTGTATGTCTGTCTGTACGTATGTTCCGAATAGAAAATTCCATTTCTGAACCGATCCGGACCAAACTTGGCACACACACACTAGCATGCTGATCACCCCCCCCCCCGTGGGGGGTGATCAGCATGCTCGATTACCCCCCTGTGCCAACTCCCAGCCCCGTAGCTCAAATTTTGCAAAAAAATCGATAAAATCGACATCGGTCGATAACGAAAAGTGGACTGTGACACCCGCCGGGGCCCGTAGTGTATGTGTGCCAAGTTTGGTCCGGATCGGTTAAGAAATGGAATTTTCTATTCGGAACATACGGCGGAGCCGGGTAAGCCAGCTAGTAGCATATATTAGGTTGATCCAAAAGTTCTGGAAGTTATTTGAATCCATCAGCAGATTAAAAATGAGCAAATACTTCAAGCTGTTTCCAGTCAGAGGTTCTTCCTTTTTCCCTATTTCAGTGTGATTCGTTGAGGAATTGCCAAGATAATCTGTAGTGATACCCTCGTTTTCACCATTCACAACTACCCCTAATCTTATTTTGTCGGAGACTTGCTGGGGGTTCTCAATAACCAGCAAATAGAGCAAATATGCATATAGCAACCAAAGCAATTTTTCTTCTTTTTCAGCTGATCTTTTAGGATTTTGCTAAGTATTTTTACAAAATCTTGAGTTTCGGAAAAATCCGTAACTTCCTTATTGCACCAGACGCTGCAGAATTTTTACGATATCAAAATTTCAACGCTATATTGTTACTATTGCTAACCTTACAAAGTAGATAAGCGTTCATGCTTCGGAATATGAAGATTTTGAAACTTAAAGGCAGTGTTCAGGCAAATCTGGGTGCATGGATTTTTTGCCCAGACACTGATGAAGGGGTCTACCTAAAGCACTGCCCAAACGGCAACGCAAATGATTCATCCGCGGCTGAAAAATTCATCTCCAAACACCCCGCGCCTGCGACGTGACCGTAACTCGCAAATGACTTAGGATGGATTCCCAGCGCGAACGTAATAAAGTCAATTCCGTGTTACGGTCATGGCGCAGGCGCGAAGGGTTTGGAAACGGATTTCTCAGCCGTGAATGAATCACTTGCGCTGCCGCTTGGACAGTGCCTTAACTACGACCCTCTCATCATTTTCCAGGCGAAAAACCCATGTGCGACTTTGCCTTCAAAGTGCATCACTGCACATTTGCAAAAGTCTCCAAGAAAAGGCAACTGTTAAAAAGAAGAGAAAAACTTACATCGAAGGAACCTGGACTGTTTACCATTTCATGTTCTACAAGGTTAGAATAAGCCAAATATAAAGTTTGATTACTTCAAAAAATATATTTTGGAAATTCTGAAAGACAAGCCACAGAGCTACAAAAAGGCTTCATTTGGCAAATAATTTGCTCTATCTGCTGGTTGAAAGCTTCTTCAAATTTTCAGATAACGATTATAAAATTATTGAATTTTAAAAATGGTGGAAACGAAAGGTTAATGTCCAAAGATTGTTCCATTGTCTCAATGTACCACATTATGGATATGATAGCTGGAAAAACGAAAAAATTCTGTATTGGATGCAGCTTGAAATGCTCGTTTATCTTCACTGTACGGGATTTTCAGGTCGATTCGAAACTGACAAAACTTTTGCATCGACCTAACACCACTTGAGAGCCATTTTAATGACATGCTTTCGCAAAGTTTATGTCTTCTGTAATCTCAAATTACTTCTTTCTTAAGCAGCTGATCCACTTAGGTTTATCATACTCGTATTCCACTTCCGGACGTCTCTACTCAAGAAGCTTCTGAATTGGAACTGAACTAGCATACAATGACAACTTTGTAATCTGATCTACTAGTGAGATTTCTACTGTGTTTTGCTTTCAATGGTTTTTCATAGCTTATTCTCGGAATGTTGTTTAAATTTGTAACTATTAGAAAGCATAAAGAGCTGCAAAGATATAGTGTGATAACAGTACAACGTTTTCTATTAGGGTGAAATGTTCGTGCCTTAGGAGTCTCGTTATTCGGTAGTAAGTATAAAACAAAACTGTCATCGCAATTTCTTCTTTGTCGGAAATTTGGACGAGACGCTATTTTGATTTTAAATTATTCATGACGTGTGTTAAACGAGCTAGGTAGCGTACCAAAAGTGGGGCAAAGAAACTTTGTCTAAACGGAGTGTGTATTAGGTTAGCACATAGGTTTTACAACTTTTTGTTAAATTTTCGCCTTTTTGAATGAGGACTCCCATTTTTGCTATTATAATGATTATCATTTGAGCAACGAATGCAGTCATTGTCGCCGGATCATCGCATTTGAGAGTACGGTAAGGCGTTCTAAATGAGAAAGGAAAAGAAATCGTCACAGGTTCCGATGAAATTTGGTTGGGGTTGTATCCTGGTTACGAGATTGATATTTATTTTGCGTGGAAGGCTTAATTTGCTACAAAATCAAGTTACAAAAAATCAAAGGGCTATTCAACTCTGACAACGATTAAATTTGATATTCGTGTTCAGCATGTCAAATTACCCCATTGTGCAAAGAAAAAAATCTGACGGTTCTGACTCGACGGCAATGATGTACCTTACGAATCTTTTTTGCTGAGCTCAGTAAACTTTAAAAATATTTTCCTACCTTTTCGGCTGGATTTGGTCAATACATTTTCTGTACTGCTCCGTTTTTGCTAAGAAACCTTAAAACCTCAATTTTGACCACTTCTAGGATGCTAGATTTCCATTCTGTCATAAAAAAAATCAAACAGTTTGCGCAGATTTTAGCTTACTTCCTAGTCTACGTAGCACCGAATTGCATGCGCTTTATTTAAAGAGAAAGAAATTATGGACAAAGTCGCAAAACTGACGTTCCAACCATACCTTCGATAGTCTAGAGACAGGGCGTCAAAAGTGAAGGTTGTTTGAACATCTGACGTCACAAATAGTGAAGGTTGTTTAAAGAAGATGAGAGAAGAGAAAATGACTTAAAACAGACACAAAAAGCAAAAGAAACTGCTGAAAAACCGGATAAAAACGCTGCAAAAAGGCTTGAAATCTTTCATTTGGCGGTTTTTTAAAGTGCAAGTTTTCTCTCCAGGACCAGCAATTCGCAACACGGGGTTTTGATTTTTGATGCGTCCTTTAAATTTTTACCCCCGCATTGAGTTCCTGTTTCCTGGGACGTTGTGGATTATTGCGCTTATTGTTCTGAGCAACAATCACCCAAGCTCGAAAAAAATCGATGCGAAAGCATTGAAACAGAATAGGGTAAAGAAAAACGTACTTTTTACGATTTTTCGCAAAAAGTTCCACCATAATCGAAGAGGTAAGGGCTGGGTGGTTGTCTGCATTATGAACACAAGCAAGATCTATATAATGCACGAAAAAAGCGCATGAAAAGAGTTAAACTAGGAGAAAAACAAGAGATTTTTGAAAACAAGGTTTTTGCCGGATTTCTCTATCAAATCAAAAAATGTGGTTCTGGGACGTTGTCAGCGTGAAAATAGAGATCAAGGGCTTCAAAATGATATATAGCTTGCTAAACTTGGGTTCGAAACAGCGAAGAAAAGGGCACCAGAGCCAAATGCCCCGCGCCCCGCGTTTGGGGTAGCGAGGTAGCGCGCAGCGCGGGAGACGCAGACGAGCAGCGGAGACAGACCAGAGCCGACGGGGCATTTGGCTCTGGTCGTAGATCTCTGCGGGGTCTCAACGAAACCCTGCAAAATTATATATCATTCTGATCGTCATGACACGGCGAGGAGAACTGACAACGTCCCAAGCTTTGAAAATCACTCATTATCGAGAAAGACCAGCGTTTTCGTGCGCGACTCTTTGCGCAAGATTTAAGCGCAGTTTCTCGTTTTTATTTGACTCCAGTAGCTCTCCTAAATCTCTGAAACTCGATTTTGTTCAAATGAGAGGATAAATGAGAAATTTTGTCCTGAATTCCGGCAAAAATTCCACAGAAACCTTCTTTTTAAGGTAAAAAAGGCTATGAAAACGCAGATTCCCGGTTTCGCTGAGAGAAGCTAAAGATATTATTCCCTATATTTGCTTTATAACATTCGTTCCGATATAGTCAGGATAATAACATGGGGGGCGAAGCCCCGGATGACTTCTGTTTTTTTTTTTCAGGTGAAGGTTATGTCCCCTCATAGCCCTCAAAGTGAAGGTTACCAGAGTACGGGGCTCTATGTATCAAGGGTATGGTTCCAACCTAATAAATGCCGCATGTACAGTCGTGATACGCATGAAAAAATGAGTGTTTGCCATTCAAAGGCAGTAGGTCGGCAGAATGAGACCCGTGGCAAAACAAGGTCACAGGGTAGAAGCCCCCATAATGGAACCTATGGGCCAAAGTTCGACCTTTCTCTGCCACTTCTAACCCCCGAAATTTCAAAGCGAAAGCAGCGCTTATCTCCTCTCCTCTCCGACCCCGCCCACCCCACGGACGAGTGAACGCGAAGCCCGTCATGGCGAAGACGCAGAGTCGTTGCGGGACCTCATGCTTATAGCATTGCAGCTGGCGCTTTGACCGCGGAAGTCACTCGTCTATGGGGTGGGCGGGTTCGGAGAGGACAGGAGATGAGCGCTGCTTTCGCTTTGAAATTCCGGGGGTTAGAAATGGCAGAGGAAAATCGAACTTTGACCCATAGGTTCCATTATGGGGCTCCTACCCTGTGACGATCTTGTTTTGCCAAGGGTTTCATTCTGCCGACCTTTAAGCCTCTTGTGTTGAGCACCTCGTCAACCCTCTCCCCCCCCCCCCCCGTCGCCCACATCAGCTACTCTTTCACACAATCGTTACTCATATCTTATATATAAAGCTGAATGTGAGTATGTCTGTATGTATGTACGTATGTGCGGAATAGAAATTTTTTTTCTGAACCGATTTGGACCAAACTTGGCACACATACACTTCGGGGCCGGGCGGGTGTCATAGGCTACTTTTCGTCATCTATCGATATCGATTTTATCGATTTTTTGCAAAATTTGAGCTACCGGGCTGGGAGTTGGCACAGGGGGTAGTCGAGCATGCTGATTACAAATATATTATTGACAGGCCCGGGCGGAGCCGGGTTTGCCAACTAGTGCGTTTTATTTGATTCCGCAACTATAGATTTTTGTGACTATGGAATGCGAGAGTAGCAGAGGAAAACTCATTTTGATTGATGACAACTTTTGAGACTATTAGTCTGTCAAGAAAATAGTGTCGTTATTCATTTGTTTGCTATAGCACCGCAGCCAGGCGAACCCGAAGAATGCGTGAGGGGCTCTGTTCGATTGATCAATGATTTCGCTCCAAGATTGTTTATTTGGAGTTAAGGATAAAAGTCTAAAATGTTTACATTGCCCAAAGAATTGAAAAAAAATGGATTTTCGTCCAGGAATTTTCTATGCTCTCACTCGCACAGTTTGTTATAATCAGTTATATATAACAAGCCTTCGTAAGTATAACTGTGAAATTTGTGTCTTTTCCAAGCTTTACTATTCGAGGAATTTCAATTTCAACAAAAGAACCTAGAAAGCCGGAAACATGAGAATTTTGATATTTCTCGGAAAATAAAGCTCGAAAAAGGCTAGAAATACAATAGTACACACAGGGCTTATCAAATGAAGTCTCGGGTATACTAGCATCTCCCTCTAGCGCTGGCCTCTGCGTCTCTTTCACGGAACATACTCCCTCATCACTTCCAATCGATTGAGGCTCCGCCTTTCCCACGCTCGCCTGAGAAAGTGCTCAGAAAGCATGTTCCGCGGAAGAAACGCAGAGTCCAGCGCAGAAATGGAGATGCGGTGCACCTGATACTTCAATTGACAAGCCCTGTACAAATGCTTGTAGCATAGTTTTGCTCTTGTCAGAACGGCTAGCATTGCTTTGAGAAAAAGACGAAAATTTTTGGTTTCTCAGTTTCTACTCAGCGAAAGAAATACGGCAACTGGTGTATGTGAATGTTCTGATATTAAAAGTATAGATGTGTGCGAATGGAAGGTCCGCAAAGACTTTTTGGATTGATATGCAGTTTTTCAACTTTTGAGCATCTGGCTGCGTTGTACTTAATGACCTTACATACTTACATTTATTCATACTCAGCGGTTATATACAGTTGAAACCGCGATGATTCCGTATGGTTTGAGTTGGGCGACTTCGACTTCGATCGTCTTCGATGACTAGAATTTATTCTTGCTCGTGCCAAAGCGCATTGTCGTGACGTTGCAATCTATCATGGTCCATGACTTCTTGACCAAGTAGACGCAGTGGACCAGCCACGGTTTCTTCCACCTTGTCTTCTTGATCCTATCCTTGGTGGATGGTATAGGTCAGAGCTAAAAGCTAGCCGACCGTTTGCGGGAAGGATGAGAAGAGAAGTAATGACCTTACACGTAAAAGAAGTTCGTTTTGTGTCTTGTTAAGACTATTTATGACATTGAAGCGAAAAAAAACATAAACGTAAACGTGCTTAAGGCACAATGATTAACAAATCGTCATCTCTAACTCCCTCATATGGCAAAAACTGCAATGTTTGTTGCGATTTGCTGCATAGATTCATTAGATTTTTACCGATCATGCATAGAATTCCATTTAAAGTAAAGGTGGGAGCGACTTGCGCTCTCCACATATTTTGTGGTGTTGAATATTCATCACAAGAAATCCGAAAGAGTAGCGTATCGCCTTTCCGCAAACTTTCATTTCAACAATTCTGTGTCGTTTTACTTCAGTCAGGAGCTCGCTCCACCTTACTACTCTCAAAAGAAAAAATTGTTTAGTCGAAGTGGCCTTTTCAAATGAGATGTATACCATACTGAGAGGCATTAAACGCTGATTTCAAACCTGCCTTCCTTATCTGCAGAAGGTTTATGGACGAGTATTCATGAGGTTTTTCGAAGCCAAAACTTGAATGTGCATTTTGGATAAAATGAGTCGCTAAAATCCTACTAACCCTCAAGTGATGAAACCAAATGTGATAAACTTTTTATTTAGAGTTTTTCTTTTGCTCTGATGATTATTACTGCTCCATTGAAGAGTTGGAAAATGTAGCTATTTTTGTCCTGCTTGCACAAATTCTTTGCTCCAGTAAGCATTCATAACTTTTGTTCTTAAAGGCACCGTCCACCCTAAATTTTGGGTTTTAAGCTTTCGGCAGCATATGATAGCAGGGACCCCCTATCAAGGTGATGCCCAAGTCGCGGTGCAAAGTGTCGCCTCGGAAGCGAGGAAATAATAACGAAAATGCACGAGGACCCTTATCTATGAACGCCCTTCCCCATCCATGCCCGCCCATTTGTGCGCCCACCCAATGACCGTTTCGAAAAGCTGGCCTGTGGGTCTTCCGGAACGGGGATTGTCGGGTGTTTTGCGGATTCTCGACTTCATATTTGGAATCAGGGACATGAGAAGGCCCTGAAACGACATAAACTTAGAAGTCGAGAATCTCGGTGGACGGTGCCTTCAAATGTTCTGCAGATAAGGAAAACAGATTCGGAATAGCATTTTATATCCTTCAATATGGTATACATCCCATCCAAAAAGGCCATTTCGATTTAACATGCTTTCCTTGTTAGATCCATGTGCATTAACATTTGTGCGGTGATGAGACAGCGTTATGAAGGGTGAGGCTTACTCATCATATTGGGGACGCCAATCCCTTTGCCGCAGAGATGTTAATACATACGAGCCTTAGGGCCGCACGCATGGACATTTCCGCTGCAGGAAACGCATTTTGAAAGAAAGCTTCAAATTTTGAAGCTACGTGCTCTAAATTTAAAGCAGTCTGAGTTTCTGCAGTGTCTACTACTCTTTGCTATGAACATGTTGCGCAATCCACATTTTCCACCTTTTTGTAAGATCGCCTGATGATTCCCGTAAGCCAAACGTCTTTTATTCAAAGTCTCTTTCCTTTTTTTCCTTTTCTCGAAACCAATGAGAACATTACAGACTTGTCTAGATCATCTACCCAACAATGCCAAGCATGTTTCTGATAAAGCAACAGAAGGTAACTTATTTGTTTATATCAGAAACATGCTTAGCACTGTTGGTAGGTATTTACTATAACTTTGGTGTCTCATCATTGACTTCAAAGAAAGAAAAAAGACCTTGAAAAAGAAAGTCGTTTATGAGAATTGCTAGGGACCATACAATAGAAAGCACTGCTTATACAACAATTTGCTGTTTTCAATAAATCATACTGAAGAATAATAGGAACTAGCTTGCTTACGCGGCTCCGCTCGGGCCTGTCAAAACACTGTAATAAAGGTCCCATCCCTATCCCTGCACAACCTTTCCCTGTGCCCACTTCTACACTTCATTTTCCGTTCCCTGTGTTGTTTTCGAAATCAGCATGCCCACTTCCCCCCCCCGTGTCAACTGCCCTGTAGCTCAAACTTTGCAAAAAATCGATAAAATCGATAAAAGTAATGAACGATTTTGAAAACTAATTCGTAATCAGCATGCTCGATTACCCCCCTGTGCCAAGTCCCAGCCCCGTAGCTCAAACTTTACAAAAAATCGATAAAATCGATAAAAGTAGTCGATAATCCTGAAAACTAAAATTGTATTCGGAGTCCCCATGCTGGATTACCCCCCTGTGCAAACTCCCAGCCCCGTAGCTCAAACTTTACAAAAAATCGATAAAATCGATAAAAGTAATCGATAATCCTGAAAACTAAAATTGCATTCGGAATCCCCATGCTCGATTACTCCCCTGTGCAAACTCCCAGCCCCGTAGGTGAACTCAGCAAAAAAAATCGATAAAAATCGATAAAATCGATATCGATCGATACGAAAAGTAGCCTATGACACTGCCCTGAAGTGTATGTGTGCCAAGTTTGGTCCAAATCGGTTCAGAAATAAAAATTTCTATTCCCACATACGTAGGTACAGACAGACAGACAGACAGACATACACACATTCAGCTTTATATATAAGACTAGCGACCCTACGGGTCGCTAGTAAGTGGGTGGGGGCAGATACATTGATATCTGCCATTAATTAACTAAAAATCCCAAGAAAGAGAATTTCCATCTTCCCAGCGACCTTTCGCGTATAGTGAGTAGTAGAAACAAAACACTATGCTCTTAAGAAAAGAAGCTAAACAGTGACTATCCGTAAAGCATCTCTGCTGTTCCTCTTGCAGATACCTTCGCCCAGATACCACAGCTCTTAAACAAGGAAGCTACCCCCAGGCACCTGTTTAGAACAGCTGATTCATCCCAAAACTCAGATTGATTCCAGGAAAGTGCCATATTAATGGAGGCGTCAAGCTATGTCTTCCAGCAGCCAAAAACTCAGATATGTAGATAAAAACGAAGCAGTATTTCTTCGATGTTGTCTTGCCAGTGAACGGACTCATTTCTTAGAACAGACTAAAGCTTGCCCGACGCCTTCTTTTGAAGGACAATCTTACCGAAACTGTACTGTCGCATAAAACTATAGGTCTTTCCAAGCTCCTTATGCTTCCGCTTTTAGGGGCAAAAGTATGGTTGAGAAGAAGGGGCCGTAATTTTTTCCAGCAAGTTTCTTTATAATTAAATATTGACACCTAAAATTTTTGAAGGCAAATATCTTGCTGCCTGAGCCGTGTCTTTTCTTCCCTCGAGACCAAGCTCCCTGTTTTTTTTTGCTTCTAGGGGCAAAAGTGTGGTTTTAGCGAAGTTCAAAAGGCAAAAACTTTCACAGAAGATAATTTCCTGTCGCAAGAAGCTCATGGGTCCGTCTTTCCCTCGAGATCACTTTTCTGCTTTCAGAGGCAGAAGTTCGGTTTTTGCAGAGCAGAATGGCCACAAGTGAATTTGAAACAAGTTTGTAGAATAAACATTGACACCCAGAAATTTTCAGCGAAAGTATCTTGCTGGCTGAGCTTATGAGTCTCTTCCCCTCGAAACCAAGCTATCTGTGCTTTTCTGCTTTTAGGGCCAGAAGTGTGGTTTTTGGTTTTTGTGGTTTTGCCAAGTGGGAGTCAAACGTCTTGGCGAAAGTCCTGTCGGATGAAGCTCATGGGTCTGTCCTTCTATCGGGAGCACTTTCTGCTTTTTTACTTTTAGAGGCAGAAGTATGGTTTTTGCAAAGTAGAAGGGTTAGAAGTAAATTTCAAGCAAGTTCTGTATAATCACTGACACCCAGAAACTTCTGGCGAAATTTGCTGCCTAAGGCCATTCTTTCTTCCCTCGAGACCAAGCTCCCTGTCTTTTTTGCTTTTAGGACCAGAAGTGTGGTTTTTGAGTTTGTGGTTCTTGCGAAGTTCGGGGGCCAAAAGTTTCAGTGAAAATGTCCTATCGGATAAAGCTCATGGGTCTGTCTTTCCCTCGAGACCACTTTTCTACCTTCAGAGGCAGAAGTCCGGTTTTTGCAGAGTAGTATGGCCACAGGAGAATTTCAAACAAGTTTCTGTAGCGGAAATTTTTAGCGAAAGTATCTTGGTGGCTGAGCGTATGAGTCTCTTCCCTTCGAGGCCAAGCTATCTGTGCTGTTTTGTTTGAGGGTAGAAATATGGTTTGCAGAGTAGAATGGCCACGAACTTCAAACAAGTCTCTATATAATAAAACATCGACATCCAGAAAGTCCTGGCGAAAATATCTTGCTCTTAGGCCATAATTCTTTCTTCCCTCGAGACCAAGCTCCTTGTGCTTTTTGCTTTTAGAGCCAGAAGTGTGGTTTTTGAGTTTTGTGGTTTTTGCGAAGGTTGATAGTCAAACGTCTTAGCGAAAATGTCCTGTCGGATGAAACTCATGGGCTGACCTTCCCTAGAGACTAAATTCCCTGTGCTGTTTTGCTTTTAGGGGCAGAAGTACTGGTTTTTTGCGAAGTCTAGGGGGTCAAACGCCTTAGCGAAAATGTTTGTCGCATGAAGCTCATGGTTCTGTCTTTTCCCTAAAACCAAGCTATCTGTGCTGTTTCGCTTTTAGAGGAAAAAGTGTGGTTTTTGCAAAGTAGAATGGCCAGAAGTAAATTTTAAGCAAGTTCTGTATAATCATTGACACCCAGAAACTTCTGGCGAAAATATATTGCTGCCTGAGCCCATAATTCTTTCTTACCTAGAGACCAAGCTCCCTGTCTTTTTTGCTTTTAGGACCAGAAGTGTGGTTTTTGAGTTTGTGGTTCTTGCGAAGTTTGGCGGCCAAAATTTTCAGTGAAAATGTCCTATCGGATGAAACTTATGGGTCTGTCTTTCCCTCGAGACCACTTTTCTACCTTCAGAGGCAGAAGTCCGATTTTTGCAGAGTGGAAGGGACAGAAGTAAATTTCAAGGAAATTTCTATATAATTAGATATTGACTCGTAGAAATTCTTAACGGAAATATCTTGCCGCCTCAATTTATAAGCCTTTTCTTCCCTCGAGACCAGGCTCTTTGTGCTTTTCTGATTTTAGAGGCAGGATTTTAAAAGGTAAAGGCGGGCAAAAGTGAATTTATAACAACTTTAGGTAAATTTACCGTCTTCATCAATTCCGAGTGTGATTATAGAATTCTCAGCATGCTCACTTACCCCCGGACCAGTGCCATCTCAGCCTCGTAGCTTCAGTTGGAAAAAGATGAAATCAAGAAAAGTAATGAGTAGTCTCAAAAACGGTTACTATCTTGGCAGTGAGCGTGCTCACATACAACTTTGTGCCAAATATCAGCCGTGTAGCTCTAACAAAGAATAGAAAATCGACAGAAATAATGGGTACTTTCAAGAGCACTTATTACAATCGAAATCGGCATGCTCGCTTTTTCCCATGTGCCGAATCCCAATTTAGTGGCTTAAACTTTGCAAAAAATCGATAAAGCCAGTGAAGGTAATTGATAACTTGTAAAATAAGAACGTGTTCGGGATCAGCATGCTCAGTCACCTGCCTGTACCTCACCCCCAGCGCCGTGGTTCAAACTTTGCAAAAAATCAATTAAACCAATAGAAGTAATGGGTGTTTTCTGAATTGGTTATCGTATTCGTAATCGGCATGCTCGCTTGCTCTCATGTGCCAACTCTTAGCACCGTAGCTCGAACTTTGCAAAAAACCGATAAAATGATAAAAGTAATGGGCATTTTTGAAAACGGTTATCATATTCGTAATCAGCATGTTCGCTAACCTCCCTTTGCCAACTCCCAGCCCCGTAGTTCAAAATTTGCAAAAACGATAAAATGATAAAAGTAATGGGCATCTTTGAAAATGGTTATCGTCGTCTCCTCGGCGTACGTTGGGCGGAGCTCTTGCGGACATTTCAACACGTTGATGAACTTTTAAAGCCTCTACTGCAAAGCATGGTTCTTTGTACTATCTAAACTGCCACGTTTATATGCTGTTGTCAATGTGGCAGGGTTGCCAGCGAGAGATCACAAAAAACAGTGCCTTGTAGTAGAGGGTTAACATGTTCACCAAGGTGTTGAAATGTCCGCAAAAGCTCCGCCCAACGTACTCCGGGGAGACGACGATATCATATTCGTAATCAGCATGTTCGCTTATCCTCCTGTGCCAACTCTCAACGCTGTATCTCGAACTTTGCAAAAAATCGATAAAATGATAAAAGTAACTGATAATTCCAAAAACTAATATTGTATTCGTAATCAGCATGTTCGCTTACCCCCCTTTGCCAACTCCCAGCCCCGTAGTTCAAAATTTGCAAACAACTCGATAAAATGATAAAAGTAATGGGCATTTTTGAAAATGGTTATCAAATTCGTAATCAGCATGTTCGCTTACCCCCCTGTGCCAACTCTCAGCGCCGTAGCTGGAACTTTGCAAAAAATCGATAAAATGATGAAAGTAATTGATAATTCTAAAAACTAGTATTGTGTTCGTAATCAGCATGTTCGCTTACCCCCCTTCGCCGACTCCCAGCCCCATAGCTTGAACTTCGCAAAAAAAGTCGACAAAATGATAAAAATAACTGATAATTCTAAAAACTAATATCGTATTCGTAATCAGCATGTTCGCTTACCCCCCTGTGCCAACTCCCAGCCCCGTAGTTCAAAATTTGCAAGTAGTCGATAAATTTGGTAGAAGCAGCAACAAACGACAGACACGAAAACACCATCGACCAGAAAAACACCATTGAGGACGTACAGACAGCATCCACCAGCGTACAGACAAGTACACCAATCGGTTATATATATATATAGAAGGATTTACGGATGGGTAAAGAACATGGAATTCAGTAATCCGGAACTTAAGGATATGAAGATTTCTTTCAAGCTGAAAATTTTCTAAGAGGAATCTAATAAAACTCAAAATAGTTTATTCAAAGGCTTTTCATTCATATGCATGTGCAAATCATATATGGCAATTTGCCAGCTGCACTTTTACTGTGTATAGAAGTGATGTTTGTCCTCAATATGTTTTCGCCCCACATACGAAGATCGGTGATCGTCTATGAAAGACTAGAGCAGGTGATAAGCCTGCCCTTGTTGCATCGCATTACTATTTCAACAAAAAGAGTAAAAGAAAATCACTCTCATCTAAAGTGTTGTTTGGTTACAAGATGATTGAGGTTGCTCGTTTTTTGTATCCGACAGGTGTCCGACATTTAGATCGGACAAAAACGAGGCTAAAATGTCTCGCCATGAAATGGCTCTGCAGGCACATTGCTAAGTCCGCCTTTGAAAACTTTATCCTCTACTCTCTTCTCAACCCAGCAAAGCACAGCATGCCACGTAATCGCCATGTAGGAGATGGAACAGGAACATACTGACCCGGAAGTTCTGGGCAGTTTCAGCTCACCTACCGCACTGTGCTGAAACCGCGCCGGAACTGTGCAGCATGAGCTGCAGCAGCCCGCATGCGGTTTTGAGCGGCGGGAGTGAATTTTTAACCACTTTCAACAGATTTTTTTCCAAGCTTCGCCTATTTCGGTCTCATTACTCTACTCCGCTTGCCCTTTTGATAGGAAAAGCCTTGATCTCAAATCGGTCGAAGAATGATGACATTTTGCTTCCATTTATCCGGGAAGGTGTGTCTCCATGAGCTCGTTTATTTTTTCGTTATTTTTGATCACACGTACTTCATGTGTTTTAGGAAGCCTCTGCGTAGTGTGCCCAGCCATCTATCGTGAGGGCATGCGAATAATTCTCAAAAATGCGGAAAATCGGGACCTTTTTCTAAGGTTTCATGAAAGCGCTTTCTTACTTTCTTACTTTTGGGCTTTCTCAATCCTTTTCCTTTTTCCATATCATGCCTATCCGTTCTTTCTTCTACCCTGATCCTCCTTGTGATTAGGAAAGCTGCGAGCATGAAAGCGGGAATGAAGAAAAAACGCTGTTCTGCTTCAATTATCCAAGAAGATGGGTCTCTGTGCTCTCGTTATTTCTTCTTTCGTTCAAACCTACTTCTGTAATCTTGAAACTGTGTCTATGCGCTTAACAAAAATAACGAAGAGAGAATGGATGAGCGCACGAAAACCCACTCTCCCGAATACATAAAAGCAGAACGGTGCTCTCTAACTCCGCTCTAAGATCGGATCGTTTCTCATCCAGGGAGATAGAGGGATGAGACCGAAATGAGTGAAATCTGAAAGAAGAATCGTTGAAAATGGTCAAAATCTAACTCCCGCCACTCAAAACCGCGTGCGGACGGCTGCACCTCAGCACAGTTCCGGGACAGTGCAAGAACTGTGCTGGAAATGTTTCAGAACTTCCGGATCAGCATAAATCCAGCCTAAGGACGCGCGCACAGATAAATGATGGGACCGTCATTTTAGATCCGCTCAAGCTCCTATCCATCGACTGACTACTTTAGGCCTATTCTCCATGTCAAAAGACAAGTACCATTGTCGCTGATATACTCAACGAAAGCAGCTGACACATGAGTTCTGTAACTTTTGAGTTGAATGTTGAGTATTGTGCCAATAATGTTAATTCTTTGTTCGGGCTGACGTTTGGGCGTTGTCGCCTTCTCCAAAGCTTAGAAAGGTTGAAAACATGTTTAACAACGTTAACAGTCTTGGCACAAGGCTCGAAATCAATTCAGAGGAAATGCTTTTTGCAAAAACGTGAAAAGGCCTTTCGCAATGAGCAGTCCTCCAACAAATTTGTCGGGACCATTGAAGCCGAAGTCAAGGAAGTCGGGTTGCTACTGAAAGGAGAAATAGGATTGGATGAGTTTGGATATAGGCTTTGGGGTAGAAGCGAAGACCGTCTAGTCGGGCTATTTTCCGTTATATTTTGACTTCGGCTTAAACTACGGTCGATCCAGGCTGACCGAGATTCCAAGTTTCTCCATGATTGACTTGCAAATACTTCAAAGTGTAATTCAATTTATTTCTCAGTGTTCTAAACAACTGTTTGAGATGTAGCCAGCACCTGTTTTGTTGGCTACGTCTCAAACAGAAAACGGTACATCATGAAAATTTTTCTGATTATTTATGGCATCGAGCAGGCCAAGGTGTAAATGTCCACGGCGAAACTGCGTATATTAGGTTGTCCCGAAAGTTCGTTCGCACCATTTTCAAAAAATCATAACTTCTTTGCATCATAACGATTTTGCGCAATTTAAATTTTATTGAAAAGCGTAAAGCATGTAGTTTCCAATAGTCCCCTGGTAGCTTTCCAGCATGTTCAGTTTGCAGAGATAAAAATGAAAGAACGAAAACATCCGAAATTCGGAATTTTTGAGAAACAATTCCAAAAATCTAGAAACTGCGCGATAAAATCCAGAAAAACCATTATCCTAATTTTTCTTATATTTGATTACTAACTGATAAGTTTGTGCTGATCGAGCTCTTCTTTCAGAAGTTATGATTTTTCGAAAAAAAAATGCTGAAAAATCAATTTCTTGGGAATTCTTAGGAAAGTGATTTTTCGGAATTTTTTTTTCAAAAAATCATAACTTTTGAAAGAAGAGCTCGATCAGCACAAACTTAACTCAGTTAGTAATCAAATATAAGAAAAATTAGGATAATGGCTTTTCTGGATTTTATTGCGCAGTTTCTAGATTTTTGAAATTGTTTCTCAAAAATTCCGAATTTCGGATGATTTCGTTCTTTCATTTTTATCTCTGCAATCTGAACATGCTGGAAAGTCTCCTGGGGACTATTGGAAACTACATGCTTTACGATTTTCAATAAAATTTAAATTGCGCAAAATCGTTATGATGCAAAGAAGTTATGATTTTTTGAAAATGGTGCGAACGAGACAACCTAATAAATAAGGGCCGTTTACTGTAGGTTGGAAGTCACTGGCATGACATCTCGCAGCATGATTCGCAGTTTCGTAATTTTTATCGTCTCAATTCTAATCTACTGGACATTCATACTTAACTGGTGACGCTTCCGCAGTCAGGCTCGTGATCTTACGCACTCATTTTAACACAGAGCACAACCAAAAACAAGGACATCATGATGATGAAAGCGGCAGTCCTTATGACATTTATTCTCGTATCAGAAGCTTCCACTTGCGAAAAATTTGTCAAATTCGGAGATGTCTGTTATATGGTGAGTCGGCAAATTTTTATAATGTAAAAGCATCTATATCCATTTATATTAGAAGTCGTGCTATGAGCTTACATTTGAGAGGGCAGAGATGGCTTGCATAGAAGACGATGCATTTTTAACCACTATCGAAAACGAACAAGAGTTTCTTCGCGTTGCTGGTATGTTTAATTTTGAAACTGCTCAAAATTCACTCTTCTTTCTCCGCGTTATTGTGAACTAGCTGGCAAAACTCCACCCGGCCCTGTGCATTATAATAACGCTATCTTTCCTTTTTCTGTACAACACCACCCTGTCCCTGTTCCACTGCTATATGACATTTCCCTGTCCCCACTATGTCTTCGTGAAATGCTCACTTAGCCCTTTTCATCAATTCCGAGCTCCTAAAATCAAGTTTTGCAAAAAAAATCGCTAAAATCGATGAATGCAGTAAGTACTCTTTTAGTGTTGCTTTCATTATCACCAGGGTTGGGCGTGGGGTCAGGGTTCCCGATGGGGGAGGGAGGCGTGTTGGGGGTAAGGCTGGGGAAAATCAATGATTCGTTGAAAAATTGGGGAAAAACTATGATCGAGTAAGATGAAGAAGAAAACCGCTAGACCGGTGAATATCAAACTTCACCATTACTGAGAAAATGACTGTCGTAAACAGCAAAGTGATTAACTCCGTTATCAAATCAGACAAATTTAAATTCTTTATCTCTTACCTTAACATTCTACTGTAAAGTTACTAAAGAAGCTGGCTGTGTAAATTGAGTGTATGATCTCCGTGATCAGCATGTTAAGTTACCCTACGAACTCTACAAACCTTACTTATCACATTTTCTATTGTTTCCTAAAGTCTTAGTGAATTTCGAACATGATTGACTTGGGTTCAAAAGCGAAAAAAATCAGCTTTTCTATACTTACAACAAGTAATAATATCTCTATCAGTGTATGCTAGAAATCAGACTTTTTACCGCTTCCAAATAATAGATTGAGAAGTGCTGCCAAAAATTCAACACCGCTTTCTCACCTTGTTCCTTCAACTCCACAGATTACCGCACCGAAACAAGTGGAGGTGAACTCGAACACTTTCTTACATAATCTTCGGTGTTTGTACTGGCAAACCGCATAAAACTTGGGTGAAAAAGCCTGACATAAAGTTAGCGGGGTCAGGCACAACACCTCAAAAGGTCAAACTGCCTGAGCTTTTATAACCTCGTGCCTGACCCCTTAACTTGCTCAAAAAATTCAGAGAGCGCCACATTCCTGGTATTTACATTGAGCTCATAGCCTCATCTTGCTACAATTTTGGAGCTAAACACCACACCTGTAGAGAAATTATGGTACTTTCAATAAGCCCATTCAGATCAAAATCCGCCGTCAGATTACGAGTAAAGTGCAGTCAGGAAACATCAACAAACTTGAAATTTAGAACCTTTTCATGACAAGCAAAGTGTGTCACACTCGAGGTTCTGAAGGTGGAGAGGAAAAATAAGGGGTGGTTTGAGGCTTTCAGGGAAGAGAAGGTGGGATCGTTTTCGAAAGACTTGTGCCTGACCTCTTGCTCAACCCTATTATCACCCTGCTTATTCCCTTTGCCAACTTTCAAACTTGTTGCGCAAAGTTTGCAAAAAATCGACAAAATCGAAGTCGATCGATAACGACGCGTAGCTTATGACATCGCCCCGCCTCGAAGAGTATGTGTAAATCCAGTCCTAATCGGTTTAGAAAAATTTTCCTTCAGGACATACTGCACAGGGAAACCGACATACAAACAGACAAAAAAATAGACATTCAGCTTTATATAGAAGCAAAAACAGAAATGCTTATAACACTGTACTACTTTCATGGATTGCTGAGATTATGTTAAATTTTGACTTTATTGTTCATCCACTGCTATACTTTTTGTTCCAAAGTTGGTTATGTGAAGAGCATTTGAAAAGTCCGGTAAGTCAACTCCACGTAGGGAATCACACCGCCAGCAGCGGCCGCTTTACCGAGCGCGTCGCTTTTAAATTTTGTACCCGACAAAACACTCCGGGGTAAAGTGGTACGGCAAAGTACCGGGTGGGTTGCGGGGGCGGAGGGGGAAGGGGGGAGTGGCAGATACATGACTCGATGGAACAACTCAGACAGTTGATCGGATCCCTCCGGCGCAGAAATGGCAGGGCCGCGGGGTTTCCCCAGCGGGGGGTCTGCCACTCGTGCGCCGGAGCCCCCCCCCCCCCCCGATTTTGTGCGCCGGAGCCCCCCCCCCCCCATTTTGTGCTCCGCAAGTCTGCCGCGGCATACTGTAACTAACCCTAAATAAGCTCCAAACCCCAATTATGTCTCTAAACCCCACCCAAATTAGCCGAATACGACCCCCCCCCCCGGGTAGGACTTCAGCGCGACCCTCACCCCCGTACTCTACCCCCTCCCTCTCACCCCTAGCGTTTGTAGATAGAAAATAGAAGAATGAAGACGAGACGAAACATTTATTTCAAACTAGCTGATGGTCCCGGTCTCACCCGAGACTCTTAGTTTAACCAAAATAGGGTAGAGGAACGAACTCCGCCATTTTGGAACATCTCCGCGGACTATTGGTCCTGCAACCACAACCGCAATATTTCGAAAGGACTGGTTGCCAGCAAAGGCGGCCTCAAACTGGCGGAGTTCGTTCCCTTACCTACCAATATATCATCGCTCCCACATTCGTAGAGGCGGGTTGCGCACTTCCCTGATTTTCGACATTCGTTAAACGTCCACGTTATAGCATTGTATTTCGTACTCTCTCGTTGAGCTTATCTTCAAATTAGTGAAGTCCGCAGCTCGCCTCCATAGGAATCTGGAAGCCGATCATACTTCCACTCTCTAACTTCTATAATGCGCGAAAAGCGCATTAAGACGAACCCGCTGTCGACCTTGAGATTAGAATGAACTTTACTAACCCTGCCCACATGTTTACTGGAAAATGATTGGTTAGAGCACGTCAAACTCTCATTTTCCCAGATTTAGGTAAACAAATCAATAAATCAATAGAAGGACCCTGCGAATTGCCGCAAAAAGTTGCCATAAACCACCGCCGGGGTCGAGAACATATGTGTGCGAAGTTTTAGCTCAATCGGTGTAATGACTGGCGTTTCTATAACGAACGAACAACTAAACGAACATCCTCACAGACATTGAGTTTTATATATATACCAGTGCTTCACCTCTGCTTCGCAGAGGTTCGCACTGGCTATCATGAACCGTGGTAAACTCACTGTCTCAGAACTTGTCCCTCAAATCATTGTTCGGTTGACTGCAACGTGGGAGCCGTAGTTAAAAATGAACAATACTCGCTATCTCAACCTCACATGCTATTTATTATTGTAAATCATTCCTCATTGTAATTTCGTAACGGACAAACTTCACACAACTTCAGATTAAGCCGCTTATTATAAGTCATGATAGATTGAGTGCAAAACGATTTACTGGAAATTGCAGTTGTTTTGGTTTGCATCCAATTCTGTTTGTGCCAGATGTGATGAGATGCAGTTCGATCACTACGGGCTTGGTTATCGGGAGGAACAGCTCCGGTCGAGTTCAACGCTGTGCGGTCCTCGAGCGATTCTTCCAGAAAACACACTCTGGATAACATTGGTGGAGTGGCCGTGGAGGTTAACCGGAATTTTTTTAGCGATAGGTGTCGTGATTTGTGGTTTTTCCAGGTTTATAAGTGCGAACCTCTTGCATCGAACTGTGGCCGATGTCTTACGCTGAATGCTGAAAAGTATGAATGTGGCTGGTGTGTTATAGACAACAGATGTGTTAGACCAATGGCATGCTTGGCAAGATCACCACAAGATTGGCTGAATAGCACGCAGCTGTGTGCAAATCCAGCTAATGAAAACTTCAGGATTAAAAAGGGACCGGTCGGTGGAAAAACGAAGGTTGGGTCTACTGCTGCTGCGTTCACCTGTGGAATTGTCGCATTTACTAGCGAGAAAGTACTATCAGGTGGGGTGACCATGTGTAATAAGACTAGTGAACCAGTAACTAAACCTACCTTGCCAAGCATCTTGCCAAGCATGCCTTTGGTCTAACACATCTGTCTATAACACAGCCACATTCATATTTTTCAGCATTCAGCGTAAGACATCGGCCACAGTTCGATGCAAGAGCTTCGCACTTATAAACCTGGAAAAACCACGAATTACGACACCTATCACTCAAAAAATTCCGATTAACCTCCACGGCCACTCCACCAATGTTATCCAGAGTGTGTTACCTGGAAGAATCTCTCGAGGACCACACAACGTTGAACTCGACCGGAGCTGATCCTCCCGATATACCAAGCCCGTAGTGATCGAACTGCATCTCATCACAAGCACAAACAGAATTGGATGCAAAATCAAAACAATTGCAATTTTCCTCATATCACATTGTCGTCGAATGTGCCGACAGCAGGTTTTTCGCGTTCAACGTTTCCGACTTTGAAGTGACATCGAAAATCCGTCATGAAGATCGGATCGAGGTTTTGGACCTTACAAATCCAAGCTCAAAAATGAGCACTTCGTAGAATGTACCACTCACCTTCACTGTGATATCTCTCCATTCACCTGCAGCTACGTAAAGTTTGGTTTGCGGTGCGACGGTACGTGGACATTTCTGTAAACCTTTTCTCCTGGAGTGACCCTCACGCTGGAATGCAAATTTGAAGGCTTATCTATTATCAGAAACAAGGACACAGACTTTCCCTGCATATTATGATTTTGTGCAAAGTCTGAGAACTTGGAATCTCGAAAAAAATGAAAATTTCTTGAGCGCCTGTCACAATTTCTAACAGGTAAACTGTAAGTAGACGATATACTGAAAAATGTGAAAGAGTTGCATGAACTTGCATAGCAGATCTGCATTTAGCAAAAATGCGACAGACTAACCGTATAAGATATTCCCTGAGACAGAGCCAAGCAGTGTACGGATAATTCTAGCATCAATCAATCCCGGAAACACGAAAATAATTCAAGAGACACCACATAAGGGTACCGAAGCCGAATCTCAATCACAAAAACCACTCCATCAATAGTCAACGATGTCTCAGCAAGTCGAAAAGAGCCAAACACTAAAAGTGACTAAGTGCATCCGCACGAAAACCTAAAACTTGAAACCTGAAAAGAAAGAGATGAACAAATAAACGCCAGCGCGCCGACGAGGAACACGAAAAACCAAAAAAAAAGAAAAACGAGCGCGAAAGAACGACAAAAAACGAGTAAGGCGAGAGCGACGGCAACTTATTTTCGAAAATGCTAAGCTGCGTATCACAGCAAATTGACTGCGCACATATATGTGCGCCGGACCCCTCCCATTTTGTGCGCCGGACCCCTCCCATTTTGTGCGCCGGACCCCTCCCATTTTGTGCGCCGGACCCCTCCCATTTTGTGCGCCGGAGGCCTCCCATTTTCTGTGGCGGAGGCCTCTTATTTTCTGTGCCGGAGCCCTCCGATTTCTGCTTCGCGGCTCTTCTAGATCTGGCAGACTCGCGGCGGGCAAATCTCTGCGCCGCGACCCCAGCAAATCTGGCGTACTTGCGGCGGAGAGATTTGCAAGCCCGCCGGAGGGGTCCGATCTGCCTTCTTTGTGACGTCACAAGAAGGGACCGCCCCTCGCCCCGCTCTCATTGGTCAACTGGGTCCGCTGCGGCTCTGGCAGATTTCGACTGTCCGCCGGAGGGGTCCGATCGATTATCTGAGGTGACTCCCAGAGTTTTACCAGTGAGTCGCCACTGGCCTAGGTTTTCGCCAGTGGGTTGGAAATCGCCGTGTCCGTATCATCCTTTGAAATTCGCCTCCCTTCATCATTGCCTGAGCCGAATCGCTCACACCCAGGTTTTGTTAATATGCAGCAAACTTGAATGCCACTATCCTGTTTGCTCGACGGAAACTACATACAACGTAAGCAATGGTTAAGATTGTACAGGTGGTTCTATTTTCACATAAAAGAGATTTTCAAACTTCAAAAAATTTACCAACGATTTTTTTAGGTTTGGTGAAAGGTGACAAGAAAATGCAGGTATGGATTGGTTTAGCCAAAAAAGAACGAGAATGGCAATGGGTAAATGGACTTACTCTTGACAAAAAGGAATTCACAGCCGAGCGTCTGGCTAAGTGGGAGAAAAGAGGAAATTGTGCCTATGTAATATTGACCAGCGATCTCTCATTAAATATGATACGAACCTTTTAAGCTGAGAACTTCGCCAAATGGGAGAAAAAAGCTTGGAGGAGCCAATTGCAACCGAACCTCCTTCTATATATGCAAAAGCTTATATTGTTCATGATAACTGTGATTGTGCCATCAGGAGAAAAAAACGGGATGAAGATGAAATTATCTACACAACTTTGAAGTCATCGCAAGCATAAACATTCGAGCGCTATTATTGTAATTACAAGCTCAACCTTTCTTTCGTCACAGCAGTGACTTCAATCCCACCTTTGATAGTCTAAAGACAGGGCCTCAAAAGTGAGCGTTGTTTGAGTATCTGCCCCTCCTACAAAGTGAAGGTTGTTCATAGAAAACCAGAGAAGAAAAAAATGCTACACAGCTAGTAAAAGCAAAAGAAACTCCTGAAAATCGGATAAAAACGCTGCAATAAGTTCGAAATCTTTTATTTAGCGGCTTTGCAGGTTTTTCTCCACGACCACGTAATCCACAACACGGGGGAAAACTAGGAAAAGCTAGTTTTGTTTTTGCGTTCAATCCAAAACCAACCATGTATCGGTGGTAACACGCTAATTAAGGAGAGATCAATAAGAAAAGAATTAGTTTTGAAAACGCAGAGTTTTGTTCTAACCAAGTCGAAATACACGAAAAACTAAACTAGTTTTTGGTGCGTCCAGTTGCTGCGCTCATTACTTAGAGCAATGATCGTTCAAGCTGGAAAAAAAATCGCTGCGGAAGCACTGAAACAGAACAAGGTATAAAAGCGCACTTTTTGCGATTTTTCACCAAAGAGATAAACATTGGATGTCGTTGTCTACATCATCAACAAAACCAATATTTATAGAATGAACAAAAAAACCGCATGAAAAGAGTTAAACTAGGGGAAGAACAAAAGGAGGTTGTTGCCGGATTTCTCGTTCGAACCAGAAAATGAAGTGCTGCGACGTTGTCAGCGTGAAAGTAGAGATCAAGAGCTTCAATATGATATATAGCTCGCTAAAACTGAGTTCGAGACACAAAGAAAAGGGTACCAGAGCCAAACGCCCCGCGCCCGCCTTTGGGTAGCAATGTAGCGCGCAGCGCGAAGACGCAGACGAGCAGCAGAGACAGACCAGAGCCGACAGGGCATTTGGCTCTAATCATACCGCTAGGTCTCAACGACACCCTGCAACATTCTATATCATTCTGATCTTCATGACGAGGAGCCTTGACAACGTACCGAGCAATGAAAATCGCTCATTAAAGGCATTGTTCAGGTCAACTTGGAGGTATTGCGATCTTGATAGAGTTGAGAGCATGGCTCCTGACTAACGCAACAGTTTAAGTGCGATCGAAAAAGGTAGGATCTGAAGCGAGAAAATCGCTTCGGACGAGTTTGCAAAAAAAGAAGGCGGTACTTCAATCCCGCCCCCTTGACAAGTTTTGACGTGGCCAGTACACTAGATCTTGACCATTCGCCACGTCAAAACTTGTCAAGGGGGTGGGATTGGAGTACCGCCCCCTTTTTTGCAAACTCGTCCGAAGCAATTTTCTCCCTTCAGATTCCACCTTTTTCGATCGCACTTGAACTGTTGCGTTAGTCAGGATTGTTGCTCTCACACTATGTTAAGATCTCAATACCTCCAAGTTTACCTGGACAATGCCTTTAACGAGTTAGACCAGCATTTTCGTGCGCGAGTCTCTGCGCAAGATTTAAGCGCATTTTCGCGGTTTTATTCAGCTCCAACTGCTTCCCTGAACTTCTGAAACTCAAGTTTAGTCAAATTGAGGTCAAGTGAGAAATGTCGTCCTAAATTCTAAAGAAACGTTCGCAGGAAGTTCTAAACTTCTTGATAGCATGAATAGCTATAGAAACGCAAATTCTCGGTCCCGTTTAGATTACTTAAAAATTCATTCCTAATATTTGCTTAACATCCTGGACTTTGCCCCGGATGTTTCTTTTTTGTTTTTTAGGTGAAGGTTCTGTTCTATTATGGCGCTCAAAGTTAAGGTTGATAAAGTACATGGCTCTATGTATCGAGAGTATGTATTTGATCTTTGCTATAAGAAATCAAAAAAAGATACAAAAACAACAACGGAAATAACCCGCCCAAACTGACAGATACAGTGAAATGGTGCAAGCACTTAAGACTGGTTCTCCTACTTGATATCAAATCAAGGCGTAGAAATCTGAATATGCCCACTGCAATCATTTCACCATCGGCTGCCATTACATGATTCGGAGTATATCGAAAACTTTTGAAGATGACGATTAGCTGAAACTGAAAAATACATCGGCGCGACTTTGAGTTTACGCTTGTTATCCGGAAACTATTTGAGAATCCAAGTACATGACGTGAATTGCTTCTAGAATCTTATTCAGCACCAACTTTCTCTCAGCAGATCAGTTCGACTCAGAATGATATGACTCTCCGTTTGACCATGCGAACGATCAGACTTTCTTCAACACTGCCTTTGAGGCCACGAGCATTTCTACACAAAAATTCGTTTTGTTTTGAAAATTCATTTTTGCTCGGTGAACTGCCATAGCGAGAAGCAGATTTATTTGGGACTGTTACCCCTCAATATTTTGCACACAGATCCATAATTCAAATCTTACTTGTGATTTCATTTTTGTGTATTCACGATAGCCCACTATTGTAATTTCTCCATCTGTTCTCATCATTAAGCTGCTCAGGCACTCCGAAAAGTGCATTTTGTATTTGGGTTAGATTCAGGGTTGAAGAAAACTTCCCAATGTTCATTGCTTGGCAGATGATAACTTGAGACTAAAAAACAAGGCCAATGTTGTCAGATTAAATTGAGAAACCGTCAAGTCCTCCAAGGATATCATATCATTCGCAAGCAGTAGCACTATATAAGTGAGGTAGATTTACTTTCTACCATTCTCATGCGGTTCTCTAAGCTACTGTTGCTCATTATATGCTCATTCTCTACGGAGACTGCACAGGTGCATTTCGTCACGAGTTGAAGCAATTCTTATGTACATTGCTTTAGACCGACAAGGCTGCGACAGGGCACAAAGCTGGTAAGTGGAATAAGCTAACAAAGAAAAGAACGCAAAAAATCAATTTCTGCGAATCAGCCATTCTAGCTCGTGATCAAGCATTATCACGACAAGAGTTGTAATATGGGCTTGGAATGAAATTTGATGTTTGAAGAAGCAAAAATGCTTCACATGCAGCGAGCTGGCTTCCTATGCCCCCGGCACTTCGCGCGATTTCATGCGGACGCAGTGGAGAGTACTCCAATTGTTCATGACTTACCGCACTCTGAACAGAAGATATTGGATTTTATCACTTGTCAAAAGTTATACACACTAAGCATTTGAAGCATGCAAGTTTTCCGTTTACATTTGCCAATTTGTAAGATCGCGTGGCGACTGACATTAGGAAATATGCGCCACCGGGGCCCATTGCTAGGTAAGCGGTATGTTGGGAAGATTCCGAGTAGCATTCCACAAAGGCAACGTACTCTAATACTTCTTCTCGATATACATCTGTGCAGATCGTGTGAGATTCCTATGCCTATGCCGTGCTTATACTTGTTCACCGGCACTTGGAAATGGTGGATTCTCAAGCTGCAATTGTTTCAACCAAGATAGTGGAGGCTAATAAACATTTGAACTCTCAATTATGGCAGTGCTTTTGCCAAAACATACTCGTCAACCACTGTTACAAGTGTTACCGCTGCTATCGCTGTTACGGCTGTTAGTGTTAATGCATTCATCGCTTGGTAAAAAAACGTTTTAGAAGCACCGTCCACCCTAACTTAAGGGTCTTGAGCTTCTGAAAGCTTATCAAAGTAGGGCCCCTATAAACCAAGGCCCATGTCGCGGCGCAAAATACCGCTTTGGAGGGGAGAAAATCGCTTCCGAATGACAATATGCACGAAGACCCCCAGACGGCGCCGCCCTCCCCATTCATGACCGCCCATCCGTACACGCTCATCCAATCACCGTTCCGGCCTGTGAGTCTTCCGAAACAGGAGTTGTCGAGGTTTTCGCGGATTCTCGACTTTATATTCGGAATCAGGGACTTAAGAAGGCCCTGGAACGACAAGAACTTGGATGTCAGAACTGGGTGGACGGTGCCTTTAAGGTAATGAGCAGGGTCAAGCAAGGGGTGTGGCACACGATCGTTGGTTACGACCCCCCCCCCCCCCCCCCTGATTGCTGTCTTAATAAGACCCCCCCCTGGACTATACCCTTAAGATAGCATTACTTGGAGGCCCTGTCAAACATAATGGGCAACATATCCATAATGAGCATGTCAATTAACCCCTGTAGACAAAGTTTGAGCGAATTCTGAAGATTCAAGATACTAGGCTACCTAAGTGAAGTGGTCAAATTCCAACATGGTTAACTTTGTTTCAAAGGTGAATTAGCTATCCATTTTCGCACTCAAGACAAAGCACTACTCCTTCTTTGTCCACCTCAGGAATCCCGCTTCAGAAGACCTCCAAACTGTGGAATTAGAAGCCAACCAAAATCTCGTTTTTCCCATTTTTCGCTTTTGATCGCTGTGCTTTCACCAAATATTACTCAGAGCTAAGAAGACGAATCAGGCTCAAATCACTCCTGTGAAAACTAGGTGATCTAGGCTATCGATCCATATAAATACTGTCCGCTAAAAATGTTTTTTTTTTTTTGATATAGTTTATGGCCTACGGCACCCCCCCCCCTCAAAACCCGCGGCTGCCGCAGGTTTTGAGGGGGGGGGGAGGGTGCCGCAGGCCATTAACTATATCAAAAAAACATTTTTAGCGGACAATATTTATATGAATCAATAGCCTAAACCTCGTAGATTCCATAGGGATGTTTTGAGCCTGATTCGTCTTCTTAGCTCTGAGTAATATTTGGTGAAAGCACAGCGATCTAAAGCGAAAAATGGGAAAAACGAGATTTTGGCTGGCTTCTAATTCAATAGTTTGGAGGTCTTCTGAGGCGGGATCCCTGAGGTGGACAAAGAAGGAGTAGTGCTTTGTATTGAGTGCAAGAAGAGGTAGCTTACTCACCGTTAAGATGAAGTTAATCATGTTTTAAATTACTGCTTTACCAGTGCGTCACCTCTGCTTCGCAGAGGCTCGCACTGGTCCTACTTCATATGCCTTACTCATTCTTGACTAATGATGGTAATGAAAAATGAAACTCACCGCGCGGTGCCGATTATCGCGAGTAAAATGTAAACAACTACCCATTCCAAATGCTTTTTCATGTGAGATTGGTGATTTCGCGTGGATGAAACTTTTCGCAGAAGAACAAATACAAATTTGAGTAGGTTTTTGGACTCTTTCTGGTTTGGTAGCTGCCATAAGGACAGTAGGCAACGTGAGCTACATCTCTGTGCAAAATTTTTCTCAAATGCTTAGGTAAAACTGTGGCAAATTAACCATTTACGCAACCATTTCATCTGGCGTCGTTCTCGTAAAGTAGTAAACTTTTGTCCACTTTTTTGGACTTAAGTTCATGGCTTGCACATCAGCATGCCAAACACATCCCCGACTTTGCAAAAGGTGGTGATACGGAACCAATTTTGCTGGCCAGAACCCAAGCGGTTCCGTTTGACGCGCATTTTCTGTGGGATCCACCCAACAAAATCGCTCGTGCTTTTGCACGGTATGCTCTTATGTTGGGCGCATGCGATGTGCAAAATTTGGGCTTAGGACGTTGGCTGGAACACGCTCTACGAATTTCGTTACAGACAGACACACAGACATACACACACACACACACACACAAAAACACGTAAACATCCTTAGCCCGTTATTATAAGTTATGATACAAGGTTGTTTACTGCTCGGAGACCTCAGAGTTCGCTATAGGGGTTATTCGACACGCGGATTACGACAATTATGCTTGATTAGAGGTACGGTAGGTTACGGTAGGCATACGGTATCTGCAAGTTTGTGTCGTTGAACTTGAATTTTGCAGGATTTCAACAGCGCTTTCATCAAGTCAATTTAGTCACACAGCTTGTACAAGTGCTTTTGACCTTGGGTCGATACGACCCCCCCCCCCCTACCTACCCCCCCCCCTAACGACCCCCCCCTACGGCGTGCCGCACCCCCCGCTTTACCCTGGTAATGAGAGATTATTTCGGCATCCATCAGCAACGGCGGTAAGAAAAGTAAAAAAAAACAGCATTAACGGCAGTAACTGCTGTGACAGTGACAGCCCCACCCCGACAGTGGTAAAGCGACAACGGTTTGCCCGTTCAAATAAGGTGCTTTATCACATGGGCTTTCATTACAAACCCACATATTGTTTATCCCCTGCTAAGCGCTACCCTCTTAACTACGTTTTTGTATGAGCAAATCCTACTATTCCCACAATGGTAACCTTTTTGATGTCGCTATCAAAATAGCTGAGTAGCATGAATCTGAAAACCATGTTTTTAGGCTTTGGCCATACTTTGCCCGTGTTGCCGGTGTTGAAAGTGTTGAAAGTGTTGCCGGTGTTGAAAGCGTTGAAAGTGTTGCCGGTGTTGAAAGTGTTGAAAGTGTTACCGGTGTTGAAAGTGTTGAACGGAGATCATCAGTCTAGCAGTTTCATTCTTTCTCGAACGATCTCACCGGCTGGTGAATACGTTGGAAATGGAATTGGGGAATGAGAAATATTGAAATGATGGGAGATTTTCGCATGCAAAAGATCCTCTAACAAACTTTTTGGAAAGTGGACGGCTTGTCTGGAATAGGCAATCTCCAATATTTGAGAAAGCTGACGTCTGAGTAGTAATGTGCGTTAGTTCGAATCCTGCCGCGCTTGCGATTAGTGAGTAAACGACCTAAGTGAGGTCTGCAGCCTTTTCAAATACTGGAGATTGCCTATTCCAGACAAACCGTCCACTTTCCAAAAGTTTGTTAGAGGGTCTTTTGCATGCAAAAATCTCTCATCATTTCAATTTCATTTCTCATTCCCCAATTCCATTTCCAACGTTCACCAGCCGGTGAGATCGTTCGAGAAAGAATGAAACTGCTAGACTGATGATCTCCGTTCAACACTTTCAACACTTTCAACACCGGCAACACTTTCAACACTTTCAACACCGGCAACACTTTCAACACCGGCAACACGGGCAAAGTATGGCCAAAGCCTTACGAAAAGAAGTATTGCTTAGGCTCCCGCCAGAGTGCCGAAGTTATGCCAGCGCTAAGCCAGCATTTCGATCGATACACGTGTATTTCATTGGGGACATCTACCTGCTGAGCTAGCTCCGCCCCAACGAAACACACGTGTATCGATCGAAATGCTGGCGTAGCGCTGGCATAACTTCGGCACTCTGGCGGGAGCCTTACAGTCGAATCATTTCGTATGATCATGTATACAACCGCACACACCGTCCATTTTTGGCGTCCCCATCCTGGATTTGTAATCGCAAAACGCAGGAGATGACCGATTGTCATCGCTTATATCACTTTAAGGTGGATAGTATCCAAAAAGAAAAGAAAACGTTAAAAACACTTTGAAAACAACTGCATGAAGGGTTTCCTCCTCCAAGAATCCACGATGGGAACGCCAAAGGTGGACGGCATATGCAATGTCACACATGATCATACGAAATGATTAGACTGTACATATTTTATTTGTGCACAAAGGTTTCTATCAGACTTCACCTACAAGCAAGTCCACAAAAAGTGTCAGTATTTTATACATTTCAACAATAAACTTATGTAGTACTAGCTGGCTTACCCGGCTCCGCCGTATGTTCCGAATAGAAAATTCCATTTCTTAACCGATCCGGACCAAACTTGGCACACATACCCTTTGGGCCCGGCGGGTGTCACAGTCCACTTTTCGTTATCGATCGATGTCGATTTTACGGGAGTGATCAGCATGCTCGATTACACCCCTCTGCCAAATTCCAGCCCCGTAGCTCAAACTTTGCAAAAAAATCGATAAAATCGATAAAAGTAATGCACGATTTTAAAAACTAATATTGTATTCGGAATCCCCATGCTCACTTACCCCCTGTGCCAACTCCCAGCCCCGTAGCTCAAATTTTGCAAAAAATCGATAAAATCGATATCGATCGATACGAAAAGTAGCCTATGACACCCGCCGGGGCCCGAAGTGTATGTGTGCCAAGTTTGGTCCCGATCGGTTCAGAAATGGAATTTTCTATTCGGAACATACGTACACACAGACATACATACATACATACAGACAGACAGACAAACAGACATTCAGCTTTATATATAAGATGCTGGAGCGTTCAATTAGTAAACAGTTCCATTTCCAGTAGTAGAATTGATTTTTGTTGGTGAAGTTGAATTATTCATGGTATAAAGGGGCGGACCGAGCCTCCCCCCCCCCCGAGAATTGATCGCGACGGTTTTGAAACTTACCTACTTGTGTTATAAAAACGTGGCTGCCGAAACGCCTCCTTTTTCTAGATTTTATGGGCTATGGACCCGTAGAAATTTTGAGATGCACCCAAAAAATTGTCGGAGTGCGGCTGACGCCACGCACCTTTATTTGAAATTAATTTTTTGCCGCCCCTCCCCGGACCGAAATCCTGGGACCGCCACAGCAGTACTACCTATGAGATACCGCATATAATTTCTGCATAAAACGCTATAGTGATGTCACATGAGTCAGGTGACAACACCCTTAGCGTGCTTCATACCTCGCTCCACGATGGACAAAATACAAGGCGCCTGTTTAGATACGGTATGTGCTCGAAAAGCAGCCAGATCTCAGGAATAAGTAATTCCCGTTCGTTAGACTAGTCAACATGCAGTAAAGCTCTCTAAGCGACTTACCTGAGCAAAAATCTCAAATGATTTGCAAAATTTGGCTGCCTACCGTGCACTTACCCTAACCAAAGAGGTACCTTTGATTCAACGAAATTGGCTGCTGGAAAGCAACCGCTCGCGCCCGCGACGAAGTCCGGGTCTCTCCCGCGGGCGTGCTCTCTGATTTATCTTAGCCTTGATTAAATATCGAAGCCCCGCTTTCCCGGCCGCTAACCCCTTAAATCAAAGGGTATCTGTATCAAAAAGGAGCGCTTCATCGAGCTGAATCGAATGCTGCCAGTGGATTCAGGTTTTATTCACTCTGAAACGAGATATGGCCACTCGGTGATATCACCATTATCAGATGGTGGTCGCTTTGCAGAAATTATGAGCGATATTGTATCATCTGAGAGAAGACCTGGACCTCTGATATGTTGAGTTTAGAAAAATGAGAAGTTTACCACGCTTACCCCTTCCCAAAAACTGGATAGATTAATGACAGCTAAATACTGCGAAAATGGTTCAGCGCAACTTTTCTTCCTACCTTCACCAGTTACGTTATCAAACCGACTTCTTCCATATTTGCTTCAAGATCCCCAAAATTATGAATGCATCGATTTTGCTTTGTGTAACATTGGCTAATCTTCAACTTACCTCAGTTTTGAAAAGTTTTTTCCATAAAAAGAGTGAAACCTTTCCGGCATAAACTTTCACTAGCATTTATAACCCTTTTAGAGTTTTTCAGCAACTTCTTCGAAAGCCTTCAAATAAAAAATTGCATAAAAACAAAAATGGATCGAGCTTACAATATCTCCAGAATTTGAAGGGTTAAAGCTTGATTTCCACTACATCTTGCTTGTGCGAGGTTATCAAGCGTTTACCTCAACTACCATGACTCAAAGTTTTTGGACACTCATAAGTTATCTGTAGGATTGAAAGATGGAAAGCTTAAGTTTAATACTTTTGCGACTTCTAAATTCACTTCAGTACTTGCGGAAAGGTTTTAGAAATCTCATTTGTTAGAAGGAAAAAGAAAAACTGGCACTTGCTAAAATCTGAGCTTTATCAAGGATATGTCCAAAAAAACAGTGAAGTTTCATTGTTTTGACTTACAATAGTTGAAATCACTTTTGATATCAGCAGCTGAGCCCAGAAAGCGAATTCAAGCTCTTCGATCTCTTGACATTCAACATAATTCAACAAAATTTAAAGAAGATTGTTTCTCAATCTTGAGTTGTCTTAGGTCTCGAGATGAACAATGGAACCCCAACTACGACGCTGATAGAATTTGCTGATGCACAGGTTAGTTATTTGCTTTCAAAACCCTCTATCAAAATCAGTGGCGTACCGAAGGGGAGAGCGCCCCATTCTCCCCCCCCCCCTCGTTCCCCGAGGATGGGTCGCGAAATTTTTGCAAGTTAGTCACATGTGTTATAGAAATGTGCAAGTGAATTATCTATCTTTGCTTGTGAATAACCAAGATAATATTTTAATTTTTTATTAAAAATTCGAAAATCCAAATTGTCCTTGCAAAAAATGTTTTCGAGGGGTGTGCTTCTCTAAGATTTCGGGGTTATGGGCACGCAAGGTTTTGGGGGGCATCCGGAAAAAATCTTGCCGCTTTTCTCCCCCCACCCCCGCCCCCCACCCTCTCCCATCCCGAACGGAAATCCTGGTTAAGCCCCTTTGACCATGCAAGTGTAACACTCACATGGGTAGGGGGTAAGGTAATACTCGATATAGTGAATAGAAAATAAATAGCGCATCAGTATAATTCATGCGTGGATAACGGCTTGTTATTGTTCGCTCAAAGTATTCATCGAAATCTTGAGTTCCTCTTATATATAAGAGAAAGCAAAGCAAAGGGTGTTTTCAGAAGAAAGAAGTTTCTGCAAAACACGGTGGGAAATCAGATTACGCAAACTCGCAGCAGATGAGAGAAGAAGAGGCTTTGTCAGGTATGAAATGTGACTTCTAAGATGACACAAGTTTTGAATATCCTATAAAGCACGTCGAGTATCTTTAGGCATTGAGTTGGAAAAAAGACGGCAAAGCCTAAAACATGGGCAACGTGTGCAAGAAACCAAACAATCTTTCGAAGACAAATCGATCGAATCGATCAAGGACAGTGGGCTATCAAAAATTGAAGAGAGAAAACTAAAGGCGTCGGATTTGGTGGTCACCAAAGATGGCAGAAACGAAATATATAAAAGACACCACGAAGTTCATGAAAGTCAAAAGGCAAGGGCAAGAAGGGCTGAAAGCAACTACCCCTATGAAGAAGCACCTTGGGCGTACCAAGGGAAAAGCCTCGAGAAAACAGGCAAAAAGAATATAATGAGTTCACCGATTGATGTGAAAAATCGCTTTGGAAAAGGTAATAGGAAAAAACCGATGAAATCGGTTTCTGCGAATGGAGATCGAGACTTCCTCAAGCAAAAAGCTCCAAAGAAAAAATTAAGTTCAAGGAGACTCAGTAAAAAGAAGAAGTTTGACAGTGGGAAAAAGCAGCATTCGACAAAACCATCAACTGATGATGATAAAGAAGAGCGACAGTTGATTCATAGCGGTTTGCTTGAAAAAGATTTAGAAAACACTCCTTGGAAGCATGCAGAGAAAAGTCCCGAGAAAACAAATAAAAAAAATTCAATGAGTTCACCAACTTCTCATCTAAAAAAGCGGCCTGGAAATGTCATTAGGAAAAAACCAATGAAATCGGTTTCTACGGATAGAAATCGAGACTTTCTTAAAGAGAAAACTCCAAAGAAAGAAATAAATTGGAAAAGAGTCGATAAGAAAAAGAACTTTGGAAGTGAGAGCAGGCAACATCCGACTTTGAATAATAGGAAAAAACCAATGAAATCGGTTTCTACAAATAGAAATCGAGACTTTCTTAAAGAGAAAACTCCAAAGAAAGAAATAAGTTGGAAAAGAGTCGATAAGAAGAAGAACTTTGAAAGTGAGGGAAGGCAACATCCGACTTCGAATTTGAAAAAGCGCCCTGGAAATGATAATAGGAATAAACCAATGAAATCGGTTCCTACGAATGGATATCGAGACTATTCCAGAGAAAAAGCTCCAAAGAATAAACCAGAATCGAAAAGAGTCGATAAGAAGAAGAACTTTGAAAGTGAGGACAGGCAACATCCGACTTCGAATGTGAAAAAGCGCCCTGGAAATGATTATAGGAATAAACCAATGAAATCCGTTCCTACGAATGGATATCGAGACTATTTCAGAGAAAAAGCTTCAAAGGATAAACCAGAATCGAAAAGAGTCGATAAGAAGAAGAACTTTGAAAGTGAGGACAGGCAACATCCGACTTCGAATGTGAAAAAGCGCCCTGGAAATGATTATAGGAATAAACCAATGAAATCCGTTCCTACGAATGGATATCGAGACTATTTCAGAGAAAAAGCTTCAAAGGATAAACCAGAATCGAAAAGAGTCGATAAGAAGAAGAACTTTGGAAGTGAGGACAGGCAGCATTCGACAACTGATGATGATGAGGAGGAGGAGGAAGAGGAGGAAGAAAGACAGTTAATTCATAGTGCGTTACTTGAAGAAGATTTGGAAAAAACTCCTTGGAAGTGGAGTGGTCCAGATGTGGGCGAACAGGAAAGCACCACTGAAGAGGAGACTTCCACAGCGGAAACAACCACTGAAGAGACTTCCACAGCGGAAAGAACCACTGAAGAGACTTCCACAGCGGAAAGAACCACTGAAGAGGCTTCCACAGCGGAAAGAACCACTGAAAGAACTTCTACAAGTACAAAGGCGCAAAGCAAGGCACCATTAGTCGAAGTAGTCGGAGTAGGCGTTGAGACGGAGCCACCGCCAATCGAAAGCACTGAATGGGTGGATATATTCGCACGTGCGCCATGGGAATGGCACAAAAACGAACCACCCAGGCAAACTTTTGAGGGTGGAAATATACGAGGATATCGTCCAAGGAATAGAAGGGAAATTTATTATGGACCACGATTGAAGTACTTCAGGAAGGGAGATGGAAGGATTTCTTATGGGCAAAAGCTATGGAATGAACCACATACTAAACAAGCGTTTTGGAGCAGATGGCGGGGTTATTTCACCCGAAAAGCAATTTTTCAATGATGCATAGTGGGACTAGAAAAAAAGTAGATGATTTTTAGCGTGTTTAATTCTTCATGGTCCTCTTCGTAACATTCGCAAAATATCTTGTAATCGAGAATCCCGATAATTTTGATGCTGTGGATGACGATTAAATTTTTTCGCGAGTCACTGTCTTATTAGCTAAACACCATCTTTCGCGAAAGGCTTATATATATAGCAACCCTAAGCTTTATGCAGCGGCAACAAAATATTCAAAAATTTGTCATATCTCAATGCCATCCCTATGTCTCTTCTATCTATGCGCACTAAACCTACACTGTATGGTGACATCACATCAACTGTTCAGACAAACGCCGGGGGCAGGCGGGCACCGGAAAAATAGATTGCTGATCTCTCGCACCCCGCTCGCAGATTTTTGGGAAAGCAATCAGGACTTTTCGGAAGACCGCTTGCTGAGTTCTCGATTCCTCAGAGATTCAGCAATATATCTGCAAAAGAAGAGCGAAAAAAGTTCAACAGGCGGTCTCTCAAAAATCCGCTGACTCAGCAAGCGGTCTTCCGAAAACTCCTGATTGCTTTCCAAAAAATCCGCGAGCGGGGTGCGAGAGATCAGCAATCTATTTTTCCGGTGCCCGCCTGCCCCCAGCGATTGTCTGAGTGAACATGTGTCAGAATCGCTAATTTTGTACTAATTAAGAGAGAAGGCATGGCATCCCAGCTTGCTTTGCTTGCTACGAAATCTGTTACATTTTGCGTATCAGAACTTATAGCAATGCTTCCAGCTAGCGTACCCCAAACCAAACAATTATCGCCAACAAAAAATACATGGCTTATTTGCGACAAATTGATATGTTTAGCACGACTGCACGTAGACTATGAATAACCAAAGCAACCCCTGGTTTCATAGAATTTATCTACAAAGTAAAACGTGAAGGACTGATAAACACCGTTTTAGATCATGCTTTTGTCGAAATTTTTGGTCAATAAAAGCATAGTCGGCAAAAACGTCGGCAACAATTGCTTTAGAAACACTAGCTCTGACTGGAAGCAGTTTGTCAAATTTCTAAGGAAGAGCCTCCGTACAAATGCTCAGTATCAGAAAGGGGAATTGAGACTACACGCTATTGAATTATTACCTGCCTACAACCAATTAACCTACCTACATACACATTAGATTCTGGGAAAGTTGTGCAAACATAAAAGACTTGTTGTCAAATCCAGGTATCTGCTAAACTATGACTTGGAGATCAACTGTCGAACCATGAACTTTGTCAAAGCCTGTATATCGATGCAATATTGCTGGTTAAAAGCCGAATGACGCATAGCGCGCAGTCTTCGAAGGATCCTATTACAACGGCCTTCCTTGTGCGTTGTGGACCTACATCAGGGCCCGGCGGGGGTGGCGCTATCGTTTTTGGCCCGAAAAAGCAAAGGGGAAGTCGTATTTTGAAGTCCGGGGCGGAGCCCCGGACCCCAAAATACTTCTCCTTTGTTTACCGATAAACAATGCACATATCATTCTTTATTCATCATTCCCTGTTGATGCTACTGTCCTATGAACTTAGATTCCAGCAATGTGAAGATTCTGTGCTCCGATCGCTAGCCTGCCCGCAGGCGGGAATTCAAATTGCAATTCTTTAAGAGGAAAATAACAAAATAGGCTCGTTTTCAATGCACAAGTAACGATATGGCACCGAATTTGCTGTGTAGTTGGAGGACCATGAGCACAAAAAAAGTATGAAGAATTATGAGAAACTTATGTTTAAAAAATGGTAAGTGTTTTTCGAAATTAGGTGGCTCCCGCGCCACCTGGGAGCCACCTGGGGTGGCTCCCTGCTTCCCTTCACATAATTTCCCGGATTTCTTTACATAAATGTGGACTAGGTCGAGAGTACTACTATATGTTCAAATCCGCTTCCAAAACCACCAAGGCACCGCTTCGATACAGCCTCAAATAGGGTTCACAGCGTTATGATCGGCCTCGGAAAGCGCGCTCCAATCGCAATCGGTTATTGTAAATTGTAAAGTTTCGCAGCTGACTAACAAATGAGTAGTATCTTGGATACATAAACGTCAAAGTTTGTGCAAATCTTGACCCTATGTTTCTTTATAGATTCCTTTGCGGATGAACCCATTGAGCTGAAACCTTGATGATCCGGGCTGGACCAGGAAAGCCAGTAGTAGTACTACTATAATAAGCGCTGAGGCCGCCCATCTTATTATTTGTGTATATCTGTTTGTCAGGGACTTACGGGGGTCAAAAATAGGGTCAAAGGGGAAGTCGTCAGAAATTTTGGCTTCAAAGGAGATATCGTTTTCAAAATTCTGAAGTGCCACCTCCTGCCGGGCCCTGACCTACATGCTGGTAACGTACTTTATGCAGTCGTGATCATAGGTGCGATAGGGGGAGCCGGGCTCTCCCCAGGTGAAGGGGGTATGTGAGCCTGGGGGGAGGGGGGGGGGGGGAGGGAGAGAGAAAAGGTAAAAAAGCGTGGTATGAAGTGTTCTAATTTGTACCTTATTTAGGTACAAATTGAAAATTTTCTTCTAGAATTAAAAAATAATAATATTAGGTTGAACCGGAAGTTCTTTCGCACCAAATCCAAAAATTCATAGTTTCTGAATTTTCTAACTGATTGGACCGCTCTTATTTTAGTATGAAAGAGTAGGTCATGCTCTTTATAAAAACCATCAATTGCTTACTAATGATCATCTATTGCACAGATAGGAGCGGTAGAAGAAAATTGGTCAAAAATTGAATTTTTTGTGTAGGGTCATAAAAAATCGGAAACTTGCAACAAAAATCGGAGCAGTCGGTATTGTAGGTTTTTTCACCAGCTTTCTAACTGTGCAAAGTTTGAGCCGATTGAACGTCTCTATGAAAAGTTACGATTTTCGAGCAAGCAATACAAAAAGATGATTTTGGTTTATTTTGGCATTTTTCAGGAAAATTGTAACTTTTTATAGAGACGCTCAATCGGCGCAAACTTTGCACTGTTAGAAAGTACTGACGAAAGAACTTACAATACCGACTGCTCCGATTTTTGTTGCAAGTTTTCGATTTTTTATGACCCTACACAGAAAATTCGAATTGATTAACTTTCTTCTACAGCTCCTATCTACGCAACAGATCATTAGCAAGCATCTAAGAAGTCGTTACAAAGAGCATGACTTACTCTTTCAGAAAAAATAAGAGCGTTCCAATAGGCTAAAAAATTTAGAAGTTATGAATTTTTGAATTTGGTGCGAAAGAACTTTCGGTTCAACCTAATAAATTTTAAAAAAATCGACTTTATGAAGATCTGTGCTCCTATTTCATTGCATCGACAAAAAACGAAAGCAATAAGGTATCCCAAAAGATGTACAAGTTAGGAACAACTTACAATTCCTGCACGTCATCATCAACAATATCACTATCGCTAACGTAAGAGACAACAAATTCGCTGCCTGAAAGATCTTCTTCTTCTGTCAAAAGATCATCGGAGTAGAAGTAGAATTGCGTCAAAAAGCGCCCTGAGTCGAAAATGGATTTTAAACGTTTTTCTCCTTCTAAGCGCTTTTGTGTTTTTTTCCTGGCCCTCTGGTAGCACCGGGAAGTCAGCAGGTAGCTGACCAGTTTCTACATACCATCTTTTAGGATATTTCAAAAAGTCATACGATGACAGCCTGTCTGGACCACTTATAGCAATTCTTTGAATGAAGTTTTTGGATAACAATATGTTCAGTAAAAGGTTGACAAATCTTAAGTAATTGCTTAGATGCTCTACCGTTGCACGAGTTCTGCGTTGCGTTCTGATAACAGAGTAGATAGAAAATCCCCTCTCCACCTCTGCCGTGCTAGTCGGAATGGGAACTAGCTTTGCAGTAAGCCCATCAGATTTTTGCGGTAAGTAATGAGGAAAGAGCCAGATCGCATATGCTTTCGCAACACAGGAAGTAAATATTGCATACCTTTTTGGGCCCTGTCGAACTCTGGCTTCACCTCCTCTGGCTTACGTCTTGTTAGCTGACGAGAAAGCCGCTCAACTTCTTCTTCAACAGTATCTGCGGAATAGCCGAAAAAAGTAGACACTATGCTGCGCGTTGGTTTTTTTTTCAATATCATAGGTCATATTGTCACAAGGCGAGATACTTCCAGCAGCATCAAGCACAGAGTTAAGTTCGTACTCCAGTCGGGATCTAAGAGCAGCAGCTATGTTTTGTACTAACACCTTCCTTTTGTTCATATCCATGTTTGTGAATTTAGCAGCCTTGAAATCTTCAGCAACCTGAAGATCAGCAATGGACTTCCTGGACACTTCCTCATTGAAACTAGGCAATCTGCTTGGATTCCTTATGTAGGAAATCAGAGAGTTTTGCTCAAATGTCAACTCTGTATCAATGTCGACAACATATTCGTCGTAAGATTCTCCTTCTGCCTCGCTGTTGAACTGGAACACATGCGAGTCATCTGCGATTTTGTAAAGTATTCTGCCTGCCGCTTCTTCTTCAAACTGCCGACCTTTCCAAAACATCGAAGGATATTTCAATAACATGTTGTTCTTCTGAATGCCTCAAAGTTTTTGATTCATTGAAACCAACCATTCTCTACAATTAGGTGGGTCTAGAGCGTTTTCACGAACGTGACCTTCTTCAGCACTAGTTTTACAGAGTATAGATTCCAGAAATGGGCGGGTTTTTGTGTGAAGGTGTGGAGATTCACCAATCTCCCATAGTTTTTTTTGAGTATGTGCTGATAATGATGCCACAACTGTCAATCAAAAGCACATTTTTTGCTTAAAAAAAACATAAACTAAATGGACGCGTTCGCTCGCGTTCCCGTTAGTGCTGATAACGATGTCAATCCACAGCACATTTTATATTATTAGCTTGCTCCACCTCGCTCTTACAATGTATTGGCTTTTATCGGTTACCGGAGCAAATGATTTTTAGAACCGGGAAGCAAAGAAGCCCTAACATGCTGTACACCATTCGAAAGCTGAGATCATGGCGAATCGATGTAGACCGTCGACTTTTTTTCTAGGTCTTTTGTGTCGCGAGATATGAGGGATTTTTTGTACTCCAAAAACCAACTGCTTTTTTGTCCTCACTTTCTGCTCTCCAAATGAACTCTACGAGAAAGTCGACGGTCTACGTTTGTTAATGAAGACTTGCTCTTTAACACAGATAGATAATCAGCAGTGATTAGATCTTCATTTGGCAGAAATCTGCTGTTGAAAATGACCATGTTTTCAGATAAAATGCGGTGTATCTCCCGGTAGAGGGGGGCTAGAAAGAAGTCGACAGTCTAGGTCGAATCCCCCTTTCCTGAGCTTTCGAATGGTATATAGATTGCTGGGCGAAAAAACTAACCAGTTTTCAAAAATGAGGTGGAGATATTTACTATTAGCTTGCTCCACCCAGCTCCACCAATGTATTGGCTTTTATCGGTTACCGGAGCAAATGATTTTTAGAGCCGGGAAGCAAAGAAGCCCTAACATGCTGTATACCATTCGAAAGCTGAGATCATGGCGAATCGATGTAGACCGTCGACTTTTTTCTAGGTCTTTTGTGTCGCGAGATATGAGGGATTTTTTGTACTCCAAAAACCAACTGCTTTTTTGTCCTCACTTTCTGCTCTCCAAATGAATGCTACGAGGATAAATGAATAATTTAAATAGACATAAATACCGTTTCTTTTGTAAATTTATGAGTGTACTTGTTGTTTGGGGTAACTTAGCCTGCAAAACCTTTTAATAACGATTTTTATCATATTCTCAGAGTACAATACCAATCTCAGCCCAGGTGAAGGGGGTCATCGGAAGTTTGGCCTCAAAGTGAAGGGAGTAAGATCCATAACTCCCCCTATCGCAACTATGGTCGTGATGGCTGGGATCTTGTCTGTAACTAGCGCAGCAATTTTCGTGACAGACAGACAAAAGGATAGAAGCCGTCAGCGCGTTATTTTGATAGAATAATTGTGTAGAATATCCTTTATGCATGATGATAACAGATAGTTTACTCGCTTCGCTTTCGTCAAACTCTCACCACATAACTTCTTGGTATTACATTTAGATGTCGTTGTAATACGCTCAAGTTGCCATAAAGTCAAAGACCGTCCGAGCAAAGAGTAACTTTGAGAATGAACTACTTTGTTTTGTTTTTTATAGCGCATCATTGCAATGATATGGGTATAAATAATCGCGTTTTTGCAATCTGCAGTCATTTTCATGTGGTCTATCGCATTACTACTGCTGTCAATTTGCGCTTCAGCAGCATCATATCAGGTGCTTTTGGCTCCTATTTCTTCTACTGAAGAATATCAAACGATTTCAGAACAGAAAACACCAGAAGAGCGAAAACAGTGGTAAGCAAAAGGCCATTGAAAATCTTGTTTCGAACGACAGTAAGGACTACTTCGATCGATAAACACTGAACACTGCAAAGTCGACGATATCTAGTAGCCGAAATCAACGACGGCAATGGCGTGTCGCTAAAGCACTCGGCATACCTCTCGCATTATGTTGGAGAGCGATTTGCAAGGTGGAACAAGTGTTCTGCAACATAAAGTGCGTAGTCCCGAAGTAGAGACTTGTTCGGCACGACTCGCTACTAGTTTTCAAGCGGGCATAAAGTCGCCTGCACGAAATCGCCCAGGTTGCTGTAGGCTGAACGCACGCGAGCGTGCCTGCAACGCGGTTGCCGAGTACAGGCGCTATGATGACTCATGCGCGCGAATGCCAATGTTAGCGCGCAAGAGACATGCGCGCGGGCTCTCATTCCGGGCGATTCCGTGGGTATATGTCAAGATGAACGATAGCTGGTACCAGTGGCGCGCGGGGTCATGAACTGGCAATAACGTGCTCGCTTTAAGCTCCGCCCTACTGCGGCGGACGAGTTTCTCGGACGATACCGTCAAGTAAATAAATATCTTTTGATAGTGAGGTATAAGCTTGTTGCAAGCTGGAATAAAGCTTGACTATTTACAGAAACTTGCTTTGATTTTTTTTGGCAATCGATGAACAGTTGATGTCTTGGTCGTGAAATTCGAGAAATTTGCTGATTTACCTATGAATGACCGAGTGACTCCTGCATATCCAACTTTGAAGTGTGAAATCAATCTAGAACACCTCAGGCATGATAATCTAAGGCCCGTATGCACGTACATCCCCGCGGGGAGGGGAGGGGATCTGAGAGGGGAAGCGCCATATCTCGCTACAATAGATATCTTTCTTCCTTCTTCTCTATCTTGCTTATAAAGGTCCTCATACCCTTATACCTGCGCATAATGGATGCCAGCTTACTGCTATACAAAACTGAATATTCACTATTTCGTTTGATCCCCTGGGGATCCCCAGGGGATCACCTCACATTTTCAAAGTCATTTATCTTCCTGAAAAATCAATGAAAATGCTGCAAAATTGTACTGAAGATATACTACGATACTGCTGAGCATGTTTTCGACAGAAGAAATAAAATCTGAAGATTTTGATTTTTTCGGTAATCCCTGGCTGGCGAGCAGCGGTTCATCGAAGATTTTGATATCTTGAGATTTCACTCATTTCCACCATAAACATGTTTAGCAGTGCAGTAGTATATCCTCAGTACAATTTTGGAGCATTTTCATCGAGTTTTCAGGAAGATAAATAGTTTTGAAAATGTGAGGTGATCCCCTGGGGATCCCCAGGGGATCAGACGAAATAGTGAATATCTAATCTTGTATGGTAGTAACCTGGCATCCGTTATGCGCAAGTATCAGTGTATGAGAACCTTCAAAAGCAAGACAGAGAAAGAAGAAGAAAGATACATAGATTAGCGAGATATGACGCTTCCCCTCTCAGATCCCCTCCCCTCCCCGCGGGGATGTACGTGCATACGGGCCTAAGTGACCTCACATCTTACGACTAGTCCACACGCAAGTGAGTTGCAGATCGATTTATATTTAGGATAGCAGTTTTTGGAAGAATAAAAGAATTTTGTTATTTAAAGCAGATTCAAAATATATAAGTGCAGTATGATTTTCCTGAATTTTGAGAAGATTTATGTGATATGACCGCATATTTGCAAAACGAGTTAGTTTGCTTGAAACAAAATTCGCCTATGATGCTTGTTTTGAATTCTCGTCGCAATGAAATCTGTTTTTAGCTATAATTAAGGCTTTAAAACTTACTTTTCCGATAAAAGAGATAATGTTGTTGGTCTCAGCAATAATAATAATATTTCTCGATAAACTGACTTCTTTTTAACTAAACTTAGTGCACAACAAAGCATATTCATATGGTAACAGATGTGAATACACTTTTCCAAGCATCAAAACAATTTACTCATACTTGCAGTGAAAATTTTGGACAAGTCTACTAGGAACAATTTATTGAAATACATTAGAAAGAGCTTGCGAACCAATTTTATAATGAAAATTGATCTGAAAACTGAGTTTCAGAACAACTAAAATTCTGAAATCTACTGTTATCCAAATTGCAACCAACTGAAGAAGCATGAGCGAAGTATTAGAGAGTTTTCCAATAGCTGCAACGCATTCGTAGGCCATTTAACAAGGGGGCGGAGCGATCAGCGCACCGCGTACGGTACCCAGCTGGCGGCTGGCACATGCTATCGTTCATCTTGACCGCCACCCCGATTCCGTGCAGTCAACTATACCTCTCTCGAAGAAATCGTCCAATTCCGAAGAATGCGTACCGCCCATTTGCGGTTACCGAAGGGCCACGTGATGTGGACGTTCTAAAATGCTTGGTTTGCCGTTGAAGGTATCTATTAGAAGAAACATTGGTTTCTCATCCTTTCAAACCCATTTATTCCTTTCTTTTTCTGCTTTGCTATCAGCTCCTAATGCAATTGTTGTGGAAATCAATTCTATCGTTACGCATAGTGCTGACTGTCAATTTGTCAAGGTTTGCGTAAATGAGAGTATTGAAAACGTGTCCACGTTGGTTATCGTCGCGACTATCAAGCCAAAATTAATTCGATAGCTGATTCATAATCGCATTTATTCTTGTGCAAAAAAGTTGCCCTTTCAATACCGATCTTACATGGAAGAACTCAAGGAATGAGTAGTTGTTTACGACTCATCCGTGATAGCTAGCATTTTGCGGTGAGTTTCAGAACGGTAATGGTGGAAGAATGAGGAAGTGTAGATAGTAAGGGCCAGTGCGAACCTCTGCAAGCAGAGGCAACGCATAGCTAGAATAATTTAGAAGCTAATTGACCAGAACGTCAAAAGTGAAGATTCTTAAGCACTATTTTTAAATGCTAGTGGAAAGCGGATCACAACAACCCATTGCATGAATATTAGTGCATTATATCGTGCAAAGTATGAAGAGTTAGTAATTATATGAGGTTGCGCCCGCGCCCTGGACAGAGAGCGACTTAGTCGCGCTTTCAGCCGTCAATTCGCGCAGATTGTGTGTTCAGAAAAATCAATGCAACGACTTCGCCGCTCGAGGTATGCCAAGCGCAGGGCGATTGCGCTTTATTTAGCTGTCGATTGCAAATCACAGCAGCTCCACTCAAATTCTTCCGTAAACGAGTGATTAAAACAGTTCGTCGCAATCCCAGACGATCGCAAGTCGCTACTGTTTGCTATCCTGTTAGTTTTCGAGAAAATCTACCGGAAACCGAGTTTTGATTTATGATCCTGCTTTGATTTTTGCTACTCTTGAGTCGCAAAAATTAATAAGCTCTCACATAAATCACGACTTCAAGTTCCTGGAGCTTTATCATGCTTCCCTTCAATTTAAGGCCAAAACAGCAGTCCATCTACCTAAAAAAATCAGTCTTGCATTTATTTATGTGAGGGTGTAATAGCAAGCAAAGGTCGTACAAGGTTGAAAGAACATACCCCTTGAGTGAGGTTCGTACGCCAACAACCTCGTAACACTATTGTGTCACTGCTCTATCAGATCAGAATTCAAACGTTAGTACCAAGTCGTTTTCGGAGCAACAAAAACAGCATATATAAAACTAAGAACACGTGCTTGTGCGCTCTGCGTAGTTTCAGCACATTAGATAGAACAGCTCACAGCCTTTTGCTTGTAAACTCGATACGATAACGATTTCGTGTGAACAGTCATCAAGTTATTTTTCCCAAACATATTGATTCACCCGGTAGCTTTTTAGAATTGGAAACAGTTGCGTGGGCTGGAGCCCGTTTATAAAGTGAATAATCTTCTATCGTTTTATATTAAGTGAGATCTCATACGTCTTGACTATTGAAGATAGGCTATATAGTCGTCCTCCCCCCACTAGACACCTAGTGGATGGATTCGAATTTGAACTAGAGCACGCCGATTGCGGCAGAGCGTGACATTGTCAACTCCAGTTCAACCTCATCCGATATTCTCTGGTGTTTCTTCGTCGTTGCATGGTGATTTTTTGTTTCAATGATGTTTGTAATCAAAATCGACGAAATTGTTGCTGCTTAGCGATGTTTCGTGCTACTATGCTCGCTTCTTCGGTTTTTATTTCAGCTAAATTTGAAATCAGAAATCAAATAACGAGCATAGTAGCAGGAAACATCACTCAAGACTAACAAAGTCTACAATCCAGTTAAGAAGACTGCTGACATTCAAAAAATAGGATGAAACGTTCCGAAAACACAAAAACGTCTGTTCGAGATCAAAGTGAGGGCTGCAGGTACCGCGCTCTGCCGCAAACGGCGTGCTCTACTTCGAATTCGAACGTCCACTAGGTGTCTAGTGGGGGGAGGACGACTATAGCAACAACGCTTACTCAGTCACGCTCAAAGGCAAACACACAGCGCTGCCCATAAACAGTCAGAAAAGTCAGAATTTCACCGGACTTCATAGAAGTCCGCCCATATCGTGGTTTAGAGTGGATGAGCTCTAAGTACCCTCCCCGTTCGAATCAGTTCGACAAGGAGCATTTTCTGATTTGAAGAAGGCAATGATGTGAACACACTGGGTAGCCTACCTCAAAGGCAGCGTACACCCAAAATTTCACCTTCGATGTTTTTTGCCATTCTGGGGCCTTTCCGTCCCTGATTACAGTTATGACATTAACCCATTGACGATGATGTGGGCCACCGGTGGCCCACGCACCTTTTGCTGCCAGGCGATGTGGACCACCGGTGGGCCACACCCTTTGCAAAGTGATACTATTTCTAGGTATAGCATTTTTCCAACAAATCAATATTTCTTCCAATTTTTTGCACTCTTGGATCTGTAGGCTCCGTTATTCAAGAAAATGTTCATAGTCGTTTACACAACAACCTTGCATTTCGTAAATAACCACAAAACCTCCCCGCGCTGGAACTGTTGTGCAAAATCGCGTCGTCCTAGAGCGCCGCCACAAAATGAGGCCGTCGTTAATGGGTTAAAATTCTCCAAACCCCCCCCCCCAAAAAACCCCAATTCTCGGGGACCCTCTTTTCAGAGGGAGGACAAGTTTCGAATTGCTCGACCCCGGCGGCATACTAGCGAGGAGCAGCTGCAACTGCAGCGTATGCTGTCATGGATTCATCGTCCAAAGGAGGCGGACCGCAAAAAGCAACTGCAACTGCAACTGCATCTGCAGCTCGCTGTCTTGGATTCGTCCGAAAGAGGCGGACCGCAAAGAAAGGGGCGGAGCGCAAAGAGACTCAGGCAGGTTTTCTTCCAGAAGCAACATTGGGAGACCGGACCAATGCTGTTGGTCTTCTTCTGGGCCCTACTCAGATAATCGCCGAGGGCAGGCGGTCCGCAAACTCGCGCTTTTCTGCAAGCGGTCAGCAGAATTTTGGGGCGTGGCCAAACCTTCAGCGAGCGGTACTTCCTTTGCTGTCGCATGTTCTGCCAGCGGGCAGCAACACAGGATTTTCTGCAGGCGCTCGTCAAATAATCTCTTTCGGCGAGCGCTGGTCAAATTTTCAGCTGGCGCTCGGACGGTTTATAAGCGGTTTCGGGCGTACGCCGAGCAAAGGTGAGACTCTACATGGCAGAGGAGTCATCGATGGTTTAATTACTTAAGTTTGAGGTACTTTCTCTCACCGGAAAGTACCTGGGGGCTGCGCTTTCCTCCATAAAGGACCGTGCGGCCTTCGAAAATTTTACATATTCTCGCGGTAAGTCCGCGAGAATGCGGCCACTGCGCCGCAGCTAATCTGCAAGGAAACCGCAATTGTTCTTCAAGCATTCGTTCAAAATTTCGCTAAATTCTTCCAAATATCTGCAAGCGGACCGCAAGAAATCAGCAAACTATTCCGGTGCCCGCTTGCCCAAAAATGGCATGGCCGCCTGCCCCCGGCGATTATCTGAGTACATATACACTATACTTTGGGAAATTCGAAATTTTTTTCGAATATTCGAATATCGAATAATATTCGAAAATCGAAATTCTCGAATATCGACTATCGAATATTATTCGAAAATTGAAAACTTCGAATATTCGACTATCGAATTTTATTCGAAAATCGAAATTTTTGAATATTCGACTATCGAATATTATTCGAAAATGGAAGTTTTCGAATCGAATAATATTCGAATATCGAATACCATTCGATATTCGGATTTCGAATATTATTCGGTTCTCGAATAATATTCGATTTTCGAATATCATTCGATTCTCGAATACTACGCGAATAGATTATGTCAGAGAGACTACCTGTGAGAGACCAAAACATCTCAGAATAAATTTTTTCAGGTGTAGACATTTTTTTATATTTCAATTTACAACGAAAAAAACGGTTCAGTTGCAGCCCCGGCAAGAGGATGGGTGCCGGATTGTGGCGATGTTAACGTAGTCCCCCCACCTAAGCGATGACTGATGTTCGGAGCGAAAAAGGGGGGGGGGGGGCTACCAGGCCTAAAATTTGCCCCGTAAGTGGCCCCGATCTTACGGTAGGCTGAGTACGAGATGCATGCAGGGTAGAGACGCAGAGTCGTTGCGGGACCCTGCACTCATGACTGTGTGCGCTATGCGTTCTCTGGCCTTGCAATTCGAATTCGCTGTACGGGCGGCATTCGGCCTGCCGTAAGACGGGCCATTTTGGGAGCAATTTTCAAGCTTACCAGACCCTCTTTTTCGCTCCGAACTTCATCACCGCTTAGTTAGGGGGTCCAATTTAACATCGCCACAAATTCCCGGACCCATCTCTGGGACGCTGCCTTTAAGAACCTAAAGGCGTACGTGACGGTTGTAGAGGAATTTCAAAAATCAAAGTAGATTATTTATCCTCATTGAGAGTTGTGGACGGACATACAGGGGTCCCAACAGTGTGTGAATCTGTGGGCCTGACATCAACCTGGACTTACAGTATGAAGCGATGTATCAATCGCTTTTCACTGATGTAAATTACCGTAGGAAAACTGCGGAGGGTTTTGAGATATCAAGAGCCGTTTGCCCAAGAATGAGAAACAAAAAGGCCGATCTTACACTAGGCTTCTAAAGACACTCACTATATAAAGAATTTGCACTCAACGGTAACGCCTTTTGCAACTTATGCCAGGCACACCATAACAGATGTTTTCCAACGCTTTTCAAAAAAGAGAATGCACATTTAAAAGGCTTGAGAGGCCGTGCGTAGTTAAACATACGTAAAATCCTGCTGCATAGATTTGAAATCTCTTTTTTGTTGGGGAACACTTTTGGATGTCTCATTTCGCAGTTGCTTTATTTGCTAAGTTGATACCGTGACAACACAACAAGAAAAACATAGGTGATTTGCTTTCTGCTGTATTTGTAAGCTGAAGCCATCCCTACAGGATGTTACTTAAAGGTTGGCAAAAGACTTCGTGAGAGGTATTAGCGATTAAACAGCTTGTGCATACCCTTGGGACATCCCGTATATGTTGTGGATATCGGATTTCCGAGTATTCAATGCTTCGAATTTTTGAATAGTCAATTCTTATCGAATTTGCGAATATTCGGTGCTCATCGAATATTCGAATATTCCATGGACATCGAATGATCGAATTAATGACCATCGAATATTCGACTATCGAATAATATTCGAAAGTTGACAATTTCGAATATTCGACTTTCGAATAATATTCGAAAATGAAAATTTTCGAATATTCGACTGTCGAATATTATTCGAAATCTCAGATTTTCGAATATTCGAATTTTCGAAACATTCGCATTCGAATGATTTATTCGAATAATCGAATAATCATTCGATTCGGTCCAAAGTATAATATACACCGTATAGAGAACTGGGTAACTTAGATTTTGGGCGTACGCTGCCTTCAAGCAAAATCCAGAAAGATTCACGACAAACCGCTTGCCATATCTAATTGATTAGTTCTATTTATCAAAAGATGCGACTTGTCGAGCTGAGTCGAACGGCGCCATTGGATTCAGATTTCGTCCATTATGAATCAAAGTCTGGCAATGCGACGCGGATTTCGGTACAATCCAATGAGGTTCGATGATTTTTTTGACGGATTATGCGCGGTAGTGTTTGCTGCTCCGTGGCCACTTCGTTAATCAGCTAGGATTCTGGCATGTTTTGACACCATTTATTTGGATTAATGAGAATTTGAGATATCTACAGTTCACATTCATGCTTGGAAAGCACATGCAAATTCACTTTCAGGTTTTGGCAAAGACAGTGATTATGATGTGAGCGTGAAAACGGCAGAATTACAGGTTACTTGCTTTTTTGGCCTTATTCTTATTTCACTTCTGTGACTGCATTCCATATTTTCTAAGGAGAACGGTGAAAGTAGAACCGGTAATAACTTTGCATCCCGCCTTCTGAAAGGACGTCAGAAGGAATTGGCTACAAAGGAGACGCTGCATGGAAAAACAAGCTCTTATGTTGTGAATAAGATAGGTAAGTGAAGGCCGTGCAGACTCACTTCCATAATATCTTAATCTATCAGATTCTGCAAATGCCAAGTCGGCGCGAAGCAATTCGGTTAGGTTATATGGAGACGGCCAATTGAAAAGCGTTAAGGGACCGCTCATGACAAATCGTTCTGATGTCAAGCGGTCTTCATATTGGTCAAATCCTTGGACAATCAAATACGAGAGAAAGAAATTGGAGGCGTTAGAAAAACTTCTAAGCAGAGATAAGCCTCGCAGAGAGTCTGAAAGGTCACGGGTGCGCGGACACAGGGGTGTCGAAGTGCCACCTTGGCAATGGAAAGGTGATCGTCACAAAACCACTACCAGAAGGCCACCTCGAAAAACAACCACCAAGAAATTGCCTAAACGGATACGATCAACCAAGCCGCCAAAAAGAACGACCAAGAAATTGACCCCAAAACGGATACGATCAACCAAGCCGCCAAAACGAACGACCAAGAAATTGACAACAAAACCGAAATTGCCACCCGTAATGGAGACTGAAGAACCGCCACCGACAATTGTTGTAATATTACCACCCCCCGTGATGATTACAGAACCACCAACAACCACTGAAGAACCGCTACCCGTCATGATTACAGAGCCACCCACAACCACTGATGAACTGCCACCAAAAATTTTTGAGGATACAGAACCACCAGAGACAACTACTGAAGAACTGCCACCAGAAGTTTTTGAGATTACAGAAACACCAGAGACGACCAGTGAGGAGCTGCCAACTCCGATTGAGACTACAGAACCGCCGGAAGCCCCTGGAGAAACTGAGCCACCTCCGGTCATAAAAATTAAGACCAAAAAGCCGCTTAATCAAGTAGAAACCACAAAATGGGTGGATCCCTTTAGACGTGCACCTTGGGAATATCGGAAGAACTTGCCGCCTAGAATTACTCATGTAGGTGGAAATGAGTGGGGATACAGGCGGAGAAAGAAGAGGGAAATTTATTATGGGCCGCGACTGAAATTTTTCCAGGAGAGAGTTTGGAGCATGCCCTACGAACGACACTGGGACCCTTCTGACAGTGAACAACCCTGGAAGTCACGGAACATTTGGTGGCGATACTTTGCTCAAGGAGAGAACCTTACCTAAATAAGTTTGCAACAGTAACCTCTGTGTTTTTTCGCACAAATTTCCACTATTCGCAAACTGCTTTATAATTAATACAGCAGCTTATCTGCTGAGTAACGATTAAAGCTTCCCCAGATTCTTCTGTCATAAAGAAGGTACATAATTCTCACGAAAATATTACACAAAGTCACCAGTAGCGAGTTGCGAAGGGCGCGAAGGCTCTCCTTGAAATCGAATTGAGTGTCCTACATGCGATATGAAAGTGCAATTGAAATGTTTATCAAGCAAACGGTAGAATAGTTCAAGAAAATTCTCAAAAATTCAATTTGACCAATTAATTTTTGGTTGCTGCCCCCTACTCTCTCTCCTCAAAATTTCGGAGTGCAGGATCGGGAAAGTTTTAGAAAATGTCTTAAAAAATTTTGGAAGAACGTAGCTTTAGCCATTTCAATTGAAAAATGTTTTGTCGTTCCCTCCTTCAAAAATTTTCTGACCCACACTGAAAGTTACGCATCTCGAAGCCGTGAAAAAAGCTATTGTTGGTCCTATGTCACTGCTATTCAAACATGATAAATACAATCGAAGGAATGGTCACAGATCCAGCCATTCCAAACAAACTGTGGATCATAGCACGCTGATGAATACATGTTTATAATTGCCAAGCGTCTCAGATTCCAATAGATAGAGTTCGTTGGAAACAGCTCGAAGGTTCTAAATTACGGGTAGCCGACTTAATTGTGAGCATTCTAATTACAAAAAAGGAGCACATCCGCCAGTACGTAATTGTTTCTGAAGCATTTCTGTCTAACACATGTTATACCGTGCTTAAACGCTTATAACCCCTTCCAGATAATCGCTTAGCAGAAAATAGACATACCCTGAAGTGCTGACTTACATTGCTACTTCCGATATCAGTGAATACTATGCAGCAGAATTACTTATGCAATTGATTTTATGCTAGATAGAATCACAGAAATAAATCAAACTGTATCGATAAACTTGATATATGATAGACCTTCAACAATGTACGGATCGACTAAGCTGAAACTACAAGCACACGTAAATTTTCCATGTCGAAGATGCTTCAGGCCATTTTTGAGCAAACGCGGGCCCTTCTATCCGCGGGGTCCTTCTATTTACTTATTGGTGTTTAGCACTTCGCTGAAAATGGACTTATCAACCGCTGTCACCCTGCCTCTAAAGTTTTATGTAAACAATGGCAGTAGAGCTCTGTCATTGCGCGGTGAGACCGAATCGCGTTGCATTGAGCTTACGTTGGTACAGGAGTGCTTCTGCAGTATGGACATTATCACGCGATAACGCACATGGTGTGTCAAAGCTTTATTTTTTTAAATGGGTCAAAACCTCCCCTGGAGTTTTTTGTGCTGGATCTAGATCAGCCTCCACTGTTTTTGTCAGCCTCTCAGCGCTATTGTAGGCATATTGTAGATGGAAAATACGTGAAGCCATCTAAGAAATTTTGATTGATCCGTGAGCCGTGGTCCTCAATGTTGAGGTAAGCAAATTATGCAGAAGAAAGGATGAGCCGCTGAGGCGCAAGCAACCATAGGCCTCGAAAAGAGTTCACGCGATTTGATCGTCGCGTTTCAGTCGCTACAAGACAAGTGTTACGAGTTCATTGCATGCTGATTTTCTTGCATTCTTCATTTTGTGACAGTTTTCCAACACGACTAATCATGACTAACTACCACAACCGAAACACAAGAAGATCGGCATGCAATGAATTCGTAACACTTGTCTATAGCGATTCAAATGCGACGATCAAATCGCGTCAACTCTGCCCGAGGCCATAATCGTTTTCGCAAAATTATTGAATCCCGAGAACCTTATGTGGGCAACCATACCTTCGATAGTCAAGAGACAGAGGCTGGAAAGTGATAGTTGTTTGAGCTCCTGCCCCCTATAAAAAGTGAAGGTTGTTTCAAAATAGATGGAAATTTAGAGATATGAATTAAACCAGGAAACTTGAAAATTCATATAAAGCAGAGGTTAGCACATCACAAAATTTAAAACACTGACTTGGTGGTTTCTTACGCACAGTTTCCTCTTCAGAATTGCCGGTTAAATTGGGTGGCAGCAAGAACAAAGTTCTTTTCCAACAAAAAAGCGCTGTATAGCTGTAGCGGTAGCTGGGAGACCAGAAGAAGGAAAACTTGTCAACAACTGAATTGAACATGTTAAACACGTCTAAAAAGATATGTTGCACATCGACGCCAATCTGATTTTTGATGCGTCCTTTGAATTTTCACCCCCGCGTAGTCGTTTCGTATCCTGCGACGTTGTCTGGATTCTTCCGCTCATCATTCTGAGCAAGTATCGTCCAAGCTGGAGAAAATTCGTTACGAAAGCACTGAAAGAGAGCAAGGTAAAGAAAAACGCACTTTTTAGCAATTTTCACAGAAAAAACCGTCATAAGCAAAGAAGTAAGCTCGGCGACGTTGTCTACATCATAGAGAGAACCAAGACCTATCGACTACATAAAAAAGCCGATTGAGAAGAGTTAAAGTGAAGAAAAAACAAGAGGTTTTCGAAAACGGCGTTTTTTGGAGATTTCTAGTTTAAATTATGAAAAGTAGTCCTGCGACGTTGTCAGCGTGAAAATAGAGATCAAGAGCTTTAATATGATATATAGACTGTTGTAGTTGGGTTCCGAACAATGAAGAAAAGGGTACCAGAGCCAAATGCCCCGCGCCCCGCATTTGAGGTAGCGAGGTAGTGCGCAACGCGCGGAGACGCAGGCGAGCAGCGGAGACAGACCAGAGCCGGCGGGGCATTTGGCTCTGGTCATTAATCTCCACGGGGTCATAACGAAACCCTATAACATTATGTATCGTTGTGATCCTCATCAGACGGCCAGGAGGACTGACAACGTCGCGGATCTTGAAAATCACTCCATAACGAGATAGATTAGCATTTATGTGGCGACTCTCTGCGCAAAATTTGTGCACAGTTTCTCGTTTTTATTGAACTCCAGCGGCTTTCATGAACTTCCAACGCTCAATCGCAGTCTAGAGAAAGGTCAATTGAAAAGTTTTGTCCTAGTTTTCAATTGAATTTTTGAATAAAAACCTTCTTTCAAGCAAAAAAGGCCATAAAAACGCAATCCTTTGGTTTTTTGAGGTTCCTTTGGATGTTACTTGTACTGCTATATTTGTCTCATTCACATTCATCCGTAAATGGTTATGTCATTAAATATGTCATGATATCCGGGGCTTTGCCCCGGATGACTTCTGTACTTCTCTCCAAGTGAAAGTTGTGGTCTATCATGACGCTCAAAGTGAAGGTTACCAGAGTACATGGCTCTATGTATCGAAGGTATGTGGGCAACTAACGAAATCAAGTCAAATGTCCGGGAGTTTCCGTTGAAACTCATAAGAACTACATTTTATGTTACGCAACAAAACTGTTATTGACTAGAACCAGCGTTGACACGAAACGAACAATCGACTAAATCTTAACAAAGAGATCATACAAACATAGTGCAGGAGTACAATTCTCCATGTAGATACCTATTTGAGCAAATCAAGAAATTGGATGTTTTTAAAAGATTTTTTCACGATGGCTGATATTCACAAATGTCAAATTGTCGCTTGCACTTCGGGAATGTGATGAAGTCATGAATCAGCATTCTGAGGTGCATCTGTGATGTCTGATTTTGAGGTACATTTGAAAAAAAACATACATAGATGCGAGAACATTAGCAGATCAACTATTTCTAATATCAGCTTGAAAAAAAAACTACCCTAATTTCACGCGTACAAGGCGCACCTTTTTCGATTTTTCGACCAAGTCCCTCAGCTTATCTCGGAAAGCGATCCTTATGCCGTACGATTCTCCTAAGCAATATACAGCAAGGCATAAGGTCCTTTGGCTGCGAAGTTCTTTGGCGTATTTGGGGTGGCCGATTTTGGAAAAAAAATCCCCCGCGCCTTGTACGCGTGAAATTAGGGTATCAAAAAGAAGATTTGGTTCTATCGCATACTGCTCAAAATAGATGGATCTCCACACTTGTATATCAAGAAGTTTCTTAACGTTAATAATGGCAAACTTATGTTCTAATAAGATTTCCAACAAGAGAGTCGTTTACGAAGTACACATTTACAAAATTTGATTGTGAGATATCAAAGGTATGATAGAGGTTGACAGTTCACGAATACAATCGTAATGGAGGTAATTGCTCGAAGCCTTCAAAGCTGAGCACTATGCAAGCAAAGTTTGCTTGAGCAGCATTGACTGTATTTTCTATATCAATGATGTGTTGCATACGATATATACGCATTCCAAAAGAAAGCGACCACTTGCACGAATATCACCCGCATGTTCAATGGAAGCAGATAGAAGTTTATCAATTGTGCAGCTGGCCAGACCTATAATTCTCGCAGTAAGAAGAATTACTAACTCGTACAAAATCTTGAAATGTGAAAAAAAACTTGGAAAACTCGCCTTCAAACTGTTAGAGTATATAGTCCACCAATCTTCCTTCATCATCTTCCACGATGTGTCAAAAGTAAAACCTTCTAGCACACGCAAATTGAACAAGATCATTGCATTAAAACCTGGCGCAAACAGCAGCTGTAATAGTTTCCAAAATTTTAGATTTGCGAGAGAATAAAGGTCTTGTCGAATAATAGTGAATGTGAAAGCATAGCTCAAATTTTAAATTTTTATTAAAATCCAATTTTTGTATCTACATATTAGGTTGTCCCATGCGTCTCTTTGCATAAAAACTGCTTACCTATAAATTCTGAGTTACAGCTCAAGAGACGATTCAATAGAGCAATAAAACCTCTACAGACGTAAGTTTTGATCCACGTTCTGGTATACGAGAGTTCAAAAATTTCCAAAATCCCAAAAAATCGCTCGGCTTAGAAATATCCTACACAACTCTAGCTTGCTCAAATGTATACTCACTACATCGGGCATTTATGTTTACATTTGCTAAATCCATTAGAGATCGAAAAACAAAATTAGACCAAAACTACGGAAAACCCAGAAACTGTCGCTTCTTCTGGGCTTTCTTGTGCGAAATTTGATTCCCGAAAGCTCATAAAAGTCCGAGAGTTTACAAAAGTACTTCAAAAAGTTTTTACCATAGATAACCTATGTAGAAGAACAACTTAGCTTAGAACGAAATTCAAATTCCTATTTTTTCCATCTTTAGCAACGGAAGAATACAGCAATCAGATTTCTGGGCTTTGCTTTATCAAAAGGTCCCCCCGCTTCTTCCAAGAAATTTACAAACACTTATGCGATAGGTATCAAATCTGAAAAAACTTAGAGGACAACCCAGTAATTGCTTAAATTTGGGGAATTATATCATAGCATATATCAACATATTCAGTCATACCGAAATTACCATCATAACTTATAATAACGGGCTAAGGGTTGTTTACGTTTGTGTGTGTGTGTGTCTGTGTGAATCTCTGTCTGTCACGAAATTCGTAGAGCGAGTTCCAGCAAAGGTCTTGAGCTAGAATTTTGGTAATAGCACCCAATCAGCATGTAGGTAAAATGTGCAAAAGCACAAGCCGATCCGATAATTGGAACCTGTGAAATTGTGCGCCAAACGGATCCACGCGACATTTCGCGCGCCAAAGTGGGCCTGTAATTGGACTTTTTCCATAGTCTTGGTTTCCTTTAGCAAGCAAATCCGCAAACCATGGACTCCAGCCCAAAAAGTGAGCAAAAAGTTTACTTCCATGCAAGATCGGCGCCAAAAAGGAGCAATTGCATAGATGATCGATTTGTCAAATTTTTACTTGGAAATGTGAGAAAATTTTTGCTCAGTGATGTCACTCACGGTTGTCATCATCTTTATGGCGACTATGAAGCCATTATAAGCCCAGTAACTGATTCAGAATCGCATTTAATCTTTTGGAGAGTACTTTCTTTCCCTCAAAGTCACCAATCTTCCATGAAAAAGCTTTAGGAATGAGTAGTTGTTTACACTTCATTCGTGATGAACAGCATTATTCGGAGAGTCTTAGTTATAATAACTGTTAGAAAAGGAGAGGGCACTGAGAGACGCTGAGACGGGGACACCAAACTCTTGATTCCACGCGGCAGAGCTCACTATTCAGGAAAGCGCCTAGAATCGTTAGAAGTTTGGAGTGGAGTGGAGTTTAAGTGTGGAGTTATGTGTTAAAGTGTGGAGTTTTCTGAATTCTGTTGAACATATCACAATCCTCTTTTTGAAGGAAGCTCCTAGCCAAAGGCTGAAAAAACGCTGCATAATTGGGCTCAGGACATGCTTGAAAACTATTGGGTGAGGAGAGCGGCGTCCCTAATGATAAAAAGCGCAGCGACGTTTCGCATTAGTAATTTTAACAATAACATTGAACCCACAGCCCCACACACACAGCAGCCCCTTTATAACGGGGAGCACACGGGTCTCAGAGCTTAACAGTATTTGGGCGGACACCAAATACGTAAAGTAAATTATTTGTTCTAGGTCTGGAGCGAGTTTTCCTCTTTCGCGTGTGCCATCGCAATTGGTCCTTGACTTGATTTGGATGTGCTTTAGTTGTAGAACCGACCCTAAATGTTCCTTCTGGCCAAACAACCGCAAGCCTATCTTTTACTAGGTATATTCGATGATGTAACTGAAATAGTCTCATTCTAATACAGTCTATCAAAGCGGTCACTTCTCTTTGATGGCAGCATATCGGCAAGATCGCTACAGCAAGCTTTCCGTCCTATTATGGCCTTCCTGCATTGAGTCCAGGACTGTGCTTAGAATTTAGTGAATTTGGTTTTTATACCCCTTCCGGCTTTGAAGAATGCTGAAGGGGTTGGAGAGAGCCGCCAAAAATTGCTACTAGCTGCAGGAAACTGTATGGAGGAGCCATCGCCCAGTGCAAGACCACAAGCGGCTGATTCGCTCAATCGGCAATCTCCTCACTTGGCGGAAATCTCTCCACAGTTCCTTCAGCAATCTCCAAAACCGGATAATGTGAAGGAACTACACGACAAAAGACAGGACAAGACATTCTTGGATCAGCGCATCTGGAAGGCTTAGGAATAATCAAAATCGCGCACTAGCAATTTTGCCGAGGCGCTGCCTTCAACCAAGTGAAGCTTCACGCAATCAAGTCAATGTGTTCTACTGTTAGCATAAAATTCTCTTGAACTTTCTCATCATTGCCAGAGTGCAGTACTAATAGCCAATTACGTTTAATGTTCCGTTACATCTGCTACCGTCGTTATCGTAGAAAATCAACATATCAGTGTTCAACAAAAGATGGCATACGTCCCGTTCGTACGTTGACTAACAATAAAACCAATCAAGACCTTATAATAACGGGCTAAGGGTTGTTTACGTGTTTTTGTGTGTGTGTGTGTGTCCGTCTGTTACGAAATTCGTAGAGCGTGTTCCAGCCAGCGTTTTAAGCCCAAATTTTGCATAGCGCATGCTACCTTCATGAAAGTTCAACGTGCAAAAGCACGAATAGATTCGTTGAATGGGTCCCTCAGAAATTGCGCGCCAAACGGATCCACCTGGCTTCTGTCCCGCAAAATTGGGTCCATATCACCACTTTTTGCAAAGTCCTGGATGTGTTTGGTAAGCAAATGTGCAAGCGATGGACTTTAGCCCAAAAAGTGGTCAAAAGTTTGCTACATAACGAAAACGGCGCCAGAAAGAGTTGGTTGCGTAAATGGTTAATTTGCTAAGGTTCTAGCTAAGCGTTTCAAAAGATTTTCGCACGGAGATGTAGCTCACGGTTACTATTGCCTTTAAGGGGACTACCAAGCCATGAAAACTTCAAAAACCTATTCAAATTTGCGTTTGTCTTCCTACGAAAAGTTTCATCCACGCGAAATCACCGATCTCACGTGAAAAAACTTTCTGAATGAGTAGCTGTTTACATTTAATTCGTGGTAGTCGGCATAGTGCGGTAAGTTCCACTGCCACGATTTTGCGAGAATGAGTAAGGCACATAGATAGTAGAGCCAGTGCGAGCCTCTGCGAAGCAGAGGTGACGCACTGGTCTTATATATAAAGCTGAATGTCTGTTTGTATGTCTGTCTGTCTGTCTGTATGTGTGTACGTATGTTCCGAATAGAAAATTCCATTTCTGAACCGATCCGGACCAAACTTGGCACACATACGCTACGGGCCCCGGCGGGTGTCATAGGCTACTTTTCGTCATCAATCGATATCGATTTTATCGATTTTTATCGATTTTTTTGCTGAGTTCACCTACGGGGCTGGGAGTTGGCACAGGGGGGTAATCGAGCATGGGGATTCCGAATACAATATTGGTTTTCGGGATTATCGATTACTTTTATCGATTTTATCGATTTTTTTGCAAAGTTTGAGCTACGGGGCTGGGAGTTCGCACAGGGGGGTAATCGAGCATGTGGATTCCGAATACAATATTGGTTTTCGGGATTATCGATTACTTTTATCGATTTTATCGATTTTTTTGCAAAGTTTGAGCTAGGGGGCTGGGAGTTGGCACAGGGGGGTAATCGAGCATGCTGATCATCCCCAAGGGGGTGATCAGCATGCTCGATTACACCCCTGTGCCAAATTCCATCCCCCTAGCTCAAATTTTGCAAAATCGATAAAATCGATAGAAGTAATGGATAATTCCAAAAACTAATATTGTATTCGTAATCTGCATGCTCGATTACCCCCCTGTGCAAACTCCCAGCCCCGCAGGTCAAACTTTACAAAAAAATCGATAAAATCGATAAAAGTAATGGACGATCCTGAAAACTAATATTGTGTTCGTAATCAGCATGCTCGATTACCCCCTGTGCAAAATCCCAGCCTCGCATGTCAAAATTTACAAAAAATCGATAAAATCAATAAAAGTAACCGATAATTCTGAAAACTAATATTGTATTCGGAATCCCCATGCTCACTTCCCCCCTGTGCCAACTCCTAGCCCTGTAGGTGAACTCTGCGAAAAAATCGATAAAAATCGGTAAAATCGACATCGATCGATAACGAAAAGTGGACTGTGACACGCACCGGGGCCCGAAGTGTATGTGTGCCAAGTTTGGTCCGGATACGGCGGAGCCGGGTAAGCCAGCTAGTATGATTCTATTACCTGATCACATGCTACACGGATTAAGGGAACGATCCTAGAATTGCCACGAACTCTTTCTAGGACTTTGAACCATTTTATGAGGCAGGGGGCCTGAAGATAGGCTCGAAGTAAGAAATCAGCAATATCTGCAGCTAAAATTCGCTCAGTACTACTCTTCGAAGGTTTTTGTTGATGTAGGAACTATGACGATAAAATTACTCACTATAAAAGCCGATGCTAGAACAAAAAATCTGCCGCTTCTTATATAGTCAAAGTCCTTAATATGCTTCTTGTCAATCACAAGTTGAGTGAATGCATCACCACCTCCGCAAATGGCACCTACAATTAGTTCTACGTAAATACAAGCGAACATTCAAAATCAATCCACAGATAAGCAACAGATATAGGTAAGTCATACCTGAGGCTACAATTTGCGTCAATATGGGCCGCGTTTGCAAAGCTCTTTGGAACAACCTTATAAGCATGTCACTAAAAGTATGGTTACTGAGTCGGTTACTGTATCAACAAGAAATGAATAACAACGGCTGAAACGTAGCTGCAATCAGAGCATTGTCAAAAAATTATTAGGTTGGCGGATAATTTCTGCTACACTTCTTATTTTTATTTTTTCAAAAATCTAAGAAACTTTCGAAAATTCTTATGCTCAGGGAGTATTGGCGGGGTGCAAAGGTCTACCCGCCAGCACTACCAGATCCGCGGTTCGTGCGCAAAACATCCACTTTATTGGTGGGAGTACATCTTATGGACATTTTTGTCAGCGCGCTGGCATTGTTCCAGGTGATGGGAGGAGACCGGACGATGCGATTCGGACAGAGTATGGCCCATGGTTTTTAGCGAATATAAGGGGATGGTACAATCATGTCCGCATACGATCACATGAGCTACATGTTGCGCCATGTCAGTGCACATTGACATTTTGACATAAAGAACAGTCTTTAAAAATTTACAAAAAATTTCCAACTTTCCGTATCAAATCCTACGCGACGCACCCAAGAAGAATTTTTGGCGAATTTTTAATTTTTTGAGTTGTTTTTCACCCCTTGTTTTTGGCGTGCCAGCGGCACCGAAGTGTTACCATAAAAGAGACGATGCGATATTTTCTATAGTCGTCCTCACCCTACTAGTCGGCTCAGTGGACGAATTCGATTTCAAACCGGAGCAGGTCGGTCGCGGCAAAGCGCGGCACCAAAACCCTCAGTCCAAAACTACGCAGATTTCTTGGTTTTTTAAACAGTTGCTTGTTGATTTTTGTACTATGCCAGTGTTTCTAGTCAAATTTGCGTTTTGTTATTGTTGAGTGTTATGCTCGGTTTTTGTTAACGTGATTTTATTTAAGCTTCTAGAAACGATGCAGATGGCAAATCTTTGTGACAATGATCACTAAAACAACACTTCTGCAAGTGTTACTTACAAAAAAAAATTCACAGCAGAGGTTTCCCATCTGTATTGTTTCTGTAATTACTGTATTCAGACTTGAAGTACCAAGCTAGCCGTAAAAAAAAGCTCGAGAACAATGAAGTAGTATTTTGGAGACTAACATGCTTATAACACGAAGATTAACAAACAACTACAGTGAAAAAACCATAAAGAAACATGCGCAAAACCTGAACTGATTCGGGTGTCGCGCTCTGCCGTTACTGGCCTGCTGTTGTTCAAGTAGGGTGAGGACGACTATAAAAAATATTATGGGAGAGAAAAAACACAATTAGAGCAGAGAAATAATCAAAGAAAAATTGACAATTTTGAGTGTGCTTATGAAGTTGACGTAAAGTTGTTGGCTAATTGTGCATTTGCGGCATCAGTCATACTATTGTGTACACCCCTGCCGTAGCCTACATATGGAGCAACTTTGAAGATTCCAGAAAACTTCTGAAACTTTCCAGAATTTTACAAAAAGTGTAAAAAAATTACCCGCCAACCTAATATATACATTACCCGCCAACCTAATATATACAATCGGTGCAAATCTAAAATACCTGGATCGAAACAAACTGCGCGAATAATCATACAAGGTCGATAATTTTGTGCAATGGTCTGTACTCCACCAACATGAGCGAGTTGTGCTTCAAAAACTTTGTTGAGTTTCTTCAAATGAGCGTGTACACTCATTTATCGTGTTTATATATTCTAAATCTTATCATAATCACTTTGGCCTCCACATTTCCTTGACTGGAACTTGTAGCATTGACTAATTTCCATCTAACAACGAGTCTCTTATATGCCGCGCACGATATTTGAACATTTTCAGCTATTGCTCTTAGCGATATGGAAACCAAAACAAGAGCAGCTTTTTTAACACTTTGATGACAACGTGACCCACATGGTGGGTCATGCAATGATTGCCACGTGGGACAATGTGACCCACATGGTGGGGCACGGCTTAAATTTTGTTGAAATGATCACAGTTATCGGGTACAATCGTTTCATGAGGTCTGTTGAGCTCTGACCTTAGAGGATACTCTGACGATCCTTGACTGCTTTTCAGAATCTGTGTAGGTATAGTATAGATGACGAGCTGCATGATTCTAGCTAGAAAATTTCAACTTTTCCGTGAAAGGCAGTGTCCCACAAGGCAGACAACTGAAAATACGCGTCGTCGTCAACGTGTTAACAGGTTTGCTCAAAATTTATTACCTTAATTTCACGAGTACAAGAGGTACCTGTTTTTTTTCTAAACTCGATCAGATTGAACACGCTAAAAGCTTTCACACCAAAGGCCCTCTACCGTGCTGCTCCCTAACTAGAAGAACTGTGTGGGATAGAGGCCATTTCGCGAGGCACAGTGATGAAGCCGCTTGTTTGAAGAGGAGAAAAGGTGCTATGCTCGTAAAATCAGAGTAGATGTGCAGCACATTTTTAAATCGATTTCAAAATTACCTTAATTTCACTGAGGCAAACTTTTTTCCTCGGTTTAATGCCATTACCTTGGTGGCATGTCGTATTTTGCAAAGTCGTTGCACTTCTGCACAATTCTTTTAGTTAAGATGCATCACGGCAGTGGATCTTTAGGCGGCAAGTTGAGATCAAAATGTGCAATATAATCGTGAAATTAAGGCCTATCTTTATCTCTATGTTTTCACTCGAGGTGGACATATGTGTTTACCAGTGGCGGTCCCAGGATTTCAGACCGGGGGGGGGGAGAAAAATTTTTCAAATGAAGGTGCGTGGCGTTAGCCACGCACTCCGAAAAATTTTTTGGGGTGCTTGTTAAAATTTTTGCGGGCCCATAACCCCTAAAATCTTGAAAAGGAAGGCGTGGCTGAAGCCCCCAAGAAAATTTACTACAAGGCTAATTTGAATTTCTAAAATTTTCAAAAATTATTTTAATTATTTACAAGAGTAAACAAGTCATTTGCACATTTCAGTGCAAAATTTGCACACATTGATTGAATTTAGGGTATTAATGGAGGTTACCTGCGCTTTCTTTCATAAGTTTCTTTCGAAGTAAACCTAGAGGTTTCCACTTTACAGTTCTCTTCTATGTGTGCGGAGATATGCTCTATTGCCCATGAGTGGATTGAGAAGCATTAAGAAAGGCGCGCGCTCCAGGTGCGCGGCGGAGGTATCTACCTATGAGGAACTGGTCGGGGTCCACACTACAAATCTTCTGTGCAAATGGCCACCACATTTACCAAGAGTATTGAGAGGATGACTCTAATTACACAATAAAAAGTTTACCTTTTCAGCATCTAATGGACCGTTCCCCGAATCAACAAAGTACGGAATCCTCAGTTTTGAAATATTTTACTTATGAAGTAGTAGGTGAGCAAGAAGGATAGGATAAGTGAGGACAAAAACTAGTGAGGAACGAAGTTGATACAGCAACAGACGGCTACAACGAATGGATGGGCAGACATACCAGCCGAGACAAGCAAACGACATTGACAAGGCGCTTTTTACAAAGTCCTTGAGAGCAACTGACAAGTGGGTGCCACAGGAACTACACTACGGTTAGACTTATTGTTTCCTCAAGCCCTAAAGATAAGGTGCAAAACTATTTAGATGAAAGTATGAGAGATTTCTGTTTGATTTACAGCTGAGTGATGAAGCTATCGCTCATCATGACTTATAATAACGGGCTAAGGGTTGTTTACGTCTTTTTGTACGTGTGTCTGTCTGTCCGTTACGAAATTCGCAGAGCGAGTTCCAGCCAACCTCTTGAGCCCAAATTTTGCAAGGCGCATGCTAGCAGCATGAAAGTCCGCTATGCGAAAGCACGAGCGGATCCGTTGATTGTGTCCCTCAAAAATAGCGCTTCAAACGGATCCACTTGGCTTCTGACCAGCAAAATTGAGACTGTACCAACACTTTTTGCAAAGTCATGGAAATCATTAACAAGCTAATTTGCAAGCCATGGACTTTAGCCCAAAAAATTGAACTAAAGTTGATTACTTCACGAAAACGGCGCCGAAAAAAATTAGTTGCGTAAACGTTCAATTCGCCAAGATTTTACCTAATTATTTGAGATTTTTGCACAAAGCTGTAGCCCATGGTGACCATCGTCGTTATGACGACTACCAAACCATAAAAAGTCCAAAACCGGCTCAAATTTGCATTTATTCTTCTCGGAAAAGTTTCATCCAAGCGAAAATACCAATTTCACACAAAAAAGCTTTCAGAATGAGTAGTTGTTTACAAATCATTCGTGATAGCCTGCATAGCGCGGTGAGTATCAATGCCATTATTATGCGGGAATGAGTAAGGCAAACAGAAAGTAGGGCCAGTGCGAGCCTCTGCGAAACAGAGGTGACGCACTGGTTTTATTATAAACGGTCAATCTTTGCTCCGCAACTTGAAGTGAATTGGGCTCGAAGGTTTCGGCGTTCAACACCTTCTTTGAAACCTAGAAAGTTGTAGTCAGAAGTGACTATGCGCTCAAAAGTTCAGAACTTAGGCGAAACAAAACCTAAAACAAGACTAGCCTAGAAAGTAGAACCAGCGCCTTTGGTGGTGCTGTTTAGCTTAGCGTAGCTTAGCAACTTTACTGGGACAAACGTCATAAGCACATGGATGCAATGATAGAATGCTGACCATAGCAAGACAGCCTCATAAAGTAACATAGCGAGAGATGCTCATATCATAACAGGCCACCCTAGTGACATGACTTGAGCGGCAGTTCGACAAAACTAATAATATCAGTACGAGAGGTGCCGAGATTCTTGACACATTGCCATCGGCCGAAATGATAGACAACAAGAGACGTGATAAAACTGAATAAAACAAGGACTGCTCGCTTGAGAATAACAATATTCTTCTTTAGCATGGATAGAGCAGTGTTCGTTGATGAGCTCGTAATCTCTTTACTGTGTAGGGAACCGCGACATTGTAGCCTTGAGACGGAAGATTCAGGCATTAGTTTCAGCCTGTACGATAAAACAGATGACTATAGTTTCAAGGTTACGAGATATCCTAATTGGATGTCTAACATACTTATTGTTAGATATATACTGATAAACACTATATCTTCAGAGATACTTAGAATGAGAGTTCAAATTATATGGATTTCAAAAGTAGGATTATTGAACTAGGAAAAACATCAAAAACCAACGGTTGGGACAAGAATATGTTTATTGGAACACTGCACAATACTTTTCTAAACAGACCTTTCATTCTTAGAAAGTATGGATTTACCATTAGTATTCATAGACCTTTGCTTTTCAAAGTGCAAAAAGCGTGGACCAGTGCTGATGCGGATTCGCAGATGACGCGGGCGGGTATAATTAGTATTCAAATGTAGCAGACAAGGTATCATTCCTTCTACTTGGACTTTTATGGCGTTTTCAGTCTTATGTAACTATCTCATATAATCCTCCTCTCATATTATATGCATTTTAAGTTTTAAGGCTTTCTGAGGGAACTACTGATGAAAGAACATCAAGTCCGGGGGCACCCAGGAAGTCGCATTACCGGTCTAGTTCTTAGCCCCGAAACCGGAATACAAAAAGAAATTCTATCATTCACACATTAGCTATCTTTCCTAAGAACATCTATTGCTGTCATCTTTATAAGAGTCTTTCAAAGAGTCTTTTCTATCAGGTTGTCCCATAAGTTCCGTCCGTTTTGATTTCCAATCGCAATAAATTATGAACTTCTTGTTCCTAGATAGGCTTCAAGGTACTGTTCGATAGAGCAAAGCAAGTTCTACAAGAAGGCTATCTTGCTTTTGCACTAGCTCTGATCCATCTCGAGTTTTAAGCCGAAAACTAAAAAGATTCAATTGCCCGAAGAATCGAGAAAAAAATCATAACTCCGTTCAAAAAAATCCTACAAAAATTCTAACTTGCTCGCGTAAACACCATCCATTCAAGACATTCATATATGCCGTTGCCGTATTTTTCCTCAGTTAGAAATCAAGAAAACAAAGATTTTCATGCTTTTGTCAAAGTGACGCTGTGCTGTCCCTACATAGACAGTTGCATACTACTAGCCTGTAGAAGTGCATATGTAAATTTTCAGCTTTCTAAAAGCACTAGTTTTCGAGAAATATGGATTTTAGCATAAGGCACCCAACTAAGGCAAGCTACATTTGATACTTCTCGAGAACCAAAGCTTGTAGGAAGCTGAAAATTTACGTATGCACTTCTACAGGCTAGTAGTATACAACTATCTTTGTAGGGACAGCACAGCGTCACTTTGGGAAAAGCATAAAAATCTTCGTTTTCTTGATTTCTTACTGAGGGAGAAATACGAAAACGGCGTATATAAATGTCCTGAGTGGATAGTGTTTACGCGAACAAGTTAGAATTTTTGTAGGACTTTTTAAAATTGAGTTCCGATTTTTTCTCGTTTTTTCGGACAGTTGAGTCTTTTTAGCTTTCGGCTTAGAACTCGAGATGGGTCAGAGCTGATGCAAAAGCAAGGTAGCCATCTTGTAGAGCTTGATTTGCTCTATCGAATGGTACCGTGATACCTATTTAGAAACAAGAAGTTCGTAATTTATTGCGAACTTTTTGTTTCTAAACTTCTTGAAAATCAAAACGGAAGGAGCTTATGGGACAACCTGATATTTATACATATGCCGTGGCCAACTAGGACTTTAGAGCAGGAAGCAAGATAGTGCCAATAGAGTAAGGCAACTCCTTGGTGTGTTCAGAATGCAGAAGCTTATGCTTTAGAGGTCAATCGCTTTGCCCGCAGGGGAGCAGTAACAGAATGCTGATCATAATAAGCGTGGCAATGTAACGCAGCGAGAGATACTCTATCATAGCTTATGGCATGACTTGTACGGTACTTCGGTAGAATTTAATGATACCGCTATGAAGAATACCAGTGCTGTTGGCACACAGTCTGATTTTTTGTGGAAACTGCGGAGATTCGGATCCTCCAAAAAACGACCTAAAGTAAAGAAAACAAAAGAATACGCGTGAGCATCACATGTTCAACTTTACGTTCGCAAGGTTCAAATAATAAAAAACTGTTCAACTCCACCATTTCTTCCAAGGAAATATTTGATGCCAAGATGAGTAGACGTAAAAGGGCTCGGAATCTAGTATCTAATATATAAAAAATCGTTAGCTCAATTCAAAAATCTGCAAATAGCGGGAACCGCGGTCCGTCCAGAAGCGCGCGGATACAGTCCAGCACCTTTGTTTACTGGTCCATCAGTGTAATAAACAGTGATATGAACATATCAAACACTCAAACATACAAGCGTAAACTTTATAAGAGTAGGATAGACTTGAAAACAATATACCAGTTATATTGATGACGACGAAAAGGCGAGATAGTACGCGCATCAATGATCTTGTACACAGTCAATGTCCGCAAAAGATTCAACAGATTCAAGAGCGTGTACCCTTTGATTCAACTGCCTTGACGGCTTGGGGGCGGGGCTGACCTAATTAAGGCTACATAGTGATCAGAGAGCACGAGCGCGAGAGAGACGCAGAGTAAGAGTGCGTTGCGGACGCGAGCGACCTTAATGTCACAAAACTCCGCCTTCCAGTCGCCAACCCAGTTGATTTAAAGGTTACTCACAAAGAAGAGCTTCCAAGTGACCTCGGCCAACCAGGATGAGTCATATATCAGCGTAACGGATTTGAAACGCGTATTTCAAATCTGTTTTTGGTTCCTGCGGAACAACTCTACAAAAGAAGTTATCAGCGTTTAAAAGTCCAAATTTGTCAAGTCTTAAGTAGCGTAAAATTGGCGAAAGCTGTACAGTATCACTTAAAAGTGGGTTCTTATCGTTAGTTTTGTATTAACTATACTGATTACAAGGACGGAATACAGCCAGTGAAAGTCCCCTAGGTGTTGTTTCAAAGGTTTTCGCTAACAATTTAAACCACTTCAAACATGGCAAGTTCAAACTTTCAAACCCTCATAACTTCTTTCGTAGAGTGGCTCCGCAGAAAAGAAAAGCAGATTTGGAATCAGCATTTCAAGCCCGTTACGATGATGTGTGACTCATCCCGGCTCCCTTGTCAGCATAAACGATATGAGAGGGGTCCTAAGAGGAAAACACTAGTTTCTTGTCTAATAGAAGTTAAGTCTCAATTTCTACAAACCAATTTCAAGCTAAACAGTACACGAGTAGAGCGGCTCTGGGCACATGGTTGTCCATCCCCAATCGATCACGCTGTCATCACCACCTATTTTATATTTGTGAAGTGTTGTAAAGTTGTCTATGACATTTATTACGGAACAAAAAATCCGTACATAACACCCAAGATACGCACGATGTTTTATATACAACACAGTAGAACTAAACAAGAACTAAAGCCTATCCTGATGTGCGCAGATTATATACAAGAACAGCGAATCGACAAAACACTCATCAATGAAATATTTTTAAAAAAATCATCTCTACAACAACCTCTGACAGATTTCCTTTCTAAGTCCGAACAAACTGCAGAAAATGTGGAAAAAGAACAAAGGCATGACTCATAAACACAGGCCGTGTGCACATGACGTGCACACAGAAGCTCACTTTCACAAATGATGCAATTTTTTCGTTATAAATGAATCATCCGCAAAAATTATCACAGCTATGAAGATAAGAGTATACATTATGAGGTAAAATAATGTAGTTCTTACTAGAAGGATCAAAATGTATGTGCGGCTATACCTCGGAAAAAATGAAATTAGGGATTAATGAGCTAGAAAATCGCCAAAAAAACTGTCAGCTTTTTTACTCATGATCTTGCTTGGCCATAATTACTGCTGAATTTCAGTGTGTGATCATGAAAAAAACCTCCGGACGTTTAGAGTAGTCAATCAATAAATCGATAAAGCAATAGGCTGGCGGATAATGTTACACTTTTTCTGACTATAGAAAAAATTCCAGAGGCTTCCTAAAATCTTTGAAAAGGGTGTAGCAAGGTTTACCCACCAGCATGCTTCCTAAAATCTTTGAAAAGGGTGTAGCAGGGTTTACCCACCAGCATGGTTCATGCCGCAACTGCACTAATAACTAGCAACTCTACGGCAACTTTGTAAACGTGCTGGCTTTCAATTTCTTCTGATTTTTTCTCTGCGCTGAGGATGATATTTTTCGGGAGGCCTTTCATAATTTTAAGAATCAAAAACAAAAATGCAGCAGGACTTATCCGCCAACCTAACAATAAGAACCAAAACGAAGTTGTCTAAAAGGCAGGCATACTCCACGCGATTTCGCGATGCGATTTGGCAAATTGCCACAATTCTTCAGATTAGCAAACTGCACATGCACAGTGTGTATAAGTTACGTGAACTGATGAGATGCCCTATCTTCTATACATTCAAGATGTGCTTACAATGAGTTATGGACAGTTGGAATATTGCCAAATCGCGTCGCGACTGAAATCGCAAGAAATATACCTGTCCGACCCTTAACCTTTAAATTGGCTAGTATGCTACATAGTTTTAGTACCACTACCTAGCTATGATTTCCTATCGTCCAAATAGGAAGACGGACGGAGCTATGCTGTCGAAAAGGAGCGCGACGGTGATGGAAGTTGCTTGAAGATTATGAAGACGAGCGCTGCGCAAGTAACGCTCGCTTGAGCTGTAGTAAAACTTATTGTATTATCCGTATATCAATAAACACTCAATTTGTCAGTTACAGTTTGTGTTTTGTACGACAAAAACGCATTCCAGAAGAAGGCGACCAATTGTACGACAATCACTCGCATATTCAATGGGATCAGGTAGAAGTTGACTAGTTGTACAGCTGGCCAGACCTAGAAACAGAAGAAATGCTTTTCGAAAAATAGAGCACAAGGAAATAATCGCAATTTCGACTAACCATCAAACTGCTCGAATAAATGGTCCACCAATCTTCTTTCATCTTCCTCCACGACGTCTCCACAGAAAATCCTTCCAATACCCGCAAGTTGAACAAAATTACTGCATTGAAAAAGGGGGCGAACGTGAGCTAAATGACATAGATTATTTCGAGTAGATGAACATGAAAACTCGCTGTTTCAAAACCACTTTTTACTGGGAATTACAAAGAAGTTTTGCAGGTAGATGAAGGGGAACAATTAAAGAAGGTGGGGCTATGAGGCCAACTTAATTTGAAATATAGACTTCCATTCCACAAAATTGGCGCTAAGTGCGGGGTCGATATTATTCTATTCTATCGCACATCTCAGCAGTAAACTTGAAAATACTCATGGGAAGTGCCGTAAGCAAAAAATTAAAAAAATCATCGTCTACTGGAAGCCACAAGAACCTTAGCAGAAAGAGAGGCGGACGAGAGCCAAAATGGGGTGGTCATGGGTGAGCTCAATTCCAAACGCAATGTCAAAAGAGTAACAGTGCAAACTGCTTCGAGAGCATTTTTAAGGAGTGGGGAGCGCGAAAACTGGGCATTGCACCCGTTTTTCGCGATCCGCCCCACCCCCTCCCCCTCCCTCTGAAAAGGATCGCCAAATTTTTGAAATTAAGTGTCTGGTTTATTTTTGTAATGATTAAATTAATTTTTTAAATTTTCTAAAAAAATTTGTACTAGCCCTGTAAAAACAATTTTTTTCGTGGACGCGGCCAGAAATGCTACAAGCATCCCAACAATTTTTACGAAGTGCGTGGCTAACGTCTTCAGTTGGAAAATTTTTTGCCGCCAGTCCCCCAAACGGAAATCCTGGAACCACCAAGGCGATAGAGGATAACAGAATTTTTTCAAAATCAAAAAGTAGTGCAATTTAGTGACTGTTGGAATTTTAAAATGATTGGATTGTAAATCACCGTGGACCATTATTACTGATAACAAACAGTATACTGATATTGAAGGAAAAGATCTAGTCAATACAATTACCTGATCGATTGCTACACGGATCAAGGGGACAATTTTTGGATTACCACCAACTCTTTCGAGAACTTTGAACCATTTGTTTAGACAGGGGGCCTGTAATAACAAACATCAGTAAAAACTGAAGATGAGTGATATCTCCACGCACTAGCTCAAAAATCTTTCGATGCGATAAAGTGCTTAAGACGAGAAAATGTAGAACTCACTATGAAAGCCGATGCTAAAAAGAAGAATCTGCCGGTTCTTGGATAATCGTAATCTTTCATACGTCTCTTTTCGATAACAAGTTGAGTAAATGCATCGCCTGCTCCACAAATGACACCTATAATTCTTAGAAATGAATGTGAGGAAAAAGAGTGATAGAGGATGATCCCTACCTGAGGCTACAATCTGCGTCAGAAGTGGCCGCGTTTGTAGAGATCTTTGAAACAACCTCAGCATAGCTCCACTAAAAGTATTGAACGGTGTTTATGGAGAACAAACAACAGCAGATTAGAAGCGATGAATAATTAGCTATAGCTATGATTAAAAAACTGATAACAGGTTCGAAGAAATGGTGAAAAATCAAGCGCAGGGAGATAACTATTCTGCTTTGCTCCAGTAAAAAAAATCATCTTCCAGGAATAACTGCTTTTTTCTTCAATTCATATCTAAAACGTAAAACCATTTATATCTTGCTATCATTAAAGTATCTAGTGATGCTTTGAGCATATTTTCTGTAAAAGTAGGGCTGATTCAAAAATCACAAATGTTCTTAAAGAGAATTCATATGAGACTCAAACCTAGACATTACAAACAGTGATACTCCCAATATTAACAGAATATTAAAAAAGATCACTCAAAATCTTGTAGTAAATGAGGCATTCACAACCGTTAAGAAAGTGATGGCACACTATAATTTGAATCGCAAATTATGTAGCGTAAATCATAAATAATGAATTTTTGAGCGAATGAGGAAGACGAAGAGGTATTAATTGCCGAAAATGAGCACATTTTTGTTTTACATAAAGGATGATTAGAGAATCACTGGAATGGCAAAATGAGGAAGAATGGTAAATTTCATTTTTCCGGGTTAATCGTGTAAGAGGTGGCAGATATCACAGAAAACCAAATTACTATTTCAACATCGCAAAAAGGTATATTAGGGCTATGGTGTTTGCAAGGCCATGGGATTGTAACTGATTTTATCGAGAACTAGGTCCAAGGAGCAATAGCGCAATATTTGAGAAATGAAGAATAAAGACAACTCAAGAAATGTAAAACTAAGGAGTCAATGGAGAAATGTGATCCCTGTATGAAGGAGATACTAAAGGGAAGAAATGAGGAGGAATTATACAAGAAGACCAGCTTTGGTATACACCAAGCTGGTACCACAACGGGTATAACTGTTTATTAGATAGTAGCGGAGCAGCCGCTGACTATTAACAGTGAATATGCGGAACAGCCGCTGACGATAGTGGTATTAATCGAACCAACCCCAGAACTGAGTATTCAGGCCCTTTTATGCCACTATTTTGGGCGTGGATAACCTGAATGCTCACTTCTGGCAAATAGCAGTATCATACAGAATCAAGGATTGCCTACATGAAAGTAGGCGCCGCCGAGTAGACTATCAAGCCCAGTGGAGGGGTGACCTGGCGGCTTAAGTGGTCAGTGAACAGTAATGTCTGTCAACGACAAGCTAGTGGATACTGGATACAGCATACAATATGACTCTACAATGGTAAAGGTCGTAGATTCACAAATAATCTACGACAGTGGGGCGCGCGACGGAAGGCGCGAAAGCAAGAAAATACAAATTGCACTGTTACTAAAGCCTCAACAAATTCAAATTACATCATCACAACATTAGTTAAATCACATATATCAAATGACTTCTACAACAGGTTTGTGTCCCCGTCTAAGAATCGTACGGTGGTCGGTCATTGTGCCATGGTCGGCCTTCGGGGCCAGGCGCAGCGCTGAAGCGAAGTGTTCCAGTTGAGCTTCAGTATTCTTCTTCACCGACTGTCCATGAGTCCTTGATTTTCGGCGTTTGCGATTGAACTGCAGTCCATCAAAAGCGTTGTTGCGTTGATCGCTTCTGCTTTTCGTTTGTGACTTTGTAGGTTGTGCGAGTTTCTTTGCCGGAATCGAACAATCGAGCTTCTTCACATGGCGTTTAGAACTTGCGCGGTTCGTTTGTTCAACAGTTGTAGTTGGCTTCTGCTTCACTGAGTTTCCTTTACTAATTGGATGATTGTAGGAGGCGCTGGTGATTGCGGTGTTCTGCGAATACTCCTCCGTTTTGATTCCGTACATACGACTGCTTCCGGATATTGCATGGCCGAAAACAGTAGGGGTGAGATTAAGCCCAGACGGAAGAATTGTACATGGTCGATCCCTCAAGATGAATTGATCAATTAGATCTTGACCAATGAGAATGTCCGGTGTGATCCGTCGCGTCTTCAGATCCGGTTGTGCTACTCGAATCTTTCTTTTTCGAATCAACCTTCTATCCTCTGCGCTTAGCCAAGCTGTGCTCATCGCGGAAGTGAGTGTTGGCTTCGTATGTATCTTCACAGCTTTGGCAGCGACTCCGGCAAACATTGTTCTCAGAGTGAGCGGGACTTCACTGGATGTGAAATTTGCGGTAGATCCTCCAAAACCGCTAATCTTGAAAGTCGTGTTTTGCAGCACTGGTAAGCCAAGAGCTTGGGTCTTCCTTGTGTTAATGAAGCTCTTTTGTGCACCTCCATCAAAGAAGACAGTCACGGGCTTATAGCTGGTCGATGTGTAGTCGTATGCGAATGCAGTCACCGTCATCAGTACGTGCTGCATTCCTCCTTCTTGCTTAGTGCTCTTGTTGTGGAGAATTTCAGAATTTTGTGCAAATTCAGGGTCTCTTAGGAGATGTTGATCGCGAGATTGTTGCTGTGATCTCCTGGTTGGGGTGCCTCTAGATGCTGAATAGCTACCCATGCATACGGCAGTGTGATGGTTTCCGTGACACTTGTAGCATGACTGTGAGCTGGTGCAATCACTAATCCTGTGATCGGTTTGAAGACATCTGAAGCACAGCCTTTGTCTCCTGGCTTCATCACGTCGCTCTGCTGGTGTTTGGAATGTTGTGCATCTCGTCGCGTCATGTTGATAACTTCCGCAAATGCACCGAGCACTCGAATCTCTCGGCGATGTAACTCCTCGTCGATATTTTGAAGTGTATGCGATTGAGTCTTCTTCGTAGTTCAGCCTCTCATCAACTTCTTGATCGGAATCAGAGCGTGCCGTAATGTTGCAATCCCCAAATGCGGATGTAGTTAGTGCGAGGGTCTCCTTTAAAGCGACAGCGTTTTCAAGAACGTCCAGGATCATCTCAGTTGTGAATGATTTCCCTTCATTCTGCTCTTCGCGAAGCACTTTCTCGTTCAGCGAGTCTGGAAACTTCGAAAGTATCAGTCGTCTCCACATTCGGTTGTTGTCCAAGGGTACTCCTGCACATTCGATGTGAGTGAGTTTCTCCGTCACACTAATCAGAGCTTTTCTACAACTTTGAGCATCTTCTTCTGCTCGTGGAAGCCTTTCGAGCTCTGTGATTAGCAGATCTGCTATGCATCCAGACTTGTTGAAGCGCTTATCGAGAAGTAGTATAGCTTTGTCGTAGTTCTCTCCGATGACTGGCATATTGCCAAGAAGTGAAGCTGCTGTTCCTTTTAATGCCTGCCTCAAGAAAAGGAACTTGTGCACGTTGCTGAGGTGCGGGTTGCTATGGATCAGCGAGTTGAATATTGTCCAGAAAGTTGGATACTCCTTATAGCTGCCATCGAAAGTGGGAACTTCAAGCTGCGGTAGTCGTATCTTGTTCTCGCTGTATTGTCTGGCGGAGAGAGTACTAGCTGTATCCCTATCTTGTGGTGGAGTCTGGGCCGTTGAAGAAGCGAGATTGTCTATCAGGCTTGACTGTTTCTCAAGTTCCCTCATCCGATACTTCAACTTGCTTGTCCAGTGTATTGCTTCTAGTTGTACACGATGAGCTTCGGTTGTTAAGAAGGAATCTAGATCATTCATCAGCTTTTCCCTCTCTGATTGGTCCTTCTTGGCGCCAATGAAAGTCATGGCATTTTGCATGCGGACCTCCAGGTTTTCTAGCAAACACGTGAGAGAAATCTGTATTTCGTCGATTTCCGCCATTTTGTCGGCTATGAAGACATTGCATTCCGTTACTGTGTTGGGGAATTCAAATGCTCTGTCTATGCTCAGGATTCTGCTCTCGAGGCTATTGAGTGCAGAGCATGCCATTGAGATGGGCGTCTTGAATCCAACCAATTCGGACATAGTTTGTCTCGTTCGCATGGACTGAATGCAGGTAAAAAGCTTGAAGTAGCTTCTTTTGCTGAGCTATGGATTGACCTGATAGCTAGCAGCAAGCTTTTGATTTGACTGTTGTTGATCAACCGTCAAGGAGCTTGGGCGGGTCGTCTGCTAACCGTGGATTGACCAGGCAGCTAGTTTGACCTCTGTACTAAGCTGTGGATTGGACCTGACAGCTTAATAAGGTGACTCTTGTATGTGAAAGTGGATGAACCAGCAATCACAGTCTTTTTTGGCTGTTGGAAGCCAAAAAAAATTCGAGGAGTTCTTTTACTAACTGTGGATGAACCAGTCAGCTAGTTAGAAACCTCTGCTAAGCTATGGATAGGACCTGATAGCTTAGCGAGTTGACTCTTGTATGTGAAAGTGGATGAACCAGCAATCACAGTCTTTTTTGGCTGTTGGAAGCCAAAAAAAAATTCGAGGAGTTCTTTTACTAACTGTGGATGAACCAGTCAGCTAGTTAGAAACCTCTGCTAAGCTATGGATAGGACCTGATAGCTTAGCGAGTTGACTCTTGTATGTGAAAGTGGATGAACCAGCAATCACAGAGTCTTTTTTGGCTGTTGGAAGCCAAAAAAATTCGAGGAGTTCTTTTACTAACTGTGGATGAACCAGTCAGCTAGTTAGAAACCTCTGCTAAGCTATGGATAGGACCTGATAGCTTAGCGAGTTGACTCTTGTATGTGAAAGTGGATGAACCAGCAATCACAGTCTTTTTCGGCTGTTGGAAGCCAAAAAAAAATTCGAGGAGTTCTTTTACTAATTGTGGATGAACCAGTCAATTAGTTAGAAAACCTCTGCTAAGCTATGGATAGGACCTGATAGCTTAGCAAGACTCGTATTAGTAAAAGTGGATGAACCAACAATTACTAGAGTCGAATTTTGGCTAATTAGTAGCCTAGAGTGCGAGGAGTCTGTCGCTAACTGTGGATGAACCAGTCAGTTAGCTAGAAACCTCTACTAAGCTGTGGATAGGACCTGACAGCTTAGTAAGACTCTTGGTCGCGAAAGTGGATGAACCAGCAATCACGAGAGTCGAATAATCGGCTGTTAGTAGCCTGCCACGCGGGACTTTTATCGAATTTCGGTGAGCAGCACCGAAGAGACGATCCGTTGGCCGATGCACCAATTTGGTATACACCAAGCTGGTACCACAACGGGTATAACTGTTTATTAGATAGTAGCGGAGCAGCCGCTGACTATTAACAGTGAATATGCGGAACAGCCGCTGACGATAGTGGTATTAATCGAACCAACCCCAGAACTGAGTATTCAGGCCCTTTTATGCCACTATTTTGGGCGTGGATAACCTGAATGCTCACTTCTGGCAAATAGCAGTATCATACAGAATCAAGGATTGCCTACATGAAAGTAGGCGCCGCCGAGTAGACTATCAAGCCCAGTGGAGGGGTGACCTGGCGGCTTAAGTGGTCAGTGAACAGTAATGTCTGTCAACGACAAGCTAGTGGATACTGGATACAGCATACAATATGACTCTACAATGGTAAAGGTCGTAGATTCACAAATAATCTACGACAGTGGGGCGCGCGACGGAAGGCGCGAAAGCAAGAAAATACAAATTGCACTGTTACTAAAGCCTCAACAAATTCAAATTACATCATCACAACATTAGTTAAATCACATATATCAAATGACTTCTACAACAGGTTTGTGTCCCCGTCTAAGAATCGTACGGTGGTCGGTCATTGTGCCATGGTCGGCCTTCGGGGCCAGGCGCAGCGCTGAAGCGAAGTGTTCCAGTTGAGCTTCAGTATTCTTCTTCACCGACTGTCCATGAGTCCTTGATTTTCGGCGTTTGCGATTGAACTGCAGTCCATCAAAAGCGTTGTTGCGTTGATCGCTTCTGCTTTTCGTTTGTGACTTTGTAGGTTGTGCGAGTTTCTTTGCCGGAATCCAATCGAGCTTCTTCACATGGCGTTTAGAACTTGCGCGGTTCGTTTGTTCAACAGTTGTAGTTGGCTTCTGCTTCACTGAGTTTCCTTTACTAACTGGATGATTGTAGGAGGCGCTGGTGATTGCGGTGTTCTGCGAATACTCCTCCGTTTTGATTCCGTACATACGACTGCTTCCGGATATTGCATGGCCGAAAACAGTAGGGGTGAGAATAAGCCCAGACGGAAGAATTGTACATGGTCGATCCCTCAAGATGAATTGATCAATTAGATCTTGACCAATGAGAATGTCCGGTGTGATCCGTCGCGTCTTCAGATCCGGTTGTGCTACTCGAATCTTTCTTTTTCGAATCAACCTTCTATCCTCTGCGCTTAGCCAAGCTGTGCTCATCGCGGAAGTGAGTGTTGGCTTCGTATGTATCTTCACAGCTTTGGCAGCGACTCCGGCAAACATTGTTCTCAGAGTGAGCGGGACTTCACTGGATGTGAAATTTGCGGTAGATCCTCCAAAACCGCTAATCTTGAAAGTCGTGTTTTGCAGCACTGGTAAGCCAAGAGCTTGGGTCTTCCTTGTGTTAATGAAGCTCTTTTGTGCACCTCCATCAAAGAAGACAGTCACGGGCTTATAGCTGGTCGATGTGTAGTCGTATGCGAATGCAGTCACCGTCATCAGTACGTGCTGCATTCCTCCTTCTTGCTTAGTGCTCTTGTTGTGGAGAATTTCAGAATTTTGTGCAAATTCAGGGTCTCTTAGGAGATGTTGATCGCGAGATTGTTGCTGTGATCTCCTGGTTGGGGTGCCTCTAGATGCTGAATAGCTACCCATGCATACGGCAGTGTGATGGTTTCCGTGACACTTGTAGCATGACTGTGAGCTGGTGCAATCACTAATCCTGTGATCGGTTTGAAGACATCTGAAGCACAGCCTTTGTCTCCTGGCTTCATCACGTCGCTCTGCTGGTGTTTGGAATGTTGTGCATCTCGTCGCGTCATGTTGATAACTTCCGCAAATGCACCGAGCACTCGAATCTCTCGGCGATGTAACTCCTCGTCGATATTTTGAAGTGTATGCGATTGAGTCTTCTTCGTAGTTCAGCCTCTCATCAACTTCTTGATCGGAATCAGAGCGTGCCGTAATGTTGCAATCCCCAAATGCGGATGTAGTTAGTGCGAGGGTCTCCTTTAAAGCGACAGCGTTTTCAAGAACGTCCAGGATCATCTCAGTTGTGAATGATTTCCCTTCATTCTGCTCTTCGCGAAGCACTTTCTCGTTCAGCGAGTCTGGAAACTTCGAAAGTATCAGTCGTCTCCACATTCGGTTGTTGTCCAAGGGTACTCCTGCACATTCGATGTGAGTGAGTTTCTCCGTCACACTAATCAGAGCTTTTCTACAACTTTGAGCATCTTCTTCTGCTCGTGGAAGCCTTTCGAGCTCTGTGATTAGCAGATCTGCTATGCATCCAGACTTGTTGAAGCGCTTATCGAGAAGTAGTATAGCTTTGTCGTAGTTCTCTCCGATGACTGGCATATTGCCAAGAAGTGAAGCTGCTGTTCCTTTTAATGCCTGCCTCAAGAAAAGGAACTTGTGCACGTTGCTGAGGTGCGGGTTGCTATGGATCAGCGAGTTGAATATTGTCCAGAAAGTTGGATACTCCTTATAGCTGCCATCGAAAGTGGGAACTTCAAGCTGCGGTAGTCGTATCTTGTTCTCGCTGTATTGTCTGGCGGAGAGAGTACTAGCTGTATCCCTATCTTGTGGTGGAGTCTGGGCCGTTGAAGAAGCGAGATTGTCTATCAGGCTTGACTGTTTCTCAAGTTCCCTCATCCGATACTTCAACTTGCTTGTCCAGTGTATTGCTTCTAGTTGTACACGATGAGCTTCGGTTGTTAAGAAGGAATCTAGATCATTCATCAGCTTTTCCCTCTCTGATTGGTCCTTCTTGGCGCCAATGAAAGTCATGGCATTTTGCATGCGGACCTCCAGGTTTTCTAGCAAACACGTGAGAGAAATCTGTATTTCGTCGATTTCCGCCATTTTGTCGGCTATGAAGACATTGCATTCCGTTACTGTGTTGGGGAATTCAAATGCTCTGTCTATGCTCAGGATTCTGCTCTCGAGGCTATTGAGTGCAGAGCATGCCATTGAGATGGGCGTCTTGAATCCAACCAATTCGGACATAGTTTGTCTCGTTCGCATGGACTGAATGCAGGTAAAAAGCTTGAAGTAGCTTCTTTTGCTGAGCTATGGATTGACCTGATAGCTAGCAGCAAGCTTTTGATTTGACTGTTGTTGATCAACCGTCAAGGAGCTTGGGCGGGTCGTCTGCTAACCGTGGATTGACCAGGCAGCTAGTTTGACCTCTGTACTAAGCTGTGGATTGGACCTGACAGCTTAATAAGGTGACTCTTGTATGTGAAAGTGGATGAACCAGCAATCACAGTCTTTTTTGGCTGTTGGAAGCCAAAAAAAATTCGAGGAGTTCTTTTACTAACTGTGGATGAACCAGTCAGCTAGTTAGAAACCTCTGCTAAGCTATGGATAGGACCTGATAGCTTAGCGAGTTGACTCTTGTATGTGAAAGTGGATGAACCAGCAATCACAGTCTTTTTTGGCTGTTGGAAGCCAAAAAAAATTCGAGGAGTTCTTTTACTAACTGTGGATGAACCAGTCAGCTAGTTAGAAACCTCTGCTAAGCTATGGATAGGACCTGATAGCTTAGCGAGTTGACTCTTGTATGTGAAAGTGGATGAACCAGCAATCACAGAGTCTTTTTTGGCTGTTGGAAGCCAAAAAAATTCGAGGAGTTCTTTTACTAACTGTGGATGAACCAGTCAGCTAGTTAGAAACCTCTGCTAAGCTATGGATAGGACCTGATAGCTTAGCGAGTTGACTCTTGTATGTGAAAGTGGATGAACCAGCAATCACAGTCTTTTTCGGCTGTTGGAAGCCAAAAAAAAATTCGAGGAGTTCTTTTACTAATTGTGGATGAACCAGTCAATTAGTTAGAAAACCTCTGCTAAGCTATGGATAGGACCTGATAGCTTAGCAAGACTCGTATTAGTAAAAGTGGATGAACCAACAATTACTAGAGTCGAATTTTGGCTAATTAGTAGCCTAGAGTGCGAGGAGTCTGTCGCTAACTGTGGATGAACCAGTCAGTTAGCTAGAAACCTCTACTAAGCTGTGGATAGGACCTGACAGCTTAGTAAGACTCTTGGTCGCGAAAGTGGATGAACCAGCAATCACGAGAGTCGAATAATCGGCTGTTAGTAGCCTGCCACGCGGGACTTTTATCGAATTTCGGTGAGCAGCACCGAAGAGACGATCCGTTGGCCGATGCACCAATTTGGTATACACCAAGCTGGTACCACAACGGGTATAACTGTTTATTAGATAGTAGCGGAGCAGCCGCTGACTATTAACAGTGAATATGCGGAACAGCCGCTGACGATAGTGGTATTAATCGAACCAACCCCAGAACTGAGTATTCAGGCCCTTTTATGCCACTATTTTGGGCGTGGATAACCTGAATGCTCACTTCTGGCAAATAGCAGTATCATACAGAATCAAGGATTGCCTACATGAAAGTAGGCGCCGCCGAGTAGACTATCAAGCCCAGTGGAGGGGTGACCTGGCGGCTTAAGTGGTCAGTGAACAGTAATGTCTGTCAACGACAAGCTAGTGGATACTGGATACAGCATACAATATGACTCTACAATGGTAAAGGTCGTAGATTCACAAATAATCTACGACACCAGCGGTCGAACAAATTATTCCATTGACGAAAATGAACATCAGTCGAAACTAAAAGGGTGATCATAGAGCATATTCATGTAAATTCTACTACTTTGAAGTTTCAAGATTCAAATGAGAAAAGTTGATTTAGAATGTCAGAATTGACATGATCGAATTCTTTGAAAGCAGCGAAAAGAGATGAATTTATCCCACAGCGCACAAAAAACAGGAAAAAATTCAACCCAAAAAAAACCTGCCGCCACAAAAAGGCCTCCATACCGCTAAATTTTTTGTTATGTGAGTGTGTCTCCAGCGCACGAACATTGATCGGCGCCGATGTCGCTTTCTGGCTTGTTGTCTCAACTGTTCAATGATCATGGCAGACGTAAACACGTCTGACGGAACCCCCGTTTCGCAATTTTTGCACCGCAAAAATTGATCGAAAAACATGGCGCTGCATAATATTTTGCAAATATGGCTTTAAGAAATAACGCAGAGAATTTTGATTTTTTATAGAGTCGCGTGCGTGTTCGTAAGCATTATCTTACGTATTATCAGTACTATCACTACCCATGTGTGGCAAAAACATTTTGAGTGTCATTTCTTTAATTGATAATTGACAACAGCGATATCTGGCATGGAGCCAAGGTTCATCTTTATGGAGGACTGTTCCTCAAAAGTGGATCTGAAGCGAATTTGATCAATCTGATTTTGTGCTTAAAAAGTGCCTAGCATTTTGCAGCAAATTAGGCCTTTTAGACCAAAAAGCAAAAAAAAAATTTCTTAGCAGAACTTGGCACGAATAGAAGTACTCATGCTATTGTTGAACAGGGCTCGGCAACGTTCTTGGGACAAAAAGCAAAGGAGATATCGTTTTTGTGTTTGAAAGAACACAAAATCAATAAGTCGACATTTCGTTTTTTAGGACTTTTACGTTTAGGGTTTAGGGACATAGAGGGAGTTCGTAGAATTCTGCCAAAGCCAAGGGAGACTTCGTTTTTTGCATTTTCGGAAAGCCACCTCTGTCCATCCATGACTGCGTAGATAGTAGAAAAGAAGAAGGGAATGAAATAGAAACATAATTGACACTTACAGACGAGCGTTCTCAGTTTGTGCTACATGTTTCGCACCTTTATAAAAGCTTTCAGCGCATTCAGAACACTCTGCTTTTTGACAGACTAAGGGAATTGTCAAGTGGGACATATATTTTGTTTCGTGTGCAAATACAAACACTCAAGGTAGGATTGAATTGCTCGTTTGCGGTTGAGTAATGTTTTAAAGAAACTGTGAGTGCGCACTCATCACATCATAAATGATCTTCGGGATTTGTTTAGCGTATCGACTTGACTCATAAACTGTAACAGCTACAAAAACAATTCCGATATGGTTTCCGAAGAATTAAGAGAAAATCAGGAAAAAAAGGAAGAGTAGTGATCTGATGTTTGGGAAAGAGAACTGTGATGTTCTAGGAACACATACGCTACACACTGCGCGGTTCCCTCTCTGAACTTTGCTGTTGAAGAGACAACTTGTTGACAGCAATAAGTTATGGAGTAAACAAACACGGCTCAAAGACCTCCACATGATGTAAAAAAATTTTCTTCCCTTCTTTCCGCAGGGAAAAATGAGGAAATGAAATGATTATGTCGAAAAGAGGTGCCAGAAGTTGAATCCGATGAAAAAAACTCACACAACAGAGGAAAATAATTTTCGCCTTAAGATAAAAGCTGAGATAACCAAATAAAAAGGGCCTTTTTCCTCAGACAAATGAGTGTTCAAGTGGAAAAGTCAGAACGTGACGACACTTCAAGACGTGGAGGAAAAAGACTTTCTGACATATTTGAGAATAAAAAATGCCACCGCTTGACATGAAGATGGAAAAAAATTCAAAGCCCAAGAAGAGTCGAAACCGCCTTCCTTGTGTAAAAACCTCACACTTCATAGATCAAGACAAAAAAATTGAAAGGAGAAGCAAAGAACGGATTCAAGAATTAGAACATCATTAATTAACAGAGAGTGAATTAGGGAGCTATAGAGCCGAAGAAGAGCGAGCAGTAGGTTCAACATTTGTCATATTTATATTTAGTAACATAATTTTGATCGATTACCACAGCTGACATTAGGCAGAATATATTTTCAACAACGAAGAAAGGGGAGGGAGCAAAATATAAAACCCGTTTTTTTATACATTCCATAAAAACCTCAACAGAAGGCAAACCATAGAGCGTAGTATAGGATTTGCTTAGCGTGGATGATGGCCTCGGCTATCGATTGTGTCTCTAGGGGTGAGGGTAGAGAGAGTATGTCAGAAAAAGTTAATATTTACCTGATAGGATTCCTCAAAATTGCTCAGCGAAAAAAAATAGGAACGTTAAATAATTGTAAGGTGTGTATATTTTTAGAAGTTAATCCTCCTCGAAAATGGTTTCAAAAACTATGCTAAAAGCAGCGCCAGATTTCTTTGAATTTTTTGTAAAGGAAATTTTCTAATAGATGCATTTTTAACTTTCAAAATCATGATACATCTTCAATGTACAAATCCAAAGGAAAATTTGAAAGTGATTGAAAGAAATTTTCAGAAATCGTACATTTTCAAAGCTTCTCAAATATCTCCTGGATTCTTTGAAGATACTGCTGCCACGATATTACCTTATGATGACCGCAAAAACTAAAAAAGGATGGGAAAAAAAAGAAGGTGGATGAGGCGTTAATGAGAAATTTTCCCTTAATGTTTACCACAATGTTTTCATGTCACTAACACTTTGGTGTTTTTGATTTGGAACGCCTCGAGCGTATGAATGAAAATGAAAATGAGATTACATAATGTGATGTAAACGATCTAGTTCTGAATAAGCGTTTTTATGGCATTTTACGATTGATTCTTCCTCAAAATATTTCATTTCCAGAAAGAAGTGAAAATGACACATACGTGGTTGATCGAAATTGTGAGCGCAGTTTTTGTTTTTTTTTTCAGTTGTATTTTCTCTAATGATAAGGCACGTAAAAACGAACATGATAAAATATAGAACCAGATCAACAGCACGAAATTGCGTGCAGAGATATACAGAACGTGCTTGAAATTTTTTAATATCTGCTAGAGTCATAAACAATTTTTCGATTTCTCAACATAGAAAAAATGAATATTATGAATTGATTGAGAAGTATGGTCATATTCAATCCGCACCAGGGATTTCTATAACAATGCTGAAAAAGCTATGAAACAAAAGTAGCGTTAAATTTTTTCGGTAATTTCAATGTATTTCTAACTAAGAGAAACACAACTTTTTGCAAAACACTGTATTGTTGAGAACAGTAGATGTAAGAGAATTGCTCATGGAAAGTTGAGTAAATAGACTAGCATAAGAGAAACAACAGCGCAAATCAAACTCATCCCAGTGTCGAACATATTTTTTGTAAATAAGGGTTGTGATTCGCCTCCAGCAAAAGTTATAGTGTACACCTTTGGTGATACTGGCAGCGACATTGCAATTTAATGGCAAAAGCAAAAATCGCTAATGGAATAAGAGATGTTTCCAAAGTCAACAGGTCAAGTAGTGAGAAAAACAAAGATTATCGAAGGAACCCACATTCTAAACAGTTGACTTGAGCAATAAACTTATAGCGGAAAAGCGTTTTTGTGGGACAAAACCCTAACACTAGGCTAATTAGAGTTGATGTTCTAAATACGAACTTTGCATCTCATCATAATGCTTTCTTAAAAGGTTATGCACATAAGCGGCCGCCGTTATTTCGATGCTCCTAAAAAAAGAGGTTAACCTTTTAGAAAGTTTCTAACCCATTGACGACGATGCCTAATTTTGCGTGGCGGCACTGTGAGACGACGTGATTTTGCACAACAATTTCGGCATGGGAAAGTTTTGTGGTCGATTACGAAATGCAAGGTTGTTTTGTAAGCAACTATAAACTTTTTCTGCAAGACGAAGCTTTACAGGTCATAGAAGTGCAAAAAGTTGGAAAAAATATTGATATTTGAAAAAAATACTAAACCTTTAAATTATATGACTTTGCAAAGAGGTATGGGCCACCGGTGGTACATCGTCCCTGGCAGCAGAAAGTGCGTGGGCCACCTGTGGCCCACATCGTCGTCAATGGGTTAATCTTGTACAAAGTTGAATGTTGAACTCAGCGTCCACAAGGACCCTAACACAACAGAATTTAGTTTTTTTCATGAAATTATGTTTAACAGCAGCCTTTTCACAGTAACTCCATATGCTGGAAGTGCCTACCGTAGTCTTACAGTCAACCTAATTGAGGCCAGCTTTACAAAATGTGCCTAAAGCTTCTTCAGAGACTTCATGACAAGAGAGTTATTAACAATCAAAGAGCATGCACATTTTTTGGGACACCTTGTACTAAACAATGCTAGAAAGAGCACCACTGTTGCTTCTGCTGCTGCGCGAAAGCAAAAAAAATCTCCTATTTTTTATCTACCCAACCTACATTTCACAGGAAGAAATGCAAAATAATAACTGAACTCTGTAATGCCATGAAATCTAGCGCTTGCACAAGTCACTCCAGTGTCGCAGTGTTCCATTTGCAGAGAGCTTTAATATCGAATAAGTAAAAATTACGGAGAGAAAATCAAATAAAATCATAGGCAAATAATAAACTTGCGATCATGAAGAAAGTTTCGAAGCTTTTCGCTATCTTCAGTATCTTTTATCAAAGAACCAGATCAAATTATAGAATAGCAGTTTTTGAGATGTATATAAAAAGCTCCTTTTGCCATCATTGAAATGTGCACAAATCCTTGCATATGCTGGAAAATTTTTTTTCGACATTCTTCCACTCCCCATAAAATTCATTTAATGCGAAAACTTCCCAAACCGACCGAATGCACCATCAGGTTGATTATTTCTGACACAATGGTGCATTCATGGACATCGCCGACTGCCTAAGAAATTCTCATTTGCTTTCTGTTGATTTGCACCGTCGTAAATGGCGAGAGTTTTGGACAGGAGATAAATAACACACATATTCCAGGTTTTTTTTTGCTCAGGAGATGTAAAGACAAAAAAGGGGCGGCTTAATACGAAAAGGAAAAAAATAATAATCTGCCCAAAATGAGCATCCTTCATTGCCCTCATTACTATTCGCAACAAAGTTCTAATTCTGCTTCCGACATTCTAACGAATATTGTTTACTCAACTTTCGAGCAGCGTTCCTGTTTTTATTAATTTTCGATATGTTTAGTCAACTATGTAGCAAACTTGTTCCTCAGCACATTTTCTCCTAACTTCTTGAAATTCTAGAAAGAGATTCTTTTGTCAAGAAGTACTTAGAATTTTGCTAAAGCGTCAAGATTACAAAGTAGTATCAACACTCGGTAGTTTTGCTTCGCTACAAATAAAGTTTTTCTCTGAACCACCCCTACAAAAACTTCGTGGGTGGGTGGGGGGGGGGGGGGGAGGGGGGTGAACAGCTGTCAGCATAATCTAAAAATCAAGATTCTTCGTTTTTGCATTTGGCATTATTGCAAGAGTTGCTATCGTGCTGTTAAAACTTTGCTATCCTTCCCTTGCGAAGCTCAAAAATTTTGCGCGTTATCCTGCGTGCATGCTCTCTTTGCTCAGTGCACTCTTTCGCAATTCTCAGACAACCCGTGCTGCTACGGCTAGCTATGCCAGTGAATTTCATTGTCACTGCTACAGCCGACTGGAGGGCAGAGAGGGGGGGATCAACTACAGAAAATGAAAAATTGAAGAGCCTCTTGCACCACAGTATCCAACAGCCACCCTGCTTGACATGTAAGACGTCTTAGGCCCCGGTCAGACTTCACGCGATTTAATCGTCGCGACCAAATCGCCAAGATTTCCATTCATTTTCATTTCACATTCAAAAATTTCGGTCTGGAAAAGTATCACAACCGAATGCAAGTTGATCTGCATGGAAAGATGTTGTAACAGTTGTCTCCTCGCGATTCAGTCGCGACGATCAAATCGCGTAAAGTCTGCCCGGGGCCTTACGCGGGAAATTTGCTCGGGCAAAAACGGCGCGGTGTGTGTCGTCATGCTCGATTGCGGTCCTGGGCGGAATAGCATTACGGTGCGTCAGTTAATCCACACTCTTGAAAAGTACTTGCACTTGGAATAAAGCTCGGGATTACTTCTTTACTTCCCCATGTAAAACGTTTTTTTTTCGCTTGTAAGTATCAACAATTTTTTAAAAATGATGCCTAGGAATTTAATTTATTGCCAATCTAAAATTAGTTTCCATCTCATCACTTTTGCACATTGATTAGAACAAGAATTCATCACTGCTTTTTATTTTTCTCCGCTCGGTTCACATTCTTACCGCGTTTTCGTCAACATTGCACGTACCTTTATGCTCTTTAACTTTTGACAACAAGCACTGAAACGACTAGTTTTTTTTTGCATTTTTGCGAAGTTGCCATCGCCTTGGCCTTCTCATAACATCTCCTATCACTATGTAGTACATGACTGCGTTAACCAAATTAGAGCTTACTAGGTTAGAGAGTGCAATTTTCAGCGCGCATGCGCAGAGAGATTCTCTGACAAGTGTGTTTTATCATCAATGTCAACACCAACAACGCAAAGGCTAACTCGTGGAAATGAAGATAATACGCGTAAGTTTAATTTTTACCTTTTTTCCTTTTGAGAAATACGAAAATAAAATTCCTTATGTGAAGAAATTTTCTTCAGCTCGCTTCAACGGTGGCGCTTCCAAACGATCCACTAGAGAGCTAGCTCAACTTGCACAGAAACATATCACACAACCGAAAAGTGAGTGCTTGGATTGAGAAAATATAATTTTCTTAAAAATTAATAAAACCGGTGCTTTCAATAATCGATTTCGGGCTTTCAAAATCAATACGACTAACCTTGTCTTCGTCAAAAGGATCACTTTTGATTATCATCTGTTCGTGAGAGTGGAACGTTGTAAAGCGAAGTGAACATTTCGAGGACAACTGCTCATGAAGCGTTGAAACAAAAGTAGCTAATTTTTGCAAAGGAAAAAAATATTTTCGTGATCTACCTGCACGAAAATTGAGAGCTAAAGAATTTAGCTTCGATCTTTCTAATTCATGCAAGATGCTATTCCCTAATGTCCAAATAACTTCTGCTTTTTTTGTCTTTTACATACATACATACATTACTCCGTATATGGCTATTCGCTTTTCTATAGTATAATCTTGCCGTTCCTGGCAGAATTCCCATTGAGAATATTACCAGCCAGCTTTTTAGTGTCATTAGCGTTTAAATGGGTGGGTGATTTCGATGACAAGAAGTTTTTGAAAGCGATTACTTCACTTGAGTTTATATAGATCAAGTATTTTCTGCGCCATAGTTTGTTCTAGCAAATACAAGCAGGGCTAGGCACGAGGTGGCTAGATGAAAATGGAAAAAACGAAGTCTCCCTTGACTTTTGGGAATTTTTACGAAGTCCCCTTTGACCCTGACCCAAATTTCCTCTAAAAACCTGAAAAATTCCCCAAAATCCCCCAAAAAACGAAACGTCGACTAAAAAAAAAGGTCGCCGTCGCCAATTTTCCGTGTCTCTTCGGTCACAAAAACGAAACCCCCTTTGCTTTTCGTCCCAAAAACGATATCCAGCTTGCTTGTAAGCCACCTCGTGCCGAGCCCTGAATACAAGTAAGTAAATTCATGGGTTTACCTCTGTACTTTCGGAAAGCATGGAGGATCGAATCATCAATTACAGCGCTAAATCCATGCAATTCAATTTTTGTTCATATAAATATTGTTATAAAAATGAATCAAAATTTTCTCAGATATGCATTTAAAATTGCTTTTATATAGGTTAGTCAATTCTTGTAACTTCTGTTTATAAAATATAGCCAATTATTTGTAATTGTTCACAATTATTTATTATCTTATAACTTGCATAATTTAACAAAGGAAAACTCCACAGTAATTAATGGCTTTTCAAAAAAGCCGAAAACATTCATTTTTGTAGCAATTCTAATTGTTTTTTGCTTCTGATAATTGCTTGAAATCGCAAACCAGCAGCACTAAGACTTCCTTTGGAAAGTCTTAGTGCTGACACAAACACCGCCATTTGCATTCGTCCATCTCATTTATGTGATATATTATATTTTTTGGGCGATGCACCGTCTAGAATTTTTTTCCCGAAAAATGTAATAATTTTTTGAGCATGATTTTAGCGACATCAAATGTTGCGGTTGTGGTATTCGCTGTACTATACATTGCAATGGCTATCATCGGATTTTTAAATCTTGATAATTGCCCAGTTAGACCGGAAATTCCAATATGGATGATCGTCGCGGCATTTTCTTCTTTGCTGAATATCGCTAATCACTTTTATAAATTATATAAGGTAAGCATTTATTTTCATTCAGCAGGGTGCGCCAAGCAACGCCTAAACGTTTACAAATGTGTGAGTTTTGTAGTTCTAGAATCAGTTTCAACTAAAATAGAAAAGTCATCTGTGCAAATTGGTGCCTGACGTAGACCAATTCCGACTATTCAGAATCCGTTTAGAATCCATTCTTGGTGCGAAGAGGGGGGAAGAGAAGGAAAGAAAGCCCTTGACCACAGCTCCTCCTTTCGCTCCGCCTCCATCATCCACATGTATTTGCACCCCATCAAGATAACTCTGACTAGTAACCAGAAAAAAGTCTGTTTTTCCTAAATCCAAGTCTATCTGTGCTTTATTAATTGTAACATCTCTCTCTTGCCCACAGTCAATATATTCTGACGACTCCAATCTTGTATTCAATAGCTGATATCAAAATACTCGCTAGCTGATTAGTTAAAAAACATAGATGCCGGAAATGTGAGGTTGTAGTTAGTAGCACGTGTAGGCGCAAAATACTTTATTTAACATTTCCAAGCGCTGACGCATTTTCTAATTTACAACCTTGTGATTTTTTTCAATTTTGCCTTTTCGGAAGCTGCACCAACGCAGCGAGATGAGGGGAGGGAAGAAGGAGGAAAAAGAAAGCGGAAAGAGGTTGATTTGCATCGTTTATCTCAGCTTACGGTGATGCTAGTAGACACGAAAGAACTGGATTTAGAGAATCTGAACTTACTTTGACAAAAGCAAATAGTAAGTTTACGCAATTTTCATGGAGAAAGAAAACCACTTTGAGCGAGATATGGAAGGTGGAATAAGATGAAGCACTTCCATGAAATTTGCGAGAGAAGATTGCATTCGAAATGTTCACGAGCAATGCTAAACAAGGCACAAATAAAGTTTGTTGTCCAAATCGTTATGCTGATTAAGAGTATTTCTGGAATTCTTGGAACACCCTCTTGAGCGTCCCATCCAAGGTTTGATTTTGTTCTAGTAATTATGCTATTTCAGGAAACACACAATCAATCTTATCCTCTTTTTGTTCGCATACTTGATGGAATACTTCTAGTTTTTAGGCCCGTGTGGTCAGTTCTACAGTACTTACTCATTTTCTCAGTTATGACAAAAATTCATGGCAGCTATTTTTTCCAGGTTTATAGCAGGATGTGTGTGGGTATATACCGCTTATGTAGATGTTACTTATGAGACTATCGACAATGAGAACTATTGTGATCAAATCACATATAGCACAGCATTAGTCTTCTCAACAGTATTCTGCATAATTGTTGTGTTCATACTCGCATGCCTTTGCTGTGCATGTTGTTATGTTATATTTCATGATGACTCTGACTCTGAAGATGGCAACGATGACATGTAAAATAGTACAAAGGTGTAAATCTAGAGAATCTCAATATACGATAAAGTATTTTGCAATGCTTGTTAGTTACTTTGTTAAAGTTCTGCTCCGGTAGAGTGGTTGGGCTCGGGGCCCGGCACGAGGTGGGCAAATGACAAGCTGGAAATCGTTTTGGGGCCAAAAAGCAAAGGGGACATCGTTTTTTGCGGGATCCGGGGCGGAACCCCGGAAGAAGATTCCAAGTGTAAGCAAAAGAAGGTCGAATCATGCTTACCTTTCACATCTAATTCATTGGGAAGTAGTTTCCATAAACCTCAACACACAGCAGAGTTCGCGCGCGCTATCGCGCCGCCGCTAATTGCCGCGTGCGCGACGTCGCATATGCGATGCCGTTGAACAGCATGATTACATGATCAGTTCTCAATGCAGGCGCAACGGTATAGCACCAAATCATATAAGCGAACGAAGAGAGGCTAGTAGGAACAAAGTATGAAATATTATGAAAAAATTTATGTGAATGGGAGGTGTAATAAGCAATTCTTCCAAAAAATTTGCAAAAGTGGTAAATGAAGATGTGAATTCAAATGGCTCGTTTGCAGCGCACAGATGACCATACGGTATGAAACTTGGTAGGTACATGAACACGAGCCTGCTGGGCTTAACTTTGAAGTTTCATTGAGAATTTATGTGACTGAAGATTGTGGCAAGCTTTTTCCTGAAAATTTCCCACTATCAAGAAAATGGAAAAATGGCTCGTTTGCAGCGCAGAGAAAACGAAATCGTGCGAGACTTGGTGTGTATACGCGCAATAGGAGCAAGGAACAATTTATGAAAAATTATGAAAAACTTATGTGAATGAAGAGCGTGCTTAACTTTTTTCCAAATTAGGTGGGCAATTGCCCACCTAATGCCCACCTGAGGTGGGCAAAACTTTCATTTCACATAATTTTTTCAAAATTTTTACATAAATCTGTTGTTCACCTAAAGTTTACTATATGGTGAGATTTTGGTTCCGAAACTCCTCCTCTTGTCTTTGTTAGAGCCCAAAATCGCATCAGCAGCCCAGCTTTCTAAGACGGAAAGCGCGCCCCAATCAATCGATACGCGCGGGAACGGCGTCTCTCAGTCCTATGACTGCGTTACTTTGCTATTTCTTAATTTTTTCGTCATTTTTTTTTGCTTATTCTTCTTCCTGTTTATCTTGATGCAGGTGAGGAGTAATTGGAGGAATTTGGGCGTTTTGGGCGCTTTTGAGCGCTTTTAGGCGAAGTGTGGCCGGTGCTCTTGCACAAGCACAAAGCATCGTTTTTGAGCTCAAGGGAGTATTCGTCAAAAATATGGTCAAAGGGGAATTCGTTTTGGAAAACCCCGTTTGCCCACTTCGTGCCGGGCCCTGGTTGGGCTGGGTCCGGTTTTTTGGAATACTCTTACAAGGGAACGATCCCAACTCAAGGTGGCGAATTGAAATGAGCTGCATACCATTAGATGCGTTTTGATGAGCTGATTCCAAATCTGTCTTCCATAAGTGCGACACCGTTATTTATCTGGAAAAAGTTATGAACGGTTGAAAATGTGAAGTTATCGGGGGTTCTAATGCAAAATATGCTTTAAAATCCAACTTGGAAGTGCACGACTAGCATGATATTGAGTGTACTGATTCCAGGGAATGCTCAGATTCTAAAAAAACACAGATAAGTGTTTTCGGACAGCTAAGAAGCAACTAAAGTTCTTTGGTAAAAGCTATGAGCAATGAAAAGTCCAAATTTAGCAAATGTACAGCGCCATACCTCGAAAATCAGTCGTTCAAAAACACTTGTCTGTGTTTCTTTAGAATCTGAGCATTCCCTGGAATCAGTACACTCAATATCATGCTAGTCGTGCACTTCCAAGTTGAATTTTAAAGCATATAATGCATTAAAACTCCGATAATTTCACATTTTCAACCGCTCATAACTTTTTGCAGATAACGGTGTCGCAGATACGAAAGACAGATTTAGAATCAGCTCTTCAAGACGCATCTAATGGTATGCGGTTCATTCCAATTCGCCACCTTAAGTTGGGATCGTTCCCTTGTTAGACCCAAATACAGTCTGCCCCAATCCTAACCAGGCCAAAATCGGCATGGCGGGAGTCCGCGCCGCGAGGGTTTCGCGCCACGTCTGCGGCTAGCTGGTCTGCTCTCCTCTCGATCTCTTCACTCTCTGCGACAGCGCGCGTATGCAGCGCAATCCCCTAGCGCTGCGAGCGCGCAAATTCAGCCGACGGTTCGGCCTGATCCCGATTGGGGCAGACTGTACCTCACGCGATTTGGCAATACTCCAACTGGTCATAACTCATCGTAAGGGTTTCTGAATGTACGGAAGATATGGCATTTTATCAACTTCCGGAGATTATACATGTTGTGCCTTTGGGGTCTACCCGTATCGAGTTTGAAGAGATCTAGCAAACTGCAGGATCGCGTGGCGACTGAAATCGCGTAAAGTATGCCTTGTGTTATAAGATCGTGGCTGAAAAACGAAGGGGCATAAGGCACCATCTCATAAATTACAGTCAATTCGATATGTGCAGTTATGTGCAGTATTCTGTTTCGCACACTTCTTGCAGTGCCCTTGGAGTTTTGGGCTCTTACCGGCAGGTCAGTTGGGTGGTTACCCACTGTCGCTTGCGTTTGTTTATTTGAATACAAGACCGTTAGCTGGCTAACTCGGGCATGGGTACATCTCTGTGGAAACTCAAATTCGACATGAGTATTGATTGTTTTCTAGCGTTGACCAAGATGGTATTGATAATTATTGGGCCGAGTTTCGGCGTCCACGCCTTCGTCAGAGCCTGGAAAAGTCAAAGACCATTTTTAATACGTCCTTCCAAACGCCTTATCTCGCTACAGAATCGGTTTTTCAAGATCAGATGAAGCCAAAACGTGCATGTTAGGTCGCAAAGGGAAGGGACGCAGGAGTTCCTAGCACCTCCATTCGCACCAGCATTCACACTCCAGAAGGCTCCTCGCACCTTCGCGCAACAGAGGTCAAACCCCGCCCCGCTCCACTCCTTCACTGGTCTCATTGGAAGGCTGTGGGGTGAGGGAATAGCATAGGCATGCAAAGAAAATTCATGGAAAATCGTCATCTTGCGAGACAATTCCCCTAATTATTACACTTTATAAGCAAAGACACTTTGATATCCCAAAAAAACTTACAGTACTCTAGGTAAGCAGTGAGTATATTTTTGGTTCAAAACTGTTTTGTGAAGGAAAATGCGCTGTTAAGATGACTTTCATTGCAAAGGATTTTTCACAGTTTCTGTTTCTGCATTACTATAGATTAAAGCTGGCCAAACGTACGAAGCATTGCTATTAACGTTTCCAAGATTTCTTGAGGATAACTATCACCATTTTGATACTACTATTTTTGCACTATTTACAACCAGACTCAATACGAAATTTGCAGTGAAATCTTTGAAACTTACTTCTCTGAGATGCCAACAAAAGGATGAATTGGGGTAACTATCTTGAAGAAACCCCTTAGTAAGTGGTTGAATTTTCTTTGATAGGCGAGAACTTTTGCATCGACCTATAATAGTAGATCAGAATTGTTTTGGCATGCTAACAGAAAATTTATGAAATTTCAGCGGATGTTTAGCTAAATTTATTAGGTTGAACACTAAGTTTTGCAACTTTTCTCATAACTTCCCTCTCACTCAACATGGTGCACTCAAATTTTGCCACTGTGTTGGTTATTATGTAAGCTACAAGCGCAGCTGCTGTCCTACCAAATTCTGACGTCGCAGTGAGGGTTACGGTAGGTGCATGGTTTGAAGGGGAAAAATTCAAAGTTTGACGGATTTGGCTGAAACTTGGCATAGGGGTGTTATCGGACATGCTGATCACGAAAACGATAGTGAAATTGCGTGATAAGGGCTTTTTTGTAGGATTACTGTAGGTGTACGATATGGGGTCTTACCCTAAGCAATGAAAGAGGCGTTGGTTTAACAAATGAATATGATATTCGTGTTTAGCAGGCCAAATAACCTTAATATGTAAAGTCTCGGTGGAATTTGAGCTTCGGACTCTTTTTCATTGACGGTCGTCCCCAGCAGCTCTTGCGTACATCAACTCGTTCGAGTTTATGAGGACGCCAAATCTCGACATGTTCCTAAATTTTGTTTCTTTCTTACTAGGCCAAAGGAGTCAACCTCCAGCAATAATTTGTAGACGAATCCGGATTACTGCGCATAGTCTAGGCTGCCAAAGGCTTCATTTTAGCTTGAAACTCCAAAAATTCACAGATTTCACTAGTTTTCGAAAAATGCCTGTTTTTTTTCTATTTCGTGTTCAAAACTCAGACAATTTGCGCTCGCTTGTAGCTCACATTGCATTCTACATGATGCCAAAGTTTGAGTGCGCCATGTTGAATGGGAGTGAAGTTATGAAACAAGTTGCAAAACTTAGTGTTCAACCTAATAATTGCAAAAGTATCAACAAATCCTCTCTAGAAAAAGGTCTTTCTTAACATTCATTATCTTGAAAAGCACCAGAACATGAATGAAAAAAGGAAATCTTAATATTGAAAACGCATTCAAACTTGATGAAAAAGTTGTTGCAAATGATGAGAAACTCAAATTATTGGGCTAATAAGTCAAGATCTAGTTTCAAAACTGTTCTAAACCGCAAAAAGTCAAATTTCGCTTATTCTGGATAGATTCTGTGGTTTTAATTCTATAGAGCACAGCAAGCTCTACAAGGTAGTGTTTTGAAAAGTTGCATAAATTTAATCTACGCGATGTAGCCAAAAAACTAGAAAAATCCAACTGTCCGAAAAATCCGAAAAAATTAGGAACTCCATCAAAAATTGCACTTGTGCAACTTGCTCAATGGATATGTTTTCACATCAGAGGTATAGTGTGGACCCCGGCCAGCTTCCCATAGGTACCTCCGCGACGCGCGCGCAGCGCATGCCTTTAGTGCGCTTTTCGTTTCAGATCTACCGAATTTGTTTTCTCTCTCAAGTGACTTTGTTCTATTCCGTATTTTCTCTATTTTAGGTGCAAAGAACTCACGACGGCTGCCGTTGACGCGTTTTTACGAGACTTGACAGCCTTGACCGCTTCAAATCAATCTCTCTTTTTCTCGATAGTGAAGACTTGGATTTAGTATATGGGGATGTCTCTTCAATGGCTGCTATTACAAAATAAGCCTGTACATCCGATTGATTTTTATCTAAGATGTTTCTGGGCTTTTTATCGCGGCGTTAGGGCTTTGCTTCTAACATTCTGCTCTCGATCTCAAACTTTCTAGCTTTTGTGGCCGGAGAAAAAAACGTTTTAAAAGTGGTCCTCGACTTTTTCTGGTATCTCTATCACCCATTATGGTAGTGTCATACTAGCACCAATGAGACTGACTAAAATCTAAGCGCTGGAGAAAGTTATGAACGTTCTCTTAATGCTTTGGCTTTTCTCAAATTTCGTATAGAAGTTTCCACCTCTCATTTCACTCCTTGTTCAAGCAGAAATGCTTTCTGATCGTAAGTGAAATAAGAAGCGTCCAAGTCGGGCCTGCGTTGCGTATGCGCCGCGGTGGTACCTATGAGAAGCTGGCCGGGGTCCATACTATACCTATATACACATTTTCTGGCGGAAAATCGAGAAAACGGAAGTATCCTTGCTTCCGACAAAGCGATGCCTACAAGTAGACTTCATAACTTTTCATCTGCCACCTTCCATTCGTTGTTATTCATCCATTTAGCAGAACACATTGAGACTATTCTCCAAGCCTGCACAACTCGGAATGAGTTTAGCTAGTGGGCGGAGCAAGTGGGCGGAGCCGTCTAAAAGGTGCGAAGGCCCCTTGGAGGTGCTAATTACCCCTGCAAGGAAAGGCGGCGAGGCTTTGGGAACTCCTGGGCCGCCGCCGGTCGCAAAGAGATACTCACCTTGGAGATAACGAGATTTTGCCAAAGGCCACCCGATAGTGAGGTATACTAGCCATTACGCTATTTAGGCCTGAGGGCCCGCCAACGCAAACCTCAGCTACGTAGGTCAAATTTACATAAGCTCTGGTAAGGTGCGAGCTCGTTTGTTACCGATAAGCACTCCTCTTTTCTGCTTAATTTTGGATTTCTTGCGGATATCCACAACGCCTCGAGAGTTTTGCGCGCTATAATTTCGGGTTCATACGACAAGATCGTGACCTTCACTTCGAACGAAACGTTGGCATGATCTTTCTGGCGGTGGGCTCCCAAAGGCGTAGATGATCTCGACTTACTAAGGCCATCCAAGTGTTCTGTGATACGAACTGGAAAGAGATCGTCCCGTTTCTCCTATGTAGTCTTCACCGCAAGAGAAACACTTGGTTAGATATACCACTCCTGTTACGGCACAGTCTCCTTCTCTTCCACAACGGCAAGTCACACAGTTTGGGCTAATGCAGAGGCGGTCACAAGCTCGGTTCCGTACTAGCAATCTCTTAAGGTTTGGGGGGTGAGGGACATCCACAACCCTTACAGAATCTTGTAGGCCTGCCTGACGCAAGCATGTCCTAACAGCTCTTCTTAACTCCTCCGACATATAAGGAAGGCAGAAGGGGATTAAGTTCTTCTCCGGTCGATTGGATTCCTTCTGACCTCTTAGAGCTCGGGTTTGGGAACATGACTTAATAGAGTAGCCATTGCGCTCTGCCACCTGGTACGCTAGACGCAATGAAACCCGTCGTTCTTCGGTATCAGACGCAACCTCTCTTGCCGTCCTAAACATGTTCGCGATGACGGACTTTTTGATGGACCATGAATGTGCAGAGAGGTAGTATGAAGCCAAAACGTGCATGTTAGGTCGCAAAGAGATACTCACCTTAGAGATAACGACATTTTGCCAAAGGCCACCCGATGTGAGGTATACTAGCCACTACGCTATTTAAGGCCTGACGGGAAACGTCGGCCCAATAAATATCAATACCATCTTGGTCAACGCTAGAAAACAATCAATACTCATATCAAGGACCATGCCAAGATTTGAAGGTCGAACCATCGCATAATTACGACAAGTATCAAATTCGACATTCGTAGTCATGTAGCAGTCGTCATGTAAGCTAAGTCGTCAGTTGTTTAATTGAAAGATGGGCTAGAAGCATATGATGTTTCTATTACTTTCGTTCAGTGTAAACTAACAACTTTCATTGTTTGATTTTATATAGAACGCCTCGAACGTATTTGATGAAAATGAAATGAAGAGTTCTATTTGTGTTGTCATCTGAAAAATATGAGATGAAGGATAAGTCGTTGCTATTGTTTCTGATCTTCAGTCCCGGGGTCGATGAACTAGGTAAGGGAGCTTTTGCTAAATGAACCATATGACAGCGAGGAGTGCGAGTTTGAATTGGACGATAATGGTTTGTAAGGGTTGCCTGTAAACATTACATTTATTTTCGACCTCCCAATTCCGATAAGGATACCTCGTCTCAAAGTTACAAGCTCAAAGAACGGGTTCAAATCACCATTTCTTTCTCTCAGCTCTTCTGAGTGCGCGCAGATTTTACACACTTTCTTCAAATATGAACTTACCTAATGTAGTTGATCGCCCATATAGTCCATAATGGACAAAGATGTGTAACGTAGGTGGTAGATATTTTTTTAGATACCAGTAATGCATCTGCACTCCTTCGAATGGGCCTCTGAAGCAAGTTTGACAACGAAAACTCCTAATTCGGAGATTTCGGCTTTCAACCGATGTAGCACCAACGCAAGTAGAAGCGGATAAATTAATAAAACAAACCGGAGTTGTTCGTTCTCATCGATGTAGCTAAAAAGGGGCATGGCCAAAGTAAGGTTTCTGTAAGAATAGGAAAGTAAGACAAAAACTTTGCAACGGAAAATTGTGATCAAAAAATATGAGATTTCAGCCACCTTAAGAGACTATCGATAGATACAAGTTCCAGTGAAAATTTAGAGAAAAAAGGAAATGGGATGATAACTATAGCAGACTGATCGAACAAAATTACTAGTAGGTTAAGCCGATTCGTTCACACTTTTTGCAAAAAATCATAACTGCATTTCTTTTATTAGAAAAAGTTTACTAAAAACGCTTTGTTTGCAATACTGAGCTTTAAATTCAGAGTAAAGATGGCAAAAGAAATCTTTGAGGTTTAACGAATTGGGCAAGCCCTGTAGATGCAAAAACTGTGCAATGAACTCCAAAACGGCCGGTGTCATATGTTTTCTGACCTCGTCCTTCTAGAACAAAGTTGGTGCTAATAGAGCTCTTCTTTGAAAAGTTTGATTTTTGAGAAAAATGCCAGAAAATCAGCCTCTTCGAAATACTGAAAAAGAGGAAGCCAGAAAACTTATGACATCAGATAAAAGCTTAAAGACATATAAAACTTATGATACTTTATAAAAATATATTTGCAAAAGAAAAGATATTATCTGCTACAAGGATCTGTTAGGATTTGATTTTCTCAATTTGCCATTGATATAGGGAAGCAGACACAAAATTGGTAGCATACTTTTCGAAAAAGCTCAACATGCTCTTGTTGAACACGGCAGACAAAACACATAGGAAAATCATTACATGCATTGATGGCAGAATGAATCACGCACTCCGCCCTTCAAAGGCCTCATCGACATATTTGATTTGAGTTTTGTTATCAGTCTATTTTAGAAGCTTTTGCTAATAACTCAAAAGAGATTCTATTGAATTGGTAAACCAACACAAAATGCATGATATTACAGCTTAATGACAATATAAACTTGTCGTCGTTGCAGAATCTCATTTGACTTGCTGCAACTACATTGGAGTTTTCATCTCCATTCGTTATGTATCCGAATTAGTTGGAGATTCGAAGTTCTGATATTAATTAGAACCTAAGGGATGGTTGCAAAGACTCGGGATGGTACTTCACCAATTGATAACAATGAGACATCGATAAGAAGATAATTTTTCAAAATTTAGTGTACCATGTATTCTAACCAACGTCTTATTCTAGTCGCTCGCTGAAAGTAAGAAACGTTTGATAGATAAGGGACAAAATGACATAATATGAATGCAGAAGCCAAAACCGAAAAAATACAAGTTAATGTCGACCTTCATCAAAAAAAGGATAAGAAGGGATAAAGAGGCAGAAGCGGAGATGTGATGAAAAGAATCAATTGATACCGACTTCAGCCCATGTGATTTTGGTAAAAAAGAGTAAAAAGGACTAGAGAGGCAGAAGCTAACGTATAATGAGAAAAATCAATTCTTATCAACTCAACCCCAAGACGATTCATGTTGAAAAGGAATGAGAAAGAGTAAAGGCAGAAGCTAAGGCTTTGTCCATACTTTACCCGTGATACCTGTGTTACCGGTGTTACTCATGTTTTTCGTGCTACTCGTGTTACCCGTGTTACCCGTGTTACCAGTGTTACCCGTGTTACTCGTGTTACTATTGTTACTAGTGTTACTCACCAGTCAGTGATATTGCTTTTTAAAATGAGACTGTATTGTGATCATCTCACTATTCAAGAACAGTAAAAGCGGTAACACTAGTAACACCAGTAACACGAGTAACACGGGTAACACTAGTAACATGAGTAACATGAGTAACATGAGTAACACTGGTAACACGGGTAAAGTATGGCCAAAGCCTAAGCCTTGAAACATAAGTCTTACACCAATCAGGTAGGAACCGCATTAACTCATATTTCTTCCCTATTCCACAGTTCTGGGGTACCATTCAGCAAAGTAAGCTCTACAATATAGGGTATTCCGTTATCCGGACCCACTTCTTCAAGAAAGTATATTGCTTCTTTTCTTGTACCAATTTTAGTAAAAACTCAACAAGATGCAGAGTCAACTTTCTGCTACTTGTCAAGAAATATTGACATGTCATTTACATATCTAACAGGTTTTATACCAAGAGTTTGTTTAGCCTGCCTATCAAAGTTCAATCTGCTTTTTTTTATTCAAGTACAACCCCATTTTTGGTCAACATTTTCTTTTATGAGGTCTAACATTATAAGAATGACATTCCGTGTTTGAATGAACACATAAGGTTTTTATTCGGCAGCCAGGTATTTTGAGATATCTTATATATAAAGCTGAATGTCTGTTTGTCTGTCTGTCTGTCTGTCTGTCTGTCTGTATGTCTGTATGTATGTCTGTACGTATGTTCCGAATAGAAAATTCCATTTCTGAACCGATCCGGACCAAACTTGGCACACATACACTACGGGCCCCGGCGGGTGTCATAGGCTACTTTTCGTCATCGATCGATATCGATTTTGTCGATTTTTATCGATTTTTTTGCTGAGTTCACCTACGGGGCTGGGAGTTGGCACAGGGGGGTAATCGAGCATGGGGATTCCGAATACAATATTGGTTTTCAGGATTATCGATTACTTTTATCGATTTTATCGATTTTTTGCAAAGTTTGAGCTACGGGGCTGGGAGTTCGCACAGGGGGTAATCGAGCATGCAGATTACGAATACAATATTGGTTTTCGGGATTATCGATTACTTTTATCGATTTTATCGATTTTTTTGCAAAGTTTGAGCTAGGGGGCTGGGAGTTGGCACAGGGGGGTAATCGAGCATGCTGATCACTCCCAAGGGGGGTGATCAGCATGCTCGATTACACCCCTGTGCCAAATTCCAGCCCCCTAGCTCAAATTTTCAAAAAATCGATAAAATCGATAAAAGTAATGGACGATCCTGAAAACTAATAATGTATTCGTAATCTGCATGCTCGATTACCCCCCTGTGCAAACTCCAAGCCCCGCAGGTCGAACTTTACAAAAAAAATCGATAAAATCGATAAAAGTAATGGACGATCCTGAAAACTAATATTGTGTTCGTAATCAGCATGCTCGATTACCCCCTGTGCAAAATCCCAGCCTCGCATGTCAAAATTTACAAAAAATCGATAAAATCAATAAAAGTAATCGATAATTCTGAAAACTAATATTGTATTCGGAATCCCCATGCTCACTTCCCCCCTGTGCCAACTCCTAGCCCTGTAGGTGAACTCTGCAGAAAAATCGATAAAAATCGGTAAAATCGACATCGATCGATAACGAAAAGTGGACTGTGACACCCGCCGGGGCCCGGAGTGTATGTGTGCCAAGTTTGGTCCGGATACGGCGGAGCCGGGTAAGCCAGCTAGTCATCTATATTCTTTTACTGCCAGATTCGCATGGTGGAAACAATGTGAATAGCAGGATTTCCTTCAATCATTGTTGAAGGCTATGTAGGTGTTTTAACAGATATTTGAAATTGTTTTGCTTTTATAAAAGACCCCTGAACAGCCATTTCAGCTGCTCTCTCGCAATTTGACGGAAACGGTTTTGAAAAAACATGTCAAACTGGTCCCAACGTATTGTTTTTTATCTTGACACTTGCCAAGGAGACAGTCCTCGTCAGATTTATAACGAAATTTCTTGCCTGAAGCATGTATTTCATGAGAACATATCTAAAAAAGAGTCCAGATAATGGAGAAGTACCAAATATATAAATGTTTGCATACTCGTCCAACTTTGATCCACCAGAAGTTTGAAGGGAAAACTGAAAAGATCCAACTGTCCGAAGAATCAAAATCATATTTCCGCCCAAAAAATCCTACAAAAATTCTAAATTGCTCAGGCATATATTACACTAGCTGCCATACCCCTCTCCGCCCGGCAACATACACTTCGGTCAAAATAAAACCGAAGTTGTATTCCTCAACAAGAGGAATACAACTTCGGCTCTTTAGTTGTACCGTTTCGTTCCTACCCTTAGACGGTTTGGCTAAACAGGTCCTAGGCTTTCCCCGGAACTTATCAGTAAGGAAGGAAGCTCGATTGGACTGTTCAGCTCCTTGTTTGTCCCACCCACCTGCCTTGACCGCCGCTGACCGCCAGTTTCTTTGGGTTTTCCTTTTTCCATCTTTTGGAATTTGTATTTTCCAATTTTTTTGGATTTTCCGATAGAATGGCATGCAACAAATAAACAATGTACTATACTACAGCATGCAATCATGTTAGCGCCCTGGGATACACTATGTTAGCTGTGCTCCCTTCGGGCGCATATATGTACAGGTTCGCCGACTCCCGCCTCGAACACGCCACATACAGCTGACCATGCGAAAAACAGGGAGTTTCCAGGTCTACTCCTACTGTTCGCAGAGACTGTTTTTGCGCTTTGTTGATGATCATAGCGAGTGCAGGCCTGACCAGAAACTGCACTCGCCTGAAGTCAAAGGGCATCTCGGAGGGGACCAAAGGGACTCGTGGAATATGAACAACTTCGCCTTTGAACTTCCCCGCCGATATGTTCGCTACTATGACGTTTGGCATGAGATCCCTGATGCAAAGCCTTGTACCATTGCACATCTTCGGTGGGTTGATGTTACGAAGGAGCATGATTGGCAAGCCAACGTTCAGATCAAGTCTGTGAGGTGGTATCCCATTGGGCTCGAGTAAATTCAAGAACTCAGTGGGGAAGTAAACATCCTGTTTACGCTGAACCATCGTATTAACGGATGTGTACGTTGACACCGGTCCAGGCTGTTTAAAATCTGAGCCTTAATGGGATTCACTTGCTCATTTTTGGGTGCCAAATTTGCCGCTCGCAAATGCACTTCCCATTGCTGAAGTTGGTGGCAATGTTTGGGAAGACCTTTTCGATCAGTTCTCCCACCGATTGAACCATATTGCAGAAGTCTGGAGGAAAGGTAATCCAGCCAGAACTTGGTTCAACCGGAATTCTGCCTTCGCCAAGAAGCAAAAGCTTTTGCGAAAAGCTTCGGGCAGTCTCATCGCCAATGAGGTGAACTCGCATGTTCGTCGTGAGATTCAGCGATCGAACAAGTCAGAGACGAGAGGCTTTGAGGCAAGCATCCAGCTCATCCGCTGGAGTCGATCGCGGAATCACTGGCAGAGTTTGACGAAAGTCGCCTGCCAGTAGCACGACAGCCCCGACCATTAGCCTGTTGCTTCTTCGTATGTCCCGTAGTGTGTTGTCAATGGCTTCTAGACACTTATTATGCGCCATGCTGCATTCGTTCCAAACTACGAGTTTGGTTTCTTGTAGCACCTTGGCTTTCCCTGTGCCTTTGCTTATCCCACACACTGCGTGCTCTACGTGAGCAATATCCAGAGGAAGCTTGAAGGCTGAATGAGCAATTCGACCTCCTTCTAGCAGTGTTGAGGCAATCCCCGAGGATGCCACTGGCTAGTGCGATTCCTCCTTGTCTGCGAATCTCGTCATGTAGGAGATTGATGAGAAACGTTTTCTCTGTTCTACCTGGAGCGTCGAGAAAGAGTAGCCCACCCTGCCACTGAAAATCGTGTCCAGAAGAGCACGGTAAACCAACTCTTGATCCTCCGTAAGAAGAGGTCTGTTGGACTCCACAAATGTGGTCAGCTGATCGGCATCATAGGTCTCTCTCGGAGGAAATCGCTCTCGAGTGCCTAGTCATCTCCGCATATTGGTGACGGCAAACCGAGGTCTCTGAGGGTTCGACCGGTCATCGACACGCATGTATCCTCAAGCAGTATCAACGCTCGGTTATATCTCGGGAGAGTAACCGACGTCTGCAAAGGGTGCCACTCTGCGACATTCCCTGAGTACGTCTTCACTCAGAGCCTCTTTGTACTTCCTCCAGAGTGCTCGAGGATTTGACGGTTGACAGGCTGTCAAGATGATGCCGAAGTGACTTCGCAGTTGAGCAGCGAAACTTGTCGTAGATGCTTCTGTGAAAGTTCTGTCTCATTGCTGATCATCTTCAAGCTAGCCAAGTCTTTGGCATGCTTCTCTGTAGGTCTCACACAAACCTCCCCATCGATGGTCCTCATTGCTGCGAATGACGTCGATCCTCTGATTGTGTGAAGCAACAATCTGAGGTATAAGCACTCGGCTTGGTTAGGGTATACAGTACATACACGTGCTAACACATCCGCTGCTCTAACGTCATATCCGGGAACTTCGGCAATTTTCTTCCTTCTGGCCTACTTCTTTGTTGACTTGTTCCAAGTATAATATCTTGGAACTTCTAATTACAACAAAGTTGCGAACGGGTCATGTTGACACAGAAGGAAGAATGCCGTTAAAGTTGTTTAAGGTGATTGCGCAGCTCTTTGCCGCGCATTATCAGCCGTGAAGTAAACGCTTGTCCATTCTCTAGATGGACATGTAGATGGGTGACAAGTAAGTTATGTTCGTGTATCCTGAAACACAGAATACGCCAATCTACCTCGTTGCTGCTTATGTACCTGCCCGTTTGATATCGTTCGATCTCATCAAACAGTGCAGTGACATGCTCGAGGCCGAACGTTGCCATGTCACTTTCCTTGTTCATATATTTGCAGATGTACTTAATACTTCACCGAATTACAGTACCCCACATTAATATGCTCGAAACATTTTCGAGAGCAAGGGAGTGTATGGCACAACCCAGCTTTTGTCCACCACGACGTCTACGGTCTGATGGTCCACCTTCATTTGAATGACGGCGGTGTGTCCTCCATCATCAGGCTTTCACCTTTTGTATAAAAGATAGCCATCAGTCCCCGTTTGGGTTTCGCGGATCAGCTGTCGAAGATACCTTTTGATGCATGTGCCGTTCCATGCAAGGCGACTTCGGGTTTGGCGGTTCGCATGGATCATATTTTTGAGGACAACATCGAACAAAAGAGGATCCTCTTCTCGATTGGGAAGCTCCGCCGAGATGATCATGTCAATCTGATCTGGGCGTATTTCCTCTTTCAGCCACACTAACAAGGAAATGGTCAGAAGTCGAAGTGGCCAAACCAAACAAGGTGCATACCATTCGATGCAGTATAAAACGCTGACTTCGAATCTGTCTTTCTTATCTGCTTCCCGCTTCTGTGGACGAAGCTACAAGCGGTTTTATTGTGAAAAATCACATATAAATACAGCGAAATTGAGCACACTGTTGCACTTTTAGCTCAGCTTCTTTCTTTAATAATTCGAAGTAGGCTAGCTGCATGTTTTGGCCCAGCATTAAGGCGAACGTGGCTCACCACGGCTAAATTTTCAATTTCATGCGTAATTTCTTAGCAAAATAATGGTCTTTAATGGCTTGTAGCTTCGTCCACAGAAGCGGGAAGCAGATAAGAGAGACAGATTCGAAGTCAGCGTTTTATACTGCATCGAATGGTATACAGCTTGTTTGGTTTGGCCACTTCGACTTCTGACCATTCCCTTGTAAGATGTGGGCATGCGGAAGACCGCGTTTCTGCTATTCCACGGTGTACATCCCGCAGCGAGTTTCTCCGTAGACCTGGCTCTTTGTTAGCACGTCTATAAGCTTCGTGCTTTTGTTTGGAGATCTCGCCATGATGTCGTGGCGGTCAGAAGGCGCTTCACTAGGGAAGAGCTCTTCCGCAATTTCGCTCCACGCCGGGTTGCACGTAAATGTGATGAACAGATATCAAGAGGCCCGTACGCTCTAACGTAGGCCGTTGCATCCTGAGTATACTCATGCATGTGGCGTGGGCCGCCCGTGAAGGAGGATGGTAGTGTGACCATTTGCCCGAGGTCAGTGACATTTCCATCTCTGGCCACGGCATCCCGCAGGTGTTTGTAGTCGTCTGCACGCAGCTTTCGCTGATTGCGTCGAATGAAGAGGAGCCGTTCACTTCCAATCTTGGCGTACATGTCCACGATGAACTGGTGAAATAGTTGGCGACATTTCGCAACGTGTTTGAAGGACGTGGACCTTATCATCATGCGATGCGCATAGAAATCCCCAGCCGATACCCTCTTATTGGTAGGGGTACCAGCGCTAGGATCCCTCTGCCATAGTTCGAAGTGATACCCGTCTACCCCATCCCAAAACATGAGTGGGTACTGCAGGGCATCGTACGACCTATGGGTTCCAGAGTTGCGCTGCAACGTTTTGCAACGTTTTTGGATGATAATGTCACGCCCGTCGCAGTCATCTTCGCCAACCAAGACCACCGCCATCTCGCTTACAGACGAAGCGTTGAAGCGTCGTTCAAGATGACCAGCAGGCCTCCTGTCAGCACGGATAACGACCTTATACTTGTCTGTAGGCATTTGGTCCAGGTTGGCCTTGAAGTCCTTCACCAGGTCGTTGTGCTGATGCAGCATTCTTTGCAGCTCTAGCACGACGTCCGGCCTTGTGCCACCGATGATGCCGCAACGTTGATTCACTTGCAGCTGCTCGTCGCAAGACGAAGTACAGCTGCAAGAACTTGGGGCTATCATTGCCATAAGGAAGCAGGGATCCAACCTCTATGATAGATCTGTCCCTGCACCTTGAACGTTGGCTTGAAGCCCTGTTCCTCAACGTCAGGCGACCGTAGTGCCGAAGGACGTCATCTGGAAGCACGCATTGTACTTCCTGATGTTCTGCAAAAATGCCTGGACACAGCACTGGTGCCGGACATGTATGAACGAAGAGGCTCAGACGGCTCACGTAGAGGCGGAAGATCGACCTTGCCGGCTGGAGCAGCACATGCCAGGAGGTTCGGCTCTGAACTTCTCGGCTTGACACTTACCACATACGACATCCATCCTTCCGATTAGTACCTTCAGATGGGCCGAGTAGTCGACCTGGGCATCACAGTTTAATGCCGCGAGGTGGAGATCTACTCGCCTAGATATCTGTCGAGCGTGGGCATGTCGAGCACAATCACGTTCGAGCCTAACTGAATGCGCTGCACCAGTTTCCGCTCTTCGTGAGGCCTCAGTCCTCATTCGACTGCTGTCGAGTCGAGACTCGCGCTGTTCGGCCGTCTCCTGAGATCTAGCCTCAGCTTTTCTCGACCGCATATCATCGAGTCGAGACTCGTGTTCATACCTTCGATAGTCAAGAGACAGAGGCTAGAAAGTGATAGTTGTTTGAGTTCTTGCCCCCTATAAAAAGTGAAGGTTGTTCCAGAAAAATAGACGAAAATCTAGAGATATATATTAAATTAGAAAACTTAGAAAATTCATATAAAGCAGAGGTTAGCACATCACCAAATCTGAAACCTTAACTTGGTGGTTTCCTACGCAGAGTTTCGTCTCCAGGATTGCCGGTTAAATTGGGTGGCAACAACAACAAAGTTCTTTTCCAGTCAAAAAAAGCGCTGTTTAGCTGTGGCGTTAGTTGGGAGATCGAAGGAAGAAGAACTTGTCAACAACTGAATTGAACATGTTAAACATGTTGTAAAGTTGTGTTGCACATCGACGCCAATCTGATTTTTGATGCGTCCTTTAAATTTTCACCCCCGCACAGTCGTTTCGTACGCTGCGACGTTGTCTGGATTCTTCCGCTCATCATTCTGAGCAAGTATCGTTCAAGCTGGAAAAAATTCGCTGCAAAAGCACAGAAAGAGAACAATGTAAAGAAAAAAGCACTTTTTTTGTATTTTTCACAAAAAAACCAGCGTAAGCAAAGAAGTAAGCTCGGCGACGTTGTCTACATCATAGACAGAAACAAGACCTATCGAATGCACAAAAAAACCGAGTGAAAAAAGTTAAACTGAAGAAAACACAAGAGGTTTTCGAAAACGCCGTTTTTCGAGGATCTCTCGTTTAGATTCTGAAAAGAAGTCCCGCGACGTTGTCAGCGTGAAAATAGAGATTAAGAGCTTTAATATGATATATAGATTATCGAAATTGGGCTCCGAACAACGAAGAAAAGGGTACCAGAGCCAAATGCCCCGCGCCCCGCATTTGAGGTAGCGAGGTAGCGCGCAGCGCGCGGAGACGCAGACGAGCAGCGGAGACAGACCAGAGCCGACGGGGCATTTGGCTCTGGTCGTGGATCTTCGCAGGATCTCAACGAAATCCTGCAGAATTATATATCGTTGTAATCCTCATGAGACGGCCAGGAGCACTGACAACGTCGCGGGTCTTGAAAATCACTCCATAACGAGGTAGACCAGCATTCATATGGCGACCCTTTGCGCAAGATTTGAGCGCAGTTTTTCGTTTTTATTGAACTCTAGCGGCTTTAATGAACTTCCAACATTCAACCGCAGTTCAGAGGAAGGTTAATTGAGAAATTTTGCCCTAGTTTTTGATTGAATTTTCAAATAAAAACCTTCTTCTCAACAAAAAAGGCCATAAAAACGCAATCCTTCGGTTTTTTTGAGCTTCTTTTGAATGTCACTGCTATATTTGCCTCATTTAAATTCATCCCTATACGGTTATGTCATTAGTTATGTCATAATTTCCGGGGCTTCGCCCCGGATGACTTCTGTACTTCTCCCCGGGTGAAGGTTGTGTTCTATCATGACGCTCAAAGTGAAGGTTACCAGAGTACATGGCTCTATGTATCGAAGGTATGCTCGTGTTGTTCAGCCGTCTCTCGAGACCTGGCTTGGGCGTGTCTCACTCGTTCGTCATCGAGTCGAGAATCACGACTTTCTTGTGACTCTGAGGCTCTCAGAGCAGCAAGCCGCAGGCGAGTCTGCGAGAGACTTGCTTCACGCTGATCCAACGTTTGCGTTGCCCTCGCCTCGGCTAATCTGGCACGATTGCCTTCTAGCCGTTCCTGGCGCTGCTCTGAGGTCTCAGCCTCTCGTTGATCCCTGACCTTTTTGCCCTTGGAATCAACTTTTCCGATAGATGCACGCTTCTTCGGCGGCATCCTGTTTATAAGAAAGCCTTTTGGCCATAAGCTGCTCGGTGCCTGAGATATGTAGAGCCTTTAGGCTCTTCGGTACTCAAGGTAAAGCCTCTTGGCTTCACGGTGCTCAAAGTAGAGCCTTCGAGCTTTTCTGCTCGAGGTAGAGCCTGTTGGCTTTCTACTCGAGATGGAGCCTTTAGGCCTCTCGGTATTCGAGGTAAAGCCTGTTGGCTTCTCGGTACTCGAAGTTAAGCCTCTTGGCTTCTCGATACTCGACGAGCTTTTCTACTTGAGGTAGAGCCTGTTGGCTTTTAGGGTACTTGAGGTAGAGCCTATTGGCTTCTCTGTGTCGGGGAAGAAAGAGCCTTCAGAATTTACGCTTGGTCTTCAGATCCTTGTTCCTTTATCAGCTCCTTACGTCCTTAGATCTTCGGTCCTCGCTTGGTACTCAGAGCTCTCGGTGGTTCAGTGGCCGCCGGCTAGCAGAGGTGGGTGACCGACAATGTCGAGTTCGGCCCCTTGGACTTATATACCCCTCGAAAAGGGGCGGAGCCGACTATGATTGGTCACACCAACTCGGAAGGGACGGATAGATTTTATGGAAAGCCTATGCTTAACCATACGAATTGGACCGCCCACTTTGGACCGCCCCTTGCCCCGCTTTCTTGCAGGGGTATATACGGCGAGGCGTCGCCGGTCATTTCTGGTGGTTAAATCGTGCCGCACCGTTGCCTCACTCGGAGGACAACCATCGGTTGCCTCTGACGAGGACAACCACTCGGTTGCCTCTGGCAAGGACACAACCACTCGGTTGCCTTTAGCGAGGAACAACCATGGGTTGTTAGAAATCAAACCACTGGCCCAACACCTCAGTCGAGGTGACCACGCGGTCACCTCAGTCGAGGTGGAACCAACGGTTCACTCGACAAAAGCGTACGGATATATCAATACTCGGTGAAACAAGAAATTTCAGAAAAAAATTAAAAATGCCTGTATCTTGTTTCAGAGACGTCCTGGGACCTTGCATCAAAAGTTCGTATATGCTAACTTCTGATGGCCAATCCAGCGGTGCTACTCAAATATTTTTTCCCTTTCTCATTTCCAAGACGCTATCAAGATTTCCTCCCAATAAATTTAGAAAGTCCTTGAAAAAACGGTTTTTTTCTGGAAATATTTATGGTATGTTTATCCACATAGAGGTGTGCATGCAAAATTTCAACAATTGGAATTTGGGTTCCAAAAGAGTGTTTTATAAATAAAACGTTTTTTAGAATATTTTGAACCTTACTAAAAATCAAAATTGTTGTGATTACAACAGCTTTGATTTTTAACAAAGTAATGGATATTCTCACAAAATAACAAAGTAATGGATATTCTCACAAACACTTACTGCATTCGTGATCAGCATGCTCAATTTAAAGAGATCAGTGTACTCTTTTAATTTTGAACGTGATTATTAGCACTCGAATTATTTCAGGATGGCTGTTTTGTAATTAGCGCACTCGCTTATCCCTTACCGAAATCCAGTCTCAGATGACAGGAGAATTATTTTGATGCAGGATTGAGGATGAGAAATAAAGATTACCTCGTTTGATTCAGCGTAGCCAAGTACCAACTTACACCTTTCTAGTCCGAGGTTCTAAGAAAAACAAAGTAATGGATATTCTCACAAACACTTACTGCATTCGTGATCAGCATGCTCAATTACCCCCCCCCCCGTGCCAACTCACAGCCCCGTAGCTCAAACTTTGCAAAAAAAATCGATAAAATTGACAAAACTAATGGACGATTTCAAAAACTAATACTGTACTCAGAATCGTCATGCCCACTTATCGCCCTGTGCCACATCCCAGCCCCGTAGGTGAACTCTGCAAAAAATCGATAAATCGATAAAATCGATATCGATCAATGACGAAAAGTAATCTATGACACCCGCCCCGCCACGAAGTGTATGTGTGCCAAGTTTAGTCCGGATCGGTTCAGAAATAAAAATTTTTATTCGGAACATACGTACATACAGACAGACATACAAACATACAGACATACATACAAACAGACATTCAGCTTTATATATAAGATTACACATCAAATATTTACGTATGCAGTTGTCGTATTTTTTGTCACCTATAAAGCAAGAGACGGACCATAGTGGGGGGGGGGTCAGTAAATCAAGAACCCCACTATGGTCAAACGCCTCATCGCGGCGTGGGATTAGCCCTGAGCGTCGAATTGAGCTGCATACTTGGGTAGGGTCTTCCAAGCTGTGAAAGAGGCGCTCATATCCGGTCTCGACCGGATGCTCAGTTATATAAGTTCCCCCGCCATCTGACTTTTCAATCCGCCAAACGGTCCGGCCCGTACCTGAATTAGCGATCGCCCCGTGGAAATCAAGAGTAAACCTAGTAAGTCTGCTCTTGTAAGGTGAAAAATCTATTCTTCTACCAGCTAGAAAAGAAAAGAAGCCCTGCACATTGGATCACGTCTACAGCGACGTGCGGTAGTAAGAACGATGTTAGTTAGGGTCTGACAAAGACGACAGGTCTGCCCGGACGACAAGTCAAAAGGACTGCCTCATGTTCTGCACCTAAAACGGCAGGACAGTCTCCACAAACGGCGACCTCCACGCACTTGTCAAGCTGTAGGGCAGATCACGTGCAATATCATTGCTTTGTCGGAAACGAAGACCGGGAAGAACGAAGAACATGGAATAGTTTTTTTGATGCGATCCTCATCATCCAAGAAGATTCCATCACAGCTTGGAGGTGTCAGTCTTGTCTTCTACCCAATATCATCCATCTTGTCAATTCGCAAGAGATCTAATCACCATGACTGGTCATCCTACGTCTACGCCCTCCACATCAGAAGACACAGCTGCTGCTTGCATCAGAATTGCACGCTCCGCGAAGGAATGAAAATGTTGATTGCAACAGGAAGTCCTTCCCTTCATTTCTGGCCTTCAACGCTAACGGAAACGCTACTAAAAGCGGTCCGCAAGATCGAAAAAATCGAATATAATATCCAAAAAAATGGATACCTCTTGTTGGGTTTTCATGACTTTCCATAAAAACTCTATCTTTTAGGGAAGAGCAAAAGACACGGAAATCGGACGACACACAATAATAGAGTCTGCTGCATGTTTCGCTGACTTCATACTTTCTACAGCAACTCCAAACACTCATTATCTTCGTCGAGCGGAAATATGGTTTGGTTGAAGCTAGAAAGGAAGATCTGTGACAGCCCGCAAGAAGGAAGGTGTTCACATGCTAGAAGAGTTTTTACCTAGTTGTGACATCGAAGACCCAACGTACGACCGGGACTGGCTTTCAAAAAGACTCGCGTATGTGGTTCTGAACAGTTCAAGAGATTCGGAACGTTTTGACCCCAAGGTATAACCGTGAGAAGGAAAAGAAACAGAATTTGAACGCAACTTGTCTTGAGCGACCGTTAGCGAACGGCAGCTGCAGAACAGCTTCATACGAAGATTAAGCGAAGATACTGGAAGCAGTGAAGGAACACGAGAAGGCTCAAGCCCGCCAATAGACAAGAACCGCTGGAATCATCAACGAAGAAAGACAAGACTCCGATTTCTCCCCGACATAAGATGAAAGCTAGAAACAATTTTATATCAACATCTTCGCTCATCAACGCTCGTGTTAAGGCCTGTTATTAGCATTGTGACATCCACTAAAATTTTTAGCTGCTGCGTACCGCGATCGAAGGCATCTCAAGGCAAACGTAGGCGCATGGAGCCATGCTTGAAAAGTGATGAGGAGGATCTAACTAAGGTGCTGCCCGAACGGCGACGCGAATGATTCGTTCACGGCGGAGAAAACCGTCCCAATCCTCCCCGCTTGTGCCGTGACCGTAACCCGAAAATGAGTCTCACGTTGACACAACGTTCGCGCCGGGGCCCATCCCAAGTAACTCGCCGGACACTGCCTCCAAAGTCCGAGAGTCAAAGTCAGTCGGGAGTACCGCCTGCTTCACATCCTAATCTTCGTCAATCATGAGAAAGACTTTGGCAGCGTCGAGGTGCGTCCAACTCTAAGACTGATAAGCCTGAGCTTTTTTTGCTCTTTCCAGTGCTTACTGATGTTTTACGAAAAATCTTCCCATTGACAAATTCCAAGCCGCGAAGCCAAGCTGCCAAAATGCAGTCATGCTCAAGAAAAAGTTTCTAAAGAGAGAATTTCCGCAGTATTCGTAAAATTAATTATTAATAATTTATAATGGGTCAGGGTGTAATGGGCTAACATACGCACACTTTACCTCCAACTGAACAAAAGTCTTACTTTTTCAGGTTTTTCTCAAAGGTGGAAGACAAACTCAGTTATTTAAAAGTTAAGAGCAATCTACGTATAGCGAACGGTTACTTAATAATGCTTGATGATAAAGTAAAGCGAGGGCAGGCGAGAACTATCTGCCAGTTAACTTTCTTCGTTCGCGACAGCAAGAAAAAATCGAATATTACAATGTCGACCTATTTGCGCGCGCGGAGGAGGATAAAGAATTATTTTGATTTGCTCGTAAAAATTTCTATGCAGCAAAAATAGCTCGAATTCTCTCTAGCCATAAAAGATTTCCGTTTAAGCTATCCAATGGTGGCAGCCAAATATGTCCGCTTATCTTTATATGAAAGCATTTGTACGTCAAAGTGGATGGTTCTAAAAGAAACTTGGCGAAATTCTTCAAATTTTCTCTTCTCTCCCGCTTGATTCCTTTACGTGGTATACTGTGGTTGTGATAGACGTACCCTCGCTTAATCCAACAAGATTTGATTTGTGCAAAAACGTTGATTTTAAAGAGAGTTAAAATATTTTTGATTAGAAAGTCCGGAAATAGGACAGAACCTTTGGAGCCTAGTACATACATGCAACAGGCAGACAAACGACCTTCAGCTTCATTTATATAGATTGCGCGACACAGATTTGGCGCCATATCGTAACATACACGTTGCAAACGTGTCATCTCTTCACCGAGCGTGCTACCGCCGGACAATGGTGCGTATTGGGTGAGCAGGCGCGAAGGCGGTGGGCGCGTATCTTCATCGTCGCGAACTCTGCGCCTTATGCGCTCTGCAAGTATAACGTATATGCGTGAAACACATTTGCGTCTCCATAGATTTTGCGCTTTCGTTCGGCTGCATTCTGTAATTTTCGTGCTACATGTGCCTTACTCAACTGATTCGAAACTAGCATCAATCGTGTGCTGTTAAAGCCAAGTGTTCACTACTTATGAGGGAAGGATGTTAACTTGAGCTGAGATCAAAGGCAAGATGTGAATCACTAGAAGCGTCTTCGAACGCTTACTTCAAATCTGCATTCCATTTCTGCGGAAACTCTCTGAAAGAAGTTATAAACGTTTGAATGTTGAACTTGATTCAAAACTCATGACGTCTTCCGAAGAGTAGATCCGCAAAAAAGGAAAGCACATTTGGAATCAGCGTTTGAAGGCATGTCTAGTGACACACATCTCGTCTTCAATCGGCGACTCAATTCGGTATCCTTCCCTTGTAAGTACCAAGGAACTCAATTTTTGAGATCCATACTACGAGTAAGATGGTGAGCAAGACCAAGGCGACGTCAGTCGTGTGTGTGCCAAAGTACTTAAAGGCACCGTCCACTCAAATCCTCAATTTTGAGTTTTTGTCCTTTTTACCACCTCTTGCGCCCGCTGAGTCCGAATCCAAACCTAAAATTCAACGAAATTCTCAAATTATTGTGTTTCAGATGCCCTCCAAATTCGCAGTAGACGAGCACTCCTTGCGCCACCAGTCAGCCGCGGGCCATCGCAGGGTAGAGACGCTCTCTCGCATGATTCAATCGATTTCTTGATCTTCGCGCGTGCTAGGCGAAAACTCTGAATGGGCGGGACGAATGTACCGCCCACTTGCTAGGGAGGAACCAACGTGGCGAGTTCGCCTTTTGTTTTTTTTCGAAGATTTTTCGAAGCGTTCTCGCTTTGAAAGCAACTTCAGACAGCGCGATTTGGGCAGTTATACGGTTGAGTGCCCGCAACTGTTAGGCATCGAAATCTCACAGATTCCATTTTGGGTGGACGGTGCCTTCTATGCTGTCCGAGCAAAAGCTCGATTTTTAGAGAATCCACTTACCGGATGTTTCTGCAACGGTGAATCCGAAAATCCGCATTAGAAGGTGCGAAGCGGCAAGAGCATGCATTTTCCAAAGCCTCACAATTTAAATTCGACGGTCCCCGCCAGCTGAGACGCAGATCGCTGCGGAAACCTACGATTTGACTGTGGCCGCATGCGTGCTCTGCCACATAGCAGGAATTCAAACAGGTTGGAAGACCCCGCCCTAAGGCTTAAGTTCACTTCCCGATCGTTTTTCTTGCTTTAGTTCGAACGTTATAACCTCGTACTCGCGATGGTGTGTCTGAGGGGGGGGGGGCACTTTCGTACGGCACTGAGATCCCAAAACCCCCACCTTGTCCGGACACTGCCTTTAAGCAGGGAAGGAGGAGGGAAGCACACGTCAATCTGTGTCCGCCTTTGCCATCGAACTCAAATGAACTCGTACAGGGTAAAGAATTTTCTTTCATATTTATGATCTTTATTGCATAAGATAAGTGATCGTGGTGAACATGATTCTGAGGACTTGCAGAAAAAACCAGATCAGATGATGCTTGGAATCAAAGGAACAATGAAGAGGACTTCTCTAAAGTATGTCTACTTTTTACAAGGGAAAGACACCTACATAAGTTGGCTGTTAAAGACGGTATTACACCAGTAGACGCGCTTCCGAACGCTGATTCCCAAACTGCTTCCCTCTATTGCGAAGCAATTCTCCGAAAGGAATTATGAACGTTAAATGTCCAATTTTGCCAAATATCAAGTGGCTTAGAACCAGCGAAAAGCTCTAAAAACACCTATGCGGACTAACGCTTTGTTCCTTCCTTGCTGACAATACTTTTGATGAAAAAAATCAAAATTAATTACCCTTTCAGATGTTTTTGTACAGGTTTTCGCTAATTTTAGGTCACTTAGAGCATGACAAATTTGGACATTCGAATGCTTATATCTTCTTCCGGAAAGATGTTCCGCAAAATAAAAGCAGATTTAGAATTAGCGTTTGAAGACGCATCCAGTGATACATATCTCGTCTTCAATGATCAACTTATGTTGGTATCCTTCCATTGTTAGGCAGTTGAGACAACCAGACTTTAGATCCTCGGAAATCAGAATTTGAGTAAGTGAAGGGTGACAACTAATCTTGCTGAATCGACCATCAAGAAGAAATGCCAGCGAATACGAGAACATAAGAAGCCCAAAAGGAAAACCCGGTTCAGTCGTACCCACAAATGCATAAGTGAATTCACAGATAGAACAAGATGAGTATGATTTGGAATTATGTGCTTTCACTTCATAGCCGCAAATATCTGAGATTTCCATAGCAACAGATCATCTTCGGTGGCTTTGAAACCGTTCTTTCGCACCTAGGAAGAGAATGGGGCTCAGACGCATTATCCGGATAAATTCTCAACCTCAGATTTTCCTCCATTTTTGAGCATATTCTGGATGAGGTGAGCCTATGTACAAAGATGCAAAGCTGCAAAATACACTTTTTGATTGTGCGGAATGGGCATGCTCGAAGTCAACCCTTTCATTCCAGATGCTCTCCCAAACTATAGATCTACTAACTGCGATACCCGATATAGACTACTACATCGCTGTCAACATAGATGAATCCACCGAATCCCTGTCCCACCTTTAAGCCTACCGCCACACACATAGATGAGTAAAATGTGGGCCATTTTCTCCTCCCAATTCGGCGACTGGTTTGCTTTACAAGAATCGTTATTCTTTTGATAGACAAGAGGCAAAAACCTATTCCGCACTTTCATAGCCAAAAAGAGACTTTTGACATTTTCGCGGGCACCAAAGCACAATTTAGCGGTTTACACTTTTGACGCTCAAAAAGGAAGGGAGCATGATGAAAATAAGTTTCCGATCATTACCGTGTCGCAATGATATCTTGAGACGAAATGGGCTAACATAGTGGTGGGGCCCTGACATTTCACAGAGCAAGTCTCACAGTAATTCTAAAAGTATCACTGATAAAGAGGAATTTTCCAAGAATGCTCGGACTCACAGTCAGCATCTTCTCACTGTATAGCGTAATCAATTTTTTTGAGTCAACCTTCCCTGCAAGAGTGCGAACTTCTGCCATTTTGTCATCGAATTCCTTATCTGTAAACACGCACATTTAAGCTTACATTTGGAAGATATGATCATTACCTGTGAGGATCCTTGATGGGAAAGCGCTTCGTTCCATGAATTTAACAATGCTAGCAGATGGCCTAGCTGTTTCCTTCCCGATCACAGAAGTCCTCGTTGTGTCGGTGGCAAGCGCAGCAGTCTTTGTTAATTTTTCGTTAATAGAAGTATCAATGGCGCTATTATAGAATACCATAACCTAAGCCCGTATGCACGTACATCCCCGCTGGGGAGGAGAGGGGAGCTAGATCCCCAGGGGAACGATCCCCTCCACTGAACCCCGCTATAACAGAGGGAGGAGAGCGACCCCTTCCCCTGGACTTACAGCGGGGATGGTGTGCTTGCGGTAGTCGCTTCTACCTCACGGCTACTACCCTATTTTCAGGTGTATAAGCGGCACCCTTTTTGCTCTAAACGCGAGCAGACCCAGGCGTCGCCGCGCATATGTCTCGCGAAGCGGTCGCCTTATCGCATACTGCTCTCACTTAACGCCCTCCATGATGACAGTCAGTCTTTTGGCGTGTTCGCCTTTGAAGCGAAAAGGGTACGGCTTATACAGAAAATAGGGTACAAGAACTCGCCGAAAAAGTTATTTTTGGTCAATTCTTGTGAGTACTAGAATGGCCTTTGAAACGAAATGTACAAAAATAGTATTCGCGTCCATTTGTCCCCCCTTTCTCACTCTTCTCCACCCTTCCCATTTATCTCTCCCTCCTTCGCTCTTTTGTTCTCCGTATTATTACTGATTTTATAGCTTCGTTAACTCGCTACGTGCTGTCAATAATAATAATGTTGATTTTTGAAGTAGGGTGTGTCTATTTAGCAGTTGATGTTAAGATTTTCTTGCAATTATGTTGTGGCGATGTGCTTCGCAGCATTTTGTAGTTTCCGTGGTTCCCAGCGTTAGAGAGTTCGCGGTACTGTCTCGCTACCTCAGATTTAGCATTTGGTTTTGGAGGTATTGATCGAACGAACACCAGTGGGGATCCCTTCCCTTCCCCTCCTCGTATGCATGAATGTAACTCAACAACGCAGGGGAGGGGATCGTCATTCCCTGCAGCGAGGTAGGGGTTCAACGGTGTAATTCTTGCCAGAGAAGCGAATGTTCTGGTTCTAATCAGTAACTACAAAGCATTTCGTTTAATTTGATGAAAATTTTTTTTTCAAAGCTGGTCATTTCCGAGCTCTTCGCAGTTTTCATATGAACTCGAACACATTGTAACTATCATATCATATGTTATGCTGCCCTTATCTTCTTATCCCAGCATGATTTGCTTCGAAAAAAACCAAAAAATTAGCAGATTGGCCTATTTCTGAGTAGAGAGTTCCGGGGAAGTGATCCCCTCCCCAGTGTTCCCCTCGTGCATAGCAGGATGACCGCTGGGGTTCACTCCCTTGGGGTAACGGACGATATATCGTAATAGCTGCAGCCTTTATGGAGTGCTGGTACGATTCGCAGCCTCTGTTATGTGTTAAAATACTGTTTTGAATTCCGCGCGGCACCCCCCCCCCTTTTCGGCAGCATAACGCCTTCTATTCATTCTCGTGCAGAGTCACCTTGACTTCTATAGTTCACATTTTTACGCTGAAATGGGGCAGCATGAGCGAAAGTGGGCAGCATCCAAGAAAGCAGGAACATCGTGAAAGTAGAAGAAGTCATTTTTGGTGCGCCGAGCGCAGTCACTGCGTACGCGCATTACGCAACCCTAAATTATTGAAATTGAGGACATGAAGATGAGCTGCAGTCAAAAGATGAGAAAAAGAAAGAGTTTTTTATAGAAAATTTGGTAACAAGGTGATCTCAGCGCTTGATCCCCTCTTGTGCATAAGGGAGTTCACTTCCCCTCCCCACAGGAGATCCCTTGTCCAATATTGTCTTTGTGCATATGGGAGTTCGCGTGGCGAGGGGGGGGGATCATTTCATTGGTAAAACGCACATCCCCTCCCCGCGGGGATGTACGTGCATACGGGCCTAAATTAAGTTCCCGCAGAGCTACTGTTACGAGAGGGAGATGGTGCGATATGTGGTGCTTATCCGTTTTACAAAGAGCGCTTCAGAGCACTTGACAGTAGGGGAATTGTTGCAATGACTAAACAAAAAAAAATTGAAGTTTGTTTGCAGGAAATGATACCCGAATAAGTGGATATTCAGCGTTGAACCTCATCTCAGAATAACACCCTTATTAGAGGATTACGGTATGACGGCCATATACGTCTTTTCCCTCCACCTCGTCTCCGCTTCGGATTCTTGAAGCAGTTGAAAACTTTCAGATTTGTTTCAAACCTTGCTCGCAAACTATGCGGGTATACGTTAGAGGCACCGTCTATCTAGATTTTCGATTTCCATGTTTTTATCATTTCGGGGCCTTCATGTCCCTGATTTCAAATATGAGTCGAGAATCCGCGAACCAGACCCGCAGGCCAATTTTCCGAAAAGGTGATTGAATGGGCGCACGGATCGATGACCCTAGAGTCTAGTCCAAAATCTATTCACCCCGATTACTACTTCTCCTACTAGCAGGCCTCAACCGCGTCGGTCCGGTCCCCTAATGTTGCCTACAAAGGGGGATAACGAACAGGATTCTTTGCGCTCCGCCCTCTTTTTTGAGCTCCACCCACCGGATTGCCCCGTGACGAGTTCTGACATGACAAGCAACGTCGAGACGCATAGTTTGTGATGTGGCACTGTTGCACGACAAGTTTCCTGTAGCATACCACGTGACTAGCGGCGGAGCACTTGTCCACGTCTGCCAAATTATGTAGGACTTCAAAAAGGGGCAATTTTGGAGCTTTCTGGTAAGTTGCACCTCATATTCGAATTCAGCAGCAGGGAAGGCCCGGTAATCATAAAAACATGGAGGACGAAATTTTGGGTGTACGATGCCTTTAAGCTGTTTACAGGTATGCAGCAAATTCTATATATTGTGCGGACATAGCACTAATAGCTTCGCGCCACATGTTGTTTGAAGCTATACGATACAGGTTGTAGGTTCCTCAATAGTTGGCTTCTTGGAACCTACGGTGTTCCCCCCCCCCCCCTCCCCCTCCCCCTCACCGCTCCTCCCCCTGACTTTGAAGTGTCCCGAATTAGATGGATGCATGATGAAAGCGCAATGGTCGATGACAGAACTTTCAAATACTGATCAAAGATACATCAAATAGGAACTTGCGATGCAACTACACTATTCAACTACACCACACAAGTTTCCAGAATTTTCGTAACTCCGTTTCTATGAAAAATATCCGTAAAACAGGAGTCAAAATCTTATACAGTACCTTCGGAGTTTTCTTTGTTTCTGTAACGTCGCCATTCTTTGTAGACGAATTCGTTGACGCTGCAAATGAAGTCAAAGATCCCGCAGACGCAGTTGTTGAGACAGATTCTCTTTCTGATGACGATATCACACTTCCAGCTTTTGATGGTGCTCTTTTAATTGTGGAAGTTGTCTGACTTGCTGCATCTGAGTTCGTGCCTGCAATTTTAATGGTGATCTTTTAAAAGCAAAAAATTGTAGGATTTGAAAGTGTTATTTTTAATGCAAATTTTGCATTTCTCTAAGGGCCGCATGCTTGACATCCCGAACTCGGGATGGGAACCTAGTCTAAAAGAAAGCTTCAAATCCCGAAGTTCCACTGCACTGGATTTCAAGCAGTTTAACTATGCGCAAGTGCTTCTACACTATATTATGAGCATGTTGAGCAGGAGCCAGCGGTCTACAAGGCGCACTTTCCAGCTTTTCTCCATTGGGTGACTGTCTACAAGTGATTATCATGCGAAGATTCAAGCACAACCGAACAATGCCTACTATCTTTTCTTCAAAGCTTTTCTTTCTTGGAAATTAATTTTCGATCCAAAGTTGTAATGATCTGACCCACAATGCTCAACAGGAAATGTCAGAACTCAAGCCAGCCACTGCAAACAAGCTGTACATCATCGAACCAAAACGCTGATTTCAGATACATGTTTTTATCTGCCAAACGACTATCTGGAAGGAGTTATGAAGGTTTGAATGTGCGATTTGTCGTGTTCTATGGCGCATGTTCCACGAAATAGGTCTCAAAAACACCTATTTAGGTTTATGGTGGATGTGCTTCTTTCTTGTAATCAAAATAACCATAGTCAATGTAAATCCCCGTCATCATGCTGCCTTTCAAGGGAATATATTCGTCGAAACTCAAAAAACTTCTCATATTTGAACGCTCATAACTCCTCGCAGATAGTCGTTTGGCTTGTAAAAGACATATTTAAAATAAGCATTTGAAGACGGGTCCTATGATATACAGCTTGTTGAAAATGGCTGGATTAAGTTGACCATTACCTGCTTAGCATATTTCTTATTGGAACAGATGAGAATATTTCAGATTTATTGCAAAAATGATATATAATTACATCACAGTACACCCGAGACAGATAAATTATCATTTACTTTTGGACCCATGTATAAGTGGACCAGAGCTGCTCAGAGTATTCAAAAAGTATAAGCGCACTAGCTGGCTTACCCAGCTCCGCCGTATGTTCCGAATAGAAAATTCCATTTCTTAACCGATCCGGACCAAACTTGGCACACATACACTTCGGGCCCCGGCGGGTGTCACAGTCCACTTTTTGTTATCGATCGATGTCGATGTTATCGATTTTCTGCAAAATTTGACACCCGTCGGGGCCCGAAGTGTATGTGTGCCAAGTTTGGTCCCGATCGGTTCAGAAATGGAATTTTCTATTCGGAACATACGTACACACTTACAGACATACAGACATACAGACAGACAGACAGACAGACAGACAAACAGACATTCAGCTTTGTATATAAGATTATCATAGGCAAGAATCTATAAATATAATAGCTTAATAGAAGGTCGTGTCGCAAACTTTGCCGGAATAACCGAGGTATACATTACTGAATAAGCCACTTTCAATCAGCTTACGAGGCAGCGTCTAGGCGATATGGCTAAACTGCGCGTATGTCAAACATGGAAGCCGACAAGAGGAGCGCTACATTAATTATTGGGAATTTTTGATCTACCACGCGGGTTACATATAGCGCAGCTCGGCCCTATTGAGTCAGTAGTTATTGTCGTTGCTGATATAGTTCTTTTTTTATTCTCGTCTTCCTCACATCGTGCCCACGCATCAGCAAACCCAGTTGATGCGCCACATGAGGACCGAACAAAAGGAATCCCATCCCTCCGCCTGAGTGTAGGCATGTATCCGGTCCAGTAGAAACGGTGTAGACCTTCCGGAGTGAGCAAGTGGATGGAATTTTGGCACTGTGCCATCGATTCCTCCTCACCGAACCAGCCAGGAAGGAATGTCATCGGTACACCTCTGGCGCCACATGGAAAACAGCACAGAGGCGCGCGTGGAGTACATAGAAGCCCTCCTGGCTAAGGGAAGTATACACAAAGGATAGGAGATTCACCTGCATAGGCATAATCGCTCAGTTCTTCATCTCTACCAAAGTGTAGAGAAATATCCTTTTTGCACAACATGGAACACTCCGATAAAGAGATGGAGATCGAGAAGTTGCTATTGAATGATCCGTCCAGCCGAATATATGCCGTCCATGAGGGGAACGCTCGAGGAGCTGGCCACGACAGTATGAGAAATTGCGAAAAAGGATGAAGCGCAGGTAACACTGTTTCTGAGCATGAAAGACAAGATCAAAAATCAAAACGCTCAAGCATCTGCCTTCTTCGTTAGAAGACAGTTCAGATCTGAATACTCGCGCGCAGGCAAAAGCAAGCGAAACACTTGTGAATTTAGGCGAAGTTGCACCTGCAGCGAATCGAAGGAGTGAGCACGGAGTTTGTGGCCCCAGAAAAAGTAGGCGAGGAGCTGCGCACAGTAAAGAAGCTTCTGTCTCAAACCCGCTCCAGTTTCATTCGCGTAGTAGAGCGCAGCAACAGTGATAGAAAGTGCATAGAAGAGTTGTCCGAAATCTTGAAAGTAGAGTCCATACGATTGATAGATAAAGGCACTTAATAATAGTTTGGAAAAACAGGAATCTCTCTCAATTTAAATCGGAAAAGAGAAACTGGCCCGTCCAAGCAGCGCAGACCAAGAAGGCGATGAAGAGCTTGAAGAGGGCGAGTACCACGTCGAATTCAATTCGATTGCGGCAGCCCAAGGCGAGTTCCAAGGAACAGTGAAAAGCACGAACGATCAGAACGACCTTCTTCAATTTCAGCATGCAGAGAGGAACTTATCAACACGACAAATACGGAAGCGGAGCCGGAACTCGTCGACAAGGCAGTCGTAAGGTAGGCTCGACATGTATATTCCTACAAATATGGCACAAATATTTGCGGCAATGACCCCCCCCCCCCCCGGAAGTAGAGAGACAGACGTGCAGGGATTCCCAGGGTAGGGGGCTGGAGAATTTTTGCTAGTTTAAGATATACAGGCTAGGATTGCAGGAGGACACGCTAGTCACTTATTCCTTTCAAAATTGGGAGCGTATTCCAAGGTCTGCAGCAGAAACGCTACCTAAAAGGGTAATTGAGGGTACATTGAAAGAAATCATAGGAGCCTTGCAAGCCGATTTCAACCTGCGGCGCCCATGACGGTGTCACTCGACAGCCTATATGCAGCTCAAGCGCTGACGATGAACAGTGATGTTACATCATATTGCCGTGAGCTAGAAAGGCTGACGCAGAGGGCATACCCGGATGCATCAGAAGCAGAACTCTTAAGGACCAGAGCAGTGAAGTTAGTGTATCAACTAATCAAATGGCCAGGTACCTGCAGCTCTCATCACCACCGTGGAAATCGCACCGAGGGAATGTGCATATGAGCTAGTGAAGACAATGGGGCAAAGACGTTAACGCAGCCAAGAAGTAGCCAATGCGATGCGACGGACTGCAGAGAAAGTAACGGCAACGACGAGCAATAGGAATCTACTTGAAAAAAAACGAAGAGACGAGGTACACAGGTCAAGAAAACACACCTGCGACGTCTCAAATCGAAAGCCATGCTGTTCAATTGCAATGAAGTGGGGCATCACAGTGGGAGCATAACAAGCCACGAACCACCGAAGCAACGCGAAAGGACCGCCTGCTGACGCACAAAGATTTTTACAGCATTTTGGATTTTTGGCGCAAAGCGCCAGAAATCTTTTTTTTTTTGGATTCATGGCGCACGCAAAGCGTGGATCCTGGCGTGAAACTGCCATGAATCGATGCGAATACGATCGCGGGGTCCAGTTTCAAGGGGAATATCTCAGCCATTACAGCACCACCTGAGCTGCCGCTTGGGCAGTGCCTTAGTTAGGGCCCTAAAAGTACTTTCCATGTAAAAATCCCGTAGGTCCAGATCTGCCTGGACGCTGCCTTCAAGCTTGGGGTAGCTTGCAGGGGAGCAATCCGTAAACAATGTCCTGCAGGTTCTATCATGCAAAGCGCTGGTAGACACGGGCTCTCAAGTGAGTAACATATCCTTAGAGAAGCTGGTAGTAAGCGGTACAACGGGTTCGACCTGGATGCTGACGTCGAGGAGATCCCAATAGATCAGCTAGCCCCCGTCTAGGACGCATCTGGGGATCAGATAAAATTTAAGGGGCAGTTAGGAATACTTAGTGAGCTGGGAAATGGTGTGAAGCAGAAGATAGCAGTGTTTGTGATGGCGGGTGCGGATGGCATGGTCATGCTTGGTACAATTGCACTGTCAAAGCTTGGATTCTCCCTGGCCCACATGAGCAGCGCTTTTGAACATGGGGTACGGAAATAAAAGCACGCAAGACGGTAGAGTCGTTGAAAAGTAATACAAGGAAACAACAACAGGACGTTGTCACCACTACGAAACAAGTGTATGTCGGATCAGGTGAGACAAATATGTTGTCTATCACTCAGAAAGGCAGTCCAAAAGAAGGGATTTTCTGATCACAATGTGGAAATGTGGAAATAGTTCCCGATATGGTTTGGGGAAAGACACCAGCTCTTTGAACGTCCCAGTGAGTAAAGGTTTGTCAGGTGCCAAGCCCTTGCGAGAGGGGGAAGAGTTAGGAACGTTCGAACCTCTGAATTTGGTGAAGCAGCAACCTGTCATTTACCACGGTAACATGCTTGACAGCAAATTCTCTAGTACAGGATAGAGAAGAGCGTCTTGTGAAGCTTTTGGAAAAAAGCAAGGCGAGCGGTAAGCTGGGGGACTACATCCGAAAACTGACGCTATGCGGAGGGGTTCGCAGTCCAATCAGAAGTTATCTCAGACGGACCTGGTAGAGCACGACATTGAGATAGGAGATGCATCTTATATATAAAGCTGAATGTCTGTTTGTCTGTATGTCTGTATGTATGTATGTATGTACGTATGTTCCGAATAGAAAATTCCATTTCTGAACCGATCCGGACCAAACTTGGCACACATACACTTCGGGCCCCGGCGGGTGTCATAGGCTACTTTTCGTCATCGATCGATATCGATTTTATCGATTTTTATCGATTTTTTTGCTGAGTTCACCTACGGGGCTGGGAGTTGGCACAGGGGGGTAATCGAGCATGGGGATTCCGAATACAATATTGGTTTTCAGGATTATCGATTACTTTTATCGATTTTATCGATTTTTTTGCAAAGTTTGAGCTACGGGGCTGGGAGTTGGCACAGGGGGGTAATCGAGCATGGGGATTCCGAATACAATATTAGTTTTCAGAATTATCAATTTCTTTTATCGATTTTATCGATTTTTTTGCAAAGTTCAAGCTACGGGGTTGGGAGTTGGCACAGTGGGGTAACTGAGCATGCTGATTACGAATGTAGTAGCTGTTTGTGAGAATATCCAATACTTAGAGCCTTGGATTAGAAAGATGTAAGGGTACTTAGTTATGCTTATTCAAGCCAGCTATTCTTTATTTATCATCCTCAATCCTGAATCAAAATATTCTCCTGTCATCTGGGAATGGATTTTTTCGGAAGGTATAAGCGTTTGTGCTGATTACAAAACAGCCTCCCTAAAATAATTCGAGTGCTAATGCGACGATCAAACGTATTGAAAGAGTACACTGATCATTTAAAATTACAACAATTTTGATTTTTTGGCGAAGTCTGAATTTGAGGATTTTTTGGCATATTCTAAAAAATGTTTTATTTATGGAATACTTTTTTGGATTTCAGGTTCTAATAGACCTAGACAAGTTGTTGAATTTTTGCACGCACACATTGTATATGTGGGTAAACATACATAAATATTTTAAGAAAAAACCGTTCTTCCAAGGGTTTTTCAAATTTTTTGGAAGGAAATCATGATGGCGTCTTCGAATGAGAAGGAGAAAAAATATTTGAGTAGCACCGCTGAATTGGCCATCAAAAGTTAGCATATACGTGTTTTTGACGCAAGGTCCCAGGATGTCTCTGAAACGAGATACAAACATTTTTGATTTTTCTGTAAAAATTTCGGTTTCACCGAGTGTTGATATATCCGTCCGCTTTCAGCGAGTGAACCGCGGGTTCCGCCTCGACTGAGGTGGCCGAATGGCTCACCTCGACTGAGGTGTTGAGCCAGTGGTTCAATTTTTGCTACAACCTCGGTTGTCCGACAGAGGCAACCGATGGTTGGTCTCACAACCGACGGTTGTTCCTCCGAATGGAGACAACCGAGTGGTTGTTCCTCCGAATGGAGGAGAACAACCGAATGGTTGTACCTCCGAATGGAGGAGAACAACCGAATGGTTGTACCTCCGAGTGGAGGAGAACAACCGAATGGTTGTACCTCCGAGTGGAGGAGAACAACCGAATGGTTGTACCTCCGAATGGAGGCTCCCTCCGAGTGGAGAAGAACAACCGAATGGTTGTACCTCCGAGTGGAGGGAACAACCGAATGGTTGTACCTCCGAGTGGAGGCTCCCTCCGAGTGGAGGAGAATAACCTAATGGTTGTACCTCCGAATGGAGGAGAACAACCGCATGGTTGTACCTCCGGGAGGCTTCCTCTGAGTGGAGGCATCCGATGGTTGTTCTCCGAGTGAGGCATCCGATGGTTGTCCTCCGAGTGAGGCATCCGATGGTTGCTCTCCGAGTGAGGCATCCGGTGGTTGTCCTCTGAGTGGAGGCATCCGATGGTTGTTCTCCGAGTGAGGCATCCGATGGTTGTCCTCCGAGTGAGGCATCCGATGGTTGCTCTCCGAGTGAGGCATCCGGTGGTTGTCCTCTGAGTGGAGGCATCCGATGGTTGTTCTCCGAGTGAGGCATCCGATGGTTGTCCTCCGAGTGAGGCATCCGATGGTTGTCGGCCGAATGAGGTATCCGGTGGTTGTCCTCCGAATGGAGCATCCGATGGTTGCTCTCCGAGTGAGGCATCCGGTGGTTGTCCTCCGAGTGGAGCATCCGATGGTTGCTCTCCGAGTGAGGCATCTGATGCCTCCGAGTGAGGCAACCGTCCGGCACGAGGCAACCACCGGAAATGACCGGTGCCGCGACGCCTCGCCTTATATACCCCTCCAAGGGGGCGGGGCAAGGGGCGGTCCAAAGTGGGCGGTCCAATTTGTGTGGTTAAGCATAGGCTTTCCATACAAAAACTATCCGCCCCTTCCGAGTTGGTGTGACCAATCACAGCCGGCCCCGCCCTTTTCGAGGGGTATATAAGGCGGCAGATCTCGCCATTGTCGGTCACTCACCTCTGCTAGCCGGCGGCCACTGAACCACCGAGAGCTCTGAGTACCAAGCGAGGACCGAAGATCCAAGGACCTGAGGCCTGATAAAGGACCTAGGATCTGAGGACCAAGCGATAAAGCCTGAAGGCTTTTTCTTCCTCGATACCGAGAAGCCAATAGGCTCTACCTCGAGTACCGAAAAGCCAACAGGCTCTACCTCGAGTAGAAAAGCCCGAAGGCTCTACTTCGAGTACCGGGAAGCCAAGAGGCTTTACTTCGAGTACCGAGAAGCCAACAGGCTCCACCTCGAATACCGAGAGGCCTAAAGGCTCCATCTCGAGTACCGAAACGCCAACAGGCTCTACCTCGAGTAGAAAAGCCCGAAGGCTCTACTTCGAGCACCGAAAAGCCAAGAGGCTTTACCTCGAGTACCGAGAAGCCTAAAGGCTCTACATATCTCGGGCACCGAGCAGCTTATAGCCAAAAGGCTTTCTTATAAACAGGATGCCGCCAAAGAAGCGTGCATCCATCGGAAGAGTTGATCCCAAGGCCAAGAAGGCCAGGGATCAACGAGAGGCTGAGACCTCGGAGCAGCGCCAGGAACGGCTAGAAGGCAATCGTGCCAGAATAGCCGAGGCGAGGGCAACGCAAACGCTGGAACAGCGTGAGGCAAGTCTCTCGCAAACCCGCCTGCGGCTTGCTGCTCTGAGGGCCTCAGAATCACAAGAAAGCCGTGATTCTCGACTCGAACAGATGCGATCGAGAAACGCTGAAGCCAGATCTCAGGAGACGGCCGAACAGCGCGAATCTCGACTCGACGATATGCGGTCGAGAAACGCTGAGGCCAGATCTCAGGAGACGGCCGAACAGCGCGAGTCTCGACTCGACGATATGCGGTCGAGAAACGCTGAGGCCAGATCTCAGGAGACGGCCGAACAGCGCGAGTCTCGACTCGACGATATGCGGTCGAGAAACGCTGAGGCCAGATCTCAGGAGACGGCCGAACAGCGCGAGTCTCGACTCGATGATATGCGGTCGAGAAACGCTGAGGCCAGATCTCAGGAGACGGCCGAACAGCGCGAGTCTCGACTCGATGATATGCGGTCGAGAAACGCTGAGGCCAGATCTCAGGAGACGGCCGAACAGCGCGAATCTCGACTCGATGACGACCGAGTGAGACACGCCGAAGCCAGATCCCAAGAGACGGCCGAACAGCGCGAATCTCGACTCGACAGCAGTCGAATGAGGACTGAGGCTTCACGAAGAGCGGAAACTGGTGCAGCGCACTCAGTACGGCTCGAACGTGATCGTGCTCGGCATGTCCACACTCGACAGACATCCAGGCGAGTAGATCTCCACCTCGCGGCACTCAACTACGATGCCCAGGTAGACTACTCGACCCATCCGAAGGTACTAATCGGAAGGATGGATGTCGTATGTGGTAAGTGTCAAGCCGAGAAGTTCAGAGCCGAACCTCCTGGCATGTGCTGCTCCAGCGGCAAGGTCGATCTTCCGCCTCTACGTGAGCCGCCTGAGCCGCTTCGCTCATACATGTCCGGCACCAGTGCTGTGTCCAGGCATTTCTTGCAGAACATCAGGAAGTACAATGCGTGCTTCCAGATGACGTCGTTTGGCACTACAGTTGCCACGCCAGACGTTGAAGAACAGGGCTTCATGCCAACGTTTAAGGTGCAGGGACAGGTCTATCATAGAGTTGGATCCCTGCTTCCTAATGGCAATGATAGTCCCAAGTTCTTGCAGCTGTACTTCGTCTGTGACGAGCAGCTGCAAGCGGATCAACGTTGCGGCATCATCGGTGGCACAAGGCCGGACGTCGTGCTAGAGCTGCAAAGGATGCTGCATCAGCACAACGAGCTGGTGAAGGACTTCAAGACCAACCTGGACCGAATGCCTACAGACGAGTATAAGGTCGTTATCCATGCTGACAGGAGGCCTGCTGGTCAGCATGAACGACGCTTCAACGCTCCGTCTGTAAGCGAGATGGCGGTGGTCTTGGTTGGCGAAGACGACAGCGACGGGCGTGACATTATCATCGAGAAACGTTCCGAAACGTTGCAGCGCGTCTCTGAAACCCATAGGTCGTACGATGCCCTGCAATACCCACTCATGTTCTGGGATGGGGTAGACGGGTATCACTTCGAACTATGGCAGAGGAATCCTAGCACTGGTGCCCCTACCAATAAGAGGGTATCGGCTATGGATTTCTATGCGCATCGCATGATGATAAGGTCCACGTCCTTCAACCACGTCGTGAAATGTCGCCAACTATTTCACCAGTTCATCGTGGACATGTACGCCAAGATTGAGAGTGAACGGCTCCTCTTCATTCGACGCAATCAGCGAAAGCTGCGTGCAGACGACTACATCCACCTGCGGGATGCCGTGGCCGGAGATGGAAATGTCACTGACCTCGGGCAAATGGTCATACTACCATCCTCCTTCACGGGCGGCCCACGCCACATGCACGAGTACACTCAGGACGCAATGGCCTACGTTAGAGCGTACGGGCGTCCTGATCTGTTCATCACGTTCACGTGCAACCCGGCGTGGACCGAAATTGCGGAAGAGCTCTTCCCTGGTGAAGCGCCTTCTGACCGCCACGACATCACGGCGAGAGTCTTCAAACAGAAGCTCACGAAGCTTATAGACGTGCTAACGAAGAGCCACGTCTACGGAGACACTCGCTGCTGGATGTACACCGTGGAATGGCAGAAGCGCGGTCTTCCGCATTCCCACATCTTAGTGTGGCTGAAGGAGAAAATACGCCCAGATCAGATCGACAGCATCATCTCGGCGGAGCTTCCCAGTCGAGAAGAGGATCCTCTTCTATTCGATGTTGTCCTCAAAAACATGATCCATGGGCCATGCGGACCACTAAATCCGAGGTCGCCTTGCATGAAGGACGGCAAATGCACCAAAAGGTACCCTCGGCAGCTGATCCGCGAAACCCAAACGGGAGCTGATGGCTATCCTCTATACAGAAGGCGAAAACCTGATGATGGAGGACATACCGCCGTCATTCAAATGAAGGTGGACCATCAGACCGTAGACGTCGTGGTGGACAACAGCTGGGTTGTGCCATACACTCCCTTGCTCTCGAAAATGTTTCGAGCACATATTAATGTGGAGTACTGTAATTCGGTGAAGTCGATTAAGTACATCTGCAAATATGTGAACAAGGGAAGTGACATGGCAACGTTCGGCCTCGAGCATGCCACTGCACCGTTTGATGAGATCGAACGATATCAAACGGGCAGATACATAAGCAGCAACGAGGCAGTTTGGCGTATCCTGGGTTTCAGGATACACGAACATTACCCACCTGTCACCCATCTACATGTCCATCTAGAGAATGGACAACGCGTCTACTTCACGGCTGATAATGCGCAGGAAAGAGCTGCGCAACCACCTCAAACAACTTTGACGGCATTCTTCCTTCTGTGCCAACATGATCCGTTCGCACGGACTTTGTTGTACTCAGAAGTTCCAAGATATTATACTTGGAACAAGTCAACAAAGAAGTGGGCCAGAAGGAAGCAAGGAGCCGAAGTTCCCGGACAACCTGGCATACGTGCTGCGGATGTGTTAGCGCGTGTATACACTGTACACCCTAACCAAGCCGAATGCTTCTACCTCAGATTGTTGCTTCACACAATCCGAGGACCGACGTCATTCGCAGCATTGAGGACCATCGATGGAGAGGAATGTGAGACCTACAGAGAAGCATGCCAAAGACTTGGCTTGCTTGAAGATGATCAGCAATGGGACAGAACTCTCGCAGAAGCAGCTACGACAAGTTTCGCTGCTCAACTGCGAAGTCTCTTCGGCATCATTTTGACCGTCTGTAAACCGTCAAATCCTCGAGCACTCTGGGAGAAGTACAAAGAGGCTCTGAGTGAAGATGTACTCAGGGAATGTCGCAGAGGGTTACCCTCTGCAGACATCGGTTACTCTCCCGAGATATTCAACCGAGCGTTGATACTGCTTGAGGATACGTGCGTGTCGATGAACGGTCAAACTCTCAGAGACCTAGGTTTGACGCCGCCAATACGCGGAGATGACCAGGCACTCGAGAGCGATGTTCTCCGAGAGAGGTCCTATGATGCCGATCAGCTGACTACATATGTAGAGTCTAACAGACCTCTTCTTACGGAGGATCAAGAGTTGGTCTACCGTGCTGTTCTGGACACGATTTCCAGTGGCAGAGGTGGGCTACTCTTTCTCGACGCTCCGGGTGGAACAGGGAAAACGTTCCTCATCAATCTCCTACTTGCCGAGATTCGCAGACAAGGAGGAATCGCAGTAGCAGTGGCATCCTCGGGGATTGCCTCAACACTGCTAGAAGGAGGCCGAACTGCTCATTCAGCCTTCAAGCTTCCTCTGGATATTGCTCATGTAGAGTACCCAGTGTGTGGGATAAGCAAAGGCACAGGGAAAGCCAAGGTGCTACAAGAAACCAAACTCATAGTTTGGGACGAATGCACCATGGCGCATAAGAAGTGCCTGGAAGCCCTTGACAACACACTGCGAGACATCCGAGAAAGCGACACGCTAATGGGTGGGGCCGTCGTGCTACTGGCAGGCGACTTTCGTCAGACTCTGCCAGTAATTCCGCGATCGACTCCAGCAGATGAGCTGAACGCTTGCCTTAAAGCTTCTCCTCTCTGGAGACATGTTCGATCGCTGAATCTCACGACGAACATGCGAGTCCACCTCCTTGGCGATGAGACTGCCCGAAACTTTGCGCAACAGCTGTTGCTTCTTGGCGAAGGCAGAATTCCGGTTGAACCAAGTTCTGGCTGGATTACCTTTCCTCCAGACTTCTGCAATATGGTTCAATCGGTGGGAGAACTGATCGAAAAGGTCTTCCCAAACATTGCCACCAACTTCAGCAATGGGGACTGGATTTGCGAGCGAGCAATTCTGGCACCCAAAAATGAGCAAGTGGATTCTATCAATGCTCAGATTTTAAACAGCCTACCTGGACCGGTATCAACGTACACGTCCTTTGATACCATGGTTCAGCGTGAACAGGCTGTTTACTTCCCCACTGAGTTCTTGAATTCACTCCAGCCCAATGGGATACCACCTCACAGACTTGATCTGAAGGTTGGTTTGCCAATCATGCTCCTTCGTAACATCAACCCACCGAGGATGTGCAATGGTACAAGGCTTTGCATCAGGGATCTCATGCCAAACGTCATAGTAGCGACCATATTGGCGGGGAAGTTCAAAGGCGAAGTCGTTCATGTTCCACGAATCCCTTTCGTCCCCTCCGATATGCCCTTTGAGTTCAGGCGAGTGCAGTTTCCGGTCAGGCCTGCACTTGCTATGACGATCAACAAAGCGCAAGGACAGTCTCTACGAACAGTAGGAGTAGACCTGGAAACTCCCTGTTTTTCGCATGGTCAACTGTACGTGGCGTGTTCGAGGGTCGGGAGTCCGGCGAACCTGTACATATATGCGCCCGAAGGGAGCACGGCTAACGTAGTGTATCCCAGGGCGCTAACATAATTGCATGCTGTAGTATAGTACAGTATTTATTTGTTGCATGCCATTCTATTGGAAAATCCAAAAAAATTGGAAAATACAAAATCCAAAAAAATGGCAAAACGAAAACCCAAAAAAATGGCAAAACGAAAACCCAAAAAAACGGAGGCCAGCGGCGGTCAGGGCAGGTGGGTGGGACAAACAAGAAGCTGGACAGATCCAGTCGAGCTTCCCTCCTTACTGATGAGTTCCGGGGAAAGCCTAGGATCTGTTTAGCCAAACCGTCTGAGGGTAGGAACGAAACGGTACATCCTCTTCTTGAGGAACGAAACGGAAGGACGACTATCGGCATCGGCTGCCTCTGTTGAGGACAACCATCGTACCAACCATCGGTTGCCTCTGTTGAGGACAACCATCGGTTGCCTCTGTCGAGGACAATCATCGGTTGCCTCTGTTGAGAACGGCCATCGGTTGCCTCTGTTGAGAGCAGCCATGGGTTGTCTCTATCGACGACAACCATCGGTTGTCTCTATCGAAGACAGCCATCGGTTGCCTCACTTGGAGGACAACCATCGGATGTCTATCGAGGACAGCCATCGGTTACCTCACTTGGAGAACAACCATCGGTTGCCTCTGTCGAGGACAACCATCGGTTGCCTCACTTGGAGGACAACCATCGGTACAACCATCGTTGCCTCTGTTGAGGACAACCATCGGTACAACCATCGGTTGCCTCTGTTGAGTACAACCATCTGTTGCCTCTGTTGAGGACAACCATCGTACCAACCATCGGTTGCCTCTGTTGAGGACAACCATCGGTACAACTATCGGCTGCCTCTGCTGAGGACAACCATGGGTACAACCATCGGTTGCCTCTGTTGAGAGGACAATCACTGGTTGCCTCTGTTGAGGACAACTATCGGTTGCCTCTGTTGAGGACAATCATCGGTTGCCTCTGTTGACGACAACCACCGTACCAACCATCGGTTGGCTTTGTTGAGGACAACATCGGTTGCCTCTGTCGAGGACAATCATCGGTTGCCTCTGTTGAGGACAACCATCGTACCAACCATCGGTTGCCTCACTTGGAGGACAACCATCGGTTGCCTCTGATGAGGACAACCATCGGTTGCCTCTGTCGAGGACAATCATCGGTTGCCTCTGTTGAGGACAACCATCGTACCAACCATCTGTTGCCTCTGTTGAGGACAACCATCGGTACAACCATCGTTGCCTCTGTTGAGGACAACCATCGGTACAACCATCGGTCGCCTCTGTTGAGTACAACCATCAATTGCCTCTGTCGAAGACAACCATCGTACCAACCATCGTTGCCTCTGTTGAGGACAACCATCGGTACAACCATCGGTTGCCTCACTTGGAGGACAACCATCGGTTGCCTCTGTCGAGGACAACCATCGTACCAACCATCTGTTGCCTCTGTTGAGGACAACCATCGGTACAACCATCGGTCGCCTCTGTTGAGTACAACCATCGGTTGCCTCTGTTGAGGACAATCATCGGTTGCCTCTGTTGAGGACAACCATCGTACCAACCATCTGTTGCCTCTGTTGAGTACAACCATCAATTGCCTCTGTCGAAGACAACCATCGTACCAACCATCGTTGCCTCTGTTGAGGACAACCATCGGTACAACCATCGGTCGCCTCTGTTGAGTACAACCATCGTTGCCTCTTTCGAAGACAACCATCGTACCAACCATCGTTGCCTCTGTTGAGGACAACCATCGGTACAACCATCGGTTGCCTCACTTGGAGGACAACCATCGGTTGCCTCTGTCGAGGACAACCATCGTACCAGCCATCTGTTGCCTCTGTTGAGGACAACCATCGGTACAACCATCGTTGCCTCTGTTGAGGACAACCATCGTACAACCATCGGTCGCCTCTGTTGAGTACAACCATCGGTTGCCTCTGTCGAAGACAACCATCGTACCAACCATCGTTGCCTCTGTTGAGGACAATCATCGGTACAACCATCGGTTGCCTCACTTGGAGGACAACCATCGGTTGCCTCTGATGAGGACAACCATCGGTTGCCTCACTTGGAGGACAACTATCGGTTGCCTCTGTCGAGGACAACCAAATTAAAGAGCCAATGTTGTTTTCTCTTCTTGAGGAATATAACTTCGGTTTTTTTTTTGACCGAAGTGTATGTGATGCCGGGCGGAGCCGGGTATGCCAGCTAGTTGCCAATAAAACAGAAGCCAAAGCCAGTACCATTGGCAACTCGAGTGGAGTTCAGGCGCATTTGAATAATTTGAATGATCTGCAGACACGAAAGTTACTCGAGCAAAGCAGATCAAGCTGGGCTTCGGCTATCGTGCTGGTGCGAAAGAAAGATGGATCATTAAGGTAATGTGTGCAATATCGGAAAGTGAGTAAAGTCACTAGAGCGGTTACCCCACTTTCCATCGTCTCGATTCTGCAGAGTCTAGAAGGTAAAGCCGTCTTTTCGATCCTTACTTCGGGATATTGGCAGATAAGACTGTTGGAAAATAAGAAACAGAAATCTGCCTTTGTTATCACCGAAGGCCTTTTCCAGCTTCGATTGCTATCGTTCAGGCTATCAGCTTCTCTCCCACTATTCCAGCGACTAATGCACAACATACTAGGCGCGTTATTAAAGGAGAAGAGGTATTTTGTTATCTCGACACGTCATAATCGCAGATTCGGCCGACAGACATGTTCACGTGCTCGAAGAGGTCTTTGAAAAGTTGAAAACCGTTGGGTTTAGGCTAAATCCACGAAAGTGCATTCTTTTCGAAAGAGAATTTCTTGGTCATGTGATCGGCCCAAGACGGCCTGAACATGGACCCGGCCAAGATGGACGCTATACGGAAGTAGTCTTTACCGAAGTCGCGGTCTAATCTCCCAACGTTTCTGGTGATGTATTCCTACTTTGGGAAGTTTGTGCGAAAATTTGCAAAGATAGCAGATCCTCTGCAGGAACCAACTCCAGAGAAGAAAAAGTTCGAGTGGACGGCAGAAAGAAAATTGAACTTCGAACATCTGAAAAAAGTGATCATCGAAGCCGGTGCTTGCGCAGTGGATACTGAGGGCGTAAGGAAAGGGAAACTTTCAACATTCATACTGATGCGAGTACCCAAGGCCTAGGGGCAGTGCACAGCCAGGAAGGTGAAGATGGTCTGCTGCTTCCGATCTTCTTCGCATCTACAGCCTATCCAGCTGCGAAAAAGGTACCATGTAGCGGATCTGCAGGCCTTGGCATTGCTATTCGCTTTACGGAAGTTTCACATGTTTGTCTCTGGGCTTCCCTTACAAGCGCTCAAAGATCACCAAGCCCTCACAGCAATTATCAAGCATCGTCTCAGACTGAGTCCTTCGGCGGGCATCAAAGCTGCAGAAGTACGATCTGAAGATTGTCTACCGGAAGCGGGCTGCGATTCGAGTAGCGGATGCATTAAGCCGTAGGGCAACGAGCGAGAAAAAGTGCTGTCCGAAAGTTGACGATACAACGCCAGAGAAACTTGTGCATCCGCACTTGAGGAGGCTTAAAGGACAAAAGAATTCCGCAAGTGCCACTCTACCGGAGAGTTATAGAAAGCCTGAGGATAAGCGAGGTAAACGGTAAGGTGGAGTTCTCTCATCACTTAGGTACAGAGTGGCCGATTTTATCTTGAGCGAAAAGTATCTCATGACGTTGGTGGATAGAGACCACCTACGGAAGGTGGTGCCACCGGGTCAAAGGAAGAAGCTCTTTGACGACGCGCATTGCGGTTAGCAGGACATTTCGGAGCCAAGAGGATATGGCGGGGGCTATCTAAGAGATTCTTCTGGGAATCTATGAGAAGGGACATTTGGCAATGGGCTAAGGAGTGTCGCGAATACTTGTGCCACAACTCCCAGCGAGCTGGTGCCACCGTTGAGACCAATCGTTACCACTAAGCCTTTGAGGTAGTTGGTATGGACATACTGGAGATAGTCTTACTACAGAGGGGGATCGGTATATCTTATCTGTAGTGGATCACTTCTCAAAACTCGGCGAAGCTCTTGGTTCCTTCCAAGTCTACGTCTATCGTAGCTCGTATGTTCTTTGAGAGGTAAGTGGCGATCCGAGTCCCCTCGGATCAAGGAGGGAAGTTGAGAAAAAAGCTGATGGAAGAGTTACGCAAGCCGTTGGGATGCGAATAGATCTTCACCAAAGGTACAAAACGAAGAAAATGGCATTACTGGAAGGTTCGATGAGACTATGATGGCGATGATGAGGAAGAAGACCTTAGTAGCGGTGGAATGGGGCAGGATTACTCGCATGCGTTTTTGCGTACAACATCGCAGTACACGAGTCAACGGGAAAATCACCCGTTGACTGCCGCCAACGACAAAAACAAGCCATAATGCTACGGTTTGCCAGTTAAGTACTCCTTTTCTTGCAATTTTACTTTAGCACAAACCGTTTTGGAAAACGTTTCAGAGGAAGGATCCAACTTAGGAGTTGCGAGTTAGACGGCCTGTGGATGACTCCGCGATCAGTCTTACATTTTCTAATCGCCTTTTGTACTTTCCTTATAGGTAGTCAAAATTCCACAAAGTATTCAAGATACCGTTTGATTTGATTTATTGTTACTACTCATTAGTTCCAATTATCCTGTTAGTATCTTTGTCACTTATTCATGTTTGTGGTTTATGCATATATTTCATAAAAGTAAAGGTTTGATTAACAAAGTTTGAGGTGTGTATGTGCATGGTCGAAGCCCTGCCTGGCAGTTGATTCTGTGTTACCGTCGAGTGGTATTAGAAGATTATAGTCCCGACTGTATCTCGTTCTACATTCATTATATCTCCTTCTTATTACAGGCTTTAATGCACACGTCCCTAAGGACCTGGACGTGGAAGCTGTCAACATAGATAACTATGCGCAAGAGGTAGCTGTAGGCATCCGGATAGCATGAGAATATGCCCGCAGGGTTGACAATAAAATGCGAGATCGCATACAGGCCGGTATAACCGGGAAAAGGAGTGAAGGACTGTTCCATTTCTCCGAGGGTAGGCGATCGCGTCTGATATGAGGATTCCGAGCGAAAAGCAGTCCTCACGCAGCCCAAATGGAACTCTTGGGAGGACCCTTATCGAGTTCTGGAGAACAGCCAGAATCGCCTTAGTTACACTGATCTCAAGATAAGGAACCAGTGGGGTACCCTTTGACTTTCTTAAGAAGCTGCCCCGAGGTATCTCCGACGAGCCATTGCTAAAAAAGCAAGGGTAAAAAAGGGCGCTTCAAAAAATAAAACGTCACTGGTTCAGTGTAATAAAGTCTCTATTTCCAGGATTCTCGTGGCCGTAGACGAACGCCTGAACCTGAGATTCCGCCGCGGTTGTGGACTAATTAGCAAATGGCGCATGTGGCAATACCAGGATTAAAGCACCCACCAGTAAAAGCGAAAAAAGTGGATGACATGTTTCAATTATCCAACGTTGCAGTATCTCTGAGCAAGAATGTTGGACGGATGAGAGAAAAAAGCTGGAGCTTCGCAGAAAGCATTCACAATATCTTTCACCTTATGGGCTAGCTGTGGCTATGGACGCACACTGAAGACATTGCTCACTATACGCCAAAGGATTGGAAGAGGCAAAAGGAACTAAATAAAATCACCCCGCAATCTACCCTTGGCCATGCGAATACCCTATTCTGGCTGAGGCCGTCATGATGCTGGACCAGATTGAGGCGCCATTTCTGAGCAACAACAACACGGGCCGCAATATCTTCTGGTGAACATCAGAGAATCGTACAAAAGCTGGAAAAGCAGCTTGTTCAGCTTCTTGCTACTGTTTGATATGTTCATACTAAAGGATGGCGGGAATTTACGGATAGGTGAACAGCCTGAAATCCAAACACCTGGAGCTTTTGGATATGAAGCTTTCTTCCAAGCAGCGATCTTATTTCCGATGGGGATGTTAATGCATGCGGCCCTCAAATGTAACAGCTTTGGTCCAGCTACCCGAGTTCAAGAAACATTTTGAGAGTCAAATGGAAAATTTAAACTGTACAGAATAATATGGACATTCTTCATCACCGAAACATAGCTGAGGAAGAAGCAGATAATGAGGTCATCGATAAACCCCAACTTTCGGCTTGCTGTACATCGTAATATTCATGGTTTCATACATCATTTGTTCTTGTTAGAAACATGCTCAGCACTGTTGGGTTGAACATCAATACAACTTTGAAATTTTTTTTACTAACTTCGAAAAAACGGCCTAGAAATTATAATAAGGCCCGAATGCACTAACATCCCTGCGGCGAGGGGAGCGACGTCCCCAATGATGTAAAAGTCGTAGCGGCGTCCGCACGCGACCCTTTCATAATGGGGGATGCCGCTCCCCTCGCCGCAGGGATGTTAGTGCATACGGCCCTAAGAGACGGTCAGCCCCCGGGGTTCATCGGAGGGTCATATGAAAATCAAAATGCGGCTCTTACATTTTCTCCCTCCTGTTCAACATGGTAGTAAAGTGTAGTATAAACACATGTGAATAGGCAGATCGCGTGAAATCTAGAACGCAGCTTTAGGTGTAGCATACCCTCTAGACGCGTTTCCCTCCCTAGTGCAAATATTACATGCTTTTCTGTAGCGCAATCACACACGAAATGTTTTATGTCAACAAAAATATTTTTTTTTAGCAAAGTTCAAGATGTTTTATAACAAAGCACCTGCACGCGACTTGGTAACTTTTAGTCGTCTCACATAGTCCTCGAATTCAGTGCCAACGATTTGACATTTTGTCGTTATCTGAATCATTTACTATACTATACGGATGCCTACTTATGCGGTCATAGAGATCGTGCTAAAAACTAAATTCGAATATCAATGCGCAGTGAATGACTTCATACAAAACTACTCGCTCAAACTATGTTCCATTGGACTGTAAGCTAATCAATTCTTCTTTCTAGATTGGCGACCAAACTACCAACATCCGTATATAACAGGTAGATTTTGGTGATGTCAGGAAACGAAGACTCATATCACCTTACTTACCATCTTTTGATGAGTTGCAAGAGTCAGATGTTTGAATACATCACCAGGCGTAAGAAATCGTATTAGGCAGAATTTGCAGACCGCCTGAAAATCATTCAATCATTATTGATCAAATATTTGATGCACACGTAAACCACGCACTCCATAAAGGTCTTGATTTTCTTGTGAAGCGTTTAGCTCAGTGAGATTCGCATCTTTGATGAGAGTGTCCAGTTTACGAAATTGTTCAGTAATCCAGGTCTCTAAAATAAAATTGCACTGCGTTCTCTACGCACAGATTTCTAAAAAATGCACACTGCTTTTTTACAGTAACTGCTTACGTTCTGTTACTTACATTTGATAGTGCTCAGACAAGCCTTAAAAAAATGCGAGAATCTGGCCAAAGGTATGAGATATGGGGTAAGAGTTAGCTAAACCTACAAGGCAAACTCACCCTCTCATGACAGCATCCACCCAAATTTTTAGCATGAAAAGCCAGAGTTCTTTTCATCCCTTTCCACTCCCCATCCTGATCCCGAAAACCCATGGATTTCGTTCCCAGCGCAAGAATGTCATGTCAAAGCGCCGAAATGCTCTGCATCCCCGACCTCGGCGCGCCTTCGCGCCTATTCAAGCTCAAAAAGAAATACTCGTGACATTCTCGCGCTTTCAAGGAGTGATTTTTGGGAGCAGCGTACAATTGGTCAAGTTTGAGGTGCACTCTCTTGACTTGAATTTTTCACCCGAGTTGTCCTGCTTAAAGGCAGCGCCCCATCAGACTGGGGGTACCTGGCTCTCGTAATGAAGTAATAGTAGACCCCCTACCTAAGCGATGACTGAAGTTCGAAGCGAAAAAGGGGGTCTACCAAGCCTGAAATTTGCTCCGAAAGTGGGCCGAATCTTACGGTAGGGCCGAACGCCGCCCACACGGCAATAATTTGCAGGGCCAGAGTGCGTATAGCGCACACATCATGAGCGCAGGGACCCGCAACCACTCTGCGTCTCTACCTTGGATGCACCTCGCACTCGCCCGATCCTACCGTAAGATTCGGCCTGCTTTCGGAGCAAATTTCAGGCTTTGTAGACCCCCTTTTTCGCTCCGAACTTCAGTCATCGCTTAGGTAGGGGGTCTACTATTACTTCATTACGAGAGCCAGGTACCCCCAGTCTGATGGGACACTGCCTTTAATATGAAACAACCATTTTATTGCAAAACCTTGATTCATATAGGGGCGGATGAGCACTAGACTTTCGTCTTGAGGATCATCCGAACCACCCCATGTGACGTCGCACATCGTGACTCACACCACTCACGACGGCAGTTTTATAAGGCTTATCAAACGCAGTGTCGCTTGCATCAGTATCTCCACTCTCTCGCTGGACACTGCATCTCTTCCGCCAACATGCTCTCTAATTACTTTCCCAGAGAGAGCGTGGGAAAGGCGGGCCTCAATCGATTGGAAGTGATTGATTAGAGAGCTTGTTCGCGGAAGAGACACAGAGTCTAGCGCTGGAGTGGAGATGCTGATGCAAGCGACACTGCGTTTGATGAGCCCTGTACCTGCACGCCGCATTGGAGCTCTTTATCCAGTGCAGCTTTCGGATGCTGTAGCGGCAAGACTGTGAAAGTACATGGCTCAACATCATGGAATTACGACAGTAGCACGGACGCAAACATACTTATACTGCTGCGTTGCGTTGCGAAGTTACTTCGCAGTAATGGTCAAAGGTCCGTTGACGCCGCTGACACCTTCAGATGTCACAGACATACAGTGGGTCTCGGCATTCGTGCGGAGATCGATAAGCAGACGTCCGCTTCACAGCGATTCACGCCTTCTCGCGGCTATAGTCAGGGCCCGGCACGAGGTGGGCAAATGACAAGCTGGAAATCGTCTTTGGTGGAAAAAAGCAAAGGAAAAATCGTTTTTGAGGGGTCGGGAGTGGAGCCCCGGAAGAAGATTCCAAGTCCAAGCAAAAGAAGATCGAATCATGCTCATTACCTTATACATCTAATTCACTGGGAAGTAGTTTTCATAAGCCTCAACGCACAGCAGAGTTCGCGCGCGCTAGGCCGCCCCTAATTGCCGCGTGTGCGACGTCGCATAAGCGATGCCGTTGAACAGCATGATTACATGATCAGTTCTCAATGCAGGCTAACGATATAGCACCAAATTACGTAAGCGAACAAAGAGAAGCTAGTAGAAACAAAGTATGAAATATTATGGAAAACTTATGTGAACGGGGGGAGTTATAAGATTTTTTCCAAAAATTTCGCAAAATTGGGAAATGAAGATGTGAATTCAAATGGCTCGTTTGCAGCGCACAGATGACCATACGGTATGGAACTTGGTAGGTACATGAACACAGGCCTGCAAGGCTTAACTTAGAAGTTTCATTGAAAAATTATGTGACTAAAGGTTGTGGCAAGCTTTTTTCTGAAAATTTCCCCCTTTCAAGAAAATGGAAAAATGGCTCGGTTGCAGCGCAGAGAAGACGAAATCGTGCGAGACTTGGTGTATATACGCGCAGTAGGACTAAGGAACAATGTATGAAAAAATATGAAAAACTTATGTGAATGAAGAGCGTGCTCAACTTTTTTCCAAATTAGGTGGGCAATTGCCCGCCTAATGCCCACCTGGGTGAGCAAAACTTTCAATTCACATAATTTTTTCAAAATTTTTACATAAATCTGTTGTACACCTAAAGTTTACTACATGGTGAAATTTTGGTTCCGAAACTCCTCCTCTTGTCCTTGTTAGAGCCCAAAATCGCATCAGCAGCCTAGCTTTCTAAGATGGAAAGCGCGCCCCAGTCAATCGATACGCGCGGGAACGGCGTCTCTCATTCCTATGACTGCGTTACATTGATATTTTCTCATTTCTTAATCATTTTTCTTGTTCTATCTTGATACAGCTGAGGAATAATTTGAGGAATTTGAGCCCTTCGGGCGCTTTTGAGCGCTTTTGGGCGAAGTGCGGCCGGTAATCTCGTTGCACAAGCACAAAGCGTCATTTTTGGGCTCAAGGGGGTATTCGTAAAATTTATTAGGATCAAAGGGGAATTCGTTTTGGAAAACCTCGTTTGCCCACCTCGTGCCGGGCCCTGGCTATAGTGCGCCCAATCGGGAGAAAGTCAAGAGGCGCGATTCCCCCACAGGTCACCAATTTAACAGCTCAGTCTAGAGCTAAGTACGTCTTTCAGAAATACCACACAAAGTGCTCGAGCTTAATGATTATCTGAAGCACTTAAGCTTGATTGCTTTTGGGTAAATCTGATTTACTCAACGCCATCAGTTGCATTTTCGCGGTTTTTAATCTCCAACACTCATGTTTTGGGTCCATTTCAGAATAATAAGATCAAGCAATCCATGAAAGAATCACACATGCTCCTAGAAGATCTAACTGCTCCCAAGGTATCAAATACTGAAAATGTGCCAATTTGTGTCCATTTGGCAATAACAATCGCGCCTCTTGACATACACCCGTGCAATCTTAAGGTGGCCATGTCTGCACCACTTCCCAGTATAGTTGGAACCGAATATTCGTATTCGAATAATTTATTCGAAATATTCGACTATTCGAATATTCGACTATTCGAATATTCGAGAAAGTCCATTTATTCGATTGTTCGAATAGTCGAATAATTTATAAAGGTCTTTATTCGAATATTCGTTCATTCGAGGAGTTTTAAAAAACGGTTATTCGAATATTCGTTCATTCGAGTAGTTTGAAAAGATAGTTATTCGAATATTCGAATATTCGAAAATTGCGTTCAAATATTCGAATAATATTCGAACATTTATTCGAAATTAGTCGAATATTCGATCAAGTTCGGTTATTCAAGTATTCGTTCATTCGAATTGTGGAATGTGCCAATATTCAAATATTCGAATTCGAATAAAATGAAAATCGAAAAACTCGAAAATCAAATATTCGATATTCATTCGTTCGAAAAAATTTCGAAAATCAATTATTCGATATTCATTCGTTCGAAAAATTTTCAAAAATTGATTATTCGATATTCGTTCATTCGGCGAAAATTTCTGTTCGTTACAACTATACTTCCCAGTACTTTAGGCTAATGCCGACACTGCTTGATTGCAGTTGACACGTTGCCTCCGCGGGGGGTTGTTTCGCCTATTTCGTGTTGACACGGACTATACAGGGCTTATCAACTGATGTCGGGTGTACCTGAATCTCCATTCCTGCGCGGCCATCTTGCTTGGACTCTGCATCTATTTCGCAAATACGCTCTTTTTCATTTTCACAATACGAGCGTGTGAAAGGCAGAGCTTCAATTGAGCGAATTGAGAGTGCGAAATTGATTAGAGAGCTGCTCGCGAATAAGGCAAAGAGTCCCTGCGAAGTGGCCACGTAGGAGCGGAAATGCTGGTGCACCCGACTGTCCAACTGATAGTCGTGTACTTACTCTCCTTCGTTGCCCATCGCCATGTTTTAGAATTAGTCGGAACTCCCTTTGATAATAACTATGAATGTTACTTATTCAATAACAAGTTTGATACGACTTGTCGTAAATTACTTACCTAAATCTACAACCTTCGTTATTGCAGAGTCATATTGTATGTTATATTCAGTATCTACTAGCTTGAAGCCGCCAGGTCACCCCTCCATTGTGCTTGATAGTCTACTTGGCGGCGCCTACTTTCATGTAGGCAATCCTTGATTGTGTATGATACTGTTATTTGCTAGAAGTCAGCATTCAGGTTATCCACGCCGAAAATAGGGCATAAAAGAGCCTGAATACTCAGTTCTGGTGTTGGTTCGATTAATACCACTAACGTTAGCGGCTGTTCAGCATATTCACTGCTAATAGTTCGCGGCTGCTCCGCTACTATCTAAAAACAGTTATATCCATAGTGGTACCAGCTTGGTGTATACCAAACGATCGCGGAGATTCATTCATGGAAGAAACCCATAGAGGGAGCTATACAAGATCGTTACAATGGATCCAAAAAAGGATTTCGATGTTGAAGCCACTGCAGAAAAAAACAAACAGGAGTCCAAGGAAAATACAAGTTTGACGATGGAGCTGACGCAAATAAGACACTATTTTAACAAAATTAATAAAAAGACGTCTTCCGCTTGAAACATCTAACTAAACTGAAAGGCAAATCGAAAAATTATTTGAAATCAACTTTTTAACTAATAACAGTACAAAGTGAGTTTTATCTGCTTTACATCTGCAAGAGTTAATTTTATTTATCGCCATCTTCCTTACAGGAGAGTTCCGAGAATGGCATAAAAACGAACACAACACTCCGTCCAAGGATAGAAACGAAACGGAATGTTTAAGTTATAATATTATATTTACAGTGTTGAATGTTATAGGGACTAGAGTATTTATTATATATGAAGATATAAAGAAAGGGAAAGGGGACTGCCGATCACCCGGTAAGGCACAGCTTATCTGGAGTTGTTGGGCACAGCCCAGTTGGCGTGAGGACTGTCGGGCCATCTAATTAGTCAGCATTTCGACAAATTCCAAGCAAGCGAAAAATCCGATCTGCATTTGCTGCGCCACTGCCTTCAAATGTGATTAGCATTTGAACTTCATCCGAAGAAATGAATGTCACTCTGAGAAAAAAAATTCATTTAGGTCCTATTTGCAAAGATTTCGCAATAATGTTTATGTAGAGAATAAATTCATTTTCCCCTAAAATTAGAAATGCTGATGCGATCTGAGTTCGTTCCCATATCGTTTCTCTTGCGACATGGTCAAGTGGTTTTAAGCGAATCTCCGAGCAAAAAGCGATAGTAATTCTCGTTTAACCGAACAAAAAGGCTAGTTCTAAATGAATATCGTCAGAATTAAGGGTTTGTGAACCAAAAGAAAAAAAATATTAGTGACAGAGTTTTCCATAGGTGAAAATGTTATAATTTTTGTCTTGATACGCTGATCATGAAGTTGTGTGGTAAATATGTCATGACTTTGATGGTGAAACGCTAATCTTGGATGTGTTTGCTACCTATATGATTTGCTGAAAAGAGTAACGAACGTGTTTTCCTTCAAAAAATGTATTTGCACAGTAGTAATAGCAGTGCTCGGCGTGAGGTTGCTTATTCAATTTTTGAGAGCGAAGTCCCCGTAGACTTCGCTACAAAAGTACGACATCCTTTATGACACGCTCATGACCAAAAAGTAGAAGAAAATACAAAAACAACGTTAAACGGACGTTAGAAAAATCAACGAGGTTCTCCAAATTTCAGGTAAGCTGTTTCCGACGCACACCACCGCGCACTAAGAGCAACAATGCCGCCGCCATAGGGCTGTATAGGCGGGGGGAAAAAGGAATTGGTAAATTCAAAAACTCGTTTGTAGGGGGGTTCTTAATGAAGCTAAAGCATGTGAAAGTTATGAAAAGATTATGTAAAGGGAAGAAAATTTATGACTTTACTTGTACTGAGCCATCCCAGGTGGCTCTCTAGTGGCTCGCAAGACCTAACTGTAAAAACAGTTGGCGACACCTTTAGTTCATATAATTTTCCCATATTTTCATATGTAGTTCCAAATCCCCACTGCGGATCTACACACTAATTTTGGTGTCATATCATTGCGTCTTTGCTGTAAACAAGTCTCTTGTTTATTTCAAGAAACTCCCGCTCTTGCAGGGAGAGCATATTGAAGCGAGAAATTGAAGGTTTTGCAGAGAATGGGACCTCCAGGTAGTGATGAGCACTGCGACGTTTTCAGAAGAGGAGGAAGCAAAAGAGGAAGAGAGTGATTGTTAGGAAAGGGAGGGATGAAAGTTGGAAGTGTGCACATGTATGACTCATGTGACGACAGCAAAAGAAGTTTTGCTCTTAAAAGTGAGCAAATATGTTGAGTTGATGGGCGTGAACTTACCTAAGTCGTCGAAGTTTTTTTACTCGTATGATTTCAAATAAGAATCCAGTTTAGGTTGCCTTGCGTGATTAGAAGGTTTATGCATAAAATAATTTTTACCTCTACTGATACTCCAATTCATCACAAAGGGATTGGCGAACATTTTATTTACGTAATACTAAGCTTGTCGCAACTATCGATGCACGCCTCCGTCTCAAATCTCCGGCCTCCTTACTCTAAGGCCAGTGCCCGCGGCCTCAGAGTATGGAGGCCGGGAGCACCGATTGTTTCGCCTTATCTAGTCGCATTACGGTAAATTTAGCTTCGCATTGCCGTAATCGCTGCCGGACTTCCTGCTGGCACGTATCCAACAAAATGGCTGTATAAGCCGCCTCATTTGCTCGCCTGCTCACTTTCGTCTTTAATGATTGTCTTTGTCCGTGATTTTAACATTGCATGTGGATGTTTTTCTTTTCGTTGTAAATCAAGCGATCGAAGCGGTTGCACAAAAATTTGAGAAAGTTTAAGCGCAGGACAGATAATGATGAGAGCGACCGTCTTGAAATTGTTGATAAAGTAGGATTATCGGGAGCGGAGAGGAATACAGCGTTTCCTTCAGGTCTAGTCGACCGGCGACAGATCTGTTGAGCGAGGCCTCGGGAAGTTATGGGTAGAGATAAAGATATTGAAGCCATCGGTAGCGTGGCGTTACGCGACCGATGGCCCCAATATCTCTATCTCTACTGTGTTTTCTTTTTTTATCTTATGTGTTTTCTTATTGTTCATTCAAAAGATCCAGTACATTAGTATAGTGTGGGTTTCTTTTTCTATGTTATAAAGATAAATGTGTTTGATCCATCGCCCCCTTTCTCTTCATCAGCGTTTACGCGCTAAGATACCCTCGCGCGGGTAGATAGTCCACGGCAGCGCTCGATAAGGAACAGCTAAACTTACTGGACGCGCAACATCATGTAAGGGACAGCAGGGGTCTTTGGTGTAGCTGCGGCGAGCACTTGCGGAAGGTGATCTCACCACAGAGCTGATACTTGCATTTTTGGGGCTCCGCTCAGGAGCTTGCAAAGACGATATCCCCTCTGCTTTTTATCCTCGAAACGATAACCAGCCTGCCCCGTGAGTGCCACCTGTGCCGAGCCCTAAGTAGGAGAAAGTGGGTGATCCGCGCTCTGAGCCAAGCATTTTGACGTATACAACATTTCAAAAGCCAATTTTCTTTGTTCCAAAGATTTCATTATCTTCAATTAGTGAGGAAACACCAACCAGTTGCTTCCTATGATTCGCTTGATGTATAGATACATAGGGCGTGAACAGCTTTTTCAGAGTGAAATAGTCATAAAATCTAGTGAAAGAAGAACAAACTTTTCATTGTTTTCCCGTAGTTTTTCGTGGGAGGGGACAATAGCGGCCACAGCTTCGCTTTTTTCGCCTCATTCGCGCTGATATTTACCGTGCCTGAAAGAGCTCCGAATTACCACAAAAGAGTGGGTAAACATTTTTGTTTTCTTCTGAGTATGGGTTATCGGACCTATACTCTGCCTCCTAGCTTCTGTATCATTCTTTCCCAGTGACAAATCGTCTGACGTAGTTTCTGAAGTGACGGGATGTATGACAGCAACTTTCTGATTCCCATCTGACACTTAAACATTTGCTAGTCAAAGACAACAACTTTAGAAAAGAAACAAGACTTGCCAGCACAGTCAGTCTCTTGTTGTTTCGAGTTTGACTGAGCAGAATTCGTTTGTGAGGCGGTAGTTGATTTTTTTTCAGCAGCCGTTTGCGAGGCTTTATTTGACGTTTTCTTTACCTGAATTAAGCTATAGGTTGTCGGATAATTTTTATCACACTTTTTCTATTTTTTCTGGTATATTCAAGCTTTCCAGAGACCTCAGATTTGCCGTACACTTAGGATATAGGATCTACGCACCAGTATGTATGACACATCGCAAGTGACGAAATAAGTTTACGACAGTTTGATAAAAACACATTTTCATTTTCTGTCAGATCTCTCTGCAACTGCTTGTGCTTTTCCTCTTATTTGTTTAGAATCTATTTTGACACTGTCTCTTACAAGGAGATACTCTGGTGCCTCTAGCTTCTCAAAAACGAGGAGTGAAGTAAATATCAAAAGAAAATTTTTGAAAAATTTTCCTAAAGTCTTCTTCTTGACATCTTGTAGACATGGATAAAGAAATTTTGAAAATGATTTTTTGATTTTATTTGGAAGAGTTTGCGCACACCGAAATTTTAACGACTTGAACTCACCTCTACTTTTAAACCAGGTGGATGTTCCAGGAATCCTCTATGAATGACAGCTTTCGGAGCATCGTAGAAAAGAAATGGAGTATGTTTGCCATTTCTCTGGCAAAGCTCTCCTTAATCAGTATGTTAGGTTGTCCCAGAAGTACCCCCTTTCTATATGACTAATTAAATCAAACTGTTGTTTTTATAGGAGACTAGCTGGCTTACCCGGCTCCGCCGTATCCGGACCAAACTTGGCACACATACACTTCGGGCCCCGGCGGGTGTCACAGTCCACTTTTCGTTATCGATCGATATCGATTTTATCGATTTCTTGCAGAGTTCACCTACGGGGCTGGGAGTTGGCATAGGGAGGTAAGTGAGCATGGGGATGCCGAATACAATATTAGTTTTCAGAATTATCGATTACTTTTATTGATTTTATCGATTTTTTTGTAAAGTTTGACCTGCGGGGCTGGGAGTTTGCACAGGGGTAATCGAGCATGCAGATTACGAATACAATATTAGTTCTCAAGATCGTCCATTACTTTTATCGATTCTATCGTTTTGAAAATTTGAGCTAGGGGGCTGGAATTTGGCACAGGGGTGTAATCGAGCATGCTGATCATCCCCCCTTGATCAGCATGCTCGATTACCCCCCTGTGCGAACTCCCAGCCCCGTAGCTCAAACTTTGCAAAAAAATCGATAAAATCGATAAAAGCAATCGATAATCCTGAAAACCAATATTGTATTCGGAATCCCCATGCTCGATTACCCCCCCCCCTGTGCGAACTCCCAGCCTCGTAGGTGAACTCAGCAAAAAAATCGATAAAATCGATAAAATCGATATCGATCGATGACGAAAAGTAGCCTATGACACCCGCCGGGGCCCGAAGTGTATGTGTGCCAAGTTTGACCCGGATCGGTTCAGAAATGGAATTTTCTATTCGGAACATACGTACACACAGACAGACATACAGACAGACATACAGACAAACAGACATTCAGCTTTATATTAGGTCGTTTCAAAAGTAATTTCGCTTTTTTCAAACGGACACTACATTTGACGGAACAAAGGTTTCTAAGAGATCTTGGAAGCATTCGATTCAGAATTTCATTCTCTTTCTAACTGTTACGAAATTGTTGCAAAATAGTCAATGATCTTTCAGAAAATAACCGAAATCTGCGACCCATGCTTTTGGAGATGGTTAAGTTCCAGAATTTTTTTAAACTTCCGTATCAATCTTCAGAAGGAGTTCAAGTAAAGATTCTATAGAGTAAACCTTACAGAATACAAAACTACTTTTTTCTCTTTCTTGTAACTCGCCGTAATTTTTTGAAAGATTTTTTAACAGAAACATCGGATTTTGGCAGGCCCACCTCAGCCACAATCACATGAAACATCATAATTTTTCGGAATTTGAAACTACCAAGATAGTATAATGAGTTAGCATTAATTTTACAAAGCAAGTGAGGGCTTACGGGTTCCAAATATTCAATTTCGAGTTTTTCGGGTACAGCCTGGGGCTCGCCAAAAAAAATGAGATATGATGATTTCTCCCCGAAACTAGACGAATCGGAAACAAAAAAAATCCGTTAAAAAGAGGAGAAAATGCTGCATCGAATAGTGCGCGAGCTGCTCTTCTTTTGATATTCGACGAGGACTTAGCTGCCCGAGTATGGAAATCGGTAGCATCAGTTAAAATTCCGTTAAAAATGGATGACAAGCTATGGAAATGAGAAAAAAGTAGTTTTGCATTCTGTAGGGTTTGCTCTATAAAGACGTTACTTGCCCTTTTTCGGAGGGTTGATATAAAAGTTTCAAAAAATTGTGAAACTTGACTATCTTAAAAAGCATAGGTCGCAGATTTTGGTTATTTTCTGAAAGCTCATTGACTGCTTTGCAACAGTTTTACCACCATTAGAAAGAGAATGAAATTCTGCATCGAATGCCTCCAAGATCTCTTAGAAACCTTTGCTCCATCAAATGTGGCGCCCGTTTGAAAAAAGCGAAATTACTTTTGAAACGACCTAATATATAAGACTAGGGTACCATTTGATAGAGCGAAGCAAGCTCTACAAAATGACCACAAAAAAACCGCCTAAGTCGTTCATCCAGGCAAAATTTAGAGCCAAAGAACGAAATCAATCAAACACTCATATGGGGCTCCTAATTGGTCACTATACACACAAAGTGGTACCCAAAAATGTATTTGTTGAATTTTTGCCGAGCTCAAATTTAGGGAATGAAAACAGACCGAAAATGTTTTCAAATGTGGCATTTCTCGATTAGGGCACACACAAAGGTAAAATGAAGTTGCACGCCAAGGCTTGCAATGTACGATCAGACATGTTGAAGGAGCTGGGGGCGGAGTTTGTCACTTTTGGACTTTTTTCTCGCTTTCTATGCAAGGAAAAATCCAGATGCATTTTTGAGTAATATTATGTGTCTACTGTATAATAACAAAGATGAAGGTCTGTAAGGTTTTTTCCGCGAAAATTAAATTTCCAAGTGATAAAATTTTTTTCCTTTTTCGGTTCCGAATTTCACCTGTATTATGACCTGGGCTGGTCCTTTGGTAATCGATTTGTATAGCTTGCTTCGCTCTATCGAATGTTACCCTAAGTTTGCTAGGAACAAAAACATCTTGATTTAGTCAAGAGGTTCACTCTAGGGACAGCCCATCAGTTCTTTGTTATAAGTACAATCTATGTAACGTCAGGCCAACCTAAAGTGCTTTTGTCCGCAATTCGTCCACGATGGATGTAAATTTGTAGATCATCATCAAAATAGCCAGCTTTGTACCAATCCTGCATTTCTTCTGCAGAAAACGATCCTCTAAAAAAAAGATAATTTTTTCAAGTCAGTAATGTGATGTTCAAAATTACCTGAAATCTCCATATGAATCAATGTAGCTAAACTCCCATCCGAACATGGTTTACAGCAAAATGCGGTGTGAGTAACTGCAAAGAAAATAAGCGTATAGGCTATCTCAACCGCAGTGTCGGGTGCACCAGCGGCTTTGGTCCCGCAGCTACCTCGCTGGCCTTGTACCGAGTTCGCAAACGTATTTTATGACCATTTTCCCATGCCTGAGTAGTGTTGAAGCTCAATTCTGGGCCTTTTCATATTTGCTGCATTGTCCGCGCGGGGCCCTCCCATTTCGGGGACATATAGTCCTCTATCCATTTCGTTGTTCTAAAGGGTACATGTTGTTTTTGCAAAGTTCATATGAGCATAACTCATCGTTTTTCTTAAAATACAGGCTGTCTCAATTGCAGGGTCAGCATCAGCTGCTCGGGTCTCGCGTGGCCGCATCGCGTGTATCCCGCAACGCATTCGCGAGCTCCTCTGGTCATTTTACCGTATCTAAGTGGTGCATATGTTGGAATATATTTGTTGCAGATGTCCGGCGGGACCTCCTACTTTCGACAACATATGGTCCCTTACCCCAAAAAAATTGGCGGTTGGAAGGCAAACGCTCGCGCGCGCGACGCAGCCCGCACCTCTCTCAAGCGTGCTCTCTAATAATTCTGTAGCCTTGATTAGGCCTCGAAGCCCCGCCTTTCGGCCGCCTATCCCGTCAAATCAAAGAGTGAATACCTTTCAAAACAAAGGAAATATGGCGGTTCCATTAAACTAAAAAGCTGCCTCTAACTTGAGCATTCATTTGCAAACCGTGCCTCATAAAAAATCGGACAAAAAAGTATATTAGACAATCTCCATGTGGGACTCAATTCTCAAGTTCTAGCCAGATGTATTCTTACATACATGGTCAAAGATCATCGTGAGTAATATAGCATGAATGAGCAGACTTAGTATGAGATATAGAATCACATCAAAGCACACTCTTTGCGATAATCGTAATAACGTTCTTTTCCAGTTTTTGATAACGAAAGTCGACGTTGCATGGATTTTCTTTTTTCAGAAAATTCTTCAAAAATGCCATCATCCATGCTCCAAGAAAATGCTCTATCTCTTCCGTTCATAGAAGAAAGATGATCCCTCGATAATTTCGCCGATTTCGTGCACAGTCTATTGGAAGTAGCCTCTAAAAATAGAGATTTCAAAAACCAAGCTTTAACGAGTAATCTAACCTGTAGCTCCGCCCTCGTCGGATTCATTGTACAGCCTCATCTCTTCAAGCACATCTAGAGCCTCTACCACACACTAAGCATAAACTTTGAAGAAAATGGTATTAGTGACAATAATGCGAATAACCTTGCCAGAATGCGCTTTAGTGGTGCAATGCTCAAACATGAGTGTACGAGGCATTGTCACGTCGCACAAATCACAGTAAAATTGCTGAAAAAGTTTGCTATAATTTGACCATCAAAATTTTGCTGAAGGCAGAGCCGCAACAAAATTTGATTGTTAAATTTTTCTACGTTACAAGCTTCTTCAACCCTCTCTAACCTTATGTAGGGTCAATAATAGTCATAAGGAAAATATGCGTTCAATTCCCATTATGTCAATAATCACAAAGCCATTGCCTTCCTGCCTTTAGACGGAGTAAAAGTATTTGCAGGCCTTCTCCGGAACTAATTGCGTAAAATCCCCCCAAAAACCCGTTTTTTTAAGGCCCCGAGGCAATTTGGATGAAATGTGATTTCCTACTCTAGCCTGTGCCGCAGATTCAGACAAATCACCCGGCGGGCCACTTGGTTAGAATTTTACCGCGGTAGAAGTGACAGAATCGAATCGGACCACAAGTGGTGGCCTATTCAAGGGGACTTCTGACAGAACATACGAAAATGCTGCCCGAGTTTTCGTGAGCTGCTTTTGCAGGGCAGCGTCTAGGCAAAGTCGCTCTCTCGATTACTAACTACCCTAAAATCCCATAGATAAGAGCGGTTTAAACCGGTGAAAATGAATTGGAATGAATTGAAATTGAATGCAGTCACCCCTCTAACTTGATGGTTGGATAAATAAAAATCGGAGAAAAAGTTTAGAAGAAGCTCCGCCCACTTAATAAACAATTCATATAGAAAAATGCGATTTCAACGGAATTTCGGAATTTCTAAATGAATTGCTTATTGAGTGGGCGGGGTTTAGAGTTGAGGGGCGGAGCTTCTTCTAAACTTCTTCTCCGATTTTTATTTATCCAACCATCAAGTTAGAGGGGTGACTGCATTCAATTTCAATTCATTCCAATTCATTTTTGACCGGTAAATTAAACCGCTCTTATCTATGGGATTTTAGGGTATTCTAGAAAAAGGCCCTAGGAATGAGACATCTGCGCTAATTCGGTCCTCAATGTGGCCTATCAATGGAAAATGGGCTTGGAACCCGCGAAAGGGGTATCAAAACCACTCCCGGCTTATCAAGCTCCGCCCACTCAAGTATTGGAAGTCGTGTGCGCTTCCAGGATGAAGGATTCCATGAAGTGGAGAGGGAAGGGATTCTGCGCATTCTGCACTCTGTATCTGTGATCAGGGCCACGGAAAAGCCCAAGAACGACAAAAAAAGAAGAGGAAGATTTGGGCGGACGCTGCCTTCAAGCCTAAAAAGACATGGTTGAAGACTTTTTGTTCATAGTTTTGTTGTTATAGTATGCACTCTATAAATCTGTACCTATTTGTGGAAGTATTGCGGGAAATTTTTAAAAACTTGATGCATAGAGTAAATCACTTGGTTTCCATGTTTTTCTCTTTGACTTCTAATTTCTCACTGAAGCAGAGGAAGCTCTACAGATGCCGTCCAATCATCGTAAAGATTTTATAAATATTATCACCACATCCAACCGGATCCAAAAAACTCTACTAACTTCCCCCTGCTCAAGCATATACTGCTTATGGCAATTTTCAGCATATATGCCATGTACAAATTTTATTATTAGATTCAAAATTGTTTCATGCTTGAAAAACTATTTGTACTCTTACAGCATGCACTTCTCAAAATCTTCGGAGAAACTTTCACCAAGATATTTTCGTTTTTTTTAGGAAAGCTAACGTTTTGACACCTCACCTTGCCGTAATCCACCTTGCTCGCGCCAGCTTCATAGTTTCTGTTGCATTCGTTCATCGGTTCCTTCGCAGATAACTCTAAATTCTAACAAAAATCATCTGATCACTCCTTATCACAACCACACAGCGTCTCTTGACAATCGCTAAGTTGAAAAAAATTCGCATCAAAATTTTTATCACCTCTTGTTTTTCTTACATTTTCGAGGCCATATAACAGCGAGGAATGAGAGCCTGAATTGGACGACAATGGTTCGGAAGGGTTGCCTGTAACCATTACGTTTATTCGCAATCTTCCGTTTTTGATAAGATTACCTCGTCTCAAAGTTACAACCTCAAAGAACGGGTTCAAGTCACCGTTTCTTTCTCTCAGCTCTTCTGAAAATGAGCAATTTTACACGCTTTTTCCAAATGTGAACTTACCTAATGTAGTTGATCGCCCATATAGTCCATAATGAACAAAGATGTGTAACGTTGATGGTAGATAGCCTTTTAGATACCAATAGTGCATCTGCACTCCTTCAAATGGACCTCTGAAGCAAAGTTTTGAGAGCGAAAACTCCTCATTCGGACTTTTGGCTTCAAGTGACGAAGCACCAAAGCAAGTGGATCCGGACAAATAAAATAAAATTAACCTGAGTTGTTCGTTCTCATCGATGTAACTGAAAAGGGGCATGGTCGAAGTGCTTCTGCAAGTTTGAAAAATAGGACGAACAGTTTTTTGCATCGAAAAAATTCTAACCAGCTCAGACTTGCAGAGAAATGCAAAGATACGAGGAATTTCGTCCTGAAAGGCTTGCGAAAGATACAAGTTTTAGCAATTGAAGAAGAAGCAGAGATTTGAAGAAGGAGAAAGGGGATGAAACAGTGACGTGGCACGTCAATCGAACAAAAGTATAGATCGCTTTCTGGCTACATCTGTATTTATTACTTTAGAAAAGACAACTGGTTTTTGAGATAAATGCAACATTTGGAGGAGAGGAGGATATAATGAGATAGATTTTAGCGGGATTAATGAAAAATGTATCCGGGGGAGAAGATATAAGTCAATGTCAGCTGCGAAACGAGGGGGCGGGGATATCCTGAGAATGGGTCGCAAAATTTTTGAAATTACTTACATGAGTTATAAAAATGTGCAAGTGACTTATTTGTTCTTGTAAATGATTTAAGTAATTTTTAAAAATTTTTGAAATTCAAATTAGCTTCGTAAGAAAATTTTCGGAGTCGTGGCTAACGCCACGCCCCTTTTTTAGATTTTAGGGTTTGCGAGCCCGCAAAAAATTTCAAGAAGCACCCAATACTTTTTCAGAGTACAGGCGCCTACATTTGAAAATTTCTGCCGCTCACCTCCTCCCCCCCCCCCCTGAATCAAAACCCTGCGACCACCACTGGTCAATGCGTACTACTCCAAAATAATCTTACAGCTTTCGGCACAGTAGACAGCGGTGGCTATCCGGGATTTTTTTTTTTGAGGAAAAAGGGGGGGGGAGGGAAAGAGAGCAATAACTTTCTTCAAATGATGGTGGAAACCACGCTTTCCGCTAAGCTTTGGCTTCTCAAATTTTTTGCGGCCTAATAACTTACGCCCTCGAAAATACAGGGTGTCCGTAAAGTATGTATACACTGTTTGATCGTTAATATCTTTCTTCCCAACAAGTCTTTTGTCTTGCTTCAGGCACCGTTTTGTAGAGCTGGCTTCAGCTTATATTTACAGTATGGAGCGAATCATCTATCGCTTTTTATTACTGTAGGATTACGGTACGAACTTCCAGCATATGGAACCAATCATGACTTATAATAAGCGGCTTAATCTGAAGTTGTGTGGAGTTTGTCCGTTACGAAATTACAGTGAGGAATGATTTACAATAATAAACAGCATGTGAGGTTGAGATAACGAGTATGGTTCATTTTTAACTACGGCTCCCACGTTTCAGTCAACCGAACAATGATTTGAGGGACAAGCTCTGAGACAGTAAGTTTACCACGGTTCATGATAGCCAGTGCGAACCTCTGCGAAGCAGAGGTGAAGCACTGGTGTGAAATATACCGCTTAACAAAAATTTTTTCAAAAAATCTGAAAAATCGTGTACTAGGGTTTTCGCGCATGCTGATTCCACCTAACAACTTTTTACAAGTGTTTTCGGCTTTTCTTGACGGTGTGATTACATTTTTGACAAATGCAGGGAATTGAGTTACTACGATTCGGGGATAACTTAGAAAAGAAGCATCACAGTAAAACGGGAATATCAAATTCGAAATAGCGGCTCCCATTACCGCAGCATAAGAGTTTTTGGCTTGTTTGATCTTGTTCCGAGGCAGAATATAGCCTCCAATGGCCTAAAATTTTTGTCGAAGTTCGTACCGTAATCCTACAGTAACGAAGAGAGATAGATAATTCGCTCCAAACAGTAAATCTAAGTTTAACCTCGCTCTACAAAACGCTACCTGAAGCAAGGCAAAATACTTGTTGGGAGGAAAGATATTAATTATCAAACAGTGTATACATACTTTACGGACACCCTGTACTTTTCATATAAAGCTAATCTAGGTTCTGAAAAATTCAATAAAATTTTGATTATTTACATATAATTGACTTGCACAATTTCATAACACGTCGACTACTTTAATAGATTTCACGAGCCATTTTCGCTGACTCTGGTCTGTGCTACGTGCCCCTTTCTAAGTAGAAGCAACGCAACCGCAACGCGATAGTCATGCGTGCGGACCTTCAATCGATGGCGCCTATTCGAATGCTTGAGTCGCTGGGCCATACGCGCGCGAAAGTTGTGCGAAGCTCTGGCGTAGAGACCGCGCCGATGAAAGAAAATGCGTGATTGGTACAGGTGTATAAATACATGATACTTCACTGTAATATCTGCAGGAAAAAAAATATGCTAATTTAAGAATATGATACTGTTTAGGCTTTAATCTCTACGAAAAGGGAAATAAGCATAAATCCGGTTACATGCAGTTTGAAAAAGGCAGAATGCTCTTATTGGACAGGCAGACGAGACATATAGGACAATCATTACATGCATTTATGGCCAAATGAATCACGCACTCTGCCCTTCCAAGGCCTTATCGACATATTTGATTTGAATATTGTTATCAAGTCTAATTCAAAAACTTCACATATGGCTCAAAAGGGCTTTCACTGAATTGGGACGCCAACTCCGAAAATGCATGATATTATTGCCGAATGACAGTATAAATTTGTCGTTATTACAGGATCTCGTTCGCCTTGCTCAGATTAGAGTTTTCATCTCCATTTTTCGTTATGTATCCGAATTAGTTGGAGATTCGAAGTTCTCATAACAGTTAAGACCTAAGGTATGGTTGCAAAGCCTCGGGATGGTACCTCACCAATTGATAACAATAAGACCGATAAGAAGATAATTTTTCAAAATAAGTGTACCATGTATTCTAACAAACATCGTCTTATTCTAGACGCTCGCTGGAAGTAAGAAATGTTTTATAAATAAGGGACAAAATCACATTATATGAACGCAGAAGCCAAAACACCGAAAAAATGCAAATTAAGGTCGACCTTCATCCCAAAAAAGGATGAGAAGGTAAGAAAAGGCAGAAGCGGAGATACGATGAAAAGAATCGATTGATATCGACTTCAGCCCATTTGATTTTGGTAAAGAGAGTAAAAAGGATTAGGGAAGCAGAAGCTAACGTTATGAGAAAAATCAATTCTTATCAGCTCAACCCCAAGACGATTCTTGTTGAAAAGGAATGTAAAAAAGGACCAAGGAAGAAGCTAAGCGTTGAAACATACGTCTTACACGACCTGGTAAAAACCGCAATAACTCATATTTCTTTCCTACTTCACATAGGTTCTGGGTACCTCTCGGGAAAGTATCTACAAAGTATAGGGTACTTCTTCGTTATCCGGACCCATTTTTTCAAAAAAAGATATTGCTTCTTTTCTGGCACCAAATTTGGTAAAAACTTCATAGGATGGAGAGTCAACCTTCTGTTACGTGTCAAAGAGATTGACATGTCAATTTACATGTCTAACAGGTTTTATACCTAACGTTTGTTCAGCCTACCTATCAACAAGTTCAGTTTCTTTTATATTCAACTAGCTGGCAAACCCGGCTCCGCCCGGCCCTGTCATTATTATATTCGTAATCAGCATGCTCGATTACCCCCCTGTACCAACTCCCAGCCCCGTAGCTCAAATTTTCCAAAAAATCGATAAAATCGGTATCGATCGATAACGAAAAGTAGCCTATGACACGCTCCCTGCCCCGAAGTATATGTGTGCCAAGTTTGGTCCAAATCGGTTCAGAAATAAAAATTTCTATTCCGCACATACGTACAGACATACAGACATACAGACAGACATACAGACATTCAGCTTTATATATAAGATAATGACCTTTGGTCAACAATTTCTTTTATAGATTTAAAATTATGAGATAAAATCGAAGCGCTTATTCGAAGGTAACATGTTGAAATGATCGAAAGGCAGCCACGTTTATGGTTCACTAGCTGGCATGCCCAGCTCCGCCCAGCCCTGTCAAAAACAATAAAGGTTCCATTTCTATTCCTGTACAACTTTACCTGTGCCCACTTCTACATGCAATTCCCTATTCCCGCTGTACAGAGCAAGTTGTATTGTGGTTTGACATGTAAAGGAGAGATGAGTGGCATTAATGACTCTAAGGCAGGCGCTATACTCCTCGAGGAGTATAGCATGGCGACGGGCGATCGCCGTAGCGACTGGCGATCGCCCGTCGCTAATCGATACGTACCAAACGTGTAGTCGCCGATATTGGCGATCATTACTCATTTCCCACTTCCATTTCAAAGTACTCACCAGCCGGTGAGGTCGCCCTAAAAAGAATGAACTGCAAGACCAGTGTTTTTCACATTCAACACTTAACGGTAACTTGTTTGGCATACTCCTCGAGGAGTATAGCACCTGCCTAACAACAATGAGCTTCATTTTTTGCTGCTTTGCTGCTTAGCGGCTACTCGCTTTGCTCACCTCACTGCTTCAAGCTGATTTCGGATGCAACGAATGACTTCGGATTTTTTTCTGGAGATATTTATTAACTATTACTAAGTAAGTAGATATTTGCATCATTCGAAACAGCCGCTTAAATCTTTTTTAAACTTTCTAACATGACAAAAAATTCTTGGAAATTCTTGCCCAATTCCATGAGTCTCGATCCTACCTCACTATACGCCTAATAAAGAAAGTATTGACCGTAACTGTGATATGAGCAGTCGATCGCAGCATAAAATATAGTGCTCATGGACATAAACGATCAAGACTTACAGTGAGGATACTTTCCACTGCACTTCACTAAAAGAAGTTCACAATGAGACATGCTGGTCATGTTTACATATGTCTGTAGAGCTGGGTTGGTAGCAATGATATGAGCTCATTTGCATTGCGAAGTGCAAAAATCAATAAACAAATTTTTGTAAAAAGTATTCTAAAACCGTCTCTGGGGTCAAAAACATCTGTATGCAAAGTTTTAGCCCAATCGGTTGAACGGCAGGCGTTTCTATAGCTCGCATACCCTCCAAACGGACAATTTTTGAGTTTTATATATCACTTATAATAACGGGCTAAGGGTTGTTTACGTGTTTTGTGTGTGTGTGTGTGTGTGTGTGTGTGTGTGTGTGTGTGTGTGTGTGTGTGTGTGTGTGTGTGTGTGTGTGTGTGTGTGTGTGTGTGTGTGTGTGTGTGTGTGTGTGTGTGTGTGTGTGTGTGTGTGTGTGTGTGTGTGTGTGTGTGTGTGTGTGTGTGTGTGTGTGTGTGTGTGTGTGTGTGTGTGTGTGTGTGTGTGTGTGTGTGTGTGTGTGTGTGTGTGTGTGTGTGTGTGTGTGTGTGTGTGTGTGTGTGTGTGTGTGTGTGTGTGTGTGTGTGTGTGTGTGTGTGTGTGTGTGTGTGTGTGTGTGTGTGTGTGTGTGTGTGTGTGTGTGTGTGTGTGTGTGTGTGTGTGTGTGTGTGTGTGTGTGTGTGTGTGTGTGTGTGTGTGTGTGTGTGTGTGTGTGTGTGTGTGTGTGTGTGTGTGTGTGTGTGTGTGTGTGTGTGTGTGTGTGTGTGTGTGTGTGTGTGTGTGTGTGTGTGTGTGTGTGTGTGTGTGTGTCTGACTGTCTGTCTGTCTGTCCGTTACGAAATTCGTAGAGCGAGTTCCAGCCAACCTCTTGAGCCCAAATTTTGCAAGGTGCATGCTAGCAGCATGAAAGCCCACTATGCAAAAGCACGAGCGGATCCGCTGCGAAGATCCTTCAAAAATTGTGCTCAAAACGGATCCACTTGGCTTCTGGCCAGCAAAATTGGGCCTGTACCATCACTTTTTGCAAAGTCATGGATATGTTTAACAAGCTAAGGCGCAATTCATGGACTTTAGCCCAACAAATTGAACTAAAATTGATTACTTCACGAAAATGGCGCCGAAAAATAATTGCGTGAATGTTTAATTTGCCAAGATTTTACCTAATCATTTGAGAAGATTTTTGCACAAAGATGTAGCCCACGGTAGTCATAGTTGTTATGGCGACTACCGAACCGTAAAAAGTTCAAAAAGAAAGAAAACTTGCTTGAACACCTCAGTAAGGCGCAGCTCGATAAGGAGTATGTGATTGAGTCCTTTGATGTTACCTCATTGTACACCAACGTCTCTAATGAAGCTGCTTTGCAAGCTGTATTCGAGCTGCTTTCAGAGCATCGAGACTCTCTCAATACGTGTGGGTTCACTCCTCAGATAATGACACTCCTGAACGAATGCCTTAGCTGCAACATCTTCCGTTGGTCAGGCCAGTATTACAGGCAAATCAGGGGATTAGCCATGGGGCAAAGGCTAGCCCCTACTGTAGCTATCGCTTTTATGTCTAAAGTCGAAGCTCCAGTACTGCCTCGCAAGCCACCGTTATACTGCCGCTATATAGATGATTGTTGCATCGTGTGCCCCACGCAAGAAGAGATGGATATATGCTTCAGTCTTCTAAATAGCCAATCCCCACCATCAAATTCACCAGGGAAAAACCCAGCGAAAGTTGGCTTGCCTTTCTCAACGTTCAGGTACATCTATCGGGTAGCTCGTACAAAACAAAATGGTATCGGAAGCCAAGCAATAAGAACATCTTAATCCATTATCGCTCTGCTCACCCTTGGAGCACAAAGCGGTCGGTGGTAGGTAACATGTTTAGGACAGCCAAAGCAGTCTCGTCGGATGCGTGCGCACGCGTTTCATCAATAAATATTGCCAAGCAGATCGCGCAGTCTAACGGCTACACAATAACGGGTAGTCTGTCAAAGTACTCGCATACGATCGCATATGCACAAGTCCAGGTTGCGTGATCTGCCCAAGCGGGAGGCCAGGTGATTGCATGGAGTTAGGGGTGGTCTACATGATCACGTGCTTATCATGTGGGGACCACTACATAGGCGAAACGGGCAGGCCTTTGTGCGTAAGGATCAAGGAGCACCTGGACGGCCTCGAAAAATCAAAATCATCCACACCACTAGGCGCCCATCGCAGGCAATGCCATGATAATCGCTTCTTCGAAACAATTGTCACGATCCTATCGCGAGAACCCGAGGTGATAGCGCAAAAAACCTTAGAGGCGTTCTGGATAACATCCAAGAACCCTAAAATGAATCGCAAAGAGGAATGCATCGCCGTGACCAATGAGTTAGTACTGTATCAAAACGATTTTGATCTGCGAGGTCGAGGTCGGTGCTATAAGAGAGGCTAATTCACTAATGAGGGCATAATTCAGTCCGCAGTACATGCTCTGTTCACTGATGCCTATAACTTATATAACTACGCCTATTATCGTTAGCATTCTACCACTGCACGAATGGGCATGTCGTCTGTTCAATAAAGCTCTAATAGCTGACGTGTTCTAATAACACACAAGGAGCCACCATACTCCACTACAGGCGCCACCCATCCGCCTAAGGCTACAATAAAGCCTACAACCACCACATTTATGGTGCAGGCGACGACGCCGAAACGTAAGCCCGAATAAAGAATTTAACAATCTTGGCGCAAGGCTATACAATCAATCCAAAAGTTAATGTGGAATAGTACCGGCAGGCCAAACTGGCGAAGTTTGTTCCCCTAACCTCCTTTCTCAAGCGGAGTAGGTTGCCAAAAAGTGAACACCGGCTAGCCACATGATGAGGAGATTTTTACCTGGCTCTTGATAAAATGATTAGGGTGAGCACTAATTTGAGACCGTCTGTTTCAGCGATATAGGGTTTCCCAAAGTTTGAATGTCTGTATTTGATGTTAGTGATCAGAACGCTTGACTACAAAGTGTTCAAAATGTCGCAGTCAATTTTCTCCTTCGCGAAGCTATCACGAGTCGAGCTCCCTCAAAGTGCCCGGGCAGATATGACATTGTGGTGTACAGGGCTCCCGTCATCAAAAGCTCTGGCCTAAGTGGCATTGCGCCACTGCTTCTGAAGCGAGAAAACCGCTCAGATTTGGCGATCGGAACGCCTTGGCGTTGGCCGCCCCTTCAATCTGTAGCCGTATTACGTATGTCGCACACAGTCAAGTCGTAGGATCCCACGCAACTCGCGCCTTAGGCCTAAGGCATACCTCTCGCGATTTCCCGAAATCGCCACATCCTCGCGACTTGGCGATTTGCCAGGTGTCTAGAGATTAAGCATGCGAGGCTTCCAGATGCATGTGTGCGTAGATCCCGTAAATTGTAACAAACACAGCAAGTCTGGCCTAAGCAAAGTACGTTTACGACCAGTTATGGAGAGTCGTTGCAGTGCCAAATGCGCGGCGACTAAAATCGCGTGAGGTATGCCTTAGGCCTTAAAGGCAGTGTCCCACCAGACTGCGGGTATCTGGCTGTCGTAGTAATGTAATAGTAGACCCTCTACCCAATCGATGTCTGACGTTCGGAGCGAAGAAGAGGTCTACCAAGCCTGAAATTTGCTCCGAAAGTGGTCCGAATATTACGGTAGGCTCGGGCGAGTACGAGATGGATGCAAGGTAGAGACACAGAGTCGTTACGGGACCCTGCGCTCATGACTGTATGCGCTATGGCTGCGTTCATACTGATTACGAAATCTGGGAACAGTTCCAGCATAGTGGAACTAAGCGTTGTGCTGGGACTGTTCCCGGACTTCGGAATCAGTATGAACGCAGACTATAGCACTCTGGCCTTGCGAACGATATTGCTGTGTGGGCAGTATTCGGGCCTACCGTAAAATTCGGACCACTTTCGGGGCAAATTTCAAGCTTGGTAGACTCCCTTTTTCGCTCCGAACTTCAGACATCGATTAGGTAGGGGGTCTACTATTAGGGATCGTTCAGACCGCGCCGGAACCCGCCCAAACTCGCCCGAATCCGCCCGAATATTTCCAAACGCCCAAACCCGCCCAAATACGTCCGAACCCGCCTGAACTGCCAAAGCGCAGCAGGTTGCATGCAAATTGGCATATTGGAGCACGCGTGCGATTGATCCTTCTAATATCGGAGTAGTTGCAAAAGAAGATCGGTATGTAACGTCGAGCTACGTGTGACTGAGATAATGCACTACGCGAGCATTATTCCACGCCTGCTCCAATATGCCAATTTGCCGCATATCCGCTGCGCTTTGGCAGTTCCAGCGTTCAGGCGGGTTCGGACGGATTTGGACGTATTTGGGCGGGTTTGGGCGGATTTGGACGTATTCGGGCGGGTTTGGACGGATTCTGGCGCGGTCTGAACGATCCCTTACATTACTACGAGAGCCAGATACCCCCAGTCTGGTGGGACACTGCCTCTAACCTCGGCAAGCGTCCTATTCAAATTGATAGCTTCTGAAATGGCCTACTCTACAAGCTGCATTTTCAAAATCACCGGGAAGAATAAGCCCAAATAAGCGAGAAAATGTTGTTCGACATTTTACCCGAACGCTACCTTTGACTTCTCCCTGACAATGAGTTTTTGATGAAATGTTTAGTAAAATATAGGTTCGCTGAAAGCAACTCGATTCTGTAAGTAAGTACAATTCCAAACTTACAACATATATTGAGGAGAGGAAAGCTATTATTGGAAGTGAAGTGTGCAATCGTAAAAGTGATCAGCCTTCCCACCTTCGAAATTCGCGCGCGAACGGTACTTAATTGAAGACGAATTTCGATACGAGCGCGGAAAGACCTTGCTTTTCCGCACTAAAAGAGAGATTCGCAAAGACAATAGCTGCTCACTCTAGATTATAATTATGTTTCAGGAAAAGACCATGGTAATCGAAATAAATAGGACTCTTCAAAATTAGAGTAACAACTGAAGATTTTAGCGAGAGGACTTTTCTTGGAAAATGAGAATGGTGATAACAGCAATGGAAGAGATGTTATCATTAAGGTGATTTCGTCGAGAATGAACTATCTGTGCGCAATGTATATTCACGAGCAGACACATGTCAGCACGAAAATCACCAAGCAACAATTTTCTCAAAACATTTTGGCTTAGAAAAAGCAAAGAATATTATCGAATTACTTCAACGGTTGCAAGGTAAACAAAATCACAGAATTGGTATCATATCACATTGCGCAATCTACTCAAAGAAATTTCAAAATTACGAAAAATTTGGCTTTGAGGGTCGGAAATTGAATTGACGCACCGTGATAATAATAGCATAGGACTAATCAATTGCATCATAGCAATCAGCTATTAGAAGAACACTTCAAACTTATGAGCACAATAGCTATACAGCATGCACGCATTTGATAAATTCTACAATACTTATTGAAGAAAGTGGAAGGTCATGCATCGAGTAAAATTCTTCATCTTATATACATAAACTGCAAATCTGACTTAATCTGTATCACACACGGTTGCTTGCCAAGGTGAGATTGTATATCGTACAATGTCTCGTCTTCGTTCGATTTGCTACTGAGCAACGCCTTCACGGTAGAAAGTGGGCTGTAAATAGATGAGTCAATTTACAAGCGAATCTATATAGATTTTTATCAACGTTTGTCCTAAGGTGGGGCAAACAGGGTCTTTTGCAGAGCAGCTATATCACCAGCTGGCCTGCGCCAGCTGAATACCTGAATCACATGAACGACATGATGTCAAGGGTTGGCTGACTCAAACCTACACCAGGCTGCCGCTAACATCTTATATATAAAGCTGAATGTCTGTTTGTCTGTCTGTCTGTATGTCTGTCTGTATGTCTGTCTGTCTGTATGTATGTACGTATGTTCCGAATACAAATTTTTATTTCTGAACCGATCGGGACCAAACTTGGCACACATATACTTCAGGGCAGGGAGCGTGTCATAGGCTACTTTTCGTTATCGATCGATATCGATTTTATTGATTTTTTGCAAAATTCGAGCTAGAGGGCTGGGATTTGGCAGAGGGGGGTAATCGAGCATGCTGATCACCCCTTCGGGGTGATCAGCATGCTCGATTACCCCCCTGTGCAAAATCCCAGCCCTCTAGCTCGAATTTTGCAAAAAATCGGTAAAATCGACATCGATCGATAACGAAAAGTGGGCTGTGACACGCTCCCTGCCCCGAAGTGTATGTGTGCAAAGTTCGGTCCCAATCGGTTCAGAGATAAAAATTTCTATTCGGAACATACGTACACGGGTCTAGCTGGCAGGCCCGGCGGAGCCGGGCAAGCCAGCTAGTATATTATAAATTTTACGGAAATGGGAGCTATGTTGAAAATGTGACAACGCAATTTCAGGTGCTGAAGTTGCAAAGAAAAAATCTCCAAACATGAGCAAAGAAATTTCTCTAATAGAATTTCTCCAAATACAATCAAGCAACCATTAACCCAACTCGTAATGAGCACGTGGAATCGAAAGAGAGGAAAACACTTATCTCAAGTTTGAGAGAACTACTGTCACACCCCGATAAGCACAATAAATTCTAATAAACAGCGCTTTTCGTAACTAAAACCCACTCCAGCAAGTTTTCAATGGGAAACTGGAAATTGGCTGCCAATAAGCATCTTTTAGTCTTGAAAAGTTGATTTTTGCATGAACAAAACACAACTCTGAGCCAATCAGAAAGCGTTTGTCACATACTTGCGACGCAAACTAAGCTCAAACAGTCAGGATCTTGTCGCGAATATTCCCCTAAAGAGTACTTCGTTGTCTCAATAAGCTAACCGAAGCACGTTATGTAAAATCAAAAAAAAATTACCTTGCTATCATCTTTTGTTGAAACTGCATCTTCTTCCGATTCAGATGATGATTCGCTAACATCCGCAACATGGAAATTTGACCTTGGTGGTGGTACAGGGAACATCTCTCTTGGACTAGGTGCAACTTCCGTGGAAGATACTGGCCTACTATTCACAACACCGCTCAACCGAGTGAAACACTGAAGAGAAAACAGATAGTTGCAAAAAGAAATCAGCAGATCAATTTCACTCACCGCATCACATACTCTAACAGGCTTCTTATTCAGACTATCGATACGGTAAGTATGTGTAGAGCATGGACCACAAACCACCTTTCCACATGAACGACAATGATGCTGGAAATTTGATTGATTTAGAGAGAATAATGCACAGACTTTGACTTACTCTCCTCTGAACAACATTAAATTGGGTGCGTCCACAAGCCATACATCGCGCTGCTTCTCCGTCTGGAATCCACACCGCCGCATGCTCTTTAGCAGGCTTTTTGTTACCTAAAAACGCACAAAGTTAGATTAACAAGCACCGACGGACTGTTCGTTGGAATGAGCACAAAATGTGTCAACGTGTCAATGCGCCGTATGTTGGCAGAGTGAAGGCAATATAATTCCAAAAGGTGACGTAAAATCGTTACGAAAACTTAAACTCGAAGGACGTGAGTGAATAAGAGGAAGGTTGATAGGAAAGCACTCAGTTTAGTTGCGAACGAAAATTAAAATGTTCAGGAAGATCAAATTGAGCAGGCAGTCTCAAATAAATCACCTTTTTCCAACAGATCCGCAACACAACGTTCTATATGGGACATCCATTCTCTCTTCTCTGTGGGAGTTGCTGCATAAACGGCAAATGACTTTTCAGGTGTTTTGATTATCCAACCATTTTTCATAGCTGAAAGAAAAGTACACTAAAAGTGCTAGAAAAGTCCATGTGCATTTGTGACTCATGCTCCAAACTGAGCGAGAACTGGTCTCATATCGACAATTCTTGATGAAATGATATGGTTGGTAACTCTTAGATTGTTTCAAAAATGTACTGCTTCCCACGACGGACATAAGCGCGCAAGAGATTCAAGAAGACAAAACTGCGCACAAAAGCTTATCAACGACAAATATCGATAAGTGCGTCCCCTTCTACTCCAAGCGAACCAAAACATTCATAAAATCAACAGAAAATACAAGAATGACTTCAAAATGAGCAAACCTCCTTCATCTGGTAAATCTTCTAATTCCACATTTTCCAAAGCTATGATTCGTTGCTTATTATAACGCTTTTTAGATATAACAATATTTCCATAAACCAGTATATCGTTGAACAGAAAGAACTGTCGCTGTTTAGGCTTCTTCCTAAATATTCCGAGGATAACAGTGAAAGGAAAAAAATGGTTAAAGCATAGACATAGGAACAAAAACAGCTGCACGACTTTCGGTAACAGAAAAAGAGGTTACAACATGTTTCCAACTGTTGCGCAACGAACGTTTGTTCATGAAACTTGCAGTGATTGTTGGCGCGGCTGATATTGATTGCATCGATTTATAGCAGTCAGTGAAGTGTGAAATCATGTCCTAGACACTATCAACAATGACAAGTTTCTTTTTGCTTTTTAAAAGATAGTATAAAACTACCCACTACAGCAGAGAGCATAGTTAGCTCACGAAAGAATACAAATATAGTAACGTGAGTTAGATAAACTTCAAGCTAATAAAGCTTTACTAATCAACGAGCCTAAAGAGCTTCGGAGTGCAAAAAAATCGATCACTTCCGCTCCTGGACCTAATAAATTGTTTCATGAATGGTTTCAGTGACACAATCACTTGTAAACAACGCTTTCGTGTTCTCAACTGTGACAAATTGGCTGGAAAAATCAACAGCTGTGAGGCGTTTTGAGAACAGAGATTGCAAAGTGGTGTACGCACTTTCAAATAAACAGATAAAGTAAACAAGAAGTACAATAAGAAAAAGAAGGGCATGAAAAAAACTCGAACTGATAAATTCGACAGACCTACACATTTTTACCAACACTCCTTCTCCAACCAAAACTCTTCCAAATAAGTTGAGAGGTTTAGCCATTTTTCCAAAACATTGCTCCACATTTGCTACTCGCCTTGCGTTGACTTCGCTATTGACTAGAAAAGTATTCAAATAGAAAAGGTTCATCCGATAAAGAATAGCAACGTTTTATGCATTCACTGATAACTCACCAAGCCTGTCCACCATTGCTCATATGATGACAGATGAATCACACAAAATGAGGAAGAAACCGCAATTCAAGATACTGAAAACTTCTCTTGTTATTCGTTTGCTGGTAAAAGTAGTACGAGATGACCGAAGTCCGAGAAGTTCGAGTACCAAATTGCGAGGAACGACCGACATAACAACCGGAACAATGATAAGGGAAACGCACTTAGAGAAGTCCGACCATCGTCGTCGTATGAGTCACGCGCAGTAAAAATCGTTGCCGTCACAGGTTTTACCGGATCGGTAGCCAAGCTGTGGTGTGCTCACAGCCGAACACGCCCAATTTACGGCGAATTGATCCGTGTGCGCAATGTGTTTGCACTGTCACCATTGTTTATTCATCTGTGTGCTAGCAGCTTGCTTATAGGATTTTTGCGTAAACATTACATACAATTGCCGAGCCTTTATTCTCAATAGACGATAAAAGGCTAAAAAGCCAATCAGCAACTCATTTGGCGTTGATTTGGAGTTTCGCACTAGTGCTTTTTCTTTTGGAGTTGGGTGTCATTTTTTTCATTCGCTTATCTTTTCATTCGTTTTTATGAACCCCGAAGTATTTGTGCTCGATTTGGTCTGAATCAATTGCAGCTGTACTTTATTTATAAACCACAGTATCTCTTTATCAGACTTCACTCTACTTGAGCTTATATTATTCTTGTTATCTCATGATCTTTCCTGCGAAATAGGAAGTTCAAAAGTATGAAGGTTGGTTTCGAAAAATGCGACTTCCAGAATAGGTCATTCCAGCCTTGTATTATTGTATAATTTCTGTTATTTGTCACGTAAGAGTATCTACCGATAAAACACAACAACAAAAGAATAGATTAAAGTCTAACGAACAGTCTTGTATTTATTGAGCTGCAAAATTCTGAAGTGGCCAGTCGTAAGTCACACATTTGTGACTTTGTGGAGTAGCTTCCTCCTAAATGGAAAAAAAGAAGTGAAAATTCAACAAGGAAATTTTATTGCATTTTCTTTGTGAAAACACTGCCTAAACCCAATAAAATTCCACAATCAGGCTTGATTTGAGGATGTGATTCAAAATAATAAATTTGAAAATAGAAAGTACGTCTTGTAATTTTTTCACCGACTTTTGTTTTATTCGAAACGAAATCTAAGCCAAATGTTCGGGCGCTTATTTCTACGTAAAAATTTCATGTTCTTGAAAGCATCAATTAAACTTGGGACGCAACCCAAATTTGAAGTCATTAACTATATTCGCAATTATCGGAGGTTTGAAAATGTAAGTTGTTGACTCACTATGTTAATTTTTGCTACCTGAGTGTGTAGGAGCCTTGCACGCCGATAAAAGAGTCATTTACGCATGATTGTTTATAAGAACCACTGTGGGAAAAATGCTTTGTCGAAGCTAGTGCAAGGGGTTCAAAGGCTGACTTTATATGCTTTCATATAACGAGTTATCATAGTCGTATTAAAGTATGCAATGGGTTAGGCTACAATTTATGAATGCCTCTTTCTTCTGATTGATAGTAAGCTTCATTGACTGTTAGAGGATATGTTAGCATCTATTAAATTTTGTTGTAATAGGAATAAGATTAGATACGGAATTCGTGAGTGAATGCGTGATGATTTGGTGGACTTGGAATGCATAAACAGCGAGAACGTACGAACACTATTCTTGCAACCTATCTCAACTCATCGGCTTTCAATTATCTCGAATTATCAAAACTCAAACAACTGACCGAAACTTTCGCTGAACTTTCGGGAAAGTTTCGCTGGCTCACCTGCGGAAATTCCGCAACCGTGCTGCGGAAATTTCCGGATTTGGTGCTGCGGAAGTTCTGGATGTGGTTCTGCGGAAGTTCCGAAGAATCCTAACCACAACAGCAAAAAAGAGCACTTGAGCTGATTTGAACCCTGCTCTATTGATTGCGAGACTCTCTCACTATCCCCTGCACTACGTATGACATGTTCGACGTTGACTAGGCAACTCATAAGAGATACCACACTCAAAATGCGGAAGTTGTGGCATGTCGAAGTGCTGCGGAACCGCTGGCAATTTTCGGAAGTTCTGCAGCGTTTTGTAAAAAGTCTTTTGTGGACATTCCCCTTTTCAATGTTCCCGCTTTTGTAATAGTTTTGTAATAGTGAACAAAATCCTGCGGAACCCCGGCAATTTTGCTTGTCCTGCGGGAGGTGGTCAATTCAGCTGAAACATCCTTACATTAAGCGATTTGATTTTTTGTTTCAACTGTATTTCCATTCACGATCTTGTCTGGATTCCGTTTCGCTGCTTCTTTGCTTGCATCGGTCACGATTATCGTTCGTCGACCTATCTTTTAATGTTTTTCATTGTCATAGCAATCAACAACTGTTGCATCTAGTTTGTGATTCAAATTTGGAACCATTGTTCGAAGCTAGAAAAACAACCATGTGACAAAACCTTGCAATTTAAACGGTTGCCTCGCTAGACCATAAATTGAGAAGCAGACGCATTGTTTTGTGGGATCTATTAGGTTGTGTAACGAGTTCGTTTGCATTTTTTTGCTTATCTTTTCCCAACATTTTTTAGAACATTTGGCAAAACGTTTGTGTGTATGCTTTACCGAATCGCTGTCATTTTTAAAGTTGAAGAAAAAAATTGGTCACAAACCGAAAGCTTGAGGCGGCGATTTTGCCATTTTCGACAACTATGTTGCGCATCGTCTCAAATAGGTTTGAACGCGCAAAAACAGCTCGAAAAATTTGTGAAGCATATGGATAAATGCGTTAACGCCCGCAGACTGCTCGTAAGTGCTAAAATGCTTCAAAAGTCATATTGTAAGCTTGAGGATGGATTTGCTTAATGACGTCTCTTCGCCTGTTAGGCATCTAAAGGCACCCCGAAGAGAGGATGGTCGCAGACTTATCCAGAATTGGCAAATGAGATGGTCTGTCACCGCATGTTATCAAATATATGGGTGTCTTACTCCAAATTTGAAATTTGGGGGACACGCAACACAAGTATGCGAAACAACAAACGCCGTTGCGGCAATTTTGCTCCGCCGACTTTTGCAAAAAATGGCAAAAACGGTCGTTGAAAAGAAGTAAGCAAGCATAAAGAGGGCCACAAGCGGATGAGTGATTAGTCTATCGTTTTGTTTGTTGTTAAATTATTCGTGGAAGTTTTATTAATGAGTATCGGGAAAACTATTACGAGAGAAAAAATATGTCGGAAATGAAATTTTTGCCTTCTCGAATTTTTCAGTTTGTAGTCAAACCGTACATTCAGTTTCCTATAAATTGAAAATATTGATGGTAAAGGCTACTGCAAGACGAAGGCGCAATCGCAGTGTCAGTTGAGCGGGCGCGAACGTGACGCGCGCGTATCCTCACCGTTGTGCACCTCCTGCGCTCTGCGGCTAATCAAGCCGCGTTCGCGCTCAAAGATATTGCGCCTTCGTCATGCAGCAGCCTATAGCTCGGCAAAGCAGACTTAAAGCTTTCAGACGCATACAAACATTTTGCCAAATGCTTGCCAATTTTGCAAAATATTGAGAATAACTACGCAACTTAAGTAATTCATTCTTGACGATGTCTCGTGGTCGTCCTTCCAACCCCTTTTGCATAATCGTCAAGAAAGACAACGATGTGAGCTGTTTATTTTCTTTATTTGATCACTTATGGCGAATGTCATTATCTAAAGCGTCTTAAGTCGTTTTTGCTTTTAGTGCCTCTATAGAATAAACCATATTTTGATTTAAGTTCAGTGTTCACTAGCTGGTAGTCCCGGTCTCACCCCAGACTCTAAACTTGTTTAGCCAACAGAACGTGTGAATTAACGCGTCTAAACTTCTTCAAACATGTGCAAAAAGCGCTTTGAGACGAATAGTCGCATCCGCATCCTCCCGTTTTTGAGGTTGAAATGGAATCTACCGCCCCTGATACATAATTATGGAAAAATGGTCGATTGGAGCAAGGAAAATTCCCATTTTTCTAGATTTGAGTACACAAATCAATAAATCTGTAGATGGGTCCAGTAAATAGCCGCGAAAAGTAGCCCTAAGGTACCCGCCATACTTGATCCTCTTAATCCACTTGATCCGCTTGATCCGCTCCATGCAAAACGCGCGCACAGGCGGTTTGTCATTTGTCGCGGCGTAGGTAAAAAGGATTTTTGCACGGTCAAGCAAATTTGCTGTACGCGATGTCAAATGACAAATTAGTGACGCGCGTTTTGCACGAAGCGGATCAAGAGGACCAAGTATGGCGGGTGCTTAAACCATCGCCGGGATCGAAAAAATACATACGAAATTTCAGCTCAATCGGTTCATGGCTAGCGTTTTCATAACGAACGAACAACCTAATGAACATCCTCACGACTTTGAGTTATATATATATATATATATATATATATATATATATATATATATATCAGTGGCGTACCCAGGATTTCGGCTCGGGGGGGGCGCGACAAAAAATTTTTTCTAAAGAAGGTGCGTGGCGTTAGCCACGCACTCCGAAAAAATTTTTGGGGGGCTTCTTAAAATTTTGGCGGGTTGCCAACCCCTAAAATCCGGAAAAAGGGGGCGTGGCGTCAGCCACGCCCCCGAAAAAATTTTTTTTGTAAGGCTAAAATGAATTTTTAAAAAATTTTAAAAATTATTTTAATTATTTACAAGTGCAGACAAGTCATTTGCACAATTTTATAACGCATATAAGTAACTTTCAAAAATTTCGCGACCCATTCTCGGGGGGGGCGCGCGCCCCCCCCGCCCCCCCCCCTCGGTACGCCACTGATATATATAGATTTCTCTTGTTTATGCAGTTTAAGCTTCATGTAAATATAGTAAAACCATCATGTAAATGTAAATGTAATCTCTTTTTCTTAATGGTCTTTTCGCTATTTATGGCATCCATCATTTAATGTCATTGAAAGGAAGCTATGTGTCCCAAATTCTTCTCAAGCTCACGCTTTCTCCCCTGGCTCCTGAATACGTTATGCCCTTGATATTATATGAAAAATGGGCTTCTTACCACGTCTTTTGCTGCTTTTCAACTGATTCGCTTCGTTGTTATGGAGTGGCATTGTCTTGCTGAATGCACAGAGATAGGTCGTTACTTTAAAATGGTTCAACTTCGTCTGTTCAAGCAGTAAAGATGAAGAATCGAAACGTCTTTTTAATATATGGTGAAACTTAAAGTGGGAACCTTTTCTCTCAACGTTTATGTCCTATTATGTCTTGTCACTATGTTTTGCCTTTGTTGTACTTTTTCTTGGTTGCATCTAACCACTCGCAGAATTACCACTCCAACAAAAGACATTGAACCCTTTGAACTGTTATTATACATATCGTATCAATTGCCAGTAAATTTGATGTTTGCTGCCAAAAACTGATCGTATCAAGAAATGTATAAAGTTATTTATTTAGCTGCACGATGAACGCTTTTGAGATGGTACTTGTAAAGTTCCATACATGGCTTTTTAGCATTTCTAAAGTGCATGGAGGTTTTTGGTTCACCCTAAAAAGAGGGCCCTGAAGTATTTATGATCTTGAATCAGTTATTGATGTAATATCCAAACTTTACTTGGAATCTTTCAATTTTGAAACATATTTTATAGTCTTTACGACAATAATTCCATGTTTGTGACTTTTTCAACAAGGGAAGGATACTTGGTCGAAGCAGTGTTTCCACATGAGATGTATACTAGCTTATAGAGCATAGAGCGCTGATTCGAAATTTGCTTTCGGTATCTGCAAAGCGCTTCTGGGAGGAGAGTTCTGGGAATTTTTTGAGAAGAACATTCAGTGATTTGGCTAAGATAAATTTAGGTGATGAGGTCTTTGCGCTTGAAAGGAATATTACTGACATGAGTGTATCAAATGGGAGGTCTTTATTCCATAAAACTCCCACCTAGTAATCATGGCTCCATTTGAGCGCACGAACTAAGGTTCTGAATGATTTTATTGTAGCGGCGCTTTCAAATTTTTGCATTAAAAAGTCTCCATAACTACCCTCCCAGAAGCTCTTTGCAGATATCAAAAGCAGATGTGAAATCAGCGTTCCATGCTCTATTTTGTGTGGAAACGCCACTTCGACCAAGTATCCATCTCTTGTAAGAAGAAGCGTTACTAAAGGCCGTCAAAGAGGTTCGATATGATAAACAACACAAGAATTTTTCTCCTCTTTCTCTTTCTCTCTTTTCTCTCTCTCTCTCTTTCTCGCTCTTTCTTGTTCTTCCTCTTGTTTCATCATTTCTTCTATCGAAATAGTGTTTTTACCGAAATTTAGCGAAGAAAGCTTGCGAGTGTCATATGTGAGATTATCATTGTAACGTTTATTAGGTCGCGTTTGACACTGTCACACTTTTGCTGGGAATCGTTCTAGCTACGCCAAATAATCTGTTTTGTCATGATATCAAAGGTGTTTGCTGTTCTTTTCAACAAGGGACATTTTCGTCTTTCGTAGTCATAATCAGTATGGCGGAGTGATATATTCGCAGTTTGCAATTTTTAATCTAGCATTTTTTGAAAAAAAATTAAATTATCAAGTTGTCGGTGTTTTGTGTGTCTACTATATGTTTGAGCAAGAACCGAGTAAGGTACTGAGTATTGAGCGGTTGGTATAGAGTTTTGGCTCTAAAAGTGACATATAGTTCCTTCAACTCGTAAAATCTCATATCCCCCAATCGCGCAAAAATAGAGAAGAGCTATCCCCATGTTCAAGGTCGTTTTCCATTGATGGCAATGGCTCGGAAAAGTTGCGACTGCGAGCTTTTCACACCTACATGGTCTTCTGGATGCGCTGAGCACGGTGCTGTGCTTGAAATGTCAAAAAAGTGCTTTTCACGGCGTTTTCTTACCCTGGAGAGCTGTAAGGGGTGGGCGAGGGATTCCCGCCAGCATCGCAATTGGCTGCCTGAGCCGATAGCCAGTCACCGTCAAAACGGGTGGAGTTACAGTCTCCTGCCGCCAGTCGCTGTTTATGGTGGGAATTTCTCGCCCATCTCCTCCAGCTACCTCCACGGTAGAAGCACTCTTTCGTCTTTTTAATTACAACACTGAACTCAGCGCATCCGGAAGCCTAATGAAAAACTCGCAATCGCAGTTTTCTCGGCCACTGCCTTTAACAGCTGTCAAAATATCAAAGGATGTCATACAATTGGAACTGTAAATGCAATAAACATGTGAAAAAGGTACTGCAGGAGCAGCAGCTGAGCGAGGAATATGAAAAGTAAAATTTATGCAAAATCCGCCTCTCCTTCCAATACAAAATGTGCTCCAGTAGGCATAAGTACTTTTCATGTCTGACGTCAGATTTTGCAACGGGGTCAAAAGTTTTACGCACTTTCGTGCTTGAATAATATGAATGTTTTCGCGGCACATTATCACTCTTGTGTCTCTTACGATCGCAGTCCCATAAGCGGCTTTTGAGTTTAGAAGAAGAAACTTTGAAAGTTTAGAAGAAAGAAACTTTTTGTACCATTAATACGATGAGTAACAACATTCATTGCATAGCCAAGCTCTATGTTCTTTTCACCATTCTTTCTTTACTTGGTGAGGAAACTCCGTGTTCATGAACATGACTTGGGTTTCAAAGTTACTTTAAGAGCAAATACTCGTATTTTTAATGCGCTAGTTATGTTTAATCTCTGGGTAAACATATTTCGAGGTTTAAATCACCCTCTGATAGTCATGAACCCGTATTCACGAGCGTACATTAAGGGTAAAATATACCTTGGGATAATACAAATGCGCTTGCTCAATGTAGATCCAAAGTAAATTCATACCTTGCCTCATGCTGAGGTTAATTCTACCTGGAATTCTTATCTTCTCCAAGTATATTTTACTGATAAGGTACGTTCGTGAATACGGGTCAAGGGCTTTTTGGGGTTGATTTATACCTTAAGGTACGTTTTACCTTGAGATTTAACATACCTTGTGCGTTGTGAATTCTGGTATGAGCTCTTAAAGGCAGTGGATCGGCAAAATCCAACAACTCGGGATTTTAACGCGGTAGGTTCCTTATCGCCCAACTATGAAAACAGTGCAGTCCCGGTTCGGCCTTGCTCCACTCGTCCAATATCAAAGGGAAGGGCATCAAAAACGCTCATTTTCGCCTCAAGCTTTCAAAAGTGGATTTTCGGGATCAGCGTATTGAAAAACCCCAGGTAAGCGCAAATTTGACTAGGTTGAGATTTGAGCCACTGCCTTTAAGGTATGTTTTAGCTTCGAGCTATGTTGGAGAATACGGCTTTGAGATGTGCCAACAGTCGTCAAATTCATAAATAGATATTTGTTTACGCGTGTACTCGCGGCGTGTACTGCGCGAAAACTATTTCTGGCCTTGTCTTTTTTTCGCGAATGTGCCTCTCGTACTAGCAAGTGTTTGCGAAAAGTTATTGTCTAGCATTGAAAGAATCACTTTCCTCAAGCGTGCACTATGTAGGTTTGAAAATTATATTTTAAATTCATCTCGTTCCTGCATATAGCGATAAAAGTTGTTTTTGAGAAGATTTTCACCGATTTTTCTTACCAGGCACTACAGGGTTTTTGTCCATTTTGCCTGGCAAAACGGACATCTATGCCAATGAAAGAAGGGAAAAGCCAAAATCAACATTCATATAGTCTGACATGCATTTGCATAATCTTCTCTTGGCAGAGAAATCCTTTCCGTGTATCTGAAGAAGATGCAAATAATGCAAAAGAACAACAGAACACTCAGATCAGTACACTTTTTTCTATGCATATGTGGTATTTGGTCCATATATTCAAATGCCCTTATGTGCCGGTTTTTATAATACCAGGTTCGAAACACGGCAATTTGGACGTAGCCACTCAGTGGCCGTATTCATCAACGAACCCAATAGGTTCCGGAACACACTGGGTAGGCTCAACCCACGAGATCGGTATTCACGAAGCTAATGGGTTCGCGAACCCAGCAGTGCTTTTTGTGAATATCGATCAATCCAGTGGCACTGTTTTCCCTTACCCAGTGGGTTCGGGACCCCGCTGGGTTCGTTGATGAATACGGCCACAGAATGTCAAAGTATGAGGTTTTGGCCGTTATTTTTTGCAAATAAACGACAGCTTTCTGTCGGAGATAGTGAGGTTAAGGCGATTAAGAGTTTTGTCGGTTTCTCTGTAAGTGAAAATCATGTTACCTTTGCATTCTATTCTATAAATTCAAGTATTCTTTGGCGATTCTATAAATGAGAGTCATGTTAGCTTTGGAATCTTTTTTTTGTTCTAGTATCTTAATAACGATATGCGCGATCGTTATGGTAAACTTTACTATCTTCATGATCAGTCACCCTGGAGTTTCTGTTAGCCAGCGTCTTCATCTTCTAACTCCAAAGCTTGAAAGGCTACCAGATTTTGACTTTCAAAAATTCCTCAAAAGTACAGCTGACTTCCAAGGAAACCTCAGTTCTTCTGCAACTATCTGAATGATAATTGAGAAGTTTGTTGCATTGGAAGTGAAACACTTGGAAAAGCGATCCAAATACGGATATTGCGCTCTCTGCCAATGTAAAAGTGTAAACTTGCTGGAAGTGTTAAAAACTCTTTTGCTTGATTACTTTTATTATCACAACTAAACACCGTGTTCCAAACATCTACAAGATCAGTCCTTCAGCGTTTCCTAATCTTCTTCGTTATCTAATTCTCGTTTTCGATTTTTCACCGATTATTTGCAACACAAAATAATTCGCTCGAGGTCGTTAATTTTTTCTCAGACTTATTTTCCCTATGTGTTCTGTTTCAACCGGCGCATTAATTATTTACGTCTGCTTTTCTCCGCTTTCAATCGGTGAAATAAGTTTCATTCTCTCATACTATCGACGTAACGATCGGAAGTGCAAACTTTAGCTTCTATGTTCTATCTGTAACTTCGTTTGCGTTTCACACATGCTGGCCCAAACGAGCCATAAATCTAGTGTCTGGCACATGGAAAATTCAGCTTTCTGCAAGCATTTATTCTTCTTAATCTTTATCTTGGCTGAGTCAATCTGGATCCAACGCGTCGTTCACAATGAGCATTGTTATATTCCTTCTTAAACCACACAGAATCCGTTTTGTTAGCCCTCGAAGATGAGAAAACTCCGACAAGCTTCATATGCTAGATGGAATGATTTCCGTCTCTCACTTCTTGTAATTTTGCGCTGTATGAGTATGGCTAGCGTTGAACTTTGAAGAGTCATGAGCCGTATATGTCGACGAAAATTTTTTTGGTGTGCTTCTCAAAATTTTGCGTGGGCCCATAACCCCAAAATTTTAGAAAAAGAGGACGTGGCTTCAGCCACGCCCCTGAAAATTTTTTTCTACAAGGCTAAATTGAATATTTTAAAGATTTTAAAATTTATTTGAATTATTTACAAGTGTAAGTAAGTCACTTGCACATTTTTATAACTTATGTAAGTAACTGTAAAAAATTTCTAGACTCATTCTTGCAAGGGGGGGGCGCCCCTCCCCCTCTCGGTACGCCATTGGTCGACATATATGGTGCATAGCAGGTCGACACCCAGTGTCACCCCCACAATGGTCGCCCGCCTCAACGTGGTGGGGGTGACACTGGGTGTCGAACTGCGATGCACAGCCGAGTGCACCCTGGCAGGGCCTCACAAGCTTTGAAGGAAATTGACGTTTTCGGTTTCGGCCGGATGCCCAGCTATGAGCCGGCTAGGCCAGCGCCGTCTGACTTTCTCCGGTCGCTAGGTGGTCCTCCCCGCTTTACACCCGGGTCACCGATCGCCCGTGGAAATCAAGAGTTGGCCTGGTGAGTTTGCTCGTGGAGGGAAAAAATTTTATTACTAAGTTAGCAAGAAGATATAGAAAAAACCCTGCACATCGTATCCCGCCTACGGCGCCGGGTGGTAGCAAGAACCCATGGAGACTGCCTCATGCTCTGCACCTAGAACGTCAGGACTGTCTCCACAAACGCCGACCACGCCCTTCTCGACGCAGCAGAGCACATCAAGTACCACATCATCGCTCTGCAGGAAACGAAGTCCACGAAGAAGCACGTGCGACAGACGAGTGATGGGAGACTCATCAGTTGTGGGAAGGTTCCATCACGATACGTTGAAGGCGCTGCTTTATCGTCCATCCATCTATCGTCCATTTCGTCGATTCGCATGAGATCCTGTCACCTCGTCCAACCATCTTACGACTACAACCTCCACGTCAGAAGACCATCAGCATCATCAAGTGCTACTCGCCAACATCAGCAGCTGACGATTTAGAGCTGGATGCTTTCTACGAAAACGTGGAGTAGGTCGTCCGTAACGAGAAGTCCTACAAGTTCGTTGTGGGCGACTTCAACGTGAAGATCGGGATGCCACTAGAAGAGGAATATAGGATCCGCTAGTTTGGATATGGGCTCCGGAACGAAAACGGCAACCGTCTTGTAAGGCTTGTTTCCGCCGCACGATTTTCCATGGAAATTCCATCTTCATGAAGAAAGACATCGCCGGCGGAATTGGGAGTCGCCCAGCAGAACGACTCACGCGGAGATCGACACATCCTCAAAAACCGAAGGTGGAGCTTGCTTGATGTTTCAGTAGTTCCATCCTTCTGCAGTGGCTCCGATCACCGCCTCCTTTGAGCGAAAATACGATTCAGTCGAAAGCTGGGAAAGAAGGTCTGTCCAACGCCGCAAAAATGAACGAAGTCGTTTATGACGGTAACAGGTTAAAAGAGCTCATATCAAGTTGTGACTGGAGCATTGAGGAGGACTTAACGTACGACTACGACCCGCTTCTGAAAGGATTGCGAGCCTGCGGAGAGTGCGCCTCAGAGACTTCTGAGAAGAACTTGACGCATTCCGAAGTTCACTAAGAAATTGCTCGGAAGAAGAAGTTTTTTGAGGAAGGATCCGAATGCAAACCATCTCGAGCGACTGATAGAACACCAATTGCAGAACAGCTTTGCAGGAGGATCTCAGGAAGTACAGGCAAGCCAAAATACTGGAAGAAGCCGAAGAAAGACGAAGTCTCAAGAAGTGCCGAAAGGAACTCTACGAATATCATGTATCGCTGGCTGCACTATTGAACAAAGACGGGATCCCGAGTTCTCTTCGATATGAGATGGAACTGATCGCGAAGAACTTCTACACTAACCTCTTCCGCTCATCAACAACTGTGCAGATGCCCGTTTTCCCCACTGGGAAAGCACCAGCACGAACTACCTGCTGAAGTGCGCACAGCGACTCAGACCATGAAGAGGTCCACGGCTCCAGGAATGACTAGATTATCTTTCCATCGAACTTCTGCGAGCCGGAGGACACTGTCTACACATTCTAGCGTCGCATTTTACATCTTACCTGCAGAAGGAAAAGATTCTTTATTAGTGGAGAACGAGAACCGTCCTTTTCAAGAAGGGGAACGGAGGATCTTCGGAACTACCGTCCAGTATGCCTCGCGAGTGTGCTCTTCAAACTTTTCATAAAGAATATCCTCGCTCGCATATCTAGGACACTGGATGAAGAGCCCTATTCCAAGAACAAGCTGGATTTCGCAAGGGGTTCATTTGCATGGACCACATCCAGACGGTTTCGAGGGTCATAGAAGTCTGCCTGGAGTACCGATTGCCTCTCGTCCTAACCTTTGTCGACTACGAAAAATTCTTCGACAGCGTCGAAACGAACGCCATTCTGTCAGCGTCAGTTGATCAACGAGTGGACCCAGCGTACGTGAGGACACTAGCCGACTGCTAAAAGCACTGTCTAACAACGATGCAGCTATTTTATCGCCTGACCATTCCAATTGGGAAGGGTTTCCACAAGGCGACATTATCTCGCCGAAGCTGTTCACCGCGGCCTTGGAGAACGATTTGAAGGAAGAACCTAACAGGAGAAGAAGAGCAATCTGGGCCGCCTTTGGGCCTTTGAAGGAAGCCGGCCGACCAGCTGACGTACCCGGAGCTTCGTGCCCGCTTGTTCGACTCAACGGTTCTCCCGCCGCTCCGTTACGCAGCTGAGACTTGGGCCGACACTGTAGCCACGTCGAAAGCTTTACGGACCACCCACAGAGCGATCGAGCGCAGTCTTCTGAAGATCACCCGACGCAAGCAACATCTAGTATCGCAGTACGGATATAAGAAGAATGTCCCGTGTTGTGACCCAGCGGAATACATTGCGAAAGCCAAACATCGATGGGCCGGTCACATCATGAGAAGAACAGACGACAGACGGACACTAAGAACATCGGAGTGATTCCTCGCGAAACAAAACGTCCCCGAGGAAGACCACCGACGAGATGGGCAGACGTGTTCGTGGAACGGATGGACCAGCTGAGAAATCAACTGGATACGATTTTTGCACCTGAAACTCGTGGACGCAGCCACCGACGTCAAACAAGAAGAATGTGGATGTTTGAAGCGAGGGACAGGGATCGAGGTAATTTTTGTGCTGAAGCCCGCACGCCCGGACGCCACGTGAAGACGGGCCATCTAATTACTTAAAGGCAGCGGCTCGGCAGATTGACCTACCTCAGATTTTGACACAGATGGATAGGAGGCCCTCCAAGTGAACCAAAACAGCAACTCCGCGCCGAAAATGTGAACTCTGCAAGCCAGGGGGCGGCCCAAGCGCCGCTCCCCTTCCTCCCTTCGCTCCCCTAACACCTTTTTCGGACGAGTATTCTCCGCTAGACGGTGCGGGACCCCCCAACCGCTTCCCCGCATTGTGCATGCTATACAAAGTCAAAATTACAGGCAGCAGGGTCTTCGTGTCAGGGCCTCCCCACTTTCCTTTGAAATTCTCGTCCGAGCTGCCTTTTGGAAATTGAAAAAAAACGCCCCGAAAAAGGCCTTTTCACCCCTTTTAAAACTCAGATTCGGGATCTACGGGCGAGAAGGCCCAAAACATGCAAAAAGATGGAAATGCAAAATCTGCCGAGACGCTGCTTTTAAGTAAGTATGGCGACATTGCAATATCGAAATCAAAATGCCTATCAATTTGAACCAAGGCCGGCTATTCGAGTTAAAAAATGTGAGGTAGATGAACCCACCTAGTTTCATTTCCGGTGCCACACAAGTTGAGTATCCGGCTTTGGATTGAACTTTCCATACTTTGTGCAGTGTAAGGCCCCGGGCAGACTTCACGCGATTTGATCGTCGCGACTGAGTCGCGACGAAACAACTGTTACAACATCATTCCATGCCGATCAACTTGCATTCGGTTGTGATACTTTTCCAGCCCGACATTTTTGAATGTGAAATGAAAATGAATGGAAATCTTGGCGATTAGATCGCGACGATTAAGTCGCGTGAAGTCTGACCGGGGCCTAAGGACTGACTGGCTAATATGAAAGATTTTGAGATTGAAAGTCGAAACGGGCATAAATGTTTGATTAGTGTTATGTTCTTATGCCCTACATGTTACGTACAGGGCTCCTAAATTGTAGAGTCGTTTGCACCAGCGGTCGCGCGACCGCGTCGCGCCCGGGCATCAATGGCCCCGCCTCGATCGATGGCGCCGGCGCCGGCAAAATGCTCGGGTGCGACGCGGTCGCGCGGCCGCTGGTGCAAACGACTCTGCAATTTAGGAGCCCTGTACATTATCATCGGCACACAAGGCGTTTAAATAGAGTGATGTCTTCTTGAACCACCTTGAGTGATTGCCGTGCCCATTTTTGTGTAGAAAGTCCTGTAATCAGTGTCTAAATATTCCAGTTTCTGTTTGGTATTATTAAATGTGCCGTACTTAGCGGGCCCATCAGCGTCCTCGGGTACGGTATTGGGCGAGATTTTGAAGGTTTAGACTTAGACGGCTCGCCCTCTAATCGAACTTATGAGCTGCAGTTGAGCATGCTCAAATAATGCTTTCATCATTGTCCGAAACAAGCCCAGGTATGGAGCTCAGACCCGGTGCACGATCAGTGGCACGTTAGGTTCAGATTATGCCCGTTTCAAGTCCTTGCTGCATCTGCCTTTCCTACACAGTGAACTTGGGAATTTACTTTCTTCTCAATTGCTTCTTCAAATTGTGATGTTAATGTCTGTTTCTTGAGAAATTTCGTCTGTCGAGAAAATGATCCTTTGCACCGTATTCAACATGTTGCTCTGCGGGGTGTTAAACTGAAATTGCACTTCAGGGTACTCGCCATCGGTACAGCAGGCTGGGGACCATGATTGGTATATTCCGAGTTCGACAGCTAGCAATCATAGCCATAGTGACAGTCTCATTCATATTCATCTACAGCGCTTACAATGTTCATGACAATAGTGGTAAACCGCTTGTCGAAGGAAATACTAGAACTTTCAAAATCCCTAGCATGCCTCGTCCTGCAACTATTCCTAGCTTCAAAGAGCCAGATGTAAGGTGTAATCGAAGTCGGTAACCTTTGTATCTAATGGTTTTGATTGCAGCTTCCCTTCAAAGTAGTCGTGACAGGGCAGGACGCCGATAGAGATGTAAGAAAGAATGGGGAAAAGAAATCTGGCGCAGCTGCTTCTAATTTGGAAGGACAAGTGAGATTTTCACATAATGAGCCGTTTTTAATTATGAAATTGATACTTTTTTTCGAATTAGCTTTGTTGTTGTAATTCAGACATGTCGGATACCGAAGCTGGATATCAATGGATCGGAAGTCAAAGGCTTCTTTTTCAAGGCAACCCCTCTTGAATGCTCAAAAAATCCTCAAAATTGGCTTTTTATCGATGGTGCCAACAATGTGCAGTATATAGAAAGCAGGTAATATTGCCCTAACCATCATAATTTGCCCATGTCAATAGTCCAAGTGTTTTTTTGAAGGAAGAATGCAAAATGTCAAGGATCATACGTTACGAGGAAGAGTGATCAGACGAATATCTATACTCCGTTTGACTCGCTGCCGGCCGGTAATCCTATGAAATCTGATTTTGCCGTCGTTAGGTGCAAAGATGGACAGCAAAAATGGTGATGAGGCAACATTCGCTGTTTTAAGGGATGATGTCTGCCCTTTAGGAACGGTATACTGATGAGTGTTGTGCGTCGGAATGATCAAGAGTTACTCAACCGTGGCTCGTTGAAAAGTCCAGATGGCTCTGGATTGAATGTATACTTTTTGGGATTCGATTCGCTCAGTCAGATGTCTTTCCGGCGGAAATTGCCAAAATCTGTCAAAGTTTTGGAGAAAGTGTTTGACGCAGTGGTTTTGAACGGTAAGCGCTAATTTTATTGTAAAGATGTATCTAATTCCATTGTCTACTCGTTTAGAATCCGTTTTGAAGTAAATTTTGTTTTTCTTACTGTCATGTTTAAGGGTACAACATTGTTGGTGATGGCACACCTCAAGCATTTATTCCGATTCTCACTGCATCGACTGAAGAGGAACTTCCTTTGACCAGGTATAATTCTTATTTATTGTCAAAATTGTTCTTATCACTTTTATTTTGCATTTTTGCAAAATTTGATTCTATGAAATTTACAGCCACCTTCATTTTTATGTTCTTTGATGTTTGTGTGCTTGTTGGGTCAGTTTTGAGTGAGTTTTTTTTTCAGAAAGCGATTCCAGAATGCAAATTATGTGGACGACGTTTATCCTTTCATTTGGTCGAACTTCTCCTCTGCTGGATATGTGACACTATATGGGGAAGATGCATTTGCTATAGGTAAGCTCATAAGAATATTGTCCATTCCTCAGTGTGATGACGTTTGAATTCATTTGCCACTGCATTGCCAGTGTCACTGTATAATGATTACACTTGCATAGATGGAAAGAACTTGCGTTTTTTCACCATGTTATGCAGAAATTTGAGTTGATTATTATCTTTGTTAGGTGGTATTTCGCTTTAAGGGGTGGGCGTACCAGCAGTTTTATCGCCTTGAGATTTTCCCGACAAGGCAACTGTTACGAGTTCATTTCATGTCGATCATCTTCTATTTCGGTTGTAATAGTTAATTGCGATTGCTCGCTCCGTAAAAGTATCACTACTGAAGTGCAAGATGATCGACATGCAAGGAACTTGTATCAGTTGTCTTGTTGGGAGAATCGCGAGGTGATAAAACCGCGTGATGTATGCCCGGCCCTTTAGTGCAGTGCAGAGCATCATCATAAACTCTTTAGGAACTTTCACATATCGGTTGAAAGGTTTCCGTAACCAGCCCACTGATCATTATCTCCGGACAATTTTCAAAGATTACGAGAAGAAAGGAGGAAACTGCCTTGGTTCGGAGCCTCTTCACAAGGTCAGTTCTCTTCTTGTAGTAATGCTCAAACTTTACCGCTCGCTTTGTGGTTACTTCAGATTTTTTTTACCATTACAGCGTCCCAATGCATTGTGTTTAGACATGGTTTCGATATTCGCGAGAATTCATGCAAGTTTACAAGGATATGCCACGTTTTCTTCTAATGCATCAAAGTCTACTTTCACATGATGATATAAACTTGGTGGAAGTGGAGGATGAAGATCTTGCAACCACATTGTTGGAAATGCACAAGAGTGGTATGGTCCTTTATAACATCACATCGTATTTCGATTAGGTGGAAATTTCATTAGTTAGGAGTTTAGAGCCTGTAGTGTTGTACGTATATATTCATTTACTCAAATGCAAGGTTCGTTCGCTGATTTTTCAAAGTCAGAAGTAGCCTTGCAAGCTTTCATTTTGCTTTCGTCAGTGTAGATCCTACGAAGAGTTTCTACTTCCATTCTTTTTAACATTTGTAGGTGAACTGGATGATGCTGTAGTGATTGCAATGGCTGATCATGGCCATCGTTTTGCGAAATTACGCGAAACACATCAGGGACAACTCGAAGAGGTCAGTCAAACTATTGCTTTTTTGTTGTCTTACATAGTCTCATATTTAGCGTTTGCCATTCTTTGCCATTTCTTTGCCAGCTAAATTCCGCCAAACTGAAATTGGAAAGAAAATGTATGAGAATCTTCTGGCGAACAAGGACAGGTGAAGTTCTGAATACTTGCCTCTTCGTTCAAGGCGATGATGATTTCCCAGGTTGACAACGCCTTTTGACATCCATGCCACACTTATGGACATCCTCCATCTTCCAAAAGATTTCGCTATGCAAGACACTAGCAAACGGTCATTGTCCCTTTTCCGCCCAATTCCGGAGGATCGCACATGCTCACAGGTGATTGTTTTACCAATGGATTCGGGGCACTGCTCACGCTTATTGTCTTCAGGCTGGCGTAGATGCACACTGGTGCACATGCCTCAATTGGCAAGACGCTATGAACACCCCTGAAGATAAGGAAATATCGCAAAAGTTGGCGCTTGCTATCGTAAGTGTCATCAACAGACAGTTGAAGGATGTACTCCATCTATGCGCCAAGCTTTCCCTCAAAGAACTCCTTGAAGCGAAAAAGTGAGTTTCAAAAGATTTTGAAGTTGCAGAGATTTGATAAGAGTGCTTTAAGACTTGTACCGAATGAAGGACTGTTGAAGTACAAAAATGTGAAGGACAAAGATGGTTTTGTTCCGGATCTCAGCGGAAACACGAAGACCGCGTTTGCTCATTATCAAATCAAGCTCAGAACGAAACCTGGAAATGCTATCTATGAGGTTGGTGGTAACTCACAAATTCCGGATTAATACTCCTTTTGATCTCTATCGCTTTTCCTTTGTTTTTCAACATTTTTTGTCTGATTTTTTTGAAAATTTCGTTGTTACAAAAGCCCACTTTTCCACTTTTTTCCAAATTGGCCTATTGAGGGCATCATCCACCCAAATTGAGGGTAAGCTATGCTGCATTATATCGGGGTCTCTGACAAAGTGATTCCACTCCCGCTGCAAAAGACGTTCTGAAGCGAGAAAATCCAGAAGGTACAAGCAGATCGTCCGTCCAGGCTATCAACGGTGGTCTGAATGACTGTGCCGAATTGGGCTTCAATTAGTTAGATATTTCAGAAATCTGCTTTTCATCATGAAATCAGATTTTTGACATTTTCGGCTACTTGAAGTACGAGTTAGCACGCATCATTTTCAACCACCCAAGTTTATGGGCAAGGCGGACGTGTCCGCAGGTACTTAATAAAGCAGTTTTCTCGCTTCGGAAATCATCTTTTGCTGCGGGACGTGGGCAATTGCTCATTGAGGCCCGGTATGCACAACCCTCAGCCCCTCAGCCTGGCTGGACGGTGCTTTCAAACGCAGTTTGAAACCTTGCTGTCCCTCACCTTGTCCTTACGAGGAAAGGATACTTGGTGACCGTGGTCTTTTGCAAAAAGATGTATACCAGTAGGTGCGTCTTGGAACGCTGTTTCTAAATATGTGTTCATTATCTGCGGTGCGACTTCCTGAATGAAGTTATGGACTTTTTTCCGTGATGATTTTGCGAGATTCAGGCAGTCAAAATCGTCAGTATTCAGGCTTTTGAGACTCTGATGTATCGGTGACGGTATTCCTAAGCTTAACGTGAAGCTTTATTTTATCTGTACGCTCCTTTCCAGCGCGTAAGCGAACATTCTAACGATATTGGTGAATCCTGCATCAAAAACAGTGCAAATTTTGGTGACAAAAATGTTCATAACCAGGGTAAAGCGGGGGGTGCGGCACGCCGCGGGGGCGGGGTCGTTAGGGGGGGGGTAGGTAAGGGGGTCGTATCGACCCAAGGTCAAAAGCACTTGTACAAGCTGTGTGACTAAATTGACTTGATGAAAGCGCAGTTGAAATCCTGCAAAATTCAAGTTCAACGACACAAACTTGCAGATACCGTATGCCTACCGTAACCTACCGTACCTCTAATCAAGCATAATTGTCGTGATCCGCGTGTCGAATAACCCCTATGCGCCAAGTTTCAGCGAACTCTGAGGTCTCCGAGCAGTAAACAACCTTGTATAAAGCAGTAATTTAAAACATGATTAACTTCATCTTAACGGTGAGTAAGCTACCTCTTCTTGCACTCAATACAAAGCACTACTCCTTCTTTGTCCACCTCAGGAATCCCGCTTCAGAAGACCTCCAAACTATTGAATTAGAAGCCAACCAAAATCTCGTTTTTCCCATTTTTCGCTTTTGATCGCTGTGCTTTCACCAAATATTACTCAGAGCTAAGAAGACGAATCAGGCTCAAATCACTCCTGTGAAAACTAGGTGATCTAGGCTATCGATCCATATAAATACTGTCCGCTAAAAATGTTTTTTTTTGATATAGTTAATGGCCTGCGGCACCCCCCCCCCCCCCCTCAAATCGATAGTTTAGATCGCCTAGTTTTCACAGGAGTGATTTGAGCCTGATTCGTCTTCTTAGCTCTGAGTAATATTTGGTGAAAGCACAGCGATCAAAACCGAAAAATGGGAAAAACGAGATTTTGATTGGCTTCTAATTATACAGTTTGGAGGTCTTCTGAAGCGGGATTCCTGAGGTGGACAAAGAAGGAGTAGTGCTTTGTCTTGAGTGCGAAAACGGATAGCTAATTCACCTTTGAAACAAAGTTGACCATGTTGGAATTTGACCATTTCACTTAGGTAGCCTAGTATCTTGAATCTTCAGAATTCGCTCAAACTTTGTCTACAGGGGTTAATTGACATGCTCATTATGGATATGTTGCCCATTATGTTTGACAGGGCCTCCAAGTAATGCTATCTTAAGGGAGTCCAGGGAGGGGGGTCTTATTAAGACAGCAATCAGGGGGGGGTCGTAACCAGCGATCGTGTGCCACACCCCTTGCTTGACCCTGTTCATAACTTCTTTCGGAAGAGCGCACAGCAGATAATGAAAACAGATTTGGAATAAGCGCTTCAAGATATTTGATACTAGCTGGCTTACCCGGCTCCGCCGTATCCGGACCAAACTTGGCACACATACACTTCGGGCCCCGGCGGGTGTCACAGTCCACTTTTCGTTATCGATCGATGTCGATTTTACCGATTTTTATCGATTTTTTTGCAGAGTTCACCTACAGGGCTAGGAGTAGGCACAGGGGGGAAGTGAGCATGGGGATTCCGAATACAATATTAGTTTTCAGAATTATCGATTGCTTTTATTGATTTTATCGATTTTTTGGCAGAGTTCACCTACAGGGCTAGGAGTTGGCACAGGGGGGAAGTGAGCATGGGGATTCCGAATACAATATTAGTTTTCAGGATCGTCCATTACTTTTATCAATTTTATCGATTTTTTTGCAAAGTTTGACCTGCGGGGCTGGGAGTTTGCACAGAGGGTAATCGAGCATGCAGATTACGAATACAATATTAGTTTTCAAGATCGTCCATTACTTTTATCGATTTTATCGATTTTTTGAAAATTTGAGCTAGGGGGCTGGAATTTGGCACAGGGGTGTTCGAGCATGCTGATCACCCCCCTTGGGGATGATCAGCATGCTCGATTACCCCCCTGTGCCAACTCCCAGCCCCCTAGCTCAAACTTTGCAAAAAATCGATAAAATCGATAAAAGTAATCGATAATCCTGAAAACCAATATTGTATTCGGAATCCCCATGCTCGATTACCCCCCTGTGCGAACTCCCAGCCCCGTAGCTCAAACTTTGCAAAAAATCGATAAAATCGATAAAAGTAATCGATAATCCTGAAAACCAATATTGTATTCGGAATCCCCATGCTCGATTACCCCCCTGTGCCAACTCCCAGCCCCGTAGCTCAAACTTTGCAAAAAAATCGATAAAATCGATAAAAGTAATCGATAATCCTGAAAACCAATATTGAATTCGGAATCCCCATGCTCGATTACCCCCCTGTGCCAACTCCCAGCCCCGTAGGTGAACTCAGCAAAAAAATCGATAAAAATCGATAAAATCGATATCGATCGATGACGAAAAGTAGCCTATGACACCCGCCGGGGCCCGTAGTGTATGTGTGCCAAGTTTGGTCCGGATCGGTTCAGAAATGGAATTTTCTATTCGGAACATACGTACATACAGACAGACAGACATACAGACAGACAAACAGACATTCAGCTTTATATATAAGATTTGGTATTTATTGCACATAAGTGCGCCATTTCAATCATAATGCATTAGGTGTAGACTATAAAAACAAAAAATCCAGTAGAATAGAAAAAAGACGTTCGAATAGAAATGGTAGGAAGAAGAACCTCAAAACATCAAGAAAGATCGACATACTTTAACCGCAATACTATGGCATCACGTAGTTTGGGTCCAATTTGGATAAAAGTGTGATGAAGGCTTGTATTTGACTGCTCCATGATTATAATTATCAGAATAGAATAATGTGATCCATGGAGATGGACCCATGCCCCGTTTTGCCAGCAAAATGATTTTGATTAACAAACAGCCAAGTGATGGTGGCTGTAATTTTTGACTTCACCAGACCAGTAAGCCAGGGTGAGCAATGATTCTAAGTGAATTGTAATAGGTTGTAGTGAATGGGTAATTCATAAATGAGCGGGAAGAATCAAACTTGTTGATTGTTATCTGTGAAGAAGGCAATCATGCCAACTCATTTGCCAGCAGAAGCTCTTGCATATCAAAATAAGCAAAGCAGGGCTTGGTTGGTGAAGTAATATTGATCAACCTTGCCCAAATGATTCCGGGGAGAGTCCAATGACTCCGAAAAAATATCAAATAGTTTCAGTTTTTGTAATTCGATTAGAAGCAAGTCAACAAGCTATATTGATTGAAAAGAGAAGCAAACATTAGACTTAAACTAACGTGACGGGAATATTGGGTTACTAAGACATATGAAAGAAATTAATATAGAAAAAAAAGAAAAGAACAGAATTTGATGGTTGTATTTGGTATGCATGCCCTCCTATTTCCTTCATTGCATTGTGATTACGACTGTCTTTGCCAATAACAACTTCTTGAGTAATACCATTCACAGTAGGCTTGTCTACCAGTACAGCTGAAGGAAAGAAAGTTACTCTAAGAAAGTATTACTGACTAAACAGAAATTGCTGCAAATCAACTTTCCTTAATTTTGATTTGAAACTAAAGCCGCAGGTCGAACTGAGAATGCTCGAAGGTAAATGCTGTAACCATCTCGCTCCTCGGCAAAATAAGTTGTTGTACGTCAGCAAAAATTGTCTTCTTTTCCTGTTATAATGCAAACTGAAAGAAGTGGAGCGTGGACTGGTAGGCATAAAAACCCAGTGCTTGCTTGCAGGAATCCTCAGTTCTTTCCGTAGTACTCGAAAACAGAAAACAAGATCAAAAGTTTTTCTCCGTTCTTCTAAGCTTTTCATATTTAGTTCTGCAAGACAGTTAGGGTAAGATGGGACGGTAGCTCTAGTTATGCCTTTCCAACATTTGAAGTATAACAAACGTGTGAATGTTTGTTGAACTTTCTCTATCTTTCTGACATCTCTTTTCAAATATGGATTCCAAATCTGTGAAAAGTATTCTAAATGAGGCAAGACAAAAGTTTTGTACAGTTTTTTTGAATATGGCAGAATTTTGAGAATGTACAGATCTGAAAATAGCATATAGTACATTATATGCTTTTTTGGTGATGACATCTATATGTTGAGAAAATTTGAGAGATGGTTCAATCATTACTCCCAGATCTTTCATCAGCTTGCATTCTGCTAATGTGATTCCGTTAATTTCATAACTAGCTCCTTCATTTCCCCCGATATGCATGACCGCACATTTGTCAAGATTTATGGGAAGATCCCATTCATGTGACCAACAGAGTATTTTTTCGAGGGACGTCTTCAAAGCATTACGAATCTCATCATATTAGGTTGGTAAGAAAGTTGTCGGACATTTCCAGAAAAGATCTGCTATTTCTCGAAACCTAACGCATATACAACAGACTGAGGTACCATTCGATAGAGCAAAGCAAGCTCTACAAGATGGTATGCAAAGTTTCGCACCAGCTGCGACCCACCTTAAGTTTTCGCCCAAAATCTGAGTCGTACCAAAATTCAAAAAAAATTCATATCTTTGTTCAAACAAATCCTCCGGATCTCTAACTTGCTCACAAAAATTGCACACCACATCAGACACTCATATGCACCGTTCCTATAATTTTTCCTCATCTAGAAATCGAAAAAACGAAAATTTTCATGCTTATGTAAAAACGAAGCTGTGCTGTTTCCACACATGTATCTGAATAGTACAACCTCTTAGAAGTATAACCGTAAATTTTCAGCTTTCTACAGGCCCTAGTTGTCAAAAAATATTGATTTTAGCATGGAACGCCCGAGTGAGGAGCGCTTAATTCGCTAATTTTTGGGAGCTAGGGCCTGTAGAAAGCTGAAAATTTACGGTTATACTTCTAAGGGCTTGTACTATTTAAATACATGGGTGGAAACAGCACAGCTTCGTTTTTACATAAGCATGAAAATTTTCGTTTTTTCGATTTCCAGATGAAAAATTACAGGAACGGTGCATATGAGTGTCTGATGTGGTGTGCAATTTTTGTGAGCAAGTTAGAGATTCGGAGGATTTGTTTGAACGAAGATATGAATTTTTCACGATTTTTTGAATTTTGGTACGACTCAGATCTTGGGTACAAACTTACGATGGGTCGAAGCTGGTGTGAACTTTTGCATACCATCTTGTAGAGCTTGCTTTGCTCTATCGATTGGTACCTCATTCCGATGTATATGCGTTAGGTTTCGAGAAATAGCAGATTTTTTCTGAAAATGTCCGAGAACTTTCTTACCAACCTAATAGTTTGAGGAGTCATAGATTCCATAAAGTTTTACATCATCAGCATACATTTGTACTTTAATATGAAGTGACGTCTTCAAGATTGAAGGAAGATCCATTGTATATATCAAAAAAGGTAAAGGCGAAAGTGCGCCTCCTTGGGGAACGCCACTATCACAAGAGTGTCTATTGGAGTAAGCAAGCCCAATTTTTACAGTCATGTGTCTGTTATGTATAATAGATAAGATTCCAACCAAGAAAGTAACTCTCCAGAAACTCCAAGTCTTTTGAGTTTTATCAAGAGCTTTTTATGGCACACTTTATCAAAAGCTTTCGAAAGGTCAATGAAAATGATATCAACTGATTGGTTGTTATTGACCGCCATTGTCCAGTCAAAAATAGTATCTGCTAAGTTGGTTGTGGTACTAGCCCCTTCTAAGAAGCCATGTTGCTCCTTGGGGATGGCACCCGATCTCAAAAGCCATGATGTCAGTTTATCTCTCAGAATCTTTTCCATAACCTTGACCGAAGAAGAGGTCATGCTGATCGGGCGAAATTCTGTCACCAGTTCTGGGGAAGATACTTTAGGAATCGGTGTGATCAGGGACTCTTTCCATAAGAGTGGAACTTCGCAAGTAAGCATAGAAATATTAAAAATGTGTGTCAAAGGTTTGCAAAGTGATTCTGCACATTCCTTATATATGATCTGGGGTATGCCGTCGAAAGGTTCTGTAAGTGAAGGCTTCAATGACTTTAAAACCCTGTAAACATCAGAATAATCGAAGTATACGTCGCACAGATGTCGATTAGCTTGAGCTGCGACAACTTCATTGTCTGTTAAAAAATCAGGAACTACAGGGTTAAAAACGCTAGCGAAATAATCAAGCGCATTGGCTTTATCGGAATTTGTACTGTAGGTGCCATTTGTATCTTTCAAAACTGGAATTCGGTGATTTTTTCTAAATATCTTCTTAACATAGCAGAGCAAGTATTTTGAAGAAGCTTTAGCAGCAAGTTTACGCTCTTTATGTCCAAGAAGTCTCTTCAGATGGTAATCGATATCCTTGCATATCTTTCTGTATAAGGCATTATTAAGTGGATTTTTCAAAGAAAGACGATTTTTTTGCTCCAACAGATTTCTTATGTGTAGAGGATATTTTGAGTTATGATGTTGAACTCGAAAAGGCACAAAAATTCTAAGGGCATCGTACATAACTTTGCAAAACCTTTGATACACATCATCAACCGAGGAGTACTGGTTAAACACATTCATCCAGTCAACGCTCCGGAGGTAAAGGTTCAATGATGAAAAATCTATGTTGACAAAATCAGGCATGGGAGGAAGATTAGGAGTACAATAGTTTACATCAAAAGTAAAAGTGATCATAGAATGGTCAGAATTAGCGAGAGGTGCCAATATTTGTACGTTTGATATAATCTGTGCTGATGAGAGAATCAAATCAAGGATGTTGGTTGCATGTGTCGGGAAATTAACAAATTGTTTCAAACCAAGTTCAGCAAAAAGATTGACGAATTTTGCAGATATGTTATTAAGAGGTCTAGCACAGCTCCAGTCGATCTGTAGATTGAAATCGCCAATAAGCATTGTATTTGAGTTTTCACTAGCGAGATCAGCTAATAGATCAATTAGTTGATCATCGTCAATCATCTGGCTATTCGGAGGTCGATAAGCTAAGATAGTTTTTATTTTCAAGAGCTTGGTTTGTGAAATTATATCGACACATAAAATACTTGCTTTGATTCTATCACATACATCAATTCTCAAAACTAAGAGTTCAGCATAAACTAGAACGCACACTCCGCCACCTCTACGTGTCGTCCTATCTGATCGAAAAACGCAATACGGAAAGTCGCCTATTATTTCACTATCAAAAATTTTTGGAGAAAACCATGTTTCGGTGATAAAAACAAGATCGGGTTTGTAATCAGAAAGAAAGGCATGAAACTGTGGAATTTTGTTTATCAAACTTCTGGCATTGATTAGATAAGCTTTGATTTTATGCTGAGTACCGTGCGAAATTATGCGTTTTCCGATCTCCGATTTGCCAGATCACTAACTTTTACCAAGATGCATTTAATGGTGTACGTTTCTTTTCAAAAGGCCACGGTCACCAAGTATCCTTTCCTTGTTAGACGAGTTGATAGCTTTAAACCGACTCAGTTGTTTGATTCTTCCTAGTTCATGATGTGACTCGCCTCTTTCAATCTCTTTTCAGGTGACACTATTCTATGACTTTGTCGCAAAAGAAGTGCATGTCGATCTGAGTTCGATAAGTCATCCGAACAAGTTTGGTGACGCTCCACATTGTATCATCAGTCAGAACTACTTCTTGGCTACGTATTGCGTATGTCACGACAAGGTTGCATCTTTTGATAGCTAACCTCCCGGATGAGCTCGCTCTTGCCTGAGGAGTCATACAAATTCACGGGTGAAAACGTTTCGTTGATTTAGTTTTATTGTGATTTTTAATATGGGGGAATGATATGTACCACTTTTGTTCGGTTATTTAGTTTGATAGCGGTGGTTATAGTGCCTAGTTTTTCAAATCCGAAATAGTCATAATTCTTGTTGGTATTTTCTTTGCTATGTGTTTTGAGTTTCTCTCAATCCAATCCTTCAACACGCGCATAAAAGCTCCATCGAAGCGGTTGCGCGTGTGTGTAAGATTTTGCATTATCTTCTTTCTTTGTGATGGAGACCTATCCTCCAAGTGCGTTCCATTAGTTTTCGGTTGGTTACTTGATACTTACTCTCCTGCAGTTGCTAGATTTTATATTTGAATCGGAAGCGAATCTGCTTGTTCCCGACTGTTTGAATCATAGCTACAACCTTCGGTCACTTATTGTACTTAGAAGCTTTATTGCCAGTTTCTTGCTTTTGTCGCCCAGATATTGCCATACTTCGTTAGAAACCTCTCCTCAATTTTACTTATCAATTATCTTCTTAAGTTACTCTACTTATGCTGTCTTCGCTACTAGTATGAGATTTCGTTCATTTGCATAATAGACATGATGGGTCATTGAAGGTGCATGATTGTATGCTTTTATCGCATAAGTATTTATTTGTTGTCTGATAATAAAGTACATCTGTTTTTTTGGTTCTTGATTGAAGATTCAAAGCTCAACGCTTTCGGATGAACACACATAAAACTTATTAAAATAAGCTGTTTCTCAGTGGAATAGTTGAAGTTGCGAGTGCATGACTCGGCGAATAAGTACAGTCTTTTTCAACTCGGAGTAGGCGGAACATTCCACGTGGAGCAGCGCGTCCGCACCGCCACTGGCCTCTGGATAGATTAGAGTGAAGAGACGCAGACTGCAAAGTGGCGCTAATCGTTGCGAAGCGGACCCCCGCCAGCCCAATTTCCACCTAAACTGAGTTGAAACCTCACTATACTGCGTGCATTGCTACTGTGGTGTAGTTTTCTACGGTAGTGTGCAAACACGGTTATAACTGATTATTGTCCCAAGGACAATAATCAGTTATAACCGTCACTGGAGGAGAAGCTATCTTTTAGTGACTAACAAGAAAAGGCGCTTACAGTCAGTGTCAGTTACGTACTCCCTTTCGCAAGGGAACTGCGCATGCGCAACGCAAGGGGCCTGCGCGCGGACCTCTAATCGATGAGGCCAATCTGACTGCCCAAGCCATATACGCGCAAACGTGGCGCGAAGCTCATTGCGCCTACGAGAAAGGGGGCACGTGATTAACACGGACTGTATAATTTGGCCTTCTGAAAAGACGCCTAGGTATTTGGAATCTGATTGATTCCATATACCTAGGCGCTGACTCCAGTTTTGCGTTTTTAGATACGAAGCATTATTAAAAGAGCGATGAGCTTGATATCGTACGTGATTGACGTCTTATATATAAAGCTGAATGTCTGTTTGTATGTATGTCTGTATGTATGTCTGTATGTATGTCTGTATGTCTGTATGTACGTATGTTCCGAATAGAAATTTTTATTTCTGAACCGATCCGGACTAAACTTGGCACACATACATTTCGGGCCCCGGCGGGTGTCAAATTTTGCAAAAAATCGATAAAAGCGACATCGATCGATGACGAAAAGTAGCCTACGACATCCGCCGGGGCCCGAAATGTATGTGTGCCAAGTTTGGTCCGGATCGGTTCAGAAATAAAAATTTCTATTCGGAACATACGGCGGAGCCGGGTAAGCCAGCTAGTACTATATAATAAGATGATCTCTGGATTCTGAATAGTGAAGAACTAATCTAAATGTGCTAGATCTGCAGGAGCCTTCGTTGAGGGAGTCGCGCGGTTCTCCGCAATTTCACCTTTTTTGATTTGGCACAACAATTCTTTGTATATAGACTAGTGATCCAATAATCGTAAAGACTAGGTTTGCAGGCCCCGCAATTTCAACTTTTTTAAATGGACAAACCATTCTTTCATATAGATATTCGCAGCGTACCAGCGGCGTTCGTAAATGGCTTGGCGTACCAGGGCGTCCCACATTCTGCATGGTGTACCAGCGGCGTGCCGCTGTGTCGACGAGCAAAGTCCCATCAACGCAAGCAGGCGCGTGGCTCCCGTTACAAGCTGCGTAATTGTCGATTCCCCAACTGTGGCGATTAGCTAAGGTAACCGCAACGCAAGAGGCGAGGCGCCCACAGCTCCTCCTCGCCAAAGTTTAGGTGCCGCTCACACTCGACACACTGTAAGCGCAAGCTATACCCACATGGGATACGAAACGGTGGTTGGGCTGCCTCAGCCTTTATGTAGCTGATTAACACTTCTTGGTCACGACAAAGAATAAGGTTGAGCTGTTGTTCTTATCGCGTTGACAGTTCACAAACCTTTGCCAGGTTCTGTGAGTTTTCTCGCCACGCCACGCCAAACGAGCGTCCGCTACGTGGCGCAAGCCGAAGCGAGGCGGCGTCGCACCAATCCACGTCATGTTGAGGGTGGAGGGCGTACGGTAGAAAAGACCAATACGTATTGAAAACGACTAATATGTATTTGTTAATGCTTGCTTACGACAAAGATAGCATTAGGAGTCGTCCGTGGTTTTCACAAAATTGTCCCAAAAATGGGGCGCTTTGAGAAATTCACGCTGAGTGCCATATTTGGAATCAGCGCCATGAAAAGGCCTGGGTAAGACAAAAGATAAAAGTCGAGATTCTGCCTGGTCGCTGCCTTAAACAATTGTGATTGCAGTAGTTTGGTTGTCCTCTTTTCTTGAAACCTCGGCATGTCGTATTTATGATGTTGATCTTGTTATCTTGAAGCGGCTTGTACGAAATATTCTGTACGATAGATTTTGTATCTCAAAAGAGTGCATAATCTGGCCCTACGGTAAGGTCGGACTGTGGAAAAGTAGGAGTGATATATCAGCTTGAGTGTTTTGAATGCGGCGCCACCTACATTGAAGAAACATGGAGGGCATTTGGTGTGAGAATAAAAGGATTTGGCCAACAAAAGGCGTATCAGTCTCAATTCACCGTTGGGGAAACATAGACATGAGGTGCATGGTGATAAAGACTACGAAGTAAATGTTTGATTTTGGCTTTCAAGACCAACACTTCTGCGCGGAAAGCTCTCGAAGCATTCTGGATCTCGCAGAGAAACCTTATTATGAACAACCGAAAGGAGTGTTCAACGATTACGAATGACTTGATGCCGTTCATAGCGTTGTGAGCTATAATGTAGTGCTACTATGCATAATATCAAGCTGCCTAGTGTAGTTCATTGGCACTACTGACACGTCAAAACGGGTTGCACAGTACCACCAGTGCACCATTGGTGAAGCGGCGCTGAGGTTGGTTCGTCTTCCTCTTTATGCGAATTTTCTTGTGAAATCGGAGGGGGGAACGCAACTAGCCTGAGGGTGATAACGCATTTGGTGGAATAAGCATAAGACTAAATCTCGCACCACTCTAGGCCTCTGAAGACGACGATAAGTCGAAACGTAAGGCCGCACTGATAAAAGGCTTCACCAAACCTCGTATTGGCATAACGAGATCAACATCATAAATTGTGATTGCATTTTTCTTCATGAATTTGGAATCACTGCTAATGAAAGAAGAACGAAATGCCAAACATTTTTCTTTTTGAACAGGCATTATGAGAATTTCACTGTAAAGCTACAAAAATTTGCAGTTACATAGTTGAACAGTTCTATTGCTATTATTACAATATATACGTTGTGAGGGCGAAGTCGCATAGTTTTGCTTCCATTGTTTGCTACTCTCAAGAAAGACAACGACAAATACGTACTTCTCTTTCATAATTTGATAGTTTGATGGCGCTGGAGATTTTTTATCTTTTCCTAGTTCAGGGTACATGTTACTTCGATCTCATTGTCCTTTACTGGCCCTTCCTTAAAAGTTTCTTATAGTTCATCTCTGTTTTTCTATCCAAATTGATATTTCTGAACTGTATGAACTGTACCTAATCTTTGATGTTCCGTGCATAGTTCTTGCATATGTGGCATTTAAGCTAATGTTATCGCCTTGAAAAATAAGATCCGTTTTCATTTCTATATATACAGGGTGTCCGAAAATTATGTATACACTGTTTGATCGTTATTATCTCTCTTCCCAAGAAGTCTTTTGCCTTGCTTCAGGTGCCGTTTTGCAGAGCTGGCTTCAGCTTAGATTTACAGTACGGGGCGAATCACCCATCTCTCTTCATTACTGTAGGATTACGCTAGAAACTTCAAAAAGGGTTTTGAGCCATGAAAGAGCATATTTTGCCTCAGAAAAGAAACAAAACAGCCTGAAAACTTTTACACTAGGCTAATTAGAGTTGCTGAATCTAACTGTAAAGTTCGCAACTTAGTACGATGCTTCATTGAAGAGTTATGCCAGGTAAGAGGTAGCGGCCATTTTCGAATGTTCCTAAAAAGTGCGGTTACACCGTTTAGAAAGCTTCGCAATCTTGCGATTAGTTGAGTATTGAACTCAGCGTCCACAAAAACCCTATTACACAAGTTTTCACATTTTGTTGAAAATTTTTTGAAATGGCAGCTTTTTTCACATTCGCACCATATGCTTCAAGTTCCTACCGTAAACCTACAGTAATGAAGAGCGGTCAGTGATTCTCTGCATACTGTAACTCTAAGTTGAAGCCAGCTCTACAAAACGGTACCTGAAACAAGGCAAAAAACTTCTTTTGAAGAGAGATATTAACGATCAAACTGTGTATACATACTTTTGGGACACCTTGTATATATGAAGCAGAAAATCTGTATATCTGTGCACATTTCGCATAGTTATAAAGCGGTGAAACTCATTTGGATCTGCTAGTCAGCGAGATATGGTACGGACGGTAGGAAACGAACCCAAGACGATTCGGAATCAAAGGAAGTTTGGGTTTCGCTACAATGATGGTTAAGCAAGATGGACTGGCTTCAAACTAGAGTGGAACCCGGGATTCCAACTCGATTCTTTATAAGCTCGTTCTATCTTCGTCAGCCTTGAATATCGTGTTCAGGTTTTGTTTTGGGAAACGATATGATTTCATTCTTACAGAGTACAGCACTTACTATATTTTGAGGCTGGTTTGTCAACTGATCTGCTATTATGCGAGCAGCATTGTCTTTAATTAGAAGAAACAACTCGTTAATTTGGTGTGGTGTCTGTCGGTTTGGCATTAATGCGGAAAGACTAAGTGAAATGTCTTTCTAATGATGAAAATAGAAGTGAAATTCACTCCTCTCAACATCTATGTCTGTTTTGCCTTTCCTTCGCTCGTTGTACTCTTCTAAAAACATTCTGAACATTCCTCGCAAAATCACTGCTTTAACAGTAGGTCGGACACTGTCACCTCTAAAACTACCTTGATTATGCTATTAAAATGAGATTATGAAGATCGGTTCGTTATACACGAACACCCCACATTTTGCCGGTTCCCGGACTTTTTGAAAGAAGTGCAAGAAATTATTGGTACCATATGAAAGAGCAGCACAGTATAATCAGCATAAAAATGAAACTCGGTGTCAGTTTTGGAGAAGCATTGTGCGCCAAACGCTTTTTTGGCCTGTTCGTAATTAAGGAACCCTCAAACAGAGCTCTTTTTCGATTAACACTGCAACCTCTGACTTTCAAATGTCATGTAAGGCAACGATTTTAAGTCTGATTTTGAGATACCTATTACGCGCTGACCACAATAAAGTTTGGAAAGGGAACCTCTACTCTGCTTTCATAGCTGGGGATATGAACTAAGTCGGCTCCAAAAATGCCTGCTTTATCGAGATTTCAAATTCAGTCCAAAACTCATCATAGATTTGGCATAATTTTAAGCTTCAAAACTCGGCTTCTACCGTACACAGAGTTCTATGATGTTGTATGCCCATTGCGAACTTGATTTTGTGTATGATGTACAAGATTTTGTATTTTTTGAAAAAAAAAATTCAATCGTAATGCACTGTATTTCCACCAACACTCGGCGTCCAATGGAAAGAATAAGCAGATCAACGTAAGTACAGGGCTTATCAAACGCAGTGTCGCTTGCATCAGCATCTCCACTCTCGCGCTGGACTCTGCATCTCTTCCGCAAACATGCTCTAGTACTTTCCCAGGGCGAGCATGGGAAAGGCGGAGCCTCAATCGATTGGAAGTGATCAGAGAATGTGTTCGCGGAAGAGACGCAGAGTCCGGCGCGGAAGTGGAGATGCTGATGCAAGCGACACTGCATTTGATAAGCCCCTGTATGTCTTCTCTTGCTTTTTTCACTCAGCTTTGAGGATAACTTTGCGGGAAATTCAAAAACTCTAGCACAGATGTATCATTGTGAAAACGATGCATTCGCCTCATAAGAAGTTGCGGGTTGCAGAAGTCGAGTTGAGGCTCTCAATGTGGCAGGATGGTGATTTTGGGACTAAGTTGGCAACTGAGACAAATACATTGACTTCTGAGCGTTGGACAGCACATTTATCGGTCCTTTGGATGAGCTGGATAAAGTTTCGAAATTTCAATGAAGCAGGCATTTTTGGAGCCGACTTGGTCCGGAGCCATTTCGAGCTATGAAAGTAAAGTTTCCCTTTTCAAACTCTATTAGGTTCAGCGCGCGTAGTAGGTATCTGGACTTTCAGATTGTAACCTCGCATGAACTTCGAAGCAGCGTTATCGAAAGAGAGCTCCGATCACAGTTGCGATAGGGAGAGCAATGGACCTTACCCCCCCCCCTCACTTTTGAGTCAAAAAACTGATGACTCCTTTCATCTGAGGCTGAATTGAAAAGGTAATTTGAGATTGAATCATGTTCAAAAAGCTTTTGGCGATTCAGCATTTCAATCGTGAAACCCCACAATGGTGGCCGCCTCACCGTAGCGTGAGAGTGACACTGGGTGTCGAACTGCGATGCACAGCCGAGTGTATACACTAGCAGGGCCTCCCAAGCTGTGAAGAAGTTCGACATCTCTGGTTTCGGCCGGATGCCTAGCTAAGAGCCGGCTAGGCCAGATCCACTGCCGTCTGGTTTTCCGGTCGCTAGGCGGTTCTCACAGCTCCAAGCCCGGGGCCAGTGATCGCTCCGTGGAAGTCAAGAGTTGGCCTAGTAAGTCTGCTTCGGGGGGCGCCCATTACTTGTGGGTGTCAATTAGAAATTGCCGCGACGCGGCGTTATAGTAACCCGGACGAGAGGCAGCAGGGCTAGGGAAAATGTCGCGGAGGAAATGTTTAGGAATCACGTCGTTATAGTGAACAAAAAATACATTTTTTGTGACCAAATACGCAGTAATCTCCATATTTCCTTTACTATCACTTTCTATTTTGCAAGATTTGGGGCCATTCCATCAAACAATAAAATTTGATATGATAGTGTGAAAACCTTTAAAAACGAGTAGAATGCCTTGGGAAACGGTTACCCGAGCTCTCTTCGCAACTGCTGACGGCCAGCCTGTCGCGCGCGGCGTTTGCGTAATCGACAGTCACAAGTAATGGGATACACCCGTCTGCTCTTGTAGGGAAAAACCTTAATTACTCAGGTCAGCAGGAAGGAATAAAATAAACACTGTTCGTCGGATCCCGCTTACGGCGCCGGGTTGTAGCAAGAACGATGTCAGGGTCCTCAGGGCGCCTTTTAACTTGGACAAAAACGACACGTCTGCCCGGACGACACCCCATGGAGACTGCCTTATGCTCTGCACCTACAACGCCAAGACAGTTTCCACAAACGCCGGCCTCCACGCTCTCCTCGACGCTGCAAAGCACATCAAGTACCATGTCATCGCTCTGCAGGAAAGAAGTCCAGGAAGAAGGACGTGCGACAGATGAGTGATGGGACTCTCATCATCCGTGATGAAAAGGTTCCATCACGAAATGCTGGAGGCGTTGACTTTGTCGTCCACCCATCTATCGTCCATTTTGTGAGATATGAGATCCTGTCATCTCCTGGCCATCCTACGACTACGACCTCCACGTCAGAAGATAATCAGATCATCAACTGCTACTTACCAACGTGAGCAGCTGACTTTAGAACTAGATGCTTTTATGAAGATGTGGAGGAGGTCGTCCACAACGAGAAGTCCTTTTACAAGTTCGTTATGGGCGACTTCGACGCAAAGATCGGGATGCCACTAGAAGAGGAATATAGGATCGGGAAGTTTGGATATGGGCTCCGGAACGAAAACGGCAACCGTCTCGTTAGGCTTCTCTCCGCCACACGACTTTTCCATGGAAATTCTATGACTTGGATATCGCCAGCGGAACGACTCACACGGAGATCAGCCACATTCTGACCAATCGAAGGTGGAGCTTGCTTGATGTCTCAGTAATTCCATTCTTCTACAGTGGCTCTGTGACGCCTCCTTTGAGCGAAGGTACGATTTAGTCGAAAGTGGAAAAGAAGGTCTTCACGATGCCGCAAGAAGGAAAGAAGTCGTTTATGACGGTGGCTGGAAGAGCTCATATCTAGATGTGATGGCCCATCGAGGAGGACCCAACGTACGACTACGACCGGCTTCTGAAAAGATTGCGAGCCTGCGGAGAGTGCCGCAGTGACTTCTGAGAAGAACATGGAACGTATTTCGAAGACCACCAAGGAATTGCTCGAAAGAAGAAGATTTCTGAGGCAGGATCCGAATGCAACCCATCTCGAGCGACTGATAGCCAACGCCAGTTGCAGAACAGCTTTGCACGAGGATCTCAGGAAGTACAGGCAAGCCAAGATACTGGAAGCAGCCGAAGGAAGACGAAGTCTCAAGAAATGCCGAAAGGGACCTCTGCGAATATTACCTACCACTGGTTGCACTATTGAACGAAGACGGGACTCCGAGTTCTCTTCGATATGAAATGGAATCGATCGCGAAGAACTTCTACACTAACCTCTTCCACTCATCAACACCTGTGCAGATGCCCATTTTCCTACTGGGAAAGCACCAGCACGAATTCTATCTGCTGAACGCGCAGCGATCCAGACCATTAAGACGTCCACGGCTCCAGGACCAGATCATCTTTCCGTCAAATTTCTGCGAGCCGGAGAACAACGTCTACACGAAATTCTCGCGTCGCACCTGACATCTTACCTTCAGAAGGAGAGGATGCCGACCAGTGGAGAAGTCAAGAACCGTCCTTCTTTTCAAGAATGGTGAACGGGAGGATCTTCGAAAATACTGTCCAATATGCCTGCTGAGTGTGCTGTACAAGCTTTTCACAAAGATTATCCTCGCTCGCATATCTAGGACACTGGATGAAGCCCAACCCCAGGAACAAGCTGGATTTCGCAAAGGATTCGGCTGAGTGGACCATATTAAGATGGTTTCGAGGGTCATAGAAGTCTGCCGGGAGTACCGATTGCCTCTCGTCCTAACCTTTGTCGACTACGAGAAATCCTTCGACGGCTTTGAAACGAACGCTGTCGCGGCTCCGCGATGCGAGCGCTCCTAGAAGTAGGAGGCCGGAAGCACTGGTTGCTGCCGCGCTATCCGGCGACGATTACGGTACTTTCCCACGCTTGCCGCAATCGCCGCTGGACCTCTCCTCGCCTTGGCGTGCTGCCAGCCAAAGGGCTATAAATAGCGGCGGCGCCTCATTTCAACGCCTGTCTGCTTTCCTGTCGTTTCGTTTTCGATCGATAATCTTTTCGTATGTTTTCCACTGTGCTCGTGCCTGGCAGTTAGTTCCCGCCTTTGATGTCTCTTTTACGTTAGCGGTCGAGCGGATCGGAAGTCGTACTGGATGTAATTCAAGTTTGATTTGGGATTATTTTGGACGAGCTACTTTTGGAACTTTGGAATTCAAGATCTTGTAAACTTCGGGAGCGGAGAGGTGTCGCGCCTGGTATCCGGCGACGCGTGGCGGATCTGTATAGGTGAAGCCTCGGGAGCACTAGCATGTTTAGATGTTATATAGACGCGCAACATCGGTAGCACGGGATAGGGCACCCTGTTCCGTGTTGGGGTCTTTCTCCTTTAGTTTAGTAGTTTTGTAGTAGTAGTTTAGTATTTTAGTGTCTAGTTGTTTTCCTTTGTGTTATAAGGATAAAGTATAAGTAATTTAATATTGTTTCTTCACGCGTAGGGCAAGTTAGTAGGCTAGGTTGCGTCGTATGTTTTAAGCGGGCGAGCGTGCGGTGTCTTGGGTAAATCTAGGTGCTCAGGGCCCACCGAGCCGCCACAAACGCCATTCCGTCTGCGCTAGTCGATCAAGGAGTGGATCCAGCTTACATGAGGACACTAGCCGACTGCTACAAGGACTGTACAACAACGATGCAGCTTTTCCATCGCCCCCTGACCATTCCAATTGGGAAGGGGGTTCGACAAGGCAGACACTTGACGCTTTTCCGCCGAAGCTGTTCACCGCGGCCTTGCAGTGGATGATGAAGTCACTGGACTGGGAAGGGAGAGGCATACAAGTTGATGGGAGATTTCTATCCAACCTTCGTTTTGCGGATGACATCGTCCTCTTCTCGAGCAGTATCACTGAAGCAGAGACGATGCTGAAGGAACTAAACGAAGTAGGGAAGAAGGTCGAACTGCGAATAAATCGGAAGAAGACTCAGTTCATAAAGAACGCCCTTTGCGAATATGCAGAAATGGAATTGGAAGGCACCCTAAAATGGAGACGTCTTCTTACATGTACCTCGGACGTTCAATGAAGGAAGCCACCGACCAACTGACAGACACGGAGCTTCGTGCCCACCTGTTCGACTCAACCGTTCTCCCAGCGCTCTGCTATGCAGCTGAGACTTGGGCTGACACTGTAGCCACGTCGAAAGCTTTACGATGCAGTGCGGGTATGAGAAATTGTTCCGTCGTCGTGGCCTAGCGGAATACGTAGCGAAAGCGAAACACCGATGGGCCGGTCACATCATGAGGAGAACAGACGACAGATGGTCACTAACAACATCGGAGTGATTCCTCGCGAAGCAAAACGTCCTCGAGGAAGACCACCAGCGAGATGGGCAGACGTGTTTGTGGAACGAATGGACCAGCTAAAAAATCAGCTGGATGCAATTGCCGCACCTGGAACTCGTGGACGCAGCTACCGACGACAGCCAAGAAGATCGTGGATGTCTGAAGCGAGGGACGGGGAGAAATGGAAACTTTTGTGCTGGGGCCCGCATGTCACGTGAAGCTGGGCCATCTAAGTATCTAAGTAAGTAAGTTGTGAAATACAACAGTCACATATTCCATGAATAAAAGTATTTGTATCAATTACAATAAGAACTAAAGTAGTTGCATTTTTTTGCACCATTTAGGTTCTACGATACTGTAGCAAAAAAGTACCATTTTTGGAAATTGAAAATAACTCGAAAATATAAACACTCCAAAAAAAGAATATAATAGTCAAAAACATTTAAATTTTTTTCTTGAGAAACTCAGTGGTTGTTGGTATTTGCTGCCTTTTTCTTCCATGTTTTCTTTGAAAATGTTTTGAACATATTTATTTTCAAACAAGTAGACGCGTTTGCTTGTCGAAGAGGCAGAAAGAAATGTAAGTCTATATCCACCTTATTGATGCTTATTAAACCAAGAAAGTCTTTCTAAGGCCATATGCGCTTACGTCCCCGCGGGAAGGGAGGAGATCTGAGAAGGGGCGCGTCATACCTCGCACTCTAGACAATTTCTTCTTCTTTCCCTATCTGACTTATGAAGGTTCCATACCCTGATACCTGCGCATAATGGCTGCCAAGGTACTGTCATATAGGATTAGATTTTCACTATTTTGTGTGATCCCCTGGGGCTTCCCAGGGAATCATCTTTCATTTTCGAAGTCATTTACCTTCCTGAAAAATCAATGAAATCGCTGTAAAATTGCACTGAGCATATACTACGGCACTGCTTAACATGTTTATAGTACAAGTGAAAACTCAGTATATCGAAATCTTCAATGAACCACTGCTTGCGCGCTAGAGTTTATCGAATAATTCGTAATCTTCAGATTCCATCTCTCTGGTGGAAAACATGTTGAGCAGTGCCGTAGTATATGCTCAGTGAAATTCTACAGCGATTTCGTTGATTTTTCAGGAAGATAAATGACTTCGAAAATGAAAGATGATTCCCTGGGAAGCCCCAGGGGATTACACAAAATAGTGAAAATCTAATCCTGAATGACAATACCTTGGCAGCCATTATGCTCAGGTATCAGGGTATGGAACCTTTATATTTAGCTGTAACATATTTAGCTGTGCCGTAGTACATCCTCAGTGCAATTTTACTACGTTTTTATGGAGTTTCCAGGACTATAAGTGATTTTGAAAACGAGAGGTGATCCCCTCGAGGGTCCCAGGGAATCACCCTCGGGATCTCCAGGGGATCACATGAAATAGCGAAATTCTAATCTTGTATGGCAGTGATTTGGCATTCATTATGCGCAAGTGTTAGGATATGAAAGCTTCATAAGCCAGATAGAAAAAGAAGAAGAAAGTTATCTGTTTAGCGAGATATCCCTCTCAGATCCCTTCCCCTCTCGCGCGGATGTACGTGCATAAGGGCCTGAAGATTACAAAACATCTCAATGTGATATGAAGTAACTGCAAATAGTAAATGATCGCGTTAGTAAGATTAGTAAGATTACGTATTTTCTGAAATGAAAGAAACTGAATGCATTTTTCGTTAGTCAGAGTGAATCGATAAATATATTAGTCATTTAAATCCCTTAAATCTTACAACTAATTGTAGGAAGAGTTAGAGAACAGTAGACGGTCATCGACTCTCCATAATCTTAGCATTCGAACGGTACGATTTGTTGGGGCCTTTCGCTTCTTGGCTTCAACAAATTTTTGCTCCGGTGACCCACAAAAGCCAATGCATTAAAGGAGTAGGGTGGAGCAAGCTAATGGCAAACATCTCCACCCCATTTTGAAAACTGGCAAATTTTTTTGCCCACAATCTATTAGGTTTTCCCGAAAGTTCTGCCGCATCACTTTCAAAAATTCAGAATTTCTGAGTCTACCATTCAATTTGTCTGCTTTTACTTTTGTTTGAGAGAGCAAATCGTTTCCTTCATAGCGATGTCTTAGCGGCTTTCTAATGGGCATACATTGCATAGATAAAGGCGAAAGAAAAAATTACTCAAACTTCGAATTTTCTGTGTAGGTTCATAAATAACCTAAAACTTGCAGTAAAACTGAGCTGTCGGTATTATAGGTTTTATTACCTGCTCTTTCTAAATGTTCAAGGTTTGTGCTGATTGCAAGCACAAGATTTGCAGAGCTTGTGCTTTTTGAACGTCTCTATGAAAAGTTATGATTTTCGAGCAAGCAATACAAAAGGGCGAATTGATTTAATTTGACATTTTTCTCGAAAATCATAACTTTTTAGCAAATCAATTCAAAGCTTCTCTATGAGTTATGATTCTCGAGAAAAATGCCAAATTAAATCAATTCGCCCTTTTGTATTGCTTGCTCGAAAATCATAACTTTTCATAGAGACGTTCAAAAAACACAAGCTCTGCAAATCTAGAAACAACGGGTAACAGAACTTGTGATACCGTTTCAAGACATCGCTAAGAAAAGAACGATTTGCCCTTATAAAAAAAATGCACGCGAGCAGATTGTTTAGGAAACTGAGGAGTTATGAATGTTTGAAATGGTGCGACAGAACTTTCGGGTCAACCTAATATATATCATTTGAAAGCTTAGAAAATAGGGATTCAAGGCATCGACTTTGTTCTAATCTTTCTGCTAAAGATATGCCGCATTTTATCTAAAATCATGTCTATTTTTGACAGCAGATTTCTGCCCAATAAAGGCCTAACTACCGCTGATTATCCATCTATATCATAGAGCAAGTCGTCTAAATGTAGAGCGTCAACTTTTTCTTAGCTTTCATCTTTATTTCGATAAGACATCAAAAAGTTAGCAAACTAAATTACCTGATTTGATGGCCAGATAAAACTACTCATCCCCTGCCGAGATTGCCCAGAAAAAAGTTGACGGCGATATTCGTTTCTCCATGACCTCAGCTTTCGAACGAATGCTCATTTAGGCGTTTCTGTGCCAGGGCTCATATACTTGAGTCCGAATCGAATAGAAATTCGATCACTCGAATAAAACATTCGAATATATTCGCATTCGGAATTCGATATTCGGAGTATTTCCATTTTCGAATAATATTCTAAACTCGCATAATTGAAGAAAGGGGATTCCGAATAAAATTCGAAACTCGAGTAATCGAAAAACGGGGTTTTGAATAGATTTTATTCGAATGTTTTATTCGAATGTTTGTTCGAATTCGTATTCGAATGAACTCCGTACTCAGATTATTCGAGTTTTTTTGCAGAGCCAACTGCTAAGTATCAAGCTCGCTTCGCATTTTTTTCGCAAAACTCGATAGTGCATCTTTTGTAATCGTAATGACCTTTCAACTGTATGGAAAGTCGCTTTCTTCGACTGCTTGCGACAGTAAAAAAATAGGTGTGGGTTTTAATTGATGCATTTTCGACCAATGAGATAGTTCGCACTGCTATTGGCACCAAATCAGCAAAAAAAAACAGCTATCAAATTCGAGCTCATGTTCCGAGCTCATATACTGGGAATGTGTTGACATGCCTGTTTCTCTTTCTTTGCATTGTTCATTCTTTTCGCACGTAAAGGTCCACACTATGTAGTGGACACTCTTGCTTGTAAAACTCATGCTGCACAATGCCTCTATTCTTTACCTTGAAGATTTTTCGCGAATTGGTATCTTTTGAGTAAAAAACATCGCAGCTGTAGTGGACCATTAGACTGTTGCTGAAATTTGCACTTATACCACCTTGCAATGAAGTTTTGTTCAGTAGGTAGTACGTGATAGTTCTGTTATCAAGTGCATCCAAGATTTTCACGGAGGCTTGTAGCCACTTTAACACCTGGTGTCAGCCTATCAACTATGGTAAAAGCTAAAACCGGACCAAGAATGTCCACATTGCGAAATGCGAGCTTTGATTATGACAGGCCTCGCACATACTTTGCGCGACAATCATACGCGATTTGCCAGTTACAAGATGCTAGCTACGAGGTGGGAGTTGGTACAGGCGGGGGGGGGGAGGTGGGGGGGGGGGGGGGTAAGGGAAGTGGTGATTATGAATGAAATTTTATTTTGTCGATTTTATACATTTTTTTGGAAATTTTGAGCTACGAGGCTGGGAGTTTGGTTGGGGGGGGGGATGCTGATTAAAATAAACATTTACTTTTATGTTTTTATCGATTTTTTGGAGAATCTTGAGCTAAGTGGCTAGGAGTTGGTACAAAGGGTAAATGAAGAAGCTGATTGAAAATAAAATCTATTTTGTATTTCACCGATTTTTTAGATCTTGAGCTAGTATTCGTATAGGGGATATGAGGGTGCTGATTATGAATGGATCGACATGCCGATTATGGGTACTTTTCCGTTATCCGGACCCATTTTTTCAAAAGGCTCTCACAAAAAACGTTCTTTATTCTAGGAACAATTTTTTTATAGATTCCAGAGAACTGCCTCCCCGCCACGTGTCAGAAAAATATTGACAGATTTTGACCCATTTTTACATGTTCTTTTTCGAAATCATTTCCGGTGAGGTGAAAGAACATATTTGATTAATTGAAAGCTGTTTTGTTTTCCATAAGAGCAAAACAATCTAGAACTTATTAGAGCATTTTCACGTTTTCAGCAATGATTCAGCATTGTCTTTCTCTTCAAAATTTTCGCCTTGTGTATTGAGCCACACAAGACTATGAATGATGGCTTGAAGTTCCTCGCTACTGCTTGTTCTGTCACTTAGATGATAGGACCATAGTTCACTTCTCTATGCTGGGCAAGTGCTAATCTGTTTATTTATTACAGAATGATGTCATTATGATAACAGTGTTTATTTTTGATAGTTCAATCAGAAATGGGGCCACTATTGACTAAAAAACAGATTGAACTTACGTTGCTATGTAGGGAAACTCAAACTCTTGGTTGAACCCGTTAAACATGTAGATGACATGTCAAGTTTTTTAACACGTGGCAGGAAGGTTGACACTTGTTTCTGTGAAGTTGGGACCAATATGGTACGAGGGAAGAAGCAGTACCCTTCTTTGAAAAAATGGGTCCGGATAATGGAAAGAACCCGTTTATGTAAGTTTTAGATCTGTTTGCTTTAGTTATTCGATAAATCATTCGATTATTTGAAATTCGACTCCCGATGTTCGAATATAATCAATATTTATTCATTCGATATTTTTGCTTTTTCGATTTTATTCGGGATTTATTCATTCGAGAATTTTTGAATCTCGAATTTATCCGATATTCGTTTATTCGGAATTTTTCATTTTCGAATTTAGTCGATATTCATTCATTCGATGAAAAATTACGAATTTACCCAAGTATACTCACTTCCCCCTTCACTCTACAAGCGGAAGTAGCCAAGACCTTCTCCACTTGGAGATTGGTTCCCCCCATACCCTCGATACATAGAGCCACGTACTCTGGTAACCTTCACTTTGAGGGCTATGAGGGGACACAACCTTCACCTGGAAAAAAACAGAAGTCATCCGGGGCTTCGCCCCGGATTTTATTATCCTGATTATATCGGAACGAATGTTAATGAAGTAAATATAGGTGATGATCTTTAACTTATCTCAGCGAAATCGAGAATTTGCGTTTTCATAGCCTTTTTTACCTTAAAAAGGTGTTTCTGTGGGATTTTCGCCAGAATCCAGAACAAAGTTTCTTAGTTAACCTCTCATTTGAACAAAATCGAGTTTTAGAAGTTTAGGAAAGCTATTGAAGTCCAACAAGAACGAGGAACTGCGCTTGAATCTTGCGCAGAGAATCGCGCACGAAAACGCTGGTCTATCTCGTTAATGAGTGATTTTCAAAGCTTGGGACGTTGTCAGCTCTCCTCGTTGTGTTATGACGATCAGAATGATATATAATGTTGCAGGGATTCATTGAGACCCCGCGGAGACCTACGACCAGAGACAAATGCCCTTCGGCTCTGGTCTGTCTCCGCTGCTTGTCTGCGTCTCCGCGCGCTGCGCGCTACCTCGCTACCCCAAACGCAGGGCGCGGGGCATTTGGCTCTGTTACCCTTTTCTTCGCTGTTTCGAACCCAATTTTAGCAAGCTATATATCATTTTGAAGCACTTGACTTCTATTGTCACACTGACAACGTCCCAGAACCACATTTTTTGATTTGGTCGAGAAATCCGGCAAAATCTTGTTTTTAAAAATCGTTTGTTTTTCTCCTAGTTTAATTATTTTCACGCGGTTTTTTCGTGCATCCTATAGATCTTGCTCCTGTTCATAATGCAGACAACCACCCATCCTTTATCCCTTTGATTATTGTGGAATTTTTTGCGAAAAATCATTAAAAGTGCGTTTTTCTTTACATTGTTCACTTTCAGTGCTTTCGCATCGATTTTTTTCCAGCTTGGGTGATTGTTGCTCAGAACAATAAGTGCAACAATCCAGACAACGTCCCAGGAAACAGGAACGTCAATGCGGGGGTAAAAATTCAAAGGACGCATCAAAATCAAAACCCCGTGTTGCGAATGTCCTGAAGCGAAAACTTGCACTTTGAAAAGCCGCCAAAAGGGATTTCAAGCCTCATTGCAGCGTTTTTATCCGGTTTTCAGCAATTTCTTTTGCTACTTATATCTGTTTTATGTCACTTTCTCTTCTCTGATCATCTTTGAACAACCTTCACTATTTATGACGTCAGGCGTTTAAACAACCTTCACTTTTGACGCCCTGTCTCTAGACTATCGAAGGTATGGTTCCCCCTATCGCACCTGTGCTCTGATTGAGGTGTCCGTATGATCATAAACGCTCGAAAAAGCGTTTGACTCACAACGCTTCTCCAAGATTGACACCTTATTTCATTTTATGCTGCGTATATTGTTTTCGGCTACGCTCTTTCACAAAGTACTGATACTGCTTTTCTTTCAAAAAGTCAGCGAAACGGCAAAATATGGGATGTTGGTATAATCATGAACCGATCTCTAGTTAGAAATATATGAAGTTATTAAACAGGTTTTATGGTCATGAAACCTGGGAACTGCAACTTCAAATTGTTGTCAAAAGCCAAGCAGGTTCATCAAGATATTTGTTCAGTTCAACGTTTCGGCAATAATGTCTTCCTCAAATATCTGAAAAAAAGTCTCACATATGTTTTTGTAAAATTAAATCTCTCTTCCCAACTAGCTTAGTTCGACTTGAGAGCAAACATGCTAAGATATTACATCAAAGTAGCTTACATAAATCAACACCGACAGAGCTACGAGAGAGGTTTAATTCAATGGTGGTAAAAGAGTTGATTATCCGATACGGACATCTCAAGAAGTGATATGTATCAGTGGCGGTTCAAGGTGAGGGCCTCCCCCCTCCTCGAGAACAGGTCACGCAATTTTTGTGTTTATATCTAAATATTAGGTTGGTCCGAAAGTTCTGTCCCACCATTTTCAAAAAATCGTAACTTCTTCCTAACACAATGTTTTTGCAAGAGTAAAACCACATTGAAAACAGCAACTCATGCACTTTCTAAAGCTACCTTGGCTGCTTTCTACTAAGCTCTGAAAGAAGAGATGAAATTGGGAAAACGAAATCACTTCGAGTTCGGAATTTTTAAGCAAGCCCGTTAAAAAATCTAGAACTGTGCCATAAAATCCGAAACAGCCAGTATCCTAGACTATTTTACCCCCTCTTTCTGGCTGAGCAAAGTTCGCGCTGATCTAGCCGTTCTTCGAAAAGTTATGATTTTTTGAAAAAAATGTCAAAAAATCAATTTTCTTAAGAAACTGATTTGTTGGCATTTTGTCTTGAAAATCATAACTTCTTTCAAAAGGGCTCGATCAGCTCGAATCTTGCTCAGCTGGAAAGAGGGGATCAAAAAATTTAGGATACTGTCTGTTTTGGATTTTATGGCACACTTTTGGATTTTTTAATGGGCTTGCTTAAAAATTCCGAAATTGAAGTGATTTCCTTTTTCCAATTTTTTCTCTGCATTCAGAGCTTAGTGAATAGCAGCCAAGGTAGTTTTAGAAAGTGCACGAATTGCTGTTCTCAATGTGGTTTTACTCTTGCAAAAAATCGTGTTAGGAAGAAGTTACGATTTTTTGAAAATGGTGGGACAGAACTTTCGGACCAACCTAATAATTGAAATAATTTTTAAAATTTTTAAAAATCTAAACTAGCCTTGAGAAAAAACTTCCGGGGCTGATTTGGGAATCATCCCAAAAATTTCTTCGAAGTGCGTGGCTAACGCCACGCACCTTCGCTCAGAAAAAATTTCTGCCGTCCTCCCCCCCCCCCCCCCGGTCCAAATTCGGGACCGCCATTGATGTGTATGTATATGATAGCATATAATCCGACAACGTTTGTGTGCCATCTGATGTCACTAAACATGGCAATATGACTTAAGCACTCAAGATTCGAAGAATGCAATTGTGCACGCTCTTTTTTGCAAAAAAATTGACAGCTGCCCATATGTAAGACCTTATAAAGGTTTTTCGGTATTCCATGAATGTGATATGTCAGTTTGATAGTCATTTTATAGTTTTATCATGCTAGTGACTTTATGCTTTCGCCCTATAGTAAGCGTAAACTCTGGCTAAAGAATAAATTCTTTTTGGCATGAAAACCTTTATAAAAACTTTCCCAGTTGCTCTTTATCTATGATATTTTGTGCGTAAATAGTTCAAAGCTTCTTCTATCACATAATCAACTATTCAGAATTTTAAATTCCCTACTCAATGATTGCCACTCAAAATTGTGATTTGCCGTTTCAAAATTCTTTGACCAAAATAACCAAATTTTCTCATACTTGTGCACAAAGAGAAAACTGGAGTTTCTCACATCTTTGCGGAATTCTTTCACAGCAAAATAATTCTACTCGGATAAATTCTATGTTACAATTCATTGAAGTGCTCTTTCCAAAGGTACCGAATAACAAAAAATTGTCTGCATTTGTAAGAGGCGAAAAATTGACCGAAATTATTTATTAGCCAACCTAATATTAGGTTGGCTCAAAAGTTCTTGCGTAATTTAAACAAAATTCAATAACTTTTCAATGACTAAACCTGAATTCACAATCTTGTTTTCCAAATATATTAAAGGGCTTGCGCTCCATGATGGACTTCTACGCGCGAGATTCCATGAGCTAGCCCCCGAGAACGAAGCTCTCAAAGATGAAGCTTCAAATTTTGCGATTTTGAGTTTGGTCCCAGAAAATCGCAGAGGGTCGCTAGCTTTCCGAAAAAAAATCGTAAAAATTACTTGGACAATAGAAGTCCATACCTTATTTTGGCAGGCTCTGATCTCGCATGGAAATGCGAAAACAAAAAATTTGTGGTGTCATTTTACAGGATAGATCCCCTTATCGCTGTAATTTATCCACAGAAACACAGTTTGCAATCAGAATTAAGACATAGGCCCTATTTAGAACCGTGCGACGTTTTTTAGAGTGTAAAAAAGTGTTTTCGCAGAAAAACTGCAGTAATGAGGTTTTTTTTTTCGCAAAATGACATATTTCAGGATTTTTTTGTTCTCGCATTTCCATGCGAGATCAGAGCCTGCTATAATAGGGTATGGACTTCTACTGTCTAAATGATTTTTACAGATTTTTTTCGGAGAGCTAGCGACCCTCTGCGATTTTCTGGGACCAAACTCAAAATCGCAAAATTTGAAGTCTCATCTTTGAGAGCTTCGTTCTCGGGGGCTAGCTCATGCAATCTCGCGCATAGAAGTCCATCATGGAGCGCAAGCCCTCTAATATTTTAAGAAAACAAGATTGTGGATTTAGGTTTAGTCATTGGGAAGTTAATGAATTTTGTTTGAATTACGCAAGTACTTTCGAGCCAACCTAATATTTTCTCAAAATTCGCACTTTTTTGCTTTGTGTGCAATCTACCAGCACATCATTTGTGCTGGTATTTTTTCCACTCCCGTTTTCTGTTCTTCAATTAAGATGGTCCTGTGCTAAAATTACTCTTGATTCTGTGCAGTCGACGAAGCAAATTCTATCTTCTCCCACTCTTATTGATGTACTAGCTGGCTTACCCGGCTCCGCCGTATGTTCCGAATAGAAAATTCCATTTCTTAACCGATCCGGACCAAACTTGGCACACATACACTTCGGGCCCCGGCGGGTGTCATAGGCTACTTTTCGTCATCGATCGATGTCGATTTTATCGATTTTTTGCAAAATTTGAGCTAGGGGGCTGGAATTTGGCAGAGGGGTGTAATCGAGCATGCTGATCACCCCCGTGGGGGGAAATTTTCTATTCGGAACATTCGTACACACAGACAGACAGACAGACATACATACATACATACAGACAGACAGACAGACAGACAGACAAACAGACATTCAGCTTTATATATAAGATACGGTATCCCATCTTCAAATCTGTAACAAAATACCAAAATTTGAGTTTCGCATATGATGGCCGTGATCAAGCCATAAATTTCATGCCTAGAACATGGAAAATACAGCTTACTGATCGTATTGTTTCTCAATCTTTATCTTAGCTAACAACAAGCTGTATCCAACTCTACGTTTAGAATGTAGCTTGTTACTTCTTGAGCCATGTATAAGCTGTTCCGTCAGGCCTCCATGTTCATCAAACGTCGAGAAACATGTAAGAAGACGTCTCCATGATATAGGTGCCTTCCAATTTCATTTTCGCATCTTCGCAAGAAAAGTTCTTTATGAGTCTTCTTCCAATTTATTCTTCCGAACTTGGAAAACGGCTTGAAAAAGCCCGAACAGAAGAGAAGAGCAGCCCGAGCCGCATTAAGGAAGTCACCGACCAATTGAAGGACCCGGAGCTTCTGCCTACTTGTTCGACTCAACCGTTCTCCCGCCGCTCTGTTACGCAGCTGAGACTTGAGGTGACACCGTAGCCACGTCGAAAGCTCTACAGACCACCCACAGCGCAGTCTTCTGAAGATGACCCCCCGACACAAAGAACATCTTGTCGGCCTTCGCAGTACGAATATGAGAAGAATGTCCCATCTTCGTGACCCAGCGGAATCCCTACGAAATTGAAGCTCGATGGGCCGGTCACATCATGAGAAGAAAAGACGACAGATGGACGCTAAATAAACGGAGTGGAGTCCTTGCGAAGCGAAACGTCCTCGAGGAAGAACTCCAACCTGATGGGCAGACATGTTCGTGGAACGGATGGACCAGCTGAGAAATCAGCTAGATACGATTTTCGCACTTGGAACTCGCGGACGCAGCTACCGAAGTCAGCCAAGAAGGTCGTGGTCTGAGCGAGGTAAAGAGAAATATGGAATTTTTTTACTGGGGCCCGCACGTTACGTGAAGCCGGGCCATCTAAGTATCTAAGTAAGTATCATTGACTGTTTTGCAAAAATTTCATAACCATTAGAAAGAGGATGAAATGCTGCATCGAATGCTACCAAGATCTCTTGAAAACCCTTGTTCCATCAAAAGTGGCGCCCGTTTGAAAAAAGCGAAATTACTTTTGAAACGACCTAGTATACTGAAGAATGTCTGTTTGTCTGTCTGTCTGTCTGTCTGTGTGTACGTATGTGCGGAATAGAAATTTTTATTTCTGAGCCGATTTAGACCAAACTTGGCACACATATACTTCGGGGCAGGGGGCGTGTCATAGGCCATTTTCGTCATCGATCGAAATCGTTATCGAATTTTATCAATTTTTTTGCAGAGTTCACCTACGGGGCTGGGAGTTTGCACAGGGGGGTAAGTGAGCATGGCGATTCCGAATACAATATTAGTCTTCAGAATTATCGATTAGTTTTGTCGATTTTATCGATTTTTTGCAAAGTTTGAGCCACAGGGCTGGGAGTTGGCACAGTAAGTAATCGAGCATGCTGATTACGAATACAGTATTAATTTTCAAAAATTATCCATTGCTTTTATCGATTTTATCGATTTTTTTGTAAAGTTTGAGCTACGGGGCTGGGAGTTGGCACAGGGGGGTAAGTGGGCGTGCTGATTTCGAAAACAACACCGGGAACGGGAAATGAAGTGTAGAAGTGGGCACAGGGAAAGGCTGTACAGGGATAGGGATGGGATGGGAGCTTTATTACAGTGTTTTGACAGCGCCGAGCGGAGCTGGGTAGCAAGCTAGTTTGCAATATAGTAGCAGATGTATTAGGTTGATGCATAATTCTTGCACCAAAATAGGTACAGACCCAAATAGTATCTTGCTCCATATGGTTAGTATTGAGCTTTGAAGAGTTCATACAATGCATGTATTAGGCCGTTTAAAAATAATGTTCGTTTTTCTAGGCCTACTTTCCTAACAATTTTTTCCGTCAAGATTTCTTTTTCGATATGGATTCTGCATAGCATAGGGAAAGTTTTCTTCATGCACTTTCTAACAATGGTGAATAATCTTCTGATTCATTTCCATCAAACGTGGCGCTCCTCAGAAAAAGCGAAAAAACTTTCGGAATGACCTAATATATTCCCAGAAACTCCCAGAAGTCTTGTAGAGGTTCCTTTGCTGTATTGAGCAATTTGCTTTCCACACCTTTATACTGACACTGTCGCGATCGCGTAAGGAACGTGTGTTAATTTCCGAACAACCTAATAGCCGGGAAAATGATCAGAGAGCATACTCACGAAAGGGGTACAGAGCCGAACGGGGCGATCTCGCAGAACCCGAGCCGCATTAACCCCTATCACTTCTAATGATACAGAGAAAACGTACATTCTAATGTATCTAGGGTTGCCGTATCCGCCCTTCATTACGGATCATCATTTTTCGACACTGCTATCTCTAACGTGAAGCCTGGTTCTAAAACTTGCATTCTCAGACCAATCACATTGAGGGCAGAGCCTACGTGGAGATTCTTCCTTCTGGCGGTTTTTCTCGCTTTGGAATTCATCTTTTGCAGCAAGTCTTGGGCAATGGCTTAGTTAGGTGCTCCTCCATTATACTACAGCAAAACCGCATTACCCTCAGTTTGATTGGGCGGTGCCTTCAAGCGACTAGCTTCGGGTAATCTGGGACATTTTAGCAAATTGAAAATGGATCAAAAAAGTGGTTTTTATCGTCTTTTTATTTATGCACTACATTCCTCACACTATCATCGGCTCAATAGTCTCTAGCAAAACTTACGCTACTTCAACCAGCCTGGTATTTCAAACTGCACTCCTTTTTAGGATCTTCTAAGCAGTGTCTGAATATTCGAGTTCTTATGTGGGAAACTGATTTAAAGGTCTTTCACGCCTTTGATCGACATATGTATGAATCATTCGGAAACGAGAGATTTGATTTAGGCTGCGTTCATACTGATCCGGAAGTCCGGTAACAGTTTCAGCACGCGCTTGAAATGAGCGCTGTACTGGAATTGTTTCCGGAATTCGGGATCAGTATGAACGTAGCCTTAGCTCGTACCGTACTTTTCGAAGCGGACCGGTCAGCGCCTCGAGTACGGTGTTGGCAAGACTTTAGAGGAGAGCTTGATCAAGAACGACTTATGAACTGCAGCTTGGGCAATAGCCTCAAAGAATGCCTTTCACCATCGAATACTAAACAGACCCAGATATAGGCCGTCCACGCAGGGCGCGGAGAATGCGCAAGGTGTGTATTGCGCGTACTCCTCTTTCCTCGTGCACTTTAGCCGCCTGTTTTTCTCTGCGCTTCTTCCAGTCGTGAACTGCCTTCATTGTACGCGACAGCGTGCTCTCCGTGCGCAGCCCGGACGGCCTATACTACCCAATTATTAGTCACTGGTGCTAAGCAGGTAATCTGACTTTCAAATACATCATGTATGATCGGCTCCAAGATTTGGGTAGGAGCGGTTTGCGGACTTTCCCTGTTTATAACGACAAATTTGTAAACCTCCTCTTATAGCATTGTATTTCATACTTTCTCGCTTCTAAAAACTGCAACGCTTTAAGGCCGCAGCTCCGCCTCTATACGAATCGTGGAGCCCATGGTACTTATATACTTAAGGAAATTACATTACGGTAATTGCTACTTTCAACATGCGTTTCTATTTTGAACCCTGCGAAATTTCTGAAAAGCGAAATGATCCTTTGTAAAATACCGCTGTAATAAACATATTTCTCTGGTGAACTAGAATTTTTCAGGTTGTTCGCTATAGCGCAGTGGGTGGGGGACCATGATCAGAACATCTCGAATTCAGTGGATAGCAATCATCGTCATGGTGACAATCTCATTCATACTCATCCATAACGCTTACACTGTTCATAAAAACAGTGGCAAGCCACTCATCAAAGGAAATATTGAAGCTGTCAAAATTGCCAGCATGCCTCGTCCTGCGAGTATATCCAGCTTCAAGGAACCAGAAGTAAGGGGTGACATGAATTTCTCTAGACACCTTGCAATAATGTTGATTGTAGTTTCCCTTTGAAGTAATTGTGACTGGGCAAGATGCTGATAGAGATGTAAGAAAGAATGGAGGAAAGTCATTTGGCGCAGCTGCTTTCAGTCTGGAAGGACAAGTGAGATTTTGTTTCATAGTGAACCATATTAAGAGTTCTTCTTGAGCTATTTGTAACTAGCTTGTGTCTACGGTCCTACATGGACGCGGTCTCAGCTCAACTTTCAGCTGAAGTGTGTTGCAAATTCTAGAGCAGTCGAGTCAACTTACCTGCTACATTTCGCTTACAAGGAAAGGATACTCGGTGACCGTGACCTTTAGGAATGGGATGTATACCGTAAGATGCATCTCGAAATGCTGATTCTATATTGTGCTCGATATCTGCGGAACGATTTTCTGAAGTTGTAGTTGTGTTTCTGAGCCTTGACCCGAGATTGTTAAAACTTTATTGGCTGACGTTTCGGCAAGTCGCCTTCTTCAGAGCCTGAAATGGACAGTACGACTTGCAAGCTATTCGATCAAACGTCTCTGCAGCTATGCAAACGAAACTCTAAGGTTTCGGTAGATTAGTAACTAGCTGCCTAACCAAGCACTCACCTTTTGAACACGCCGATAAAGTTCTGATGCCAGAGCGAGCGTTGAATGATGAGTGCATATGCCACAGGAATATGATGATTTTCTGAAGGATGTTACGAACTTTTTTTCGTAGGAAATTTGCGTATTTTGGGTAGTAAAAATCACCAAATTCATTCTAGTTTACCGTCTGAAACTGTTGAAAGTAATTTTAGAAGGTACTGTTGTATTATATCTATCTGAATCATATTCAGCATTTAAGAGGGAAAGAGAAATTTTTAGTAATGATTTTCACTCTCCGCAGTAACGCAATTTATTTATGGAAAAATAATCATAACTCCATCCAGATCATCGTTTCGCATATATGAAAGGCAGTTTTTGAACCAGCATTAAAAGACGCATTTTTCGATATGTAAGTCATTATGAATGGCCACGGTCACCAAGTATCCTTCCCTTGTTAGAGGCAGTGTCCGGGCAAAAAGTCGGTTTCGAGATGTTGTACTTACCCGAGCATATTTGCTATGCTGAATCCGAAAATCGATGCTAGAGAGCGCGAAAACGACGGAAAAGGGCTTTAACGAGAGGGAAATCAGCAGATGGACAAAATTTTCCCCACTGTGAATTCATGCTTTCAGCTTCTGGACCGATCTTCTTATTCCAAAACCGCCCTGTCAAGTGCAAATGCTTGACCCAAAATCGTAACCGAAAAGATCTCAGCTGGGAGCGTGGATTCATAGCGGGGAAGACCTCGCCAACCTACGGATTACCCTTCTGCGTTAGAGCCCTTTTTCGCAGTTTTCGCGCTCTCCAGCGTCCGGACTCAGCATGGCGAATAGGCGCGGAAAAGCACAAGATCTTAAAGGCAGCGTCCGGGCAAAACTTCGAATAGAATTTTTTTTGCTTACCTGGGCTTATTCCTCCCGCTGGTTCCGAGAACGGAGCTTAGAGAGCGCGAAAACGCCGAAAACGGGCTTTTCCAGAAGCGCTTGATTTGAATTTTGTCGCCTGCCGCCAAGGTTAAGACGCATGGTTTTTGTGGGACCTTACGTCTGACTGTGTGCGGTATGCGCACTCTGGCTTATCGAACTAACTCGTCCCGGTCACCGGGGCGTTCCGGTCGCCACTTCTGAAGCGAATTTCTCGCCTTAGAAGCAAATTGGTGCACTGCCAATTGGGCAGGAGCTTTACCAGGACGGGAGCCCCTACACGTTAAAATTTCGTATCTGCCCGGACGCTGCCTTTAAGATCGGCTTTTTGCCCGGACACTGCATCGAAAGGCACTGTTCCGGTTTTGCATCTCCAATTTTATGCATGTGCTAGGCCTTTTCGACATGTAGAGCCCGAATCTGAGCTTTAAGCCGTCAAAAGACCGTATCTGGGGCTTTGCCCCATTTCCAGAAGGCAGCTCGGATGAGACTTTCAAGGGAAAGTTTGGAGGCTCGGCACGAAAACTCTGCCGGCTGTGATTTTTCCTTTTGATGGGGTGCACAATGCGGGAGTGGTTGTGGGCTCCGCGCCGAGAAGGTAAGCGAGTGTCCGAGCGCGTGCGTGTGCGCGCGCTGGTTCGGGGGCTTTTCTCTTGACGCAGCTGTAGCATTAACCAGCCGGCCGTACCCCTCATCTAAATATTAGGTCGTTCCGAAAGTAATGTCGCTTTTTTTAAATGAACGCCACATTTCATAGAATCAAGAATTTCAAGAGGTCTCAGAAGGATTCGATGCAGCATTTCATCCTCTTTTTTATGGCCCTAATTTCATTGCATAATCTCAGACAGTCGAAGGGATACCTGCGGCGGGCAAATGGCGCGAGTCTGCCACTTCGCGCTCTGGAACGCTCCGGAGCCCTGCCATTTCACGCATTTTGCTGCTCCGGGGCTCTCCCAGAACTGGCGCATTTCCGGAGCAGAGATTTGCGCGTATTGGAGAGGGGTCCCATTCGCCTGCTTATGACGTCATCGTGACGTCACCGTGACGTCACGGTGAACGAATGGGACCTCTCTCCGGGACGCGCAAATCTCTGCTCCTGAGATGCGCCAGTTTTGGTAGAGCCCCGGAGCAGCAAATGCGTGAAATGGCAGGGCTCCGGAGCACGCCACAGCGCGAAGTGGCAGACTCGCGCCATTGCCCGCCGGAGGTATCCTTTCGACTGTCTGAGATATTCAATGAGCTCTCGAAAAATTACCAAAATCTATGACTTATGTTTTTTGCCATGGTCAAGTTCGACTATTTTTCTAAATTTTTGTACTTATTCTCCGAAGAAGTACAAGTGACAGTCAGATAGAGCAAACCCTATAGAACACAGGGTTGTTCTTTTCTTTTCCTTAGCTTCTTCTTAGAGTTTCTGGAATCAATTTTCAATGCCAACAAATTCCATATTTGGTTAACTCAAACCTCACAGAACAACAACCGACAAGCGACTCGGGTGTCATCCGACGCAGCTTTTTCTCCTCTTTCTACCAGTTGTTTTTTGTTTCTGATTCATCAAGTTTTCCTGGATAAAATCATCAAAATTCGGGTTTTCCAGGGCGCCCCAGGCTGTACCTGGAGATTTCGAAAGTTGCTAATATGAAGCGGTGAATGTTCATTTGGTTTGTAAAATTAGTGTCAAACCATAACCCGTCTTTGTAAGTTTCAAAATCTGATGATTTACTGGTGTTTGATGCATTTGTGTCTGAGGCGAGAATGCTAAAAATCGGTGGTTCCATCAAAAAATCTGTACAAAAATTACGACGAGCTCTGGAAAATAGAAAAAAGCTGTGCTTTTTCCTGTGGGGTTTGCTCTATCCATCCATTACTTGACTCCTTGCGAGGATTGTTGTAAGAATTTAGAAAAATTGTGAAACCTGGCCTTCTCAAAAAGCATGGGTCGCAGATTTTGACTCTTTTCTGGAAGCTCATTGACTGCATTGCAATAGCTTCATAACCATCAAAAAGAGAATGAAATGATGCATCAAATGCTGCCAGAATCTCTTACATATCTTTGTTCCACGAGATGTGGCATACGTTTGAAAAAAGCGACATTACTTTCGGAACGACCTAATATACCCGAGAATGGATCGCGAAAATTTTGAAAGTTACTTATATGAGTCATAAAAATGTGCAAGAGACTTATTTATATTTGTAAGTAATTAAAATAATTTTTTAAATTTTTTAAAAATTCAATTTAGCTATATAAAAAAAATTTTCGGAAGCTGCGTGGCTAACGCCACGCATCTTCATCAGAAAAAATTTTTTGTCGCCCAGGATTTCGGATTGGGGGAGCGGGGCAAAAAATTTTTTCTGATGAAGGTGTTGTGTGGCGTTAGCCACGCACTCCGAAAAAATTTTGGGGGTGCTTCAAAATTTTTGCGGGTCCCCAACCCTTATTATCTGCCCGAAAAAATTTTTTCGTATAGCTAAATGGAATTTTTAAAAAATTTTAAAAATTATTTTAATTACTTACAAATATAAATAAGTCTCTTGCACATTTTTGTGTCTCATATAAGTAACTTTCAAAAATTTCGCGACCCATTCCCGGGGGGGGGGAGGGGCCCTGGCGTCAGCCACGCTCTCCAAAAAACTCCTTTGGTATGCTTCTTAGGGCCGCATGCACTAACCTCCCCGCGGGGAGGGGATCGCAGCTTAAAAGAAAGCTTTATATTTCGAAACTCCAAATACCTGGATTTCACGTTGTGTACCTATCCGTAAGTATTCCTACTACCCTTCACTAAGAACATGTTGAACAGGAGGGAGAGAAGCTGTACGAACCGCATTTTCCAGCTTTTGTATGATCCCTGATGATCCCTGGCGCTTTTCTTTAAAGTCATATTTCTTTCTCCGAAGTCAACGAAAACCTTCCAAAGTTGCACTGAACATCTAAAACAACAGTGCTTAGCATGTTGCTGATGAGAACAAATGAGTTTTTGAAAAGTCGAATTTTTCGGTAAACCTCGAATTTCGACCTGTGGATCATCGAAAATTTCATGACTTCAAAAATCATTTGTTCTTATCAGCAACATGCTTAGCACTGTCGAGTTAGATAATCTGCACAACTATGGAGGTTATTCGTTAACTTCAGAGAAAGAAAAATGACTTCAAAGAAAAGCGCCGGGGATCATCAGGGATCATACAAAAGCTGGAAAATGCGGTTCGTACACCTTCTCGCTCCTGTTCAACATGTTCATAGTGAAGGGTAGTAGGAATACTTACGGATAAGTACACAATGTGAAATCCAGGTATCTGGAGTTTCGAAACATAAAGCTTTCTTTTAAGCTGCGATCCCCTCCCCGCGGGGAGGTTAGTGCATGCGGCCCTTAGAATGTTTGCGAGCCCATAACCCCGAAATCTTAGAAAAGGGGCGTGGCGACAGCCACGCCTCCGAAAAAAATTTCAAAGCTAAATTAAACTTTCAAAAATTTTCAAAAAAATTATACTGATTATGCGCAAGTATGAACAAGTCGCTTGCATATTTTTATAAGTCATATGAGTAACTTTTAAATTTCGCGATATTTTCTCGGGGGGGGGGGGGGGGGAGAGCGCCCCCCTCGGTACGTCACTGATAAAGATTACCGCATAACATCTGCTTTGCAGAGGCTCGCAGTGTTTCTACTATCCACATGCCTTCCTCGTGCTCGCATAAGGATGATTTAATTCGATACCGATCATCACGGTTGAATTGTAAGTAACCACTCATGGAATCTTTCTTATGTGCGATCGGTGACTTTGGGAGGAAGGAAGTTGTGTGCATAAGATAAATCGCAAGGAGTCAATACTGGAGTTATTATGGTTTCGTAGTCGCCATAAAGATTTGAGCATAAATACTCTCATAGTTAGAACTTTACAAGTCGACCTTGTACGCATTATTCTCTCTATTGGCATAGTTTGCGGATTTACCTCTAAAACAAGTCCACAACTTTGCAAAGAATTCTAATCAGGTGCCTTCATATTGCGCCGGCAGCGAGTGCTAGCAGCATCTACCGCCGCCAGCAGCCTTCAGCGGCCCGTAGCCGCCGCTGACGGTTTTTGTTGTCGAAGGAGCGTAAAATCATCAGATTTTTACTACGCTGAGTGCATCCGCCTACGCTTTTCATGTTCCAAACTTTTTCTTTCCTAATTCCTCCGATGTGCAGTTTGAGTCACACACATCACATATGCTCTTATTGCTGTCATTTCTCATTTCCTTCTTGTTGCACTGCTCTGAAGAAAGAGGCTAGTAAAAAAAAGTGAAACAGAAACGACATAGTATACATCCAATTATATCAGCATAATTTTCCCACTCAGTTATCCAGCGTTGGCACGCACCTTTATTTGTCGTGCTCCATCGTTTGCTCAGTGACGAGCTAACGATGGAGTACGACAAGTGAAGGTGCGTGCCAGCGCTGGATAACTGAGTGGGAAATTGTGCTGATACAATTGGATGTATGCTATGTATTGTGTTAGAGAACACACAGCACAAAGCTTTGTCAAAAACAAAGGAAGCAAAGCACGCAAGAAAGATTTCAAGCGCAACCATTTTGGAGGTTGTTCAATCATTGAGAATCGTTCTAGACAATAAAGATTGCAATAACTAAGTGTGGGCACCGACAGCATATCCAATCTACACCAACAAGATAATGATAATCAAGAACACAAACATGAGTGTGAAAGTCGAATGCACACTAGCGAATTCAGGAAGAGAGAGCATGAGAAATTAAATGCACACAGTATACTAAAAATTTGATGATTTTGCGCCCTTATGGTAACGAAGGCGGCCAGTGGTGGCTACGGCTGCTGGCTACTGACGGCTGCTGGCGGAGGCTACAGACTGCTAGCAGCGGCTGCCGGCGCGATATGCTCAGATAATCGCCGGGGCAGGCGGCCATGCGACTTATGGGCAGGGGCACTGGAAAAATAATTCGCTGATTTCCTGCGCTCCGCCAGGTATTTGGAAGAATTTTGGCAAAATTTTGAACAAATGCTCGGAGAACAATCGCGAATTTTTCATAGCAGTGGCGCAGTGGCTGCATTCTCGCGGACTTTCCGCTAGAATATGCAGAATTATGCGGGCCGCACGGTCCTTTGTGAAGGACCGCTGCCACGTAGGTAGGTACTTTCCGCTAGGAGAAAGTACCCCAAACTCGGGTAATCAAACCACCAATGTCACCTCTGTTATGTAGAGTGTTATCTTTGCTCGGCGTACGCCCGAAACTGTGCAAAAAGAGTCCAAGCGCATGCTGATTTTTTGGCCCGCGCTCGCTGAAAGAGATTATCTGACGAGCTCCTGCAGAAAATTTTGTAATGCTGCGGCTGGCAGAGCACGCTTGCTGAATGTTTGGCCACGCCCCAAAATTTCGCTGACCGCTTGCGGAAAAGCGCGAGTTTGCGGACCGCCTGCCCCGGCAATTATCTGAGTGAAGGAGCTCTTACCGACTTCTCAGATAATCATCGGGGGCAAGTGGCCATGCGATTTATGAGCAGGCGGGCATCCTAGATATAGTGAGCTGATTTACTGCTGTCCGCTTGCAGATAATTGGAGGAATTTTGGCGAAATTTTAGAAAAATGCTCGGAGAACAATTGAGGCTTTTTCTTAGAATAGTTGCGGCGTAATGGCCGTATAACGGGTGCTTCACAAAATTTTGCGGGCCCTTAACCCCTGAATTCTAAAAAAAAGGGCTGGCGGCAGCCACGATCCCATAAAAAATTTTTTACGAGGCTAAGTTGAATTTCTGAAAATTTTGAAAAATTTTCTTAGTCATCTACAAGAATAAACAAGTTGCACATTTTGATAACCTATTGAGTAAGAAATTACATTTTCGTTCTTTCCCTCCCCCTCCTCGGTCCGCCACTGCTCAGACAATCGCCGGGGGCAGGCGGGCACCGGAAAAATAGATTGCTGATCTCTCGCACACCGCTCGCGGATTTTTTGGAAAGCAATCAGGACTTTTCGGAAGACCGCTTGCTGAATTTTCGATTCCTCAGAGATTCGGCAATATATCTGCAAAAGATAAGGGCGAAAAAAATTCAACAGGCGGTCTCTCAAAAATCCGCTGACTCAGCAAGCGGTCTTCCGAAAAATCCTGATTGCTTTGCAAAAAATCCGCGAGCGGGGTGCGAGAAATCAGCAATCTATTTTTCTGGTGCCCGCCTGCCCCCGGCGATTGTCTGAGTGGCTAGTATCTATGTCGTGCAAAATTGTAGCTCGAGACGTTGGCTGCTACTTGCTCTGTAAATTTCGTGATAGATAGACATACGCACACCCATACACATGCAGACAAAAGACAGACGTCTTTAGTGTCTTAGTATAAGTCATGACGATAAAATATATATATATTTCAATTCAGACATGTCGAATACCAAAGCTGGATATCAACGGTTCGGAAGTCAAAAACTTCTTTTTCAATTCAAAGCCTCTTGAATGCTCAAAAAATCCTCAAAATTGGCTTTTCATCGATGGTAGCAACAATGTGCAGTATATAGAAAGCAGGTAACATTACGGTTGTTCTATTTTCGTAATTTGTCCATGTTTCCGCAACTTGAGTCCATTTTTCAAAGGAAGAGCGCCAAGTGCAGCGGATCATACGTTACGAGAAAGAATGATTCAATGAGTATCCATACTGCTTTTGACTCGTTGCCAGCCGGTAATCCCATGAAGTCTGATTTCGCCGTCGTCCGCTGCAAGGATGGAGAGCAAACATGGTAAGGAGCATAGGTGCAATGAGGTAAGCCGAGTGCCCTCAGAGTGAATGGGCTCTTGGCTGTTTTGACGCTCAAAAATGAAGGGTCCAAAAAGCGTTCACTCGAACAAAGGGGGGAGGGGAATGACGACGCGCGCCTGCAGTACCTCAATGCATGGTAAAAAAAAACTTCGTTTGGGACTTTCATCGAACGTGGAATGATGGAAATACGATATTGACCAAAAACTACTTAAGCACACCGGCATAGATAATATTAATGGGCAGCTTTGCTCGGGGCTCACAAGTATGGATGTGCACTACAATAAAAGAATAAATTGTCAGGTTGTGTTCGGTTTAGCAGAAACATGTTATAGGAAATTACCATGATAGAAAGATGGAAACCTTATATTACTATAATCTTTATGTAAACGAAAGCTTTCAAAACAGTAAAGCCGAAAATAGCCGTTGAAAGATACTTAAGCAAGGTTTTATCTAGTATGAGTTACACCAAATCCCTTTGCTAGAGTATAGGTAATGTTAGTAAACCTTTCCCTGTAAGATGCAAAAAGAAGTTGATTATGGGATGCTTCCATCACGGAGATAAGAGGCTGCAGAAAGCCACCCAAAATTGAATGTTTTGCAATAGGTTTGTTTAAGGCAGGCGCTATAATCCTCGAGGAGTATAGCACGGCGACGATTGATATGCATCAAATGCGTGTAAAACCGGCGATTTTTGTCGCCGATATTGGCGATCGCCAGTCGCTACGACGGGCGATCGCCCGTCGCCATGCTATACTCCTCGAGAAGTATAGCGCCTGCCTAATCAAACAAGAGTCAAAGCAAAAGGATGCACGGATTCTCACTTCATGAGTCATCGACTGATGAACAGTATGTGGGGTGCAATGCTTGCCCGTGCGGGAGGGGTGGGCCTGTTTAGACGAGCGTGGTCACCCCTTCGTGCATCCAAGCCACTGAGGTGGACGGAGCGAGCGCGCTCAACCAAGCGGGCTCTCCTCTCTCGTGGTAACCCACAAATATAATGTACCCTATTTTCAGGTGTATAAGCCGCGGGGTGGTCCTAGCTTACATCGAGCAGCCCGAACACATCAATGGACCTCGCATCCAAAGGACCCTATAGTGTGCTGCGTATTGCCTGAAAGTATCGTGCGGTATGAGGATCACTTCTCGAAACACAATGAAGCGGCTGAGCAGCCCGGGCGAAAACTTGAAAAAGTGCGGCTTATACACCTGAAAATAGGGTACTCGATAGCTTTTGAAGAGAAGAATCCATGTACACTCTTTCCTTCTAACTTCTTTTACTTAAAAAGAAGTTACTACAAGAAATCGCTTTTGAGTGAGTTTGTTTGCAACCTCATATCTGAGTTGTAGGGTCTTTTACTCCTTTTTGCATCTTATAGAGGAAGATTTGCGCAGTACTACCTATACCCTCGCGAAAAGATCTGCTATCAGGAAAGAAACTTGCAGCCACGACTTTAAAATGCTAAGTTCAAGTAATATACCGTTATATACTGTTACTGTTAGTATACTACTAAACAGTATACTATACAGTATACTATACAGTATACTATACAGTATACTATACAGTATACTATACAGTATACTGTATAGTATACTGTATAGTATACTGTTTATACCATCTTTTTGCGAGGATGATATAAGAGGAGGTAATGTTAAGTGGATAATCTTCTTAATGACGCAAGGAAAAGTACATTATGAAAATGTGGGGATCGCTTTGGCTTGGGGGAGGAAGGAGGGAGGTTCTTCTTGAACACTCCAGAAGCTGCTCAACGTCCATTGTTTGAACTCTGCCTCTGTTTAGTCACCTTATATTCTTTAGCGAGCGGATCCTTATTCTTTCCATGACAGCCAACTTGAGCTGGAATCAGCTTAACAACTTATTTTCTACGAGTGCGTCACCTCTGCTTCACAAGATCGCAGTGGCTCTTCTATCTCTATGTCATACTCATTCTCGCATAACATGGCCATGAAACTTACCGCGCAATGCCCGCCTTCGCAAATGAATCGTAAACGAACTACTTCTCAGACAATCGCTGGGGGCAGGCGGGCACCGGAAAAATAGATTACTGATTTCTCGCACCCCGCTCGCGGATTTTTTGGAAAGCAATCAGGACTTTTCGGAAGACCGCTTGCTGAGTCAGCGGATTTTTGAGAGACCGCCTGTTGAATTTTTTTCGCCCTTATCTTTTGCAGATATATTGCTGAATCTCTGAGGAATCGAGAACTCAGCAAGCGGTCTTCCGAAAAGTCCTGATTGCTTTCCAAAAAATCCGCAAGCGGGGTGCGAGAGATCAGCAATCTATTTTTCCGGTGCCCGCCTGCCCCCGGCGATTGTCTGAGTTATTCCGAAAGCTTTTTCGTGTGAGATCGCTGATCGAGGATGAAACTTTGAAAGATGGAGGACAAATGTAGAATTAGAACATTAGACCTATGCAACGCCGAGGACATCAGGATTTCAGTAAGCGATAAGAGTGGCGAGTTCGTAGTTATGTCACGTGAAATGAATAAGGCAATCACGCAATTGCATCTAGCAGATGATACGACTTACGTGCTTCATCAGCAGATTTTGGGAAACAATACCGCCGCCTCAATAGGATTTGGCCTGATATTGCGCGGTCTGTGGGGCTCAACAGAAGCTTATTACCACGTCTCAAAGCGAAATGTCTCTCCGTCCTGTGCTTACCTTGATAAAGACGCACAAACCCCCGACAGTAAGGCTGTCTTTAAACAATGCGTGCGATTACAAAGTTCGGCCCATAATCAGCGGTATTGGGGGCCAACAGACAAAATAGCATGGTTCCTTAATAATTCTGTCACAGCTGCTCCAGTTCGTCCCTGCGCACCTCAGTAGTACCAATATGCTCCCTGATCGCCTCCGTACAACACAGCTTAGCCGCGACTGCGTCATTGAATCATTTGAATTGAGATCGCTTTATACCAATGTATCCAATGATGCTGCACTTCAAACTAGCTTTGAGTTGCTGTCTAAGCACCAAGCCTCTTTTAACTTACATGGTTTTAGCATCCACGGTATAATGACCCTGTTACACGAATGCTTGCAATGTTCAGTATTCCGATGGTTCGGGCCAATATTACAAGCAGATTAGAGACTTGGCAATGTGGCAACGTCTCGCACCTACTTTGGCAATCATTTTCATGTCTAGGATAAAGACGCCAGTACTGCAGCGAAAACCCCTGCTTTATGTTGCTATATAGAAGACTGCTGCGTTATATGCCCAGCTCAAGCCGAAGTAGATACTTGCTTCCAAATATTTAAACAGTCACCAAACGTCGTCACCAGAGAGAAGCCTAGTGGGGGTGGTTGGCGTTTCTGAATGTGCAGATCCATCTAGCAGGCACCCAGCAGTAAAAACATCTTGGTACATTCTTTGTCTGCTCATCCAAACAGCACAAAACGGTTTTTTGTGGGCAGTACAAAACAGCAAAACAGCTCTACGGGTATGTTCCAGCAGCGACGAACGATCATACTCCATCGCCCTGGCACAAAGGATTACAGTGGTTATGCCACACTTGAGCACAACCGCAGAGCAGGCGGTTTTTCTCGGAGCAGAGCTCATGATATGAGCACTGATAACGAGATCCCTTTCTGCCTGCCATTTACTTCCGATGAATTGAGCAGGGCAGTGCGGCGAGGCCTACATCAGGCGGGTTTGCGCGGTGTGGTAGGAATGGTCGATATTCCTCCCGCTAATCTCAAACTCCAATTGGTTCGTAATCGAGCTTGTGACCGCATATGTAGTACTCCAAACTGCATGGTTTGCCTGATGGTAGATGTGAAAACAGTACGTTAAACGGGGTTATCTACCTCATTACATGCTTATCATGCGGCGACACTTACATTGGCGAAACTGGCGTCCGCCTTGCTGTCGCGTTAAAGGCAGTGGCTCGGCAAATCTCAACCTAGTCAAGATTGCGCTTACCTGGGGTTTTTCAATACGCTGATCCCGAAAATCCACTTTTGAAAACTTGAAAACGGCGAAAATGAGCGTTTTTCAATGTCCTTCCCTTTGATATTGGACGAGTGGAGCAAGGCCGATGACGCTAAACCGTGGCAGGACCCAATGGTTATAGCGTTGCGGCGGGCAGCCTCTAATGGTGAGAAGGAAATTGCCAACTCGTCCAGATGCGTGTAAGATTGGCCTGCGCGTGTAAATTCGAGAGCGATTTTCTCGGCAGGGAAAGCATGCTGTGCAACCGGGATTGCACTGTTTTCATAGTTGGGCGATAAGGAACCTACCGCGTTAAAATCCCGAGTTGTTGGATTTTGCCGATCCACTGCCTTTAAGGAACATATAGACGGTTTGAATAAGCTAAAAGCAGCTACGCCATTAGGCGCACATCGTATTACGCGCCATGGTAAGGCTCCTATACAAGTTACTGTAAAGATCTTGTCGTCAGAATCCGAGATCCTCACGCGCAAAACTCATAAGAGTTTTCCCCAGTTCTGTTGTGTATAGTCAACAGATGACATTAAAATATTCCACAAAACCCAAATGTGAAAGAGATCACGCGCATGCAAAGGTGACAGACAGCTTTGGAGCAACAGAACAGATGTCCATAAAATTCAGTAATCTGTCGTTTGGCTAAATTTGGCTAATTCACCATCATGCATGGTTTTTCTGTTCTTTGATAGCTACCACTTGTGAATCGACTCTTTGTGCATAAAGTGATCTCTATCTTATTCCATCTCATTTCTTGGCATTGACTCACTTTTTCGCTTCTTCAGAACCAAAAGTTTTGTCTTGCATGTGTCTCATGAATTGCATTGTTTAGGTATGCATTGGTTTGTTTCTTTACAAATGGGTTCAAGTTTCCTTGTTTTTTCTTGTTTGTTGTTCTATCACTATGAATAAATAGTAGGATGTACATCGTCAAATAATCTCTTTCACGAGCGCTGGCCAAACTTTCAACAAGCGCTCGGACTCTTTTTACGCAGTTTCGAGCGTACGCCGAGATAAGGTGAGACTTTATGTGGCAGAGGTTCATCCTCAGATAATCGCCGATGACAGGCGGCCATGCGAATTTTGAGCAAGCGGGCACCGGAAAAATAGTTCGCTGATTTTTTGCGGCCCGCTTGCAGAAATTTGGATTAATGTTGACCAATTTCAGACGAATGCTCGGAGAACTATCGCGGTTTTCCTATAGATTAGTTGCGGCGCATTGGCCGCATTCTCGGGGACTTTCCGCGAGAATATGCAAAATTATTGAGGGCCTGCAGCATAAGTCTCGCATTTGCTCGACGTACGCCCGAAACTGTATTAAAATAGTCCGAGCGCCTGCTGAAAGTTTGGTCAGCGGTTGGTGAAAGATATTTGTCGAGCGTCCGCAGAAAACTCTGTATTCTGTCTCGCTAGCAGGACATTCGATAGTAAAGGAGGTACCGCCCGCTGAAGGTTTGGCCATGCCCCAAAATTCTGCTGACCGCCTGCAGACAAACGCGAATTTGCGGACCGCCTGCCCCCCGCGATTATCTGAGTCGATGGTTTAATACCCGAGTCTGGGGTACTTTTAGGCGGAAGGTCCTACGGGTTGTGCGGTCCTTCACAAAGGACCGTACGGCCCCCAATATTTGGCATATTCTCGCGGAAAGCCCGAGAATGCGCGAATGCGGCCACTGGGCCGCAACTTATCCATAGAAAGACCGCGAAGTTCTCCGAACATTCGTCTAAAAATTGGCCAAAGTTATTCTAAATTTCTGCAAGTGGATCGCAAAAAATTAGCGAACTATTTTTCCGGTGCCTGCTTGCTCAAAACTCGCATGACCGTCTCCCCCGCAGATACTAGCCGCGGCGATTATCCGAGTGGGGGGGGGGGGAACCCCGGAGACACCGAATTGGCCCACCAGTGGATCTGGTCCGTTGTCTGAGCTTGACCGGTGGCATGTTGAGGCGGTTAGCAAAACCGAAAAGAAACTCCTAAAGCTGGGAGGGTGACCTCACATGGGGGGAAGGGGCCATTCGCTGTTTTTTCTCTCGCGTTAAAGTCCTTTTTCGCCGTTTTCGCGCTCTCCAGTGTGAATTTTCGGATTCAGAATAGGCCCAGGTAAGCATAAAATCTTAAGATCGACTTTTTGTACATTGTCTTTGAAGTTTCCTTCACTACATATCTCGCTAACTTCACGTACACTATTCTCATCTCGTTAGGATGAATTAATCTTTTTAGGGACGGTATACTGATGAGCGTTGTACGGCGGAGTGATCAGGAATTACTCAACCATGACTCGATGAAAAGTCCAGATGGCTCTGGATTGAATGTGTATTTCTTGGGATTTGATTCGCTCAGTCAAATGTCTTTCCGACGAAAATTGCCAAAGTCTGTCAAAGTTCTCGAGGAAGTGTTTGACGCGGTGGTTTTGAACGGTCACTACCCATTTTACTGTTGTGGATATTTTCAATGACGCTTTTGGAATTCCTAGTCAAGGCATAGCTTATTATATTTTTTTCATGTTCAAGGGTACAATATTGTTGGTGATGGCACACCTCAAGCATTTATTCCAATTCTTACCGCATCGACTGAAGAAGAACTTCCTCTAACCAGGTATCACCCTCGCACAGTTATGTTTTTTACTTGCTTTACATATATCTCGTTCATAAATTCGTAACAGCGGATTTGACTGCGGTCTTTGCGCCCACAGGAGCATGAAAACTCCAAAAAGGCATACCTCAGTGCTCAGCTCAGTCACTTCCATTGTCTAGAGACTATCATACGTAAGCAGAAAAAGCACTGGTGTAGAGATGAAAACCAAAAAATGCGGTTGCCGGAAGTGCGTGCTTGTCGCACAGTCGCGCCTACATGATTTTTCAAATGCCTTATACTTATGATACGACGAGATATGTATAGTCGATTTGTTGACCGCACGCACTGGACATCACTGCGGAGCACGCGTGGGGAGGTAAAACGCTTGCCCCAGTGCAGATTCGCCTTGTACAAATCTGCTCTCAAAAAATTCAGTCGCACCGTGCTAATCCGCAGCGTTTGAGCAGTCCTTGGATGAAGATTGACAGGATCATCTCGGCGGAGCTTCCTAATCGAAAAGAGGATTCTCTTTGTTCGAAGTTGTTCTCAAAAATATGATCCATGGGCCATGCGGACCACTAAACTCGAGGTCGCCTTGCATGAAGGACGGCAAGTGCACAGAAAAGGTACCCTGGGCAGCTGATTTGCGAAACCCAAACGGGAAGAGACGGTTATCCCCTTTACAGAAGGCGAAAACCAGATGAAGGAGGATATATCGCCGTCATTAGAATGAGGATGGACCATCAGTCTGTGGACGTTGAGGTTGACAGCAGCTGGGTGGTGCCATACACTCCCTTATTCTCGAAGATGTTCAAGGTACATATCAATGTAGAGTACTGTAATTCGGTAAAGTCGATTAAGTACGTCTGCAAATATGTGAAGAAGAAAAGTGACATGGCAACGTTCGGCCTCGAGCATGCCACTGCACCGTTTGATGAGATCGAGCGATATCAAACGGGCAGGTACATAAGCAGCAACGAGGCAGTGTGGCGCATTTTGGGTTTCCAAATCCACGAGCATTATCCACCCGTTGTTCACTTGAGTGTCCATCTAGAAAATGGACAACGCGTCTACTTTACGGCTGATAATGCGCGGCAAAGAGCTGCGCAACCACCTCAGACGACTCTCACAGCATTCTTCCTTCTGTGAGAACACGATGCATTTGCACGGACTTTGTTGTACTCAGAAGTTCCAAAGTATTATACTTGGAATAATTCAACAAAGAAGTTTGCCAGAAGAAAGCAAGGAGCTGAAGTTCCCGGACAACATGGCATACGTGCTGCGGATGTTTTAGGACGTGTATATACTGTACACCCTAAGCACGCCGAGTGCTTCTACCTCAGATTGTTGCTCCACACAATCCGAGGACCGACGTCATTCGCAAAATTGAGGATCATCGACGGAGAATACTGTGGGACCTAGAGAGAAGCATGCCGAAGACTTGGCTTGCTTGAGGATGATCAGCAATGGGGCCGGACTCTCGAGGAGGCATCTGCGACAGGTTTCTCTCTTCGCTATCATCTTGACGGCCTGTCAACCATCAAACTCCCAAGCACTTTGGGAGAAGTACAAGGAAGCTCTGAGTGAAGATTTACTCAGAGAATGTCGCAGAGCAGCACTCTCTGCACACATCGACTACTCTCTCGAGATGTTCAACCGAGCGTTGATACTGCTTGAGGACATGTGCACGTCGATGACCGGTCAAACCCTTAAGGATCTCTGTTTGCCGTCACCAATACGCGGAGATGACCAAGCACTTGAGAGCGATGTTTTCCGAGAGAGGTCCTATAATGTCGATCAGTTGTCGAGATTTGTAAAGTCCAACAGAGCCCTCCTCACGGAGGATCAAGAGTTAACATACCGCGTTGTTCTGGACACGATTTCCAGTGGCAAGGGTGGGCTACTCTTTCTCGACGCTCCAGGTGAAAACGTTCCTCATCAATCTCCTACTTGCCGAGATTCGCAGACAAGGAGGAATCGCACTAGCAGTGGCATCCTCAGGAATTGCATCAACACTGCTAGAAGGAGGCCAAACTGCTCATTCAGCCTTCAAGCTTCCTCTGGATATTGCTCACGTAGAGCACCCAGTGTGTGGGATAAGCAAAGGCACAGGGAAAGCCAAGGTGTTACAAGAAACCAAACTCATAGTTTGGGAGGAATGCACCATGGCGCATAAGAAGTGCCTAGAAGCCTTTGACAACACACTACGGGACATACGAGGAAGCAACAGGGTGATGGGTGGGGCCGTCGTGCTACTGGCAGGCGACTTTCGTCAAACTCTGCCAGTGATTCCATGGTCGACTCCAGCCGATGAGCTGGACGCTTGCCTCAAAGCTTGTCATCTCTGGAGACATGTTCGGTCGCTGAATCTCACGACGAACACGCGAGTCCACCTCCTTCTCAGACAATCGCCGGGGCAGGCGGTCCGCAAACTCGCGTTTTTCTGCAGGCGCTCAGCAGAATTTTGGGGCGTGGCCAAACCTTCAGCGGGCGACACTTCCTTTACTGTCTAATGTTCTGCCAGCGTGCAGCAACACAAAATTTTCTACAGACGCTCGTCAATTAGTCTCTTTCAGCGAGCGCTGGTCAAATTTTCAGCTGGCGCTTGGACGGTTTTAAGCAGTTTCGGACGTACGCCGAGCGAAGGTGGGACTCTGTGTGGCAGAGGAGTCATCGATGGTTCAATTACTCAAGTTTGAGGTACTTTCTCGCAGCGGAAAGTACTCAGATAATCGCCGGGGGCAGGCGGTCCGCAAACTCGCGCTTTTCTGCAGGCGGTCAGCAGAATTTTGGGGCGTGGCCAAACCTTCAGCGGGCGGCACTTCCTTTACGGTCGCATATTCTGCCAGCGGGCAGCAATACAGCATTTTTTGCAAGCGCTCGGCAAATAATTTCTTTCAGCGAGCGCTGGCCAAACTTTCAGCAAGCGCTCGGACTCTTTTTAGGCATTTTCGGGCGTACGTCGAGCGCAGGTAAGACTCTGTGTGGCAGAGGTGTCACCGTTGGTTTAATTACTCAAGTTTGAGGTACTTTCTCTCAGCGGAAAGTACCTGGGGGTTGCGCGGTCCTCCACAAAGGAACGTGCGGCCCTCGAAATTTTTGCATATTCTCGCGGAAAGTCCGCGAGAATGCGGCCACTGCGCCGCAGCTAATCCATAGAGAAACCGCGATTGTTCTTCAAGCATTCGTCTTTAATTTCGCCAACTCTTTCTTCCAAATTTCTGCAAGCGGGCCGCAAAAAATCAACGAACTATTTTTCCGGTGCGCGCTTGCTCAAAATTTGCATGGCCGCCTGCCCCCGGCGGTTATCTGAGGTACCTGGGGGCTGCGCGATCCTCCATAAAAGACCGTGCGGCCCCCGAAATTTTTGCATATTCTCGCGGAAAGTACGCGAGAATGCGGCCACTGCGCCGCAGCTAATCTGCAAGGAAACCGCAATTGTTCTTCAAGCATTCGTCCAAAATTTCGCTAAAATTCTTCCAAATATCTGCAAGCGGACCGCAAGAAATCAGCGAACTATTTTCCGGTGCCCGCTTGCTCAAAAATGACATGGCCGCCTGCCCCCGGCGATTATCTGAGTTGGCGATGAGACTGCCAGAAGCTTTGCGCAACACTGTTGCTTCTTGACGAAGGCAGAATTCTGCTCAGATAGTCGCCGGGGGCAAGCGGCCATGCGAATTTTGAGCAAGCGGGCACCGGAAAAATAGTTCGCTGATTTTTTGTGGTCCGCTTGCAGAAATTTGGAATAATTTTGGCCAATTTTTAGACGAACGCTCGAAGATCTATCGCGGTTTTTCTATACAAAAGTTGCGGCACAGTGACCGCATTCTCGCGGATTTTCCGCGAGAACATGCAAAATTATTGAGAGCCGCACGATCCTTTTTGAAGGACCGCACAGCCCTCAGGTACTTTCCGCTGGGAGAAAGTACCCCAAACTTGGGTAATAAAACCATCGATGGCACCTCTGCCACATAGAGTCTCATCTTTTCTCGGCGTACGCCCGAAACTGCTTAAAAAGAGTCCGAGCGCCTGCTGAAAGTTTGGCCAGCGCTCGCTGAAAGAGATTGTTTGACGAGCGCTTGCAGAAAATTTTGTATTGATGCCCGCTTGCAGAAAACGCAAATACCGCCCGCTGAAGATTTGGCCACGCCCCGAAATCCTGCTGACCGCCTGCAGAAAAGCGCGAGTTTGCGGACCGCCTGCCCCCGGCGATTATCTGAGTGGTTGAACCAAGTTTCTGGCTGGATTACCTTTTCTCCCTTCTGCAATATGGTCCAATCGGTGGGAGAACTGATCGAAAAGGTCTTTCCAAACATTGCCACCAACTTCAGCAATGGGGAGTGGATTTGCTAGCGAGCAATTCTGGCACCCAAAAATGAGCAAGTGAATTCTATCAATGCTCAGATTCTAAACAGCCTACCTGGACCAGTAACAACGTACACATCCTTTGATACGATGGTCCAGAGTGAACAGGCTGTTCACTTCCCCACTGAGTTCTTGAATTCACTCGAGCTTAATGGGAAACCACCTCACAGACTTGGTCTGAAGGTTGGGCCAATCATGCTCCTTTGCAACATCAACCCAACGAAGATGTGCAATGGTACAAGGCTTTGCATCAGGAGTCTCATGCCAAACGTCATAGTAGCGACCATATTGGTGGGGGAGTTCAAAGGTGAAGACGTTTATATTCCAGAATCCCTTTGGTCCCCTCCGATATGCTTTTTGACTTTAGGCGAGTGCACTTTCCGGTCAGGCCTGCACTCGCTATGACAATCAACGAAGCGCAAGGACAGTCTCTGCGAACAGTAGGAGTAGACCTGGAAACTCCCTATTTTTCGCATGGTCAGCTGTACGTGGCGTGTTCGAGGGTCGGGAGTCCGGCGAACCTGTACATATATGCGCCCGAAGGGAGCACAGCTAACGTAGTATATCCCAGGGCGCTAACATAATTGCATGCTGTAATATAGGACAGTATTTATTCGTTCATGCCATTCTATTAGAAAATCCAAAAAAATTAGAAAATATAAAATCCAAAAAATTGGAAAATTCAAAATTCAAAAAAAGGCAAAACGAAATCCCAAAAAAATAGTGGCCAGCGGCGGTCAGGGAAGGTGGGTGGGACAAACAAAGAAACTGAATAGTACCAGCTGAGCTATTTTTCCTTACTGATGAGTTCCGGGGAAAGCCTAGGACCTATTCAGCCAAGCCGTCTATGGGTAGGAACGAAACGGTACAACTAAAGAGCCGAAGCTGTATCTCGGCATTTTCACCCGAAGTGTATGTGATGCCGGGCGGAGCCGGGTACGCCAGCTAGTGTCTCATAATGAAATACGCAAGAAGCCGGACGAGATGCGTGTCCGCATCTCGTCTGGCTTCTCCTCGTCTACCATCTGCTATCGTTTAAAGAAAGTGCACGAATTCATGCTTTTATACGTAGTGATCCCGCTCACTTCCCGCGACAAGGCAATGTTACCGGCACGGTCACCGGCTGACATCTAGCTCCGCTCACATTTTTGGAGCGGCTGCCGGCCGGAAGACGGTCATCGCGCGGTCGCCGGCCAGTGCGAGTGTCTGAGAACTGTCTGAGATAAGGCCAATTCGAAAGGCAAAGCCATACGCGCGCGAAGTCCTAGCGTGGCAACTGCGCTTACGGAAAAGGGAGCAGATGAGTGACCCGAGCGTATATGTACACCCATCACCAGTTATGTGTCAAGCCTCAATACTAACTCCACTTTCTATGTTTGAGGGTTGTACTTCTTTGAGAATTTTAACTGACCTTTCTCCAGAAAGCGATTCCAAAATGCCAATTATGTGGATGACGTTTATCCATTTATCTGGTCGAATTTCTCTTCTGCTGGCTATGTCACACTATATGGGGAAGATGTATTTGTTGTAGGTAAGCACACATGAAAGTTGTCTATCCTCCAGTGTGAAGGGGTTCAACTTTTACTGTCAAAGTCATCACATCGAATTGGTGAAAGTACTGTGCTTTTTCAGCTCTCGCTTGTTGTGTAGAAATTCGAATTGATTGTCATCTTTGTTGAGTGTTATTCCGTATCAAGTGACTTAAATCTCATGGATCAAGTGTCTAGGAGCTTTCAATTATCGGTTGAAAGGTTTCCGTAATCAGCCAACTGATCACTACCTGCGGACAATTTTCAAGGATTACGAAAAGAAAGGAGGACATTGCCTTGGCTCTGAGCCTCTTCACAAGGTTAGCTCATTTCTTGCTCGAACTTTATTTATGCTCGTTTGTGGTTACTTTGTAATTTTCTTCCACTCAATTTTTCAAAAAGCGGTGCGTTTAGACTTGGTTCCGTTATTCGCGTGAATTTATGCAAGTTTACAAAGATATGCCACGTTTTCTTCTAATGCATCAGTGTCGACTTTCGCATGATGATATAAACTTGGTGGAAGTGGAAGATGAAGATCTTGCATCGACATTGTTGGAAATGCACAAGAGTGGTGAGTTCTTTCTTAGGGATCGTTCAGACCGCGCATAAAGGCGCGCAAAGGCACACAAAGGTGCATGAAGGCGCGTCTCGTCTCGTCTCGTTCTCAGACACTCGCGGTTAAGTTCCGCAGGAGATCCGCCCACAAAATGAGAAATCGCGGAAAAATCGGGACTCTTGCACGACACCCGGTTTTGTCCCGACTTTCGGGATTACCCCGACAGAAAAATTGAAGCGGGAGATTATTGGGTGTCGCGATTTCGGGGCGCGCTCCCAGTGTCTGAGCGTAAGGATACTTTTGTGAAATACGACGCATGGTCAGACTACCCTCAATTCCACAACTTTGGATGTGTTCCCAGTTTTACAGGCAAGAACCTGTCAATATGTTGTCTAGCGGACAACCTTGGATAGGATCTTGGCGTTATCCAATTTTGAACGCGGACTTGGTCTCCGAACTGCTGAACGTTGGCCCTAATTGATCCTTGTATATGGGAGCCCCGCCGGTGATTGGATTGCGACATTATCGGGACTCCCGCAGGAGCTCCCGGTTTTTTCATAGAAAACATTTCGGAACAAAAACGCATTTCGCGCAGTCTTATCCCGAACGAAATGCAGGAGTCCCGGTTTTCTCGCGAAGCATTTTACTTGAGTCCCGCGGTCATTCCGTCGAGACACAACTTTTTCACCGGCGGGACTTAACTGCGAATGTCTGAGTTTATCTCCACGCACACACACACACACACACACACACACACACACACACACACACACACACACACACACACACACACACACACACACACACACACACACACACACACACACACACACACACACACACACACACACACACACACACACACACACACACACACACACACACACACACACACACACACACACACACACACACACACACACACACACACACACACACACACACACACACACACACACACACACACACACACACACACACACACACACACACACACACACACACACACACACACACACACACACACACACACACACACACACACACACACACACACACACACACACACACACACACACACACACACACACACACACACACACACACACACACACACACACACACACACACACACACACACACACACACACACACACACACACACACACACACACACACACACACACACACACACACACACACACACACACACACACACACACACACACACACACACACACACACACACACACACACACACACACACACACACACACACACACACACACACACACACACACACACACACACACACACACACACACACACACACACACACACACACACACACACACACACACACCTTCCTGCGCCTTCCTGCGCCTTCCTGCGCCTTCCTGCGCCTTCCTGCGCCTTCCTGCGCCTTCCTGCGCCTTCCTGCGCCTTCCTGCGCCTTCCTGCGCCTTCCTGCGCCTTCCTGCGCCTTCCTGCGCCTTCCTGCGCCTTCCTGCGCCTTCCTGCGCCTTCCTGCGCCTTCCTGCGCCTTCCTGCGCCTTCCTGCGCCTTCCTGCGCCTTCCTGCGCCTTCCTGCGCCTTCCTGCGCCTTCCTGCGCCTTCCTGCGCCTGGTACTATTCCACATAAGTTGACGCAAAAAATGAAAATCGTGAATCTCACTACAACTTCGTCTAGGGGGGGGGATTTGGTACGCTGAACACGAATATGATGTTTATTTCGTGCGACAGCGCCATCCGGTGAAGTAACGGTAGGACTACGGTAGGGGGTCAAAATCACGGATTTGCGCGAAATTTGGCCCAGAGGGGTTGTTCGGCCCGCTGATGCCAAATATCACATTTGTTTTAAACCGTAGCGTCATTTTCTCGGGTTAAGGTAGATACACGGTAACGGGTGTAAAACACAGTTCATCCCGAAACGGGTTTATGGCGATTCGGATGATCGTGAAGCTTTGCACACATGACCACCGCCGCGCGCTATACACTCTGCTGCGGCTTTTGCCTAAGCAAAGCACAGGGGAAAGATACATTTGCCAATTTGTGATTTTGACCCCTACCTTAAACCTACTGTAACCATGCAGGGAGACGTTTTAGAAAGTGTGACATTTCTAATCAGCATGTCGAATAACCCCTCTGTGTAAAGTTACAGCGAATTTCAAGATTTTGACCCCTACCGTATACCCACCGTAACTCGAGAAAATGACACTACAGTACGAAACCAATATGATATTCGGCGTCAGCGGGCCGAATAACCCCTCTAGGCCAAGTTTCGCGCAAATCCGTGATTTTGACCGCCTACCGTAATCCTACCGTAACTCCACCAGATGGCGCTGTCGCATTAAATACATCATATTCGTGTTCAGCCTACCAGATAACCTCCCTAGACGAAGTTTTAGCAAAATTCACGATCTTCATTTTTTGGGTCAACTTATGTGGAATAGCGCCGTGCGCCTTTGTGCGCGGTCTGAACGATCCCTTACAATGCAGTTCGGTCATGTTGGAAAAGGAGTCGGTAGTTTTTGAGTTCGGATCATGTCTAGAGTTGCGCGCATTCATCAATTTACTCAGGCACAAGGTGGTTTCCCTGATATTTTGAGGTTGGATACAGCCTTCCGAACTGCTTTCGACTTAGCTATTTGTGACTGAGCATACCATCTTCAGTTTTTACATTCATAGGTGCACTGGATGATGCTCTAGTGATTGTAATGGCTGACCATGGCCATCGTTTCGCGAAATTACGCGAAACACATCAGGGACAACTTGAAGAGGTCAGTCGAACTTAAACTTTTTTGTTGCCTTACATAGCATCTCTAGCGTTTGCCATTCTTTGCCATTTCTTTGCCAGCCAAATTCCGCCAAACTGAAATTGGAAAGAAAATGGCTGAGAATCTTCGGGGGAACAAGAACAGGTGAATCTCTCGAGTATACTTGCCTCTTCATACAAGGTGATGATGATTTCTCAGGTTGACAACGCCTTTTGACATCCACGCTACGCTTATGGATATCCTTCATCTCCCAAAAGACCTCAGCGCTATGCAGGACACTAGCAAACGATCCCTGTCCCTTTTTCGCCCGATTCCGGAGAATCGCACTTGCTCACAGGTGATTTTACCCATGGATTTGGACGGGATTCATGCTTATTGGTTCAGGCTGGTATAGAAGCACATTGGTGCACATGCCTTAAGTGGGAAGACGCTATGAATACTCCTGAAGATAAGGAAATGTCGCAAAAGTTGGCGCTTGCTATAGTAAGTGTCATCAACAGACAGTTGAAGGATGTATTCCATCTGTGCGCCAAGCTTTCGCTCAAAGAACTCCTTGAAGCGAAAAAGTGAGCTTCAAAAGATCTTACTGCGTAGACTTGATGAGAGTGCTTTAAGACTTGTACCGAACGAGGGATTATTGAAGTACAAAAATGTGAAAGACAAGGATGGTTTTGTTCCGGATCTGAGCGGAAAAACGAAGACCGCCTTTGCCCATTATCAGATCAAGCTAAGAACGAAACCTGGCAATGCTGTCTATGAGGTGAGTGGTATGTGCTTATTCTGAAATAGTCTTTTGTCGGATTTTTAGTCATTTTTTGAATGTTCTGAAGCTTTGACCACCAATCATCGTCCGTTTGTCTTAGGCTGGGTTTATACTGATCCTAAGTTCCGGAACAGTTCCAGCACAGCGCACACAATCCGAGCGCTGTGCTGGAATTGTTCCGGAACTTACGGCTTAGTATGAGCCCAGCCTTATCGTACCCTGGCGTGAAGTATGTTCACTGCACTAGTCATGCAATCGACGCCTTTTGCGTTTAAGTACTGGCGTCTTTGGCTATGTACTTTGTTAAGAGCTCGGACATAGTTCATGTTTTTTTGTTGCCTCGGATTTTCACGACAACAGTTACCATTACATTTTGATCACCTTGAATTTCGGTTGTGATAGTATGATTAGTTGTAACAGAAAACTAACAACCGAAATGCAGAAGGATCGGCATGCAATGGACTCGCAACAGTTGTGTTGAAGAATCGCGAGACGAAGTCGCGTGAACTATGCCAAAGGCCTAACTGTTTTGCAAGATGTAAGCTGATGCTTCGTTTCAGTCAATTACAATTCCAAACCTCCAGCTAATAAGGGAGCCATGTTCAGTCCAAGTGGCCTTTTCAGATGGGATGCACACTATATTAGAGAGCATAAAACGCTGATTCCAAATCTGTTTTCCTTATCTGCGGAACGTTTATGGACGAGGAGTTATGAGCGTTTATTGGCATTAAATTTAATGTGGATTTAGGATAAAATGGGTTGCTAAACTCTCCAGCTCCTAAATAAAGCAATCAAGCGTTATATACTTTTTGTCTGAGAGTATAGATACATTGGATAAGTTGCTCTGATAATCACCACTGCTATATCAAAGCGTAGAAAACGGAATCTTGTCCTGATTGCACACGTAATTTTTTTTACTCTAATAAAAGCTCAAAATTCCTCGTCTGTAAACGTTCTGCAGATAAGAAAGGCAGATTTAGAACCAGCGTTTTATCACTCCATCATGGTGTACATACATCCCATCCAAAAAAGCCACTTCAATTGAACTTGGTTGTTTCCTTTTAAGAACTATGAACGAATTGACGAAACTTTTATCCTTTGAAGAACGAGCTTGTCATGCTAGTAACCAGTCTACCGCCCATTGAAATTGGGTGGTGCTCCTGATTTTCTAAACCCTAATATGAAAAAATATTCAGACAAGCAGTGACCGCGCATGTGTAAACATGTAAGCAATTTTTCGAAGTTTTCACAGGATACCAGAAGGCAATTCCAAAGTGCGGTAGAATTTTCAAGGATCCGTCATACTTCGCCAAAGAAGCCCGCAAAAAGCCCGAAAGAGCCAAAAGTCCCTTCTGTTTTGACGCTAAGACATGTGTTTTGATTTCGCAACGGAGTCTTTTTGCTTTATTTTCTGTCGTCTGCACATCAAAATAATGTCACAAATCTACCAAAAGTTTGTTTCTGCGTTCCGGCTCTTTCGGGCTTTTCTGGGCGCTTTTGGGCTTTTCTTGGCGAAGATGACGGGTCCCTTAGAAGACCAGTGGGATTTTCATGTCAGTATAACTTCTCGTGCCTAACATTGCCACGGCATATGGCAATTCTTTTAACACTTTATTCATGCCGAGCCTGCAAGACGAAAATGATACGCACAAAAGCAGTTGAAGCTTCATGAAACTAGCACATGACGCGATTCTTAGCAGAGAATCGCCCAATTGCCGCCTTCATGCAAACTAGCGAGTTCTAAAGTGATTTACTTGATTATTATTAGAAACGCGTTTTCTCGGAGGAAAAGAGGCGTCGATTGCGTGACATGTGCAGTGAACATATCTCACGCCTGTTTTACGCGGAAACAGCCGAACGATGGCTGTACAAGTGAATCGCGGTTCTGTTAGATTTGTGATTTCAGGTGACGCTATTCTACGACTTTGTCGCAAAAGAGGTGCATATTGATTTAAATTCAATAAGTCATCCGAGCAAGTTTGGTGACGCTCCGCACTGTATCATAAATGACAACTATTTTTTGGCTACTTTTTGCGTATGTCATGACAAAGTCACTTCTTTTGATAGCTAATTATCGATTAGCTAACCTTTGTTAGTAAGATCTTATTAATTCACGGGCGAATACGTTTCGTTGATTGAGTATTATTGTGATTCTTTGTATGTGGATTTGATATATATCATTCACATTTTGATTTCAATATAGTGTGGTCTAGTATAGTGCCTTTTCTAAGTTTTCCCTACGCAAGTTGAAGTATACTTTGGTTACATTGTTTGGACGAAATCCTGCGAATTGCTTCCTAAGTAGTGCATTTCGCCTAGACGCACTATGCATGTGCATGTGAGTATACCAGGGATTACCAGATATTCACTGCCTGTTGGGGAGAAATTATCGTTTTAGAAATTCAAGTTTTTTGAAGTAGATATGAGTGTATTTTTCTTTTATATTCTCGCATTTTGTTGAATTTCCGTTTTCTTTAACCTGGAATTGCTTAGTTACTGACTACTTACTCTCTCCTGCAATACTTTTTTGAATTCATAGTTTGTCTTGAAATTGAAATTTTGCACATTCTTGACTGTTTTAATGTAGTTGTAGCCTGCATTCACACCGTTTTTCGCCTCAAAATTGTCGCACTCTGTAAAAAACCTCTCTGTGGGTCGCGAAATTTTTGAAACTTACGTATCTTATATATAAAGCTGAATGTCTGTTTGTATGCATGTCTGTCTGTCTGTATGTCTGTCTGTACGTATGTTCCGAATAGAAAATTCCATTTCTGAACCGATCCGGACCAAACTTGGCACACATACACTACGGGCCCCGGCGGGTGTCATAGGCTACTTTTCGTCATCGATCGATATCGATTTTATCGATTTTTATCGATTTTTTTGCTGAGTTCACCTACGGGGCTGGGAGTTGGCACAGGGGGGTAATCGAGCATGGGGATTCCGAATACAATAATGGTTTTCAGGATTATCGATTACTTTTATCGATTTTATCGATTTTTTGCAAAGTTTGAGCTACGGGGCTGGGAGTTGGCACAGGGGGGGGGGGGGTAATCGAGCATGCTGACCATCCCCAAGGGGGGTGATCAGCATGCTCGATTACACCCCTGTGCCAAATTCCAGCCCCCTAGCTCAAATTTTCAAAAAATCGATAAAAGTAATGGACGATCTTGAAAACTAATATTGTGTTCGTAATCAGCATGCTCGATTACCCCCCTGTGCAAAATCCCAGCCTCGCATGTCAAAATTTACAAAAAATCGATAAAATCAATAAAAGTAATCGATAATTCTGAAAACTAATATTGTATTCGGAATCCCCATGCTCACTTCCCCCCCCCCCCCCCCTGTGCCAACTCCTAGCCCTGTAGGTGAACTCTGCAAAAAAATCGATAAAAATCGGTAAAATCGACATCGATCGATAACGAAAAGTGGACTGTGACACCCGCCGGGGCCCGAAGTGTATGTGCGCCAAGTTTGGTCCGGATACGGCGAAACCGGGTAAGCCAGCTAGTATGGGTTATAAAAATGTGCAAACGACTTGTTTATTTTTATAAATAATTAAAATAATTTTTTAAATTTTTCAAAAATTCAAATTAGCCTTAGAAAAGTTTTGAAAAGCACGCCTCCCACCGCTCGTCCTCTAGAGGCACGCCGTCCGATTGCTAGAGATATAAAGCGGGCGAGCGGAGTACCTTTAACGGGCGACCGTCATACTTCCCTCCACTATCCCGCTAATAGTACTATGCTCGTCCGCTCGTACATCAAACCGGACGGGTGCCTTCAGCGGGCTACTAATCATCTTCCCGTCTCCGGCCCTTTCTTTACAGAACTACAAGGATCCGACAGCCTGCTGCCTACCGTTTATAGTCTGCAGCTTTGGCTACAGACACTAATCTGATTCCTACAACGTATTCTAATGGTCAATTTATTAGGACGCGTAAGCAACAACGCAAACGCAGAAAACGACAAGTGATAGTCCAGCCACTGTATATGAAACAAGGCAATGGTAGTTGATGTGGATCTGCTTTTACGTTCGGTGGAGGTGAACAGATATCGTAGAATCCCTAAAAGGAACTTAATGGTATATACGGAGTGTCCCAAAAAAATGTTTAGAACGTTTGATCGTTAATATCTCCCTTCCCAAGAAGTCTTTTGCCTTGCTTCAGGTACCGTTTTGTAGAGCTGGCTTCAACTTAGATTTCCATTATAGAACGAATCACCCATCTCTCTTCATTACTGTAGGGTTACGGTGAAAACTTCAAAGAGGGTTTTGAACCATGAAAGGCCATATTTTGCCTCAGAAAGGAAATAAAACAGTCTAAAAACTTTTACACAAAGCTAATTGGAGTCGCTGATTCTAATTGTGAAGTTCCCAACTTATTATGATGTTTCATTGAAGAGTTATGCCAGGTGAGAGGTAGCGGCCTTTTTTTCAATGTTCCTAAAAAGTGCGATTATACCGTTTAGAAAGCTTCGTAATCTTGTGAATAGTTGAGTATTGAACTCAGCGTCTATAAAAACCCTATTACACAAGTTTTCACAATTTTTTGAAAAATTTTGAAACGGCAACTTTTTCCACATTGACACCATATGTTTCAAGTTTCTACCGTAATCCTACAGTAATGAAGAGAGATGGGTGATTCGTTCTACACTGCAAATCTAAGTTGAAGCCAGCTCTACAAAAAGGTACCTGAAGCAAGGCAAAAGACTTTTTGAGAAGAGAGATATTAACGATCAAACGTTCGAAACATTTTTTGGGACATCCTGTATAATAGTTTTCAAAATTTCATTACTTTTATTGATTTTATCGATTTTTTTGCAAAGTTTGAGCTACGGGGCTGGGAGTTGGCACAGGGGGGTAATCGAGCATGCTGATTACGAGTACAATATTAGTTTGGCACTATTTGGCTATCCGGGCCCTAAAATTTTTTTGTCGTAGAGCTTGCTCAAACTTCGTATATAAGGGTTATCTTACATGCTGAGAACAGATATCACACTTTCTCCGCCAAAAGTCTCCCCGTGTAGTTACGATAGGTGTACGATAGGAAGTCAAAATCATGAATTCGGCTAGAGTTTGGTCCAGAGAACTTATTCGACATGCTGGTTACGAATTTCGTACTCTCTCTCTCTCTTTCTCTTTCTCTCTCTGCACATTGGGACCTTTTTATAAAGTGCATGTAGAAGTGGGCACAGGTAAAGGTGTACAGGGAAGAAATGGAACCTTTATTGTTTTTGGCAGAGCCGGGCGGAGCCGGGTATGCCAGCTAGTACCTTTATAAGAAACGCTTATCTGCTTTTTTATCACTTGAAAATACTTCCATGCGTATTTCGTTCTCGAGAATGTGTTTTTATAGGTGATTCCGCAGTTTCAACTGGTTTGGAAGCGATAGGGCTCTATCTATCTTATAGATGCTTAGTGAAGTCAGCACTAGAAAAAAATTGAGTTTTGTTCAAACACCCGACATGGACCTAACAGCGAGCCTGCGCCCAAATTTGGCCTTCATGGTTTACGCTGCTTTTGTAAGCTCAAAATAATGTAGAAGCATCATTTACGTAAAAAGAAGTTTGTACACTATGCTCACGATTGCTCGCGAAGTCGCATTTTACTTCGTTTTCAAAGCATAAGTCTCGCGATTTAATGATATTGTTAGGCAGTTTTAAATTACTTACCAAGTGGTAAGTGATTTAAAGTTGCCTTTAATTTAAATTAACTTTCCTGATTTATTGCGACTATTCAGTTGCTAAATAGTGAAAACACCGTATAATGTATGTTGCCTTGTGACCCACATGAACATGATGGTCAGAGCAAGAAATATCTTCAAGGCTTGTTGCAAATCAGTTTTTGCAAGATGAACTTTTTGATTAGCCTGCATGTTAGGATCTGTAGAGATCTGCAACCACTGGCTCATTTTGCATGATTAACGCGCAATTATGTAAAGATCGTTCCTTGCTGGCAAACGAGGGGGCATGGGTACTTCTCCATAGAGTCTATGCTAGCACAAGATAATGTGCAGCCGAGATGCAAGTCATGCAAGCTTATCATCACATTACTACTACATTACTTTTCTTAGTAAGTCGTTTAGACTGGGCTTAGGACGACGTGGTGATTTGGTATTTGTTGCTGTTGTGTTCCATGTATGACTAACACTTTATTGTTTTTGATTTGGAACGCCTCGAGCGTATGAATGAAATGAAATGAAAAATGAAGGTGATTCAACGAACTAATGTTATGGATTTTGCAGTACTCCCTGCTTCTGGTATACTGTACATCAATCTAGTGCTTTTATTGGTCACTAACTATTTTAGTTCAAAATATTCTTGAATTGTTATGTTGCACGTTATCAGTCATCAGCAAAGTAGAGCAAGAGGTGTGGGACAAACCGCCGGATATTACCCCCCTCACCTCTGTGTGACACCCTCCCCCTCCTCCATCATTATCATTTGCCTAACGCAGGCATGACATAAAGGCTCAATCAAGCATAATAATTAATAACATATTCGTAATTACCATTCAAATAACCCTCAGGGCCTAGTTTTGGCGAATTCTGAGGGTTCCCCATAGGCCACCTAAGTGAGGTGGTCATTGTTAAAAATGGCTAGCTAAAATTAAGAAGTGAACTACTACCTGTTTTTACTTATTATAAAGCACTACTCCTTATTTGCCCATCTTATGAATCCTACTTCAAATAATCACCAAACTATGGAATGAAGAGCCAGCCAATATCTTGTACCATTTTTCGATTACAGTGGTTGTGCTTCCAGCAACTACTACTCAAAACAGAGAATACATGTTTAGCTCTAAATACTCCCACAAAACACGAGATTCTAGCTGTTGAACTGTATATTATTTGTTCGCATTCTGTTTGGAGGTAAGTTAATGGGGGTATAGCATAGCACAATCCCAGAAAAGCTGTGTGGCTGCCACACCTTTTTAGGGGTTGTGCCAGACCCCATTAACTTACCTGCAAAGCATTTGAATGTCGATGTATTCTTATAACATTGATAAACTTTCTTTTCCATACGGTAGAAAATTTCGCTCAAAGTCGTTTCCCTAGGAAAATATGTAATCGTTTTTCCCCTATGCAAATGGAAAATAGTGCAAGAATTTTGATTTACGGTAACACGCTAAGTCTGCGCTACTACGTGAATTGTGAGGGAAGGCGGCAAGAATAAGTACCCTAATTTTACGCGTATAGGAAGCGGGGGATTTTTTTTGACTCATACAGCACAGATACGACGGAGGACTTCGCGACCAAAAAACTACTTACAGTGCTGCATATTGCCTGAGAATATCTTGCGGCATAAGTCTCATTTTCCTAAACACAACGAGCCGGCTGAGCGGCACGCTTGAAAATCGAAAAAGGTGTGTCTTATACGCGTGAAATTATGGTATATTCGATAGCCTAAGCCCCGTGATCACAAAAGTGATTTGAGCGTGACTGCTTTACTCTAGTCTGAAATTGTGAGCGGAAAATGGGACAAATAAGATTTTGGATTTCTCTTGATTCCATAAACTGTTAAGCATCGCATTGAAACCTTAACCCACATTTTTTCTGTAATCGCTCTATACGTTGCGAGCGACTGAACGAAAAAAGTAGCGGTTCGCTTTCAGATAGGTCGCATATATATTCATGCCATTTATGGTTGATGTTTTTCCAACTAAAGACGAAATCTTGCGAAATGAAGGTGATCTGTTATGTCAACTATGCGGAAAAAGGTTAGTCTTGTAATTCTTATATCATTATAAAGCAACGAAATAAACTGATATGCCATGGATTATTTCAACTGCAGTCTGTAGTCATAAAGATCATGATGCATTGCATAGTACTAGGTTCAAAAAAGTTTGTTTCCTTCCTCCGAAAACACTGAAATTCGGCGTAGTCTCGTAAGTTTTTACTAGGAATAAGAAAAATCGCCATCCAGTGGCATCGGTTCTTGGGTGAAAGGTGTCTGTAAGGACATGAGGAGTAAATATGAAAGCTCTGTAAGGGCACAACCTTTATCTGCCGCATTCTTTGAAATTTTCCCATTCTTTTTTCATGTTTTTGGATTTTTCGTGTTTCCGGGATAACACTTGTACGAAAGTTTCAAAGTTCAAAGTCTTCAATAACGGAATATTGAAACTTGCCTATTCTAAAAATTTGGGAGTAAGATTTTTTGTGTGACATATATCGAAAGTATACTCCTTTAGTATACTCCAGCCAATAAACTGTTAACGATTTCGGATCACGGCTCAGTATCTTAAACAACAATATACTCCTTTACTACTTACAATGAGGAATGTTTCGAAAGTAAGAATTTCTTTTGTTCTGCTGATATCTATCATAGCTCGGTTTGGAAAATTGAAGCCTCTTCTCCCCTAAAGCCAGTCTCCAGGGATGCGTGTACTTCCCATGCGACGTTGGCACTGTCGAATATCCGGAATTGCTTTTGAACCTTGTCCAGCACTGTACTCGAGGGCGCTGATTGGCCCACCCGGAAAGGATACAGTACGGGCGAGATTGATGTTATATCTTGGTATCGAATAAATCACATGAATATTCATTTGGGCAGTGGTTTAATGGGCCCCTCAGATAGCTTCCACATAAAAGAGGACTGCTCTTATCTACTGCTGTCTTTCCAAATGAAATCAGTGTTTTATCAAAAAACTTGTTTGGATGAACTATTCAACATTGCAGGTTCTCCAACATCTCCGCTCGACGGTTGCATACAGTAAAAACGCACGGAATTCTTTCATGCGAAAGCGACAGAAGAATTTATGAAAAAGTTCGCGATGGATGTTGTGAGTTCATTCACTTTGATTATCCAAGTGTTAGGATAGAAATCCTCAACATTTAGCCCGTACATATATTTATCATTGCCCTGCTGAGCCATGTCGCAAGAAATCGCTGCGTTTCAATGGAATGAGGAATTTGAAGCAGCACTATATACGGGTAGGTATTGGTCTTCAAAGCAGTCATGACAAAAGGATGTGAAGAACCCTTCTGCATACAGTATGCTACCGTAACCAACGGTAGCATACTGTGGTGCCAATTGAAAAAAAATGTCTCGAATCAACGACCCACGCATACTACATTGGTATGCTACCAGTTTTTCTAATCTACCAAGAAAGTGAAAGCTGGTATGTAAAGCCTGCGATGCTGATTACAAACGGATGTGTAAGCGTCGCTTGGGACGAGAGAGACGCAGATTGCGCCGCGCGTGCGAGCGGTCGCCTTGCCGCCAGTCCCTTGAGTTAGAGGGTACACGTACTAGTTCCCCATGGATCCACAATTTTGCGAGTTCCTCAGGAAATTCGTGATGATTATTGCTGGTATCACATTTGAGATACGTAGCTTATTGTTAGAAGCAATAATTTCTTGAATACAATATGTTTTCCAAGCGTTTCCTTGCCTCTTTTGCTAAAAATCTTATTGTCCTTTTTTGGCTTGTGGTTATAGGTTTATCTGAGATACGGAAACCCTTTTGAAAGAAGAAGTTATACCCTAATTTCACGCGTACAAAAGCACCTTTTTCGATTTTTCAAACAAGCCGTTCAACCGCTTCAATATGTTTCGGAAAGCGAACCTTAAACCGTTCAATTCTCTCAGGCAATACGGAGCCCGGTATAGGGCTACTTGTTCGCGAAGTGTTGTGGCGTGTTTGGGCTGGCGGATTTTAGAATAAAATCCCCTGCGCCGTGTACGCGTGAAATTAAGGTAGTTTATGAGGTACGCGTATTGATACTGTAGAGCTTTTTTTGCGCAAAGAGATTAACTATCAAATCGTCAGTAAAGCCCAGTTTGATGACTTCATGCTGCACAGAGAATGTTCAACGCTTTTCAACAGTAGGTATATGTCATAGTTCAGTCGGGAATTAAAGTATGAAAGTCACTCATCGATTTTTTTGCCTTCTTTCTGAAAGAGTTCAGTAGGATACTGTAGCGGCATTTGAGCAGTTTTTCTGTACAATATTGTTGCAAATTTTTTCTTCGGTTAAAACTGTCTTGTGTGAAAAAAATAACAGTCCAATATAGTGCAGGCTGAAAAATCCAGTACTGCTCAATTTTTTTGGAGGAAAATCAATCTTTTCAACGACTTCTTGAAAATTGTTGTCAGGTACATGTCTGAGGAGGAAACTCGTTCGATACCCGCTCCTATGCAATGGCCAGACAAAGTAAATTTTTCTTTTTCAGGTACATACGCCCAAAAACATCCTATGCAAATGCGGTTCTGCTTTTGCACTCCGAAAAGATCTGCTGTATCATCAAAGTAAACGATGTCTTCTAGGAGAACGGAAAAGAAAAGGAAAGAAGTGTGAGTGCATTGCAGTTCTGTTGCGTTTTGATTTTTGCTTTATTTTCTTCCCTACATATAAACCTTGTCTTCATGTTGCAATATTCAAAGAAAACTAGGTTTGACCAGTGAAAGCAGCATAAGGGCGTTGAGAATGGTTAGATTCCTCGAGCGTTGCGCAGGACTCGGCACGACCTGTCACCCGGGTAATTTCACGAAGTCCCCTTTAAACCTGAAAAATTTTCGAACAAATTCTTCTTTGATCCTAAACTCTACGCGTAAAACACTCCATAAACGAAACGTGGACTAAAAAAGTCGCAATTTTTGTGCCTTTCGGCCACAAAAACCATATCCAGCTTGACTCATGCCAGCTGTGCCGAGCCCTGGCATCGCGTAATAGTCGTCGGGAAGTGTGGCCAATATGCTGTTGTCTTGGGGTTACCGAAATAGCGAAAAGGCGAGAAAGGGCATTGCTATAGAATTGAGCGTTTCAAGAATTTAGAGGCATGTCTTGAAAAAAAAACACGTCTATGAGGTGAAATCATTCGAGAACTTCACATGTTGCGCAGCCAATAGCCTTGGAAAGGCTGAGGCAGCTTCGATATGCTGGATGTAGAAGTATGATCTATTTTACAATAAAAAGATTGCACATAATGAGCAAAAATATACAGGGTGTCCCAAAAAATGTGCCGACTGTTTGATTGTAAATAACTCTCTTGTAATGAAGTGTTTCGAGAAGCTTCAGGTACCATTTTGTAGATCGAGGTTAAACTTAGATTTACAGTATGGTAATCATCTATCGCCCTTCATTATTGTAGGATTACGGTACGAACTTCGACAAGGATTTTGGGCCATTGGAGGCTAAATTTTGTCTCGGGACAAAACCAAACAAGCTAAAAACTCATATACTACGGTAATGAGAGCTGATTTGGAATCTGAAATTTTCACTTTACTGTGATGCTTCTTTCCAAAGTTATCCCGGGTAAACCGTAATAATTGAATTCCCAGTACTTGTCAGAAATGTGATTACACCGTCAAAAAAAGCTGAAAACACTCGTAAGAAGTTGTTAGGTGGAATCAGCATGTGCGAAAACCCTAGCACACGTTTTTTCAGATTTTTTGAAAAGAATTATGTTAGGCGATATATTTCACAATTTTCCCATATGCTGGAAGTTTGTACCGTAATCCTACAGTAATGAAGGGCGACAGATGATTCGCTCCATACTGTAAATGTAAGTTTGACTTCGCTCTACAAAATAATACCTAAAGCGTCTCGAAACACTTCATTGCAAGAGAGTTATTTACAATCAAACAGTAGGCACATTTTTTTGGGACACCCTGTATTGTGGAATTATTCTGTTACCACAACCATTTCGTTCCAATTTTCTTACCCGTAAAGCGTTGAAGCATTTGCTACATATAATTATTCTTGAAGAGTTTATATCTGCTTGCTTTTATACACACTCGACAAGATGATTCGAGTAAGTTCAAATCTTTGCATATTACTCTTATACGTTCTGTTTCTCAACGTAAACACTATAATTCATTCTGTGACTAAGAGACACGAGCACGCTTTGCGTACTTCTGATTAACAAGTTTACAAGTGCGTTTTAACTCGTTTTGGTAAAGTACTGTTGAAAATTTGGAAGAACATGTTTGAACTGGTGTTGTTCAACCTTGCTCGAATATGTTCTCGCAAGAACTTAATAGTAAAGCAACCAAAACGCGTTAGAAGTCACTTATGAACTTGACAATCAAACTTACGCAAAGCGTGCTCGCGTCTCTTATTGTTAGTCAGAAAATGAATAGTATCATCGGCTCCCAGATTGTGGAGGCGTGCGGACTTTCCTGATTGTTAGAATAAACCTGCTAAACCTCCACGTTATAGCATTGTATCTCGTACTCTCTCGTCAAGCTTATCCTTAAAATCAAAGCAGTCCGCAACCCGCCACCACACGAATCTGGGAGCCGATCATACATTTTTTCTAGACATTGAAGTAGATCTGGATACCGTAATCAGTCGGTACATTCTTTCACAAAACATTTATACGTTTGCAAATTCCATGTTAGTGTTTTCCATTTTATCTTTTTAACAGTCTTTGGTCAAGAGTACAGCAGCCATCAGGTGACCTCTAATAGTGTGCAACGGAAATCTCTACTAGAAAGTGCAATATCGTTCTTGAAAGCCTAGGTCGCGCGGAATCACAAAAAGACGGCAAATATTGTATTCATAGAAACTGGATGAGAGCTTTTCAGTTCCGTTTTAAAATTCTACGTGATTGGTTGGTGCTAGGTAGGGCGTTTTAGAATTGGTTAGACACCTTCCTTAATCGGTAATCGCCTAACAGGTGAGTTGGAGGGGAAAGGCAGGTCAGTATTCATAGTCTTCATCTAAAACCAATATTCAAGCACAGAGATACTTTGAAAATTGGATCTCTTCCCATGATAGCTGTTCATTCCTCATGTGTGTACCATGATAAAACAGATTTGACATCTGACAAAAGTCTGCCCTAAATGATTATCAACGCCATCCCATACAATTATGCTTACAAAATAAATCTTTGTTCTTTTCTTACTTCAACAAACGCTAATTTTTGAGAAATTTCTTTTGAATAAAGATCTTCGATTCTAAGTTTTTTTTTGCTTGAAAGGAAATAGGTAATATTAGGTTGTCCCAAAAGTAAACTCCTTTTTGAATAATTCAAGCTGTTTTTGCTTTACTGGTAGATTTTGGGTATCATTCGATAGAGCAGATCAAGCTCTACAAAAAGACCACCAAGGGCCCGCCTAAGCATTCCATGGAAAGTTTGAAGCCAAAATCGAAAAAAATTTTGTTACTTAAAAACTGGATTTTCGCGAGGAAAAGCCCTACGGATCTCTAACTGGTCATTATACAGTAGGCGTATAGTAGTACTCAAATATGCTTTTGCCGAATTTTTTCCGAGCATAGAAAGTGAGAAACAGAAATTGTCCAAAAGTGGCAAACTCCGCCCCCAGCCCCTCCCACATATGTCATTGTATACTACAAGCCTTACTAAGTATGATTCCAAAACTTACAACTGTAGGTGCTCTTATAATCGAGAAATACCAAGTTTTACATAAAAAAAACCGAAAAAAGTGGCATTTTGGCCTTTTGGGACCCTATTTATTTTTCAATTTTGAGCTTCGGAAAAAATGCACCGAATACATTTTTGAGTACTACTATGTGTCTACTATATAAAGGCCTAGTTGGAAGTCCGTAGGAATTTTCTCGAAGGAGATACGATTTTTAGGGTAGCTGAAAAAGTTTGATTTTTGACCCCAAATTTTGCCTGGATTACGACTTAGGTAGGTCCTTGGTGATCTTTTTGTAGAGATTGCTTTGCTCACCTCAAATTTTACAAAAATGGGGCGTGGTGGCAGTTATACCCCCGAAGAATACTTTTTTACAATGCTAATTTGAATTTATTTCAAAAAGGTTGAAATTATTTTGATTACACATAATTGAGTCGCCTGCCCTTGTAAGTGACTTTCAAAATTTTCGCTACCCATTCGGAGGGGGGGGGGGCTTGATCCGCCATCGCCACTGATACATATGCCTTCAAAATAGGTGTAGTTGACCGCACGGAATCGCCCGGATTAAGCGCACGCTAGCGTGTCTCTTGCGCGCTAACATTGGCATTCGGGCGCATGAGCCATCATAGCGCCCGTACTCGCTAGCCTCGTTGCAGGCACGCTCGCGCGCGTTCAGCCTACAGCAACCCGAGCGATTTCGTGCAGGCGACTTTATGCTTCAAAATTTAATGAGCTCAAATGATTGTTTTTGCTCCAGAAAATTGAAAATTTTTGCAAAGCTAAATTGAATGCAAAAGGATCAAAACTTAACTGAATAAGCTACAACTGATAACCATTCTTTTGACATTTTTATCATTCTCGAAAGTTTTTTTGGAGCCTATGTAGCGTGAACCTCTTCTATAAAATCAGCATTAATTTTTTCACAAATCTATATAACTTGAACTTTTTCTTAAAAAATCAGTCTGTCATCACATTATATTATTGTATAATATTAACATTCGAAGAAGTTACTTGCACAAAAGTTGTTTGAGTCATGAAATTTTTCATCTCCCCTCTGCGCTCCTTCCGCTAGGTGCTAGGCAAGATAAAAAATCATCCCTACCTTTACGCAACATTGAATTGTCCGTCTGCAAATGCAGATTTCTGAAGTGCTTCTCCCATGGGATTGCCTTTCCGCTCATCCTCACGCCCAAACCGCCCAAATTTAATTGGGCAAGGTCTTTATTGTGCAGCGCGCGGCTTGTATCCGGACGCATGTGAACGACGTTGTTTTTGTGTGTTATCTGATAGCTGCGCTGCGCTTCGAAAACGAGTCCGAACGACCTTTACGAATTCGAATGTGATCGTTGTGCGTCGCTCGCATTACGCGGCTACGATTTCGAACTTTGTGACTTCGATAAGATGTTCCGGACTGCGCTTATCGTGAGAATGGGATAAGGTGAAAGTAAACTCGATGTTCTACTTTTTGTTAGGTTTGTAAGATGTGCATTAGCACTTATGGGCTGGGAACAATGTGGGATCTTTTAGCTTGTCTGGGAGTGGGACTCTAGGGCAAAAAACATTGGTCATGCTTGGTTTTGCTTATTATCGTTGAACAGAAAAAAAATGCTATTCTGAAAAATTCTTTCCGAACTAATTGTCTGCCTACAATTTTCGAAATTTTATTTTTATTTTGTATACGTTAACTAAATCGTTTGAAGGTAGGAAATTTATAATAAACGGTTTTTATATCAATAGCAATTCTGAATTTAAAATTAGTAGATATGTATATGCAGTTTCATTTTTTCTCTTATTTTCAATTGAGGGTTCCACAGGTTGCAATGAGAAAAAGATCAGAAGCACAGATATTTTGATTCCGCGGTCCTCAAGAATTGTGGGACCTTTTGGGAAAGCAATAAAGATTAGAATCTTAAAAAAATGCTATTAATCATTTGCATCGGTTTTTACATCTGTTAAAAATTCCATTCCGAGATAACTCTCTCCCTACAATTTTTTTGTTCGTCATTAAAGTCGTTTGGAGGTGGGAAACTTGTAAAAAATGTTTTTTTATTGATAGAAGTCATGAACATGGAATGAGTAGATATGTATTTGGGATTTTATTTCATTTTTTTATACAGTTGAGAGTTTCACAGGTTGCATTGGAAAATTCTGAAGGCAAGAATTTTTTCCAATTTTGAGAGTCATAAATCGTAGGATTTTATAGAAAAACAAAAAGAATTTGTAAGCTTTTAGAAGAACAAAAGATTTCCACCGGTTTTCCTCCAGACAGCACTAGGAAATTGTTTATTTCCGCCGTTAGAACTTCGATTGTCCTCTGCTGGTTTTCTTAAAGGAAATGCTGGTTCTCTCAGCTGAGAACAAGCTTATCCGGTCTAACGAAGCTGAATTGGGTAAATGCGAAGACATAAAAATCAAATTGCCCATTTTCGAATTTTCTCAACTGCCCACCTCCTATAGCTGGAACCCGAAGGTGAATGGTTGTTTGATAGTTGGGTTGTGAGTAATTAGACCTGAAGACAATACTTAGCCATATAAAAATTGCAAATCAATTTTTTCTCTTGTTTTTTTTCGCTTGAGAGGCAAGAAACTCTTTGTCGGGATAAGGAAAACTTTCCTTTTCTCTTTGAAATCCTGCAGTGGAATCTTGCAGAGACTGGAGAGAAGAGGAATCTGGTAATTCTATGGGAACAAGTGTAGGAAGAAAATGTCGAAGAAGAGGTCTTGGTATATACTACAATTTAGTGATCTAAACCGCTTTTTGGAGCTTTTTCTACTCATCTCAAACCTATTGAACACCGAATATAGATTCTGTTACGAGTTTGAAATTTCTTTTATTGCATGAAAGTTGTTGACATGGTTATGTGTCCCTAAGTTTCTACTGCTGTATTTTTAACAAAACTTCCTGGGCATCCGACACCTTTAGCCTTTTTTCGAGCAATTGACATTTTCATCAACTCATAACCTCTTTACGGCACCAAGTAAACGCATTTTCTAAGGCAATTACCGATCATCTTATAACTTTTCTAAAGTTGCAGCAAGGATGAGTAAATGTGACCGTCTCATGCCGATCTAGGCACAGTGGGGCGTTTCACTTTTTTTACTGGGAAAGCCGAGAACGATAAATCCAGTGAAGGTTCTTTTTATCTGAGACATTACAATGGAACATAACCTCGACTTCACATGCGGCCTGAGCCAGGATTCGGCACAGGTGGCTTATAAGCAAGCTGGATATCGTTTTTGGGACCAACAAAGGGGATATCATCTGTGGCCGAAAAACACAACTTAGATTACGTTTTTTTAGTCGACGTTTCGTGTTTTAGGGGTTTTTTTACATTTATGGTTCAGGTTCAAAATGGACTTCGTAAAATTTTGGGAAGGCCAAGCGGGACTTCGTTTTTTGCATTTTTGGAAAGCCACCTCGTCCGAGCCATGGTCTGAGCATTCATACGTCAAATCTGAGAATTCTTGGTCTTTTTTGGTCTTGACAACTACAACAAGTGTGGACGGGGAGGACGCAAGTATTGCTGATAGTAGTGAGATTATTTTGACACCGGGAGAAGGAGAGGGGTATGTGGGGGAGGGGGGGGGGGGGTAGCGGAGCGAGGCTCTTTTTTAAACACCCCATTAGCTGCGCATTGGATTAAAGATTTTGTATTGAAATAGAAGCACTGTTATACGTATATGGATGTGAAAAATATAAAGATTTTTTCTGTCATGTACAAGATCTCAGGACGAATAAGAGTGAATCGTAATTTTCTTCCGGGAAATTATTCTTTTTTACTTGGTCTCAAAATACGACAAACCTTCAGCATGTTTTGAAAAGAGGTTCTGGTTGATAGAGTTGATTTATTTTTTCTTGTATTGAGGTATCTGCGTTCAGGGACCCGTCTTTTCCTTATTTGTCTATTAGTCACGTTTGGCCACATAGAGGAAGCAATGTCCAACCGAAAGCTCAGTTTTTTCGGAAGTGGTTAATTCGAAATGATCAATAGAACTTGCTGCAAACAGTTTATCTCATAAGCGAACTGTCAAAAAAACGCATCTATCTGCTCGATCGCTAAATGTAATTTTATATCCTTGAGACTCGCTTGTATGGTTGCATCATTTCCCTCTCTTCCACAGCTGACGTTCTTGGTGGACATGGGCAATACGCAGCATCGGACCCAGGAAGTCCAACATCGCCTTGCATTCCTGGCATTCCATCTGGTCCTTGCGGACCCGCCATTCCTGGAGGACCCATTTCTCCGGGCATTCCAGTATCTCCAGGTGCACCGTCCATTCCGGGCATTCCCGGATTGCCAATCATTCCCGGCATTCCTGGCATTCCAGGTGCTCCTGGAGCGCCACGTCCACGCATGCCATTCCTGCCTGGCATGCCAGGTGTTCCATCGTAGCCTCTTGGCCCCTCCTCTCCGGGATCTCCTTGCGGGCCCTGCGGTCCTCTCATGCCGTCCATTCCAGGCCGACCTGCCATACCAGGTAGTCCTTCCATGCCCTGCGGTCCTTCTATTCCATCAGGTCCTGGTGGTCCTGGTGGTCCCGCTGGGCACTGTACGCAGCCGGTAGGTGAGTGCGTGTTAATGATGCTGATACCGGGAGTGCCAGGACGGCCAGGTTCGCCGGCGGGACCATCTTCGCCCGGCTCACCGGGTTCGCCAGGTGGACCAGGAGGACCGGCGGGGCAGGCGCTGGCCGTGACATCGCATGCGCAGATTACGTTTGCGGAACGTTTGGCCCTTCCAAATATGGTTCCGAACTGTTGTCGTCGAGAATATCCACCGCCATACTGGGGTACCATGTCTCGCCATGCTTCATTAGCCAGAGACTGAAATATGGAAGATTATGCGCTTTTTCCAAGAAAAGAAAGGTAAAATTACCTTAAACTGCTTCATGTCATCCATAACATCATCATAAAGATTGTTGATATCCTGAAGAAGTACTCCAACAGCGATCAGACATAAAAATATCACAACAGCCGATGCAGCAGAAGCGGCAGTAACCACAAATCGAATGCAACTCATTTCGATGTCACTTTGCTGCTTCAGACAGCGAACCCTTTCCTATTTATACCCAAACTGGGCCCCGTCGGCGAAATGCTAGTTTCAAGCCCGACCAGATGTTTTTGTTTCGAAACGATTACAGAAGCGTGTCCAGCTTCAGAGCCGCCGCCGCCCCTACCCCACCCCAATAATGATCGCATTCGCCCGTTGATCCGGTCGTATGAAAGATTAGAAGGATGAGAAGAACGATGATGATGACACAAGGTGCAACAATCCGGTAGATGCCGACACAATTTTTTTGTTTTCAAAACTCGTTAGCAATTCACTCGATGTACCGGTTCGACTGAAGAGATGTTATCAAAAACGAAATCGTTCGTATTTAAACCGGTGGAGAGGTGTGAGTTTCCTCAGTTGGACTGTGTGTATAACTTTGCTAGGTTCCAACGACTCTGTGAGGGTTTGGGTTTGCTGAGTATTATTTTCTGGATTTTCATTAAATATATTTATATAGTGTTTGACGAGGCAATGGGGAATTTTGGATCGAAAAAGTTCAGAAATTTACAAGATGTGTTCTTTTATATAAACAATTAGGAAATTAGAAGCTGCTTCCTCCCTGGCTGAGCTAAAAATTTCTTGCCCAAAAAAGTTCATTGAATTTGTTTCTGAGCGGAATGACCAGGGTGTCACCGCTTGACCTGATGTGTTACCTGAAGCGCGACCAGCTGAGGTTGATATATTTTTGCTTTTATAAAGCATGTGGGTTAGAATTAACGCTTCACAATTCCTAGGTACGACTTTGAGTTGCTCTGAACCTTTATACCTCTCGTGTAACCCTCAATTTTCTGTTCTTTGCTAAAAAATGAAGACAACATATGATGGAGCAAAAAAACTTTATTCTCTTCTAGTGAGGTATGTGTGTAAAGTCTAGAAGATCGTTTAGATCTTGGAGAAACGGCGTCTGTAGCCACCCTGAGACTGTGGGCTCGATTCCACATTGGCGGTACGTGGTGGGCATGGGCAGTAGGCGGCATCGGATCCAGGAAGTCCTGGTCCTCCTGCGGGTCCTTCTTGTCCGGGTGCTCCGGGCTGTCCTTCGTTACCGGCTGGTCCAGCAGGTCCTGGTGCTCCGGGTTGTCCAGGTGCTCCAGGCTGTCCAGGTGCTCCGGCTTGTCCCTGTGGTCCCTGAGGTCCGGCGGGTCCTTGTGGTCCTGGCTTTCCACGTCCGCGTTGTCCATTCTTTCCTGGTGCGCCAGGCGATCCAGCTGGTCCAGCTGGTCCAGCCTCTCCAGCATCTCCGACCGGTCCTGCTGGTCCCGGTTGTCCATTCTGACCGGGTGCTCCAGGTGCTCCTGGTTGTCCATCGGGTCCGGCTGGTCCGGCTGGTCCATCAGGTCCTGGTGGTCCAGGTGGTCCGGCTGGGCACTGAATGCAGCCGGGTACTTCTTTGGGTGAGAATAGGGAAATTCCGGGGAGTCCTGGCTTTCCATCATCTCCCTTAGGTCCATCGTCTCCAGGCTTTCCAGGTGGTCCTGGTGGTCCTGGTGGTCCCGGTGGGCAGTTGTTAGGCTGAGAGCCGCACTGGCAGCTACCGGCAGCACGTTTGTCACGTCCGAAGATAGTTCCGGCAATGTCGCTCATCTTGGATGATGGGGTTGGGATGACCATCTCTTTCCAGGCTTCATTGGCAATCATCTGAAATAGGTAGTATAGGGGTTACAAGTAGCCCTCAAGGTATAAAAGTTAGAAAAATTAATAAAAGTGCAGCAAACAGTTCCTACCTTGAATTCTTGCATATCATCCATAACATCGTCGTAGAGATTGTTGATATCTTGGAAAAGCATTCCAACACAGATCAAACTGGCGACGATCACAAGCGCTGAAGCGCCAGAAGCGACGGTAACGAAGAACTTAGCGCTCATTGCTGAGGAACTATTGTGGCATGAACAATCCCAGATATTTATATATTGAAAAGTGGGCGTGACAGTGGCGGGTGTGTACGCCACGCATGACCCTGTAAACCGCCCGATAAGGCCCCCAAGGCCATGCGCACTTTACAAAATTTTTGCGAAATCACACATCGACCGGACGACACTTCACGGGTGTCCGTCGCTGCAACCCGTGTTGTTGTTGAGAGAAAGAGAATGGCATCGTAAAAGTGAGAATAGCGATGGAATTGTAAATTGACACACGCAACTGGAGGCCATAGAAGATGATTTTGGAGCAGATAGAAATGAGATGGAGTTTAATACCTTGTTTACGTCAAAACAGCCTGATGGACATGTAGCACTTTTGAGGTTAAGCGGATCTATTTTCCCAACGTTGCGTTTTGGTAAACCATACTTACCAATTTTGCAGATTTATACCGTATACCATAGCCTGTGAAGTCCTAGAGCTCTCAAGAGAGATGTAGATTTCTAAAGCAACCTAGTCTTTCCACGTTCAATTTCCATTTCAGTACTAACGAATTCTATGTTGTGCGGCTTGTCCTAAAAGTTTCCAATTTTTTTTGAAATCGAAAATTATTGGGTTCGTATTCCTGTTCTCAAAGAAGATTCATGTTCTCGAAGAAGTTGGAAGAAGTTCGAGAACATTCAAAACAGTGGGAATTTAGCTTTGTAGTTTTATGAGAACCATTTTGGACCTACTGGGTACTTAAAATGAATTTCAAATAAAAATTGTGAGTTGAAGGGATACGGTATTTCTATTGAACCATTGGAAGTAATAACGTTTTGGAGAAAAAACCGCATATACTGCAAAAGTTGACTTATTTTGAGGGTTCATACTTTATAGGTTGAGATAAAGCTCTGTAATCAAAATTTTAAGAAATTTTGGGATTTCCTGCAAAAATTCCCATCTAACTCTGCACTCAGAATTGCAGGAAGTACCAGTTCATAGTCCAGTCTGTGCTAAGAACATTCTGAGTACTTATTGTAAAGTTCCAACGTAATCACTCAATTTGCAAACGGCATCTTATTGCCGTTGCAAATTTGATTATCAAAAGGCTGGTTGGATCAAGTGGGAGAGATTAAGGTTTACGCCATTTTGCAAAAATGATTTTTTCTCAAACGATTGAAGGATGAAAAGATGCTCCAATCTGTGCAAAATATTACTGATCGTAAGCGACACTTTGAGAAAAGGAATTATAAAACTTTTTAAATCACACTGGCCCTTTTATCTCATTGTCGGCTACAGTTCAGCCATTGGCAGAGAAATATGTGCAGTGCAGAACACGCGTTTTATTTTGCGACCTTTGTGCTTATAAACTGCAGGATTTCAAAAATTCTTTTTGCTTCTTTCTTTTTGATGCTGTATAGGTGGTACTGACAGATGAAAATGACGCCCTCGTTATTATTCTCGCAAAAACAATCATTATCTGAAGTTCAGATTTTAGTCGTCAGATAGGGCGCGTAGTGTGCAGTTTCACGTAGTCATTTACAGATATCCACACTATAAAATAGCTTCTCAACTTTCCCATAATTCATCAACTGGCATTTTTTTCAGATCGCGTTACTTATCCGATATCCATGCTCTATTATCCCAGCTCTCAACCACTTTTTCGCACACTTCTGGACCAAAACTATCAATCATGTATAAAATGAAAAAAATTGTATATTCCGCTAAGAGCGGGTTCTAAGCCCATTTATCCCGTTTTTCCAACTCCTGTCTTGCACGATAAGAATGAACATTGGATTATCTCACTTGATGTGAGATAATCCAATGTTCATTATCTCACTTGATGTGGATAAAGTGAATCCAGCAATCAATCTACACGTTTTTTTCGCAAGTGTTTTTATTGATATGAAGTGGACTTCTGCTCAAAGTGGAACATGCTTGGACTTGATTCACGTGAATGCAACGAAAATATGCAGAAAAAAGAAGATTTCTGCGTCATTGTTTGGCGGAAAAGATCTCTCTTTGATGAGATTAGAAAAGCTGGAAATATTCCATGAAATCGGTTTCTGTCTGCAGGACAGCATAGCCGAGTGGGCAAAAAGAAGTTACTCGAAAATGTAATCTTCTGAGTTACTTTCAGCAAGAACGAAAGTTCACTGGAAGACGAAAAATGACCTATTCGAACAATCATTATAATATTGAGTTAAGCTTGAAATATTAAGGCCCCGGTCAGACTTCACGCGACTTAATCGTCGCGACCAAATCGCCAAGATTTCCATTCATTTTCATTTCACATTCAAAAATTTCGGTCTGGAAAAGTGTCACAACCGAATGCAAGTTGATCTGCATGGAATGATGTTGTAACAGTTGTCTCCTCGCGATTCAGTCGCGACGATCAAATCGCGTGAAGTCTGCCCGGGGCCTAAGCCGTCTTACCGTCTTATCCCCCCCCCCCCCCCAAAAAAAGAGACAATACCTTACCATTTCCCAGCATTTTACTCCCGTAATATGTTCAATAAATATGGATGCCTGAACAAAGCAACAATAATACGACCCACCGGTGGGTCGTTCGGCTTCTGCCATTTCGGACAATACGGCCCACCGGTGAGTCGTAAGTTCAAAAAAGCGATAAAGGCTGTAGTCCAAAGCAGCAGTATTCGGTCGGTTTTGTCTTAAATGTGTTAATTCCCTGAAACTCGATGCTAACCTGCAGCTCAAAGCAAACTTTCCAAGCGCACCAATCACCATTATCGATTACGGTAGGAAGTACTGTCTGGGCTGGGGTTTGGAGTTATATTTTTCGGCAACGATTACATTTTACTTGCTGCCGTTTAGGCAATGGCCTAATCAAAATCTTCTGATCAGTTTCCACATAAGAAGTCCGGGTACCCGATTGCCTGGACACTGCCTTCACTGCTACTTCCTTGTGGATCTTATTCAAAAAAAATTTTTTTCCCTAACTTCTGAATTTAAACCCTATGCTTTCATTCTTTTGTTTCATAAAAGAAAATCTGGCACACAAAATCTTTTGAAAATTTACCTATTCAGCGCCGACCAGATCAACTGAGGAATATGATCAGCCCTCGACCTCCGTGGCAGCTCCCCCGCCGGGAAAGAAAAACTCAAACAAAGAAGCTCGTCTCGAGAACGAATCATTACCACAACAAGCGAAGACATCAGCAGAAGCAATGGAGACCAATAGGTAGAAATTATACGTTTTGCGTTAGATAGTGTCGTGAGGGGGGGGGGGGAGAAAGAGAGAAATTTAATCTTTGTTTTGCAATAAATCATCAATGATTTGAAAAATGAGTTTTGATGTTCGTGCTTCAATCAGATTTTGGCACTCATAAGCATTTCATTAATTCTTTTACATTGAGTGAATTTTTTGGTTCGTGTTAGTTTCTATGTCTTCTTTCACCCTTCCCTTCAGTTCATCAAAGAAGGTGCTTGCGTAGCCCGCTTGATAGGCTCGATCCGAAATTATTGTTCTTTTATATTCGTTCATTTCAGTCAAACAGTTTCATTTCAGTCATACAATCATCCACCCAGTCATTTTGGTTGTACCTACGGAAAATATTGCTTTCACAGTAGAGGCCATCAAAAGGTACAGCTGCATTATAATAATTGACCCAATTTCTAACTCAGTATGTGCAAATACACAACACGCCATTGCGCGTAAGAATCTGGATCTCGCTAACCACGAGTGCAATTCTTCCAGTTAGGTGCTGTTTTAGCTTTTTTTTGCCTCAAACACTGAGAGAATCTTCAGCGATTTTTTCAAGAACTAATGCAATACGGCCAGCGTTATAAACGTATGCGCAACATGGACACTGTGTCTGCATTTGCACATATTAGGTTAGAGTACCTCCACCATAACTGAAGCACAAGTTCCTTGTTTTTGGTACAACTGAATCATCAATAATCGTATTTAGAGTTTTTCGCACAACTACTGAAGCAGGTGTGCAAGTGCACCCATTCGATTTTGCCCCGGCTATCGAGAAGGCTACGGTGGCCGTGGGAATGGTATGTCAATCAATAATCGATTGACACCTCATAGGCAAACCACTTATAACAAAGTGTTCTTTGCAGGACCAACCTTCATGCTTCGATTTTTGCGGTCAAGTCAACTCAGTCAATGCACCGTACTTCTACCATGCTCAAGAAACCGGCAGTAACACTGCGAATGCCTCTTCCAGTACCGAACAACCTATGCTGGATTTTGCGCAGAGCTCTACGTTCTGCTATGAAGCTCAACAAGCGTCTGAGCAGGTGGCTGTTATCGCGCTCTATTGCTTATTCTTGCTCTAATTCTACTTTTTCAGGGGATACAGTATGTCTACGGTACTGATCTCGTAACTGAAGCACAAGTTCGCAATCGCACCACAAGCACTAGTGGACAGTATCTGGAAAATGTTTATAGCACTAATCCGCAGGTAGTTGCCGCAGCGCAACCGCTAGTGAAGACATTTGGAACAATGGTGGACGAAAAAGTGTGTCAGAGGTGGGTTTTCAATTCTGATATCTATCGACCAGGTAGTCAATGATGCATTTCGGGCAGTTACACTACAATGTGAAGCCAAATTATAGTAAATCAGAAAACTCTGTGTTAAAGTCATTCGCGCGGCGGCAGTCCCTTTTCCATGCTATTGGGTCGCGAAAAGAACACGCGAGAAGAAGAGACGCAGGGGGGTGGTGCAGGAGGAACCAAAGGGCTGCCGCCTGTATCCGCAGGAGATTATTAGGAGCGAGCATTGTGGAGAATCTTTTGGCAGGGATCCAAGAAAACTCGGCAGGGACATCCTTTAGGAAGAAATTTTCATAACTTCGCCTGGAGATGACTTTGAAAAATTTCATAAAAGATTTGTAATGCAAATGGGAAGGCGCATTCATTGGGCCTAAAAGTAAATGAAAATTTGGAATTCTAGTGGTAACGAAAGTCAACTACCATAGAAACTTTTTGTTTTGAATTTTGAAGTTTCAGGCTGTTGAAGTCCGGGGTTTTCATTCAAAATTCTTTCTTTCTTCTTCGAGATAATGGAAAGCAATCAAAATGTCATAAGAACACTGGAGGTTTGTGTCGAAATGCAATATGCAGTTTGTCTCTTAGCTTCAGGCCCAATATAATTTTAAATTTTGACATTAGAGACCTCATAGGATTTGCCGTTGAAACTATGTCGGTAACCCTTTACGTCGTACACAGTAGCAAAAGTTCATCACATGCAACTTAGTTAACATTAATTCCTTATTATCATTTATACTTTCAACTTCGTATCCTGAAATTTCACTAAAATTCAATTGAAATTTTCACCCAACATTTAGCTTGAAATTCCAGCTTAGAATGGTGAATTTTGAAGGCACAGTTTTTGGTAAAAATTGCGAGACAGAGTTGTTCAACTACTCAGCGTATTATTGAAAAATGCTTTCAATACTGATTCGAAATCTGTCCTTCGTATCCTTGAGACTTGATTCCAAGGAGAGTTATAAGGGTTTGTTCTTAATGGATGTCTTGGCCAAGTTTTCCTGGATCCTTGCCAAAATCTTCTCCACAGCGCTCGCCCTCCTACTATCTCCTACGGCTACGGGCGGCAGGTCTTTGGTTCCTCCTGCACCGCATCCGAGTACAGACATGGTCCCGCTATGAATGCCATATCGCTTTGCTTGTAGCGCAAATATGGGAAGCGAGCGCGCTCGGACGTTTGTTATACTTAGGAATATTACGAATTCACATCGATACACTGAAACAACCGCGACGCGCCCGCACGCAGCAACTGCGCGACCGCGCCGCTTAACACATGCGACTCCGTATCGGTCCTGATTCATTGTTATTTATCACTCTATGACTGTTCAAGAACACTGAATGGGTTAATCACATTTTTTGACAGTGACTGGCTGGCTATCGACTTCCTCCACCATGCGTATGTAGCTTACAATGCTAAAAAAAGTATTTTGAAACTAAAGAAGGGAGTTTTGAGACCGGTTTGTTTTGAACAAAGACAATCTACAGCGGCTAACGACCAGTGAGATTCGCTCAAACAATGTTTTTATAGGCAATTCTTCCTTTCGAAAAGCTTCCTGCTGGTGATCTGGTGAAATACATGAGATTTTTCATGACCACCCGTATTAGAGCGCATTCTTCGCAGAGATTTCACTGATTTATGGCTGTACTAGTCGAATTTATCTTCTCAGCATTGTCTGTCGGCTGCTTTTTCTCAACGCTGGATCTAGCATTATCTCACAATTATCTTAGCCAATTAAAGGGCTCTGAGTTTTTGGGAAAAGTACCGGGTTGTAATGGGAGATAAAAGGATGGCTAGGGAAGGGGGAGGGTGATAAATTTGGATAATAAGTTATAAGAGAATTTAAGTTCTGCTCAACTTATGAGACAAAGATGGGATTGTCTTGTTTTTCCCATAGGAAGCAATCCGATACGGTAGAAACTCGTCCTTTTGTCACAAAATAACCAGAAATGATCCTGTTGACATCTAGCCCACCTGGGCAACGAATGTTTTCGATGAATAGCCAATGAATTGTTCTGATTTACAGTAATGTGTCGTCATGCGTACGAAACGCAGAGACAAGCATGGACGGACCGGAATTCGATTTGTTACGGGATATTGAGACACAAACACCATGGAACGATGTCGGATTGATGACAGATTTCTGGACCGACATGGGGCATTCACCCTAGGTTTTTTTCGTGTTTTCTATGAAGAATATAGAATGCGCTGGGAATTTTTATTTAAAAATAAAGGTTACAAAATCAAATTTGTGTAAACATTTAGCTGTTGATTCAGGCTTGTTTTCCAAATGTTTCCAATCAAGGTTCAAAACTTCATTCTACACCGTAAAATTAGCGCCAAATTCCGTGTAAAACAGTTCATTTTCAGGTTATAGAATGCAGTTCAAAAAAAAAAACATGAATTTAAAGTTCAAAAGTAAAGTTGAAGTTTTGAGTTTCTAGATTTCAAAGTTTTTTTAACATGAATTTCCCACATATAATGAAAAATTAATATTGGAATGAATAATAAATTATTTTGGTCGCTTTTGCGGCCCGTAAAAATAATGCAAACAAATTTTTGTCCGCTTTTGGTATTCCTGAAAAGAGCACTTCAATGAGGCTTGGTGTAACTTTCAGGAAGTCAGGAACTTCCATGTTTCCTCTTTTTTTCTTTTTTTCTTTCTTTTTTCTGCTTTTTTCAATTGGAATTTGATTCCTTACAAAAAAAAAAGCAGAAGTAACATACCCCAATTTTTTTGTGCGCAAATATGAGAAAATGCCGCTCTTTTTATGAAACATTTCAAAATGCCAGATCACATTTGTTGTTCTCTGTTATTCACTTAACAGAGAGAATCTGGATGTATCTAAATATCAAATTGCTCATCTCTACAACCATTATAGCATGAAAACCAAGTTTGCAACTGAAGGACTGAATTCTTAGAAATTCAGCCATGTTGGGGCATAACCGTTTTAATTATGGTAAAAATTCCGAGTAGTTGATACATGATAGTAGAAGCTTTGAACTACTTTCCTTCAAAATTCTTGGATTAAAAACAACAAGGAAAGTTTTTATGAAGTTATAAAGTTACAGGTTGAGAGGAAATTATTTTTAGCCAATCTAGTAGATATCTTCTAACTTTTTTTTGCTCAAATAAACGCACTTTGAACAAGATCCTTGCCTCCATTGCAGGAAGTCAATCATAAGTTCTTTTCACAAGCACAAGTCGATCATTTACGGATCTCCTGATCGCAATGCCGGTTTTTCCAGGCTTATCCTGATTCTTCTGAGAATTCTTTATGCTTCAAAGAGCTCTTGAACTTATGAAAGCGGGTTGTTCATTCTAGCGGGATAAAACGTTCTCCTGGAGAATTTTAGACATTTTACTTGCAAAAAAGCAGTTTGCGTGAAGTATGTGTCGAATAGAAATTTCTGTGGTTGAACCAAGAAACGCCAAATTTTGCACACATATGTTTTTAACCCCTGCGCACACGATAGGCTACTTTTTCAAGGCGATTTGCCCAGTCTTCTAGAGTGCATTATTGAATATGTCAGCCGTAGTGCAGAGGATAGTGGGTAGGTCTCACAGTCAACAGAGTAAGGCTCAAATCTCGCTTGAATATACTCTTTTGCTGTTTTGGTTCGCATTCTTCGTAACTTCAGCAGGTGACCCGGCGGAATTTCCCCAAATGTTTTGCGGAAGTTCCGGTCAGTTGTCTGAGAAACCGCTTGCACATTTTGGTGTAAACAGAGGGGGTAAACCTCATTTTTATTCGCAGGAAGGAGGATGCGGCTATGGGGCAGGACGAATTGAAGGCATGCGCTTACTCGGAGCCAATTCACATCACTAAGTATAAGTGCACACTTTGATAGGTACTGGCCCTGTGCAGAGACGACACATTCCCATTTTTTCGATTATTTGTCATTTATCTTTTTTGCGGCTCTCTTGGCCGATGTGCCACCATCGCAGTGGTGCATTGCGGATGTCAAGTGGTGTAATTACAGAAAGTGACTGCTGAAGTGACTAAATCTCGCATTGCAGCTAAAAAAATGAAAAACGTAGAGAGTAAGGTTAGAGCTGTGAATGTTGAGAAAGGACGGATAGAATAAAAGCAAGGGATTTGTCTCAGATACTCCAGATTTTCCTCTCTGGTAGCCTGCTAGTCTCCTATAAAAAGGTCGACTGGAACCTTTTTATCTCTATCGTTCTATTGATACGCTTTATAACTAACATGTGAGGTAGATATCAAAAAATGAAACAAAAACAAAAACAAAGCAATATGATTGGACGCTGAGGGGAAATATAAAGTGGAAAAACAATCAAGAGAAAAGCGAGATGAATTGAAAACAAAAACAAACAGAAGAAACATAACATGTAATAGCAGAAAACGGAACATGAACAATGACAACCACTCTGCAAAAACAAGTGACGATAACAGGAAGGAGGACGATTGGCAAGAGAACAGCATTTTGCCAAAGTTTGGCAGAGAGCATCTTAACCAAGTAATCTACGGAAATCCGCCAATACTCTAAGGGTAAAGAATATCGCACGAAGGAGAGTCTCTTGGCTGAGGAAGCTCTCAATTTAAGCGAATATCCTCTTGTTCTGGTGAAAAAAATAACGAAAAGTTTCGAGAAATTAATCTTGCAGTCACCGTTTAGAATTTTTAAAGTCATGGAAAGATCGAATTTTTTCCTTCTAGAGGCCAAACTAGTAATGTTCTACATTTGGTCTACAAATCTTGCGTTCAAATTTCGTAGGAAATCCTGAACTTTTCTTGGCAGAAACTCACAACATTAGAATAAATAGAGTATTATATAAAAAGGAGGACGGAGTTTTGCACCATTATACCCAGCCAACTTGAAATGTTGTGTTCAGCAAAATTTCTTTCAAAAAAAACTTACTGAATGTTTGCTTCGATATCACTTTTTTCATCTTCTGGTCAATTAGAGTTCAAAATAACGCATTAATAGCGTACAAAGGCAGCAAAAAGATTCTAAATAGCAAAACGAACAGAAACTGAAAATGCAAACGATTTGATCTCGGGCGGGCTCGAACCGCCGGCCTTCTGTGTGTTAGACAGATGTGATAACCACTACACCACGAGATCGCTGACGTTTGCCTTCAAAGAGCGCCTTATGAAAAGACCTTCGCAAACGAAAATTTACTTCACCTTATATACTGCTAATGTGTACTTAACTCATTTATTTAAGTTCAATTAATCAATTTCACTAAAGTGCAAGTCACCTTCTCAAAAGATAGTAAGCTTAAGCTTTAAACTCCAATCGCGGCTCCTAACAGCAATTGAAAACACTAAAAAGTTATTTTATTTCTTAACCATCTATGTTGTTTATCTATCTAATTAAAACTTTATCCTAAACTTCTCTTTCCAAATGAACGTAGAATATACTTTTTTGCAAAATTTTGATTATCTTCAATGTCTGAAAAAACACAGAAAGATTTCAACACTAATTTTGCTTGCTGCTGTCGAAAAAACAAGGTCCTATATCTTACCCATTCAAGCTTGATAATAAAATATCAGATAGAATTTCAAAGTGCTCTATCCATTAGTTTGAGATTCTTACACAAAAATTTAGTAAATTTCAGAACTGACATTTTATTTTCTGAGTATGGAGACTTTTCGTAGAGTTTCTGATCATTGATTTATGGTAATTGATATATATACATTACTAGGTATAGAATGAGATTAACTGTAAAAATATCAGAGCACAAACGATTGGAAACTTTACGAAAAGTGTCCATACTCAGAAAAAAAGAAATGGAATGCTAGTTCACAAATTATCAAATATTTTCTGAACTTTTTCTTCAATGGGGCACTGTACATGAAAATAGAAAAACTTTGCGAACAGTAGTAGTATTGATTTTGAAAAAAAAAACTCCTCAAAAGGATATACAATTAAAAGTCTATTTTGAGCTCAAACTCGTACAAAAACGTTAAGTCCCCAGTATTCTATGGTCCCTTTATGAACGTGCCTTTTTCTAGTACACCTCTGCTTTCCGTAATGTTTCCATAGCAACGATGCAAACCATTAACCAGCACTCTTGCTCGGCTAAGCTTTCCTTTATTGTCCTCCTAAAATGTTGGATATGTGGGCTTTGGCAAAGGAAAAGCTACGGGAAAATGAAGAAAAATCTGCAAAACTAAACGAGGGGCTGGAGGAAAAAACAGGTAGGTAGAATTTTTCGTCTTTTTGTATGATGTGAACTCAGTACAGGTGATGGTAGTACAGCTTCCCATAAGACTACTACCCACATCGTTATTTGTGGTTGCTCCCAGTCGGTAAGTTAACTTTGACCTGGGTAACTCAGTCAGTAAACCTTTTAGGGTAAATCAACACTTATTCATAAGTTTTTGGACAAAAATGAAGAACCAAAGGAGACGATAGCTTTGGAGTATTTATATGCAAGGCGAACGAGAGGGAATGTAAACTATTTGCAATTTTCTATTTACTGGCTCTGTTTGTCCGATGTGGAATCTTCCAGAACAAGGACGTTTGCCATTTATGGGAACTTGGTGGTGGCACGAATTTCTCTCAACTACTTGCTATACCACTTGTAAAGAAGAATATCGAGTAAATTACCAGAACCAAAAATTAATTTGTTCCTAATATTCCTCCTCAGAGCCATTTCTCTGGTTCTTGTCCTGGATCTGACCAGACCAAATGAGTTATGGATTACTATGGAGCAACTTCTGGCTGCTGCCAGTAAGGATATCGAGGTCGCTTCCAAGGAACTAAACCAACAAAATCAGGATGCGATGAAAGCTTTGGTCAAATCTAGAGTATCGGATTATAAGGTAAACAAAACGATTTTGATAAAATTCTATCTGGAAGTATAATGTTGGAACACAAGTGTTGCACCAAAAACTGAAACTTTGTGTAAATGCTAAATTGTTACAAATTGAAGTATATTTTCATTCTGAATTCCTCTTGTTGTCTTCTCGCTCAATTATTTTCTCTTCCTAAAATGTGCTGAAATCAAAATAATTCAATAAAACTAGGGGGATTTTTCTGGAACCTTTAGTACAAGACCTATATCAACCTACAATATTAGTTTTTCCAGTTACATTCCCCTCATCTCTTTTTTCCACTTCAAATAAAGTTGATCGGACAGAATATTGTAGGACTGAAAACTTACCAGTGTCGTTTTGCAGGATGACATCAGAATGTGCTCACCGTTTCCAATTCCTCTTCTAATTGTCGGTTCTAAATATGATGAGTTTCAGGTTGGTTAATTTACATTTGCCTTAAAAATTGTGAGTGACCATAATTGACCATAATGTCACCAAAAGATCTTTTTTAGAATTTTGACTCAGAACAAAGGAGGAAAATCTGCGCTACCATGCGATTTATAGCGCACTATTACGGAGCTGATTTGATAGTAAGTTGGTTGAAATTTTATCAAAATCACCATATAAATTCAGATCTGAACCACTATCAAAATCCATGAAATTTTCAACTTCTCCTTGTCAATTTCTGCTTTAGCTTTTTCAAATTATATAAAGACATAGACTTGAAATCAATGCAACTGTTCTTACTTCTTTTACTGCATCAGTTTTAATTTTATGATGATTTTCTGTCTTCGGATTTACGTCTTAAAGATTCTGTGGCAAACATCTCAAAACGGATGAGACATATATACACATTGCTAATCCAACAACTGTGAAAAATTCGTTCAGTTTTACTCAGCTCGAAGTGAACAACTCGTAAAAATTGGCAGAAGCTTCCTAAGCCGTTTTGCCTTCGCAACCACTGTCCCAAAGGCAAAAGTTGACGATCATAACAAGCCGTTGTACATTGTCTGTGGAATGGACTCTTTTGAGGTAAGGCACATGTCTAGGTTTTGTCATTTTAGCGCTTAATTTTATCTTTCTTAGTCGATCGGGCCTCCTCCTGTGGATACGGCATCATTTTCTCGTGCTGGACAGCCCATACATTTGTGGAAACAAGCTTTTTGTGATCACTTTCCGCAAGCGGTGGGTAATTCTGAGAAAACAATTTTATGTGTTGAGTTTGATTTCCAAACTTTGAAAAAAGACTCGATAAGTTCAAAAATCTACAGCAAGTCTTAGTGTTTCCAGAATAAGAACTGTTTTTTGACTCAAAATATTGCCAATCTTAAATTTTTCCTCATGACCTTTTGTATCAGATTTTTCAACATGACGAGTTCAACATGCTACTATCAAAAATTTTGATGTGATTTTGAATATTCAGGAACGAGAAACGGCAGACAAATCCAATGAGGAACAAGATATTTTTGCTGAACCGATGATTGATAATCTAGTTGCGAAAAGGGAAAAGGTAAATTTGATTTCCTTCTTCTTAACTCAACTAACATTTTCCTCTTCTAGGATCTCGAAGTTTACATAAAACAAAAGAAAGATCGTCAAGCGGCAGAGGCTCGAGCTGCAGAAAAAATCAGAGCCATTTAGTGCCTTTGGGGTCGATCGAGAATAAATATCATCATTTTCCGCGCTAATTTTTCTCTCAGAAATTTTTATGACTATGTGAAAGTAAACTTCATTGATTTTTTGTACAGGTTATCTGACCATGATCATCCACTTAGCGTAGAGCCAGGCAAATTGACTTTTATATAAGTTTGAGGAGAAGAAGGCGCTTTCAAAGAATAAGAGCCGCTCAGCAAGTCAGGAAAGCGATTGTGAAAAGAGTTTTGGGAGTATCTTTATGTAGAGTCTGAAATCAGTATTCTCGAGATAACATTACGATAAAGATAGTCGATTATAATTATTTGATTTTTTTAACATCTAAAATTTCTTATTCTTATTGAAATAGGTGTTGTATGCATCGCTCATAATCAACAGAACATATTATTACTTCTTTAATTGAAGTGAGAAAGGAAGGATAAGAAGCTTATTTGAATTCTAGCTTCTCGTTGGCAGATGAGACTACTCATTCTTTATTGAATTTTGAACCTCTGACATTTTTTCCTCCACTGGATTGTAACGATAAGATAGCGAACGCAACACAAAATGTCTCTGCTGTTCCCATTCCTGACGTTAGCGCTATTTATTTGCCAAACATATTCAGCTGGTAAGTTCATTCAGAACTAAATTGTAGCGCGAATTGAGCTGCAGAATTCTAGGAGGATGTGACCTAAACTTGCCACCAAAATCATGGACCGTAACGAAGGCCAGGGGAATAACAAGGGTTGCTACGATTGGCGCTCGACTTGGCCAGCAGTACTGCATATCGGTTAGTGGATGCAGATTTTGTTGACTAATCCTTCGTGCAGGAAATGCATCAAAAAATCGCAGCGATATGTGCGATTGCAGACAGCCTGCAAATTGTGCGTAAAATTCCGATTTTCATTGACTACGGTAGAGATATTCCCCATCTAGAGCGATTTTGCTTTTCTGGGCAGCGAGTGTAACACTTGATGAAATCTCTGGAATAAGTTTCTGAACTGGCCAACAAGATCCAGGTTTCAACGCGCATTGTGTACGATTTGTGCATTCACACATTATTCACGAGTTCGGTAAAAAGCGGCACATCGAAAACAAAACATTTGCCAACAAAAATGGTAATAGAACGCATACTTTCAAGCAAATGACGGAGTATTACGACTTTGCTAGTGAATCTTTTTTATTTTGTTTTAATTTTGTTGGTCCCACGTTCGAGTGAAGAAAAAATTGGATGAGAAAATGCGCGACTTGTATCTAATTTATAGTGAGTACGGCCTCCCTAGCCATCTTTTTTCTGAATGAGGTAGGATGAAAATCGGATTAAAATAACCAATTATCTACATAGTTCTATAAACTTATATTAACAATATAGCAACAATTCTTACTCTTTTGCAGAAAGATGAGCAATATGACATTCTCGAAATTGACTACCATATTGATCTTCCTAGCAACTACAAAGTTCAATCAGTTTCTTATATGAGAACCATGGAATTCCAAAACGAACTAAAACTGGGAAAATCCAATTTGGGAGATAACCGTAAGTATATTTTTGTATCGATTATGACTAGGCAATAAAAAATTAATTTGCCAGAAGCTTCTCTGCGATATGATATCCAACACACGAGCAAAAAGATAAACGATATTCATTAAAGTACAGGGTGTCCCAAAAAAATGTGCCTACTGTTTGGTTGCAAATAACTCTCTTGTAACGAAGTGTTTCGAGATGCTTTAGGCACCGTTTTGTAGAGCGAGGTTGAACTTAGATTTACAGTATGAAGCGGATCATCTATCCTCTTCATTACTGTAGGATTACGGTAAGAACTTCCAGCATATGGAACCATTGTAAAATATACCACCTAACAAAATTTTTTTCAAAAAATCTAAAAAATCGTGTACTAGGGTTTTCGCGCATGCTGATTCCACCTAACAACTTTTCACGAGTGTTTTCAGCTTTTTTGACGGTGTAATTACATTTCTGGCAAATGCTGGGAATTGAGTTATTACGATTTACCGGGGTTAACTTAGGAAAGAAGCATCACAGCAAAATGGGAATTTCAAATTCGAAATCAGCGGCTTCCATTACCGTAGTGTAAGAGTTTCTGGCTTGTATGGTTTCGTTCCGAGGCAGAGTGTAGCCTCCAAAGGCCTAAAATCTTTGTCGAAGTTCCTACCGTAATTCTACAGTAATGAAGAGCGATAGATGATTCGCTCCATACTGTGTAACTAAGTTTAACCTCGCTCTACAGAACGGTACCTAAAGCTTCTCGAAACACTTTATTACAAGAAAGTTATTCATATTCAAACAGTATGCACATTTTTTGGGACACCCTGTGGAATTATAGTTTTAATTTTTACTGATTTTTTTCACCGTCAGCCTATACTTCCTAGAAAAACTGCAATATATTACATTTAGGTTCCTTTTTGCCATGTTTTACAGAGAAATCATCTATTTAAAATTTCGTTATCACTACCAAAAAAACTATAACAAAGCGCGTTTGCTAAGAAGCAATGGTTCTGTAACTAGTATGGATCTTTTCGCACTCTTCAATTTCGCGTTTACTTGCTGTGGAAATTTAAAGAGGAAAAAAGAAAATACTGGTGTGCTTACGAACAAAAACCGAGCTATGAAGTGGTGTGCCTCATGATCAGGACAAATGCCCATTCATTTCAATTCTTTGGCATACGGTAAAAAAGTAAACGAAAAAATTTTTTAGTTTTTTGTTGTATGTACTTATAGTTTATGACCCGTAAATATTGAATTCAGATAAAAGTAACAGCAAAACTAGAGACGTTTTCCCATCTATGCTATTTTCAGCTCATAACAAATGTAACTCAACGGACCCCTCCATCGTGGTCTGTTTTCCGTTTTGCAGACGTGACTATGAGCAAATGGTGAGTTCTACACAAAGAATTACAGAAAAGATTTAATTTATCTATTTTTTAGGTCGTAGATGCAGCTTTATCATCTGGAGATGCTGATGTAGTGGCCAAAAAGATCAAAGAGTCGCTAAATAAACGAATGTGGGCGATAACCGTGCTAGATGTGAGTACGAAGGCGTTGCGAGAAGCTTCGTTCATAGTTTCTCGTTTGCGCGAAGGTTCTCCCGCCAAATCGCGTTGTAAGCGCTTGCGACCGCGACACAGTACGCAATCGGTTTTCATTTTCATTACGAATTGATTGTCTGAAGTAGTGACTTTCATGCGCTATCTACAAGGGCCCCGTCATACTTCGCCGGGAGAAGCACGCTTAAAAAGCCCAAAAAAGCCCAAGAAAGCCCAAAAAGCCGGAAAGAGCCCAAAAGCTCTAAAAAGCCCGAAAGCGCCAGAAAGAACCGGAACGCAGGAACGAACTTTTGATAGAATTCTAACATCATTTTGATGTGTAGACGACAGGAAATGAACCAAAAACACTCGTTTGCGAAATCAGCACCCATGCCTTAGCGCCAAAACGTGCGCGCGGAATGGGCGTTCCGGCTCTTCTGGCGCGTTTGGGATTTTTTGGGCTTTTTTGAGCGCTTTTGGGCTTTTCTTGGCAAAGTATGACGGGTCCCTAACTGTTGGTGAAGAAGCGTGCGGTGCGGTCGCGTCGCGGTCCGCGTGACATTTGGTGTCAGCAAACAGTGACTATACACAAGACCGCTCAATTTGCTAAATTCTCCCATTTTCAGGTCGATTACACAAATCCACAGACAAAAATCAATGCAACGATGTTTTTGGAGTTCACTACATGGTGTAGTGTCTACATTGGAAGAAATCCACCACCGCCACAAGCTCCCTATCTTTTTGAGATTCAGCTAGCAAAAATCATGCCATTTTGGGTTGGAAATTGATATGATCAGTAGGTGTAGACAGATGTATCGTAAACGCAAAACTGATTAGTAAGTGTTGGATAGGCGTGTCACCGTACGCAGAGACAGGGCGCGACGGCGGACGCTGTCGACACTCTCGGGTCAGGCGGCTCTTTCATCTCTCTTACGTCGTCTGCCTCTCCAAACGCATAGTGTCTTAGTACGCGACTGCGACCAGCCTCTGCCTGCACTGACTCGTCTATAGTCTATTTGCTGTACTACCACTTCAACTGTTTTTCTATGCGATCCGAATAAATCTCAAAACTCATATTATCATCTATTCAATGACTAGGAGACGCGGGACCGCATTGTGGTCATCGTCTTAACAGGTTTGAGTTTGTTCTTCCCTGTTTTCAAGGAGTGAATGAATCTGGACGAGATGAGTAACAAGTATAAACCGCTAAGTACACGATTAGGCTGTTTAGACAATTGCAATGCGATCTCGCGTCTCCTAGTCATAGAATGAATAATAGGTATCTACGCTTTGTATAGGGCATTTGAAAAATCGTGACGATGGCACGACCGCTCGCGACACGCTTTCTTGGTTCTCATCTCTAGTCGAATTTTTTTTTTGCTTACATAAGATATTATTTAGACCTTGGAAGTGACTGAGCTGGACGTTAAGGTGCTGCCTTCTTGCATAAGCGTTTTCTGCTTTTGCGGGCGCAAAGTCCGCAGTAAAATACGTTGTCACGATTTTTCAAATAAACTATATGTAAAATCGTTTGCATCCTACCTGAACAGAACGAGAACATTTGTAAGATCCCAGTCATTATGAGATAGTAAATGCAGCGAAATATTTTAGGCGATTCATGGCAAGCAAGGACTGCGGATCTATCGCCGTCTCTCTGATCGAGCGGTCTTTCATTTCTCCTACCATCTGCTGTCTCTTCCATGCATGAACTAACTTGGCCGGACGCAACGGCGCCCCGTCTTTGCGTGTCATGGATTGTGTATATCTTCGGCCGCTCTGCTGCCGCTACGCGGCAGCACGCAGTGACGTGTTATAAAATGTGGAACCATCAATAAATCATAAAAAGGGTCAATTGTGATAAATCTTCTGTAATCAGCATGCTCCCATACTTCTGCCATTAGTCCAGAGGCAGAACAGCAAAATCCCAACCAACTTCGGTGGAAAAGCTTATTATTGGTGGCATCCGCTCCGCCTCAAAGTTTATACTTGCAAAATTTCGTGCAGAAATCGCGAACCTTTCAATTATTCTAAGACGGTTATAAATGAAAAGCTAAGCAAAAGACGCCAAAAACCAATAAATCAATGAGGCCAATCAATAATTCTTCTGGTGAAAAAGCTTGGTGATATCTGCCTCTCCTAAAGGTTTTATTTGCGAAATTTGGTGCAGAAATCTCGATTCTTCCTATTATTGGAGGCCGGCATCATTGAAACGAAAATTAGCCAAATATGTAGAAGGCTGATGACGATGAAAAATGATGGACTTTCTATTCCATATCTTCTTTGAATGTAGCAGCACATTCAAAAGAAAGACGTTATTGACCGCTTCAAAGTGCAATATTGCGTCGCTCCGCTTAAGCTTTGAAAGGCGCTTCTTTTTTCCAGAACTCTTTCCTTGCAACAAAAGTCAATATGTCTTCCGAAGCTTGGTCTTAGATTGTGATAATTTGCAAAACTTTTTGCAAATTCTTGATCGTCCAATGAGCATTATTTTTTGCAACGTTGCACCACACAACGAAGACACGGCGGTAATAAATTTGATTCGAACAAAACGGTCTCATTTTTGCACTTTTGTTTCCCGAAACTGGTGGATTGCAGCAGCGTGGTGGGGCTTCTTTTCCAGTCATATTTGAATGAAGGAAATTTGTCTTCTCAGTACAAATCATACAAGATTTAGAAGTCACTGAGTTCTTCAGAGCTCTTGAAGGGAGTTTGTTTTTCAAGTATTCTTTTCCGGGGAGAAAGTCAACTATAAAGCTGTACTTTTTGCGCAAACTCTCTGGATATAAAAAGCACTTAATGTTGCTTCTGAATATAAGACATTCGATTAACAAAGAGTGGGCATCCTATCAAGACGCGATTCACAAAGAAAAAGAATGAAATCAGCTGTCACTACTTTCGAAAGCATTAATAAAGGTGGTTTTCTTGAAACTCAAAGTTTGTTGACGGCTGCTAGCATTTCTTTTAGCATTGTTCGATTAAGTACGTAGAAAACGAGCGTTGAAATGAAAATGATTACTCGTTCTCTGCCATTCAGCGAATTCTGATATTCCCCTTCTGCCTTATCTGAACAATTTTCCCCCTTCATCACTTCATCGCTTCATCGGACATTAGTTACACTAGTTTGCAGGTTTAGAGCTTCTTTTAGGCAATGCAAGACATAAAAAAATGGCGCGAGGAGGAGCCGCTGAACTTGACCAGCGACATCAGTTCAGATGAATCCCATAGAAGTGATGAAAATTTCGACACCTCCACTAACACGCTTCTGCCACAAAACTCGTGAGTTTTGCCCGTAATTTTTATCCATGTCTGAAGGATCTGCGGTTTTTCCGCCTTATCATTTTATCGTTTCAAAGTACACTTTGGTGCACCTTGATCGGTGTAGGGTCGTTTGATTTGAATCGTTATCTGTTTGCTCTTGCTTTGCTAGTGATTTGTGAATGATCGCTGATCTTCTGCTTATCGCTTTATCCTGCATAATCCACGCTAACAATAACCTACTTATATCCTTATCCAGGCTCAGCATACGATAAGACTGCTATAAGCATGAGATCACAATCGTGTTAAATAATAGTTTTATCTTGCGAGTCATTTTCTCACTTCATTTCAAAGCTGAGAATTTGACAAATTGAAAGAATTGATCTGCTTTTTGCAAATAATCAATGGTGGTGCTTGCAAGCTTTCTATATTTCGATTTCGCTTAGCCCTTTTATTTGAGCCAACAATTAACGTCGCAAATCACCAGTTAATTGCATCTAAGCTATTTTCTTTTATCATCTTTGTATATCTCAGCTTTTTCAGAACTGCCGACAACTCGGCTATTCTCATCCCTCAAACACCTGTTGCCGTTCATAATTTATCCAGCTCTTCTGCTCAACACGGTCGTCTTTCACTGTCACAACCCGTTCTCTCAAACGCTACACCCTCACCTTCCTCGAGGCTGAGTCAGTTTTTGTTATTTTTATCTAGAAGCATGGGATTGTCATTGCACTAAAAGATAGAAATTTTATAGATATGTCTGCTGGAAACATTGCTCGCCCTCCACGACCTCAGCGGGTGCCGCTTATAAAGACTCAAGAAGAAAATGAACATTTAAGGCACCAGCTTGCCGAGTTCAACGTTAGTCAAATGCAGTTACATGCTATCCCATTTGGAGTGTCGGGTGCACCGGCGCTCAGATCCGGCGCGGCCGCCCCGCCTGGACTTTGCACTGCGTTCGCGTATGTGTCGTCTGGTCATTTTCTCATGCCTAAGCGTGAGAAAAGGCTTAAAGTTGAGCTTATTGATTGGGCATGAAAAATGGTCAAAGAACGCGTACGTGGGGTGCAAGCTCAAGCGAGGCAGCCGCGCGGGATTGGCAGCTGGCGCACTCGACACTGCTTTTGAAATAGCCTGCATAGTCGCGCTATCTTCCTGAATGTAATTTCAAGGCAAAACTAAGTGTGGCAGAATACAAAGTGATGGAATTGGAAAGGATGCTGCCCCGTGAAGTTCAGGATATTCTCGAGGAAGTATGGCCTATCCCTAAATGTTTATTTTTGTATTCTAATCTTGCGATTTTTAGTATTACTCGCTACAAAACTCAAGACTCGACCTTATCACGGAGCGTGAAGAACTTGCGGCTGCTAGGCGTCAGCTCGAAGCTGAAATGAATCAGGCTGACACGACTGCGCAGAAAAAAATCGACAAAATAAATTTGAAGTTGAGCGATTCTGAAAAGGAAAGAAAAGTGCTGAAAAAGGAGAATGAGGAGGTAGGTTGAGGATGTCATCACTTGAGCACCAGATTTGAAGTGAAATTGCTGTTTTCAGTTGAGAAAGCGTATTGAAGAGTTAGAAGCCAGATTAGCCGCAGCCGAAGAGATTCCAACTAGCCTTGATGCGCTGAAAGGCGATGACAGTGACTGGACGATCAGATCAGAGCATGATGTGTAAGCTTACACACAATCAAAAGTGTTCGTTCATGTTTAAAAATTCAGGATGATCGGTGATTTACAAGACCGTTTGTATACTATCCAAAGGGAAAACGAAGGTCTTAACAAGAAAATAGAAGAGCTCAAGAAGGTAATTGAGGAAAAGGATGCTATCATCAATCAAACAACTCAGAACAAGGTGAGTTGCATCTCATCTCATCGCCAATAAGAATTTTCGCAGTTTTTTTAGGATGGGCATACTTTTGTCATCGGTGGTGGACACGATGCGGAAACTCTCCTGCAGCGCATTGATGATCTCGAGGCTCGATTACATGAGGAACAAGACGAACGAGCCAAGGCAAATACAGCACTTGCTGTAAGCTTCACTGATTTTTTTTCTGCAGTGTGATCTGAGTTTGTTTTAGGCGTATATGTCTCGGTACCATAAGCTAGAGAAGAAGTTACACGAAGCTAACGTATCAATTGACAAGTCTTTGAAGGCGAGCAATAAAGAAGAGGTTAAAGCAACGGTGAGTGTCTAATATCCAGTCCTTTAGCTGTCTGTCTTCTGAATACATATAGTAGTTTTACTGAAACATTTTATTGGAGGGCGGAGGAAGGGATGGAGGGACAGGTCTTTCGTACGAATGAAGGGACATAGCATTAGCAGCGCCCCCTTCTGCAAAATTTCCATTTCTTAGAATCCGTGCGAATCCATGCTCACAATTTTTTTTTTTTTGAAAAAGTGGGGTGATCGCAGTCTTTCAGTTATTTTGACAAGGCTAAGGTTAGTTTGAATTTGAATTTTTGCATCCTGTTCTGAATACTTTCATGTATACCGCAATATAGTTTTCTAAGTCTTGTAGACAACTTCATTGGCTCTAAAGGCGCCGCTGTGGTGGGATAAACGTGGTGTCTAGGCCAATCTAAGTACTTAAGGATTATAATGAGATTGATTGTTAGACACTTTTCCCTTTTTCTGCTAGCCTAGTCCTATTGTGATTATTATTTTGTAGGTCGAACAATTGCGTGATTTGCTTCGTCATCTTGCAACGGATAACAAAAAGCTGCGTGAGGAATGCGCAAGATTGCTAAAAGAACAGTGCAACATAAGCTCTGACTCTACCGATCGTTCTGTTGGAAATGGTAATCATTAGCCTTTATGTTGTGCATTTATTGCATATCGAAATGGCTCCATCTTGCAGAATCTGGTGCCAAGAATACTGTCGCTCAAATTTGCGGAGCTGAAGGAGACTATGAAGAGAAGGTACAATAAATAGATTATTTTGCATCGTTTGCTCATAATCCTTATCTCCGGCAGGTTCATAATCCTTATTTCCGGCAGGTTCCATTCTTTTTTTTCTACATTCAAATCTAACCTGGTGTGAATGTTTCGTGTTTCACTGGAATGTCCTAAAAATTGCTGATCAACAATTTGAAATATTCAGCAGAGACAGCTACTGCGCGATCTTCAGTCGTTCGCCGCAATGAAGAATGGAAACGCAAGCTTGCTGAATATGCTCGAAGGTGATATAACTAACTTTTTTATGGCTGATACTTTTTATAAATGCTCCAGACAATAATAATTTGTACTATTGGCTATGTTGAAAGGCAATGCGCAAGTTTAGTCATAAGTCTCTACTCGAAATCTCTTACAGACGCGTGTCGTGAAGGAGAAATCCACATTACTGATGCCGATTTCGGTTCATCTACGACGGACAGTCCATCTCAGCTGCAAGCTCCTCAGGGCGATTCTGCTGCCATGGACAATTTACCTCTAGTACGATGATTAGCTGTTGTCTCATTTTATGTGCGTAATCCTAAGATTTTCAGCTGAATGCTTCAATCAACGAGCTGATGAATCTGTCGCTCAACACATCAAAAGATATCGCTAACTTCAAGGTAAGTAATTTGTTCAAAACAAAGATTACACAAGCCAATTATTGCAGGAACGTCTTAGCCTATTCCGCGGTGTGATGGAGAGAATTTTCGAAACGCTGAGAAATTCTGGTGTGCTGTTAGAAGAAGTATTGGAGAAGGTGATCCTTCTTGTCATGGGATTTGACAACTAAGCATCTCAGTGTTGTTTTTTGTCTGACATGGAGATTTTATCGACTTCTGGACTTCAGTAGTAGGCCGTTGACTTGAGCAAAGATATTCTTATACCATTGTGTTAAAAGCCAGCGAGAAACTTGCGCATTTTCGTCAGTTCATTAACATCAATTTTCGTACCATCGCAATGACGCTCTTAGTGCGCAGGAGTTCTATATTGCTTTTTTTACATAACTTTTTTCTAGTTTGGCTCTGAATCCGACGAGCATAGAGCACTCGCCGAAAAGATTCGGGAGATGAAGTTTGTGTGGAACACATATTTGAATGAGACGAATGAGATAATGGAAGCAATCGATGGTATGTGGTAAAATTAAAATGTTGTGTAATCATCGGTTTCGCTTACAGATACACAGTTCAATCTCAACGAAGTTGAAACAAAGATGATAGCTTTCGAAAAGTCCATCCATGAAGCCTCCTTCCGAATGGACATGTCTGTGGTTCACACAACCTCTCATTATTTCACGCAATCGGATGTCTATAACAGATCGCACAGAGGTAACACTGAAATCTGTTACTGGACTTTTCACACAATATTTGCCGCAGGACGCATTGCTGGTGATGAGGATGCTAACGTTGCTCAAGTCGCTTCGCAGAAAGAGGAAATTGCTAACTTGCAATCGCTGCTCAAGGAAGTAAGAAATTCATTTTTGAAGGAGGTAAAGGCAATTATATCTTCTTTTAGGTTGAAGCTGCCCGTGACAGTGCCGTGTGCACTCTGGAAGATGTTCGCTCCAAACTGAACAAGCTCGAAAACGAGGTTGCCCAGATATCTGAAGAGCGCGAGAATCTGAAGGTCGCTGAAAAGGCGATAAGCACTGAGAGAGACCAGTTGCAAGCGAAACTCCAGGTCAGTACTTTATGTCCTTATGTTTTCTTTGGTTTTATTATATCTATCGTATCAAGTTGGACTGTCTCATAAATCTCCTATTTTTGTCAGTTTTATATTGTATGTCCTGTTTAGGAGCAAGTGAATGCTTTCCAACAGTTAGAAGATAACCATTCTGAATTGCAAAGCAGCGCTGAAGAGTTACTACGAGAAGTTGCAGACAAGGATGCTAACATGATAGAAATGGAAGCAAGATTGTTAAATCTGAAGCAGGAGGTCATAGCGATATTCATTGAAGTTTACCTTATAACCAAGTTTCTTTGATCAGTAGTAGCATACCTAGTGATTGCTTTCCAACAGTTAGAAGATACTTTCTTTCGAAGGCATTGCCCAGGTCAACTAAGGGACTAAGGGGTAGTAAGGTTTTGACGCGGTGCAGGAGCACGGCTCCTTACTAATGCAACAGTTCAAGTCCGATTGAAAAACTTGGATTCTGAAATGAAGCGAGAAAATCGCTCCGGAAAAAAGGGGCGGTCAGCTGATCCCGCCTCCTTGACAAGTTTTGACGTGGCGAATGCTGTATACAGTAGTCGCCACGTCAAAACACATCATCAATAGATCTAATGTAATAACCACGTCAAAACTCGTCAAGTGAGCGGGGTTAGCGGATCGCCCTTTTTTTCGGAGCGATTTTCTCGCTTCAGAATCCACCGTTTTCGATCAAATTGAACTGTTGCATCAGTCAGGAGCTGTGCTCCTGCACTGCGTCAAAACCCCACCACCCGCAATTGACCTGGACAATACCTTTCAGCACTCCTCATTCGTGATTTGCAGAACGAGAGACTGAAGCAGCTGGCTGTAAGGTATGAAGAAAATGTAAACAGTCTGCATGAAGCTCTTGAACAAGAGCATGAACGCAAAAGCGAAGAAAACAACGCTTTAAGAGCGGAGTTGGCTACGGCACAGGTTAGTTCGCGATTTCTGATAGATGTTCAGTGAAGCAGTGGCTTGCACTTTTCATTTTCAGAAAACATCGCAATCTTTGCGTCAAGATATCGATAAATTCTGCCAAGAATACAATACAAAAGAAGCAACTATACGCCAGTTACGGGAACAATATGAGACAGCTCTTGAGAATGTGAGCTTTGATCATGTGTGATTTTCGCAACTGCATTTTCTTTGTAGAATGCTCACATGGCTCAAATTGTTGCGGAGCTAGAACAGGCTGCGAGGGAGAAGCAAAGGCCTACGAGAAAGACCAGTGAAGATAGCGTCACGACAGTAGTGGTGCAGCCAGGGACACCCAGAGCTGAGGTAAATTTGAAATCTCGTGAGCTAATCAATCTTCATTGCAAAGACGTCCGCTTCACTGACAGTGACTAGTCTCGTTGATAGCTGCTATAGCTAGAAATTTTCGTCCTCAAGATTGTGTAGAAGCTCCGTTTTCATTTTTTCAAATTTTTGTCTAGACAGTATCTCATTGTCACTGAATTTTCCTTATCCTATAAGCAGTATAGTGTCAGATGTGCAAAACATCTTTTCAGCTGAGGACACAGGATTCTCAAACGGATATGACGAGAACTGCTTTGGCTCAGATTGAATTTGATTCCGTCTCCTACGCTTCTGAAGTAAAGGCTTTCCGCTCAGCTTACATGGAATTGGCAACAGCTATCGGCGAACTAGTGGTTAAGGATATCAACAATCTACCAAACCCTGGGTAAGCTTCTTGGAGCTACTAGCTGCTTAGCTACTTTCATGGATGTACGCAGTTCTCTCATAATACCCCTTTTATTGCAGAGATTTGAATTCCATCGAGAAAAGTTGCAAAGAGTTGTCAAGATTCATCCGTCATGAAAAGCGTAGACGAGATCAGCAGGCTGTTGAAATAGCTGAGGTCACTGAGAAAGTTAGAGATCTTCAACGCAGAGAGTGAGTTTTTTTTGCTGCCCTTATGATTTACAAAAGGAAAATATTTTTCAGAGCATCTGGTGATACGGCTCTGCGGGATGTATCGCAAGTAATGCCTGCTGAACAAGCTAAATCCGCAAGTGCTAGTGCCCAGAAAAGTGAGTTATATGCCCTGAACCAAAATGGCTTCTTAAAGGCAGTGTCCGGGCAAAAACTCGATTTTGAGGTTTTGTGTTTACTCGGGCCTATTTTCGCTACGCTGAATCCGAAAATGCACATTGGACGGCGCGAGAACGGCGAAAAACGGCTCTAAAACAGGAGGGAAATCAGCGGGTGGGCGGGGTCCTCCCCACTAATTCACGCTCCCAGCTTCCGCACCAATCTTCTCACTTTCGGTTTCAAGTCAGTCATTCGCACTTGGCCGGTAGCGATGTTGGGACGGCCGGCGGAATCGGGAAGACCGCTTCGGACGCTGGGAGCGTGAAATCACAGTGGGGAGGACTCCGCCCACTTGCTGTTTCCCTCCTGCGCTAGAGCCCTTTTTTGCAGTTTTCGTGCTTTTCAATGTGGATTTTCGGACTCAGCATGGCGAATAGGCCCGTATAAGCACGAAATCTCGAAATCGAGTTTTCGCCCGGACACTGCCTTTGAGTTGTTTCACCCTTCTGCTCTGATTTTCAGAATACGAAGACCCTATGCGTCAAACTCTATATGTTTTGACGAGAATGGCGATGGAATTGGTTACAGAATTACGTCAGTTATCTCGACGCAGTGCTTGTGGAGAAAAGGTTTAATTCAGTTTCTTTTCTTTTCAGGATTTTTGGAGCTTTCCCAGCTGCTTCTGCAGGGAGTTTTTGAGAGAGAAAATTATTTGGAAATTGATTTTTTTCGAATGATCATCTTTCAGATTCGTTTTCAATAAAGTAGGGCTTTCACTTTAAGGTGGACTTCACCAATACCATCAATCAAGCTAGAGAGCTTCGTAACGAACTAAATGATCGTTTCATGATTGTTCGAGCTGACAAGGAGAATATTAACAGTTACCATGTACCTGATCTTATCAATACAGTGAGCATTATTTTTGCTGCCGTACTTCGCATACTATTGGTATCTATAGGTGGAGCTGCTCTCGAAAGATAATCGTACTTTGTATGAGAGTCTGAAGCGGTGCAAAGCCGAATACGAAGCGCTCGAGAAACAAAGCGTAAGTGATTAGATAGAAGTGTCGATGCTCTACTTGGCTACGAGCCCATGCTGAAAATCTTATTTTAGGCTAACAATCCCGAGCTAGTGGAAAAGATCGCTGCACAGTTGCAAAACATCCACACTGCCATGGTTGAGTCAAAGCGTGCGTGTGAACTACTTCAAACTGCCAAGACATCTTCGCGTCCGAAACAAGCAACATCCTCCAAGTAACTTGTATTTGTTGACGCCACTTAATCGTTTCACTTTACCGACTTACATTCAATCCGATGATCTTACTATCAATACTTACTGGTGTATGAATTAGTGATCTTTATTCATGATCTAATAGTTTCTCGTGCAAATTGTTTTATGATGTTCTCAGTGGAACACCTGATACCTTTGATAAATGAAGTTTCTTTATGGTATCACTGATTTATGGGAAAGGGCTTGCCCTTTGATACCTAGTTATGAGTAAAGTTTTTGCAAAAAATAAAACCGTGCAACAGGCACACGCATGACTGACGAGTTCTGCCCGACACAATATGATAATGCGACAACATCATCACGGGACTCGATGAGCGTATGTATGGGTGGGAGAATTCAAGACAGTTCAGACGAGGTTTGGTTTTACCATTTCCTTATTCTATTTTTGTACCCCTGTCAAACATCGTTGTCGACTTATGGATGTTTTGAGTTTTGATTCATGCTACAAAGTCTATAAACGCTTGCATTCTGTCTCAAATGTAATGCTTTTTTTTGGTGTCGAGTTTCGATCGGTGGGATCGATTTAATTGCTCAAACCAACTGTTCGCGGCCTTACCAAGCACTCGGGATTTGGAAGTGTCAGTTGAAGTGGGATAGTGCAATTGAGAAAGACAGTAAAGGCGACCGTTGCTGCGTGTTCCACATTTTCTCTGTGCTTATGCTCTACCTTGACCTTTGAGCCTTTTCCTTTTGCGGGACTCGAGTCAACTCGCTTTTCTACAAGTATAAGCGAAGTTTCCCCGCGAGAACGCTTACAGAGCAGATTTTCGATAAGATTTCGGAAAGTCTGTGAAATGAAGTCACCGAAAAGCTTCCTCTTGCTGGATGGTCCCATCAATGAGACCCACTCACTCGTATATCGCGGGCTTAAGATCCACGACTCGCTTAATTTTATAATGTGTCTATCATAGGATCGGTTTTCAAGCTACGTTTATAGTGTCGTATACTACCGTCTAGAGTAGACGTAATTTTTATTTGAAAATTTCGAAATGTTGGCGGCGTTTTTCTTATTTACCAAATATTCTCAGTCCTATCTCCCTTCAATTTCTACCCATCAAATGTAACGCCCTCATTAAAATTAGTTTTATCCTCCTTCAAACAGAGTATTATAGTCTGTGGATGAAAGTGATCTGCAGTACGCTGTCGCTATGCATAGTACTGTAGCGCGCACAACTGTCAGCGGACTAGAATTACTCATGCTATATTTAGAAGCTGAAATACACAGAGCGGTAAGTCGCACTGTTGGTCGGCTTAAACACAATGAAGAATGCCTTTTTTTTAGCGCGCACGAATTCGAGAATATGGCATCAGAATTCGTCGTTTCTTCCGCGAAGGCATACATATCGACTATCGCGGGATTGCACGACGGTTCGTCAATCTCAGCGAAATGTGAGAATTGTTTTGGTCATTTATGTGGAAAATATAATGTAGAATGCAAGTATCATTCAAGGCGAGTGCCTGCCGATCAGCTTTCCGATCTCGACGAAGACGAAGCTATGATATTTAATGCTGTAAGTGTGTTCATCAAAAATTTCAAGCTTATCAAACTTGTTGAGGTGCCGCTGAGGTCGCGTTGGAAACCGCCAAAATATACTTTCAATGATATCGCGATTGTACTTACTACTGACGAAGAGGTGGAAGAAGGTCAGCATTTTTGAAGATAATCTTTACTCGTTTTGGTGCAGCGAAATTCGTTTTTCTTCTTAAAGGCACCGTCCACCCAAAATCTCGAATTCAATGTTTTTGTCGCCTTCGGGCCTTCTGAAGGCCCTGATTCCGGATCTTGGGGGTTTGCCTAGTGTGGGGACCCCTGCACTAGTATGCCATCATAATCTCGCCAAGCTCCATTTTGGGTGGACGGTGCCATTAAAATGTAGTGGAGAATGGTGATTAATTATTTGTTGAGGTTATTAGTATGTGGAACTTCTTTTTCAGGAGTCGTTCATGCGTATACAATACGATCACCTGCGTGGTCTTGCTTACCTCCTCCCTTAGCGCCTTGCAAACGCGACAGTGAAGTAGGAGATTTCCAGGTAAGTCCAATGTGTAGGTCATTTGAGTCCTTTACAGAGTGTACGCTTCCATTTAGTTTCTAAATCGACCCCTCAAAATGAGCATTGCGGACGATGACGATGAACGACTGTCCTTGCCTAGCACGATGGTCACCGACCAGGATTTGAAAGTAGGTTTGACATTTAGGAGTTCGGGTTACTAGTGTCTCATTTAGATCCAATCGTTGGAAGCTCAGTTGGCTATGTTGTCGAGGCAGATGCAGTCACTTCTGAGTGGAAAGCCTCCTGCTGCTCGTCCCCAAGACATCTCCCCGGCTCTTTCAGACGATGAGGGGAAGGGAACATCATTGTGCAGTCCTGATGACACCGTAAAGGTATGGAATATCCTTGCTTTAATTGCTTAGGTCACATAATCTCCTTATAGGTGCTAGTTCCACCAGAACATCAGCAAATGCCTGCACTTCCTAAGATTTGCCCGCCTAGTGGGCCACCTCCTCCTCCGCCGCCTCCACCATCACTATTGTCGACTAGAAGTGTATCGGCTCCAGCAATACCAAGTCCTGCTAAGGTAGGGGTCTGACTCGTTGTGATATCTTTGGAGGCACTAATAATCATTTATATAGCGCACTGTGTTGCAAATGTTGAATAAGTCTGCACAAGGTGACAACGAAGCTTTGCCAGTACGGCCAAGTGTGTTCGACTTATCGAATGTTCAACTGAAGAAAACTAACACAGCAAGGTAAGAATTTTCAATGGTTCCTCTTCAGCACCTGATTCTTTGCTTTTCCTTTGCCTGTTGTTTTTCTTGCGATAACTAAGTCGTGCTTGGCTACATTACATTGCTGCTGGAGAGAGGGCCGAGGAGAAGCCTACCTTTCGACTGTTTCTGGTTGAATATACAGAAACCCAAAACGACAATCTCTCTATAATAAAGCGCACGGTGTCTCTCTGAAACATTCCCCCCTCCCCCCTCGTGAGACGTCAACAGGTTTGTCGTTGCGTGCCGTTGCAGGCGTACAGGGTTGATGACTCATCACCTGCGCCACCTAAGGGTAAACAGTCTGGAAAGTTGCCCTTTTGATCGAAGATGAGGTTTTCAATAAGTTGCGACCTCGCGTGATGTTTCCCATCGATGTTTGAGAAGTATGCGCACCAAACCATTGACGACTGGCTTAGCTTACCCTAAGTTCAGTTTGTCGTCATCCGTGAGGCGTCGCATATGAGCTTTCACAAAACATCCATATGCGCAAAGCACTATGTTTTCCAGAACTTAGTGCGAGAAACTGGGAAAAACATACTGCTCAACCCGCAACCACAGATGGGTATTATACGAGCTCTGCATTTGCGAGAACATTTTGCAGCTTTTCAGTGGATTTTGCACAAACTTGGAAAATTTATGAAAATCGTTCAGACTTCATGAGAACTCTGAGTGATGAATAGAGCAGCTCTAGCTTTCGGACCAGTTCTAGCAATAATCACGGCCCACATTTCGCACAATCACATACAGTTTCTCCCAATGGGGATCAGGCCCAACCGTTGGCTAAATTTACGGCTGGCAGTGCTCGGGGGTAGCGCTGCACTGCATATGCGCTCTTTGAGGGAGCGCAGATGAGGGGAGAGACAAGCTAGAGTAGACGTAACGCAATACCTTCATGACACGGACTCCCTCCCGATCTCGGACTAATTAAAACTGAGACAGACTTTATGATATGACGAACTCGAGTTTAGTCGAAAACGAAATTTTGACCAAGTCATATGCAAAAAAAAAGACTGCAAGTTTCAAAAAATTCTTCAAAAGCGGACTTGGTCCACTGAATAATTATTAAATGCTGAGACCACAGCTCCGTCTTCTATCATGCTCCAAAAAAGCCAGGAATTCGTGAGTTGATCGGATTTCGCATAACTTCTCTCAAAAAACAGATACGTTCTCTTTTACGTAGGACAACTAAGTTTTTGCGAGTACAAACTTTTTGGGACATCCAAAGTGCCGCTTCGCGGCACTTTGGTCTGGTAAGGAATAAACAAACATTGGAGACTTGAGATTACGATAAGGCGCTTCTGTTCATGTTCAGACCAGGGCTCGGCGGGTGGCTTTCCGAAAATGCAGAAAACGAAGTCCCCTTTGACTTTTCCAAAATTTTACGAAGTTACTTTTGTTCCTAAGCCATAATTTTGAAAATTTAAAAAAAAAAACGAAACGTCAAAAAAAAACGTCGCAAATTTCTGCCTTTTCGGCCACATAAACGAATCCCCTTTTGCTTTTTGTCCCAAAAACGATATCCAGCTTGCTCATAAGCCAATTGTACCGAGCCCTGGTTTAGACTGCAGGTTGAGCTATTTAAGGAGATGAATAGGCAAAAGAAATTCCGAACTAGAGTATTGAGGTCTAGATCACCTCCTCAACTTCCTGTTCCTCAGTGCCCAATAGTGAGGAATTTTTAGAGTTGTCTATTCTAAGTTGTATTTTTTGACACACAACAACACATATGCTCCTCCAAGCTCTGACTATATTTCTGGAACCATTCTGTTCTAGGTCACCCGGTGGAACACCCGTAGTGCGAAAAGTGCGAGCTCAAGCCGGTGCAGATGAGGTTACTCTTGTATATCTAAAAATATCCTCCAGTTTCTTGGTCAAAACTCGTGTGTATGTTTCAGGGTAATTACCTGGCGAATGCACTTCGTGAGAAATTTCGATCTGTACAAGAGACGCTTTCGGAGCATGAAGACGATGTGAATAACTCGAGCTGGTTGGATGATGAAGCCGATTTTTAGTTATTTGTGGTACTATCTATAGATCTGATATTTTAACTATTTCTGTAGAAGGGAATACTTCTGTATGCTGAGGCGGCTTGTTGTGATCTTTGACTGTTCTTTGATGGTGCTACTTACGCTTCTTTGCTTCATTTACAAAGTATATCATTGGCCCAGAGCTTACTGCCTTAGACTTTCTTCTCTGATCTTTCGAAGCATTATTTTAATAAATATATACGGGATTATGCGTTTGTATATATCGTGACAATCGCCATTCCTCAGATTGTGTTCATCCGTGATTGAAGTATTAGATAATTTCGCGTTTTCTAACGATTATTAATTAAATAAATTATGTTAGTACTAAACATTTTGACTTGGTTATATCTTATTTCACGAAAGCATAATGAAAAATGGACTTGCCCATTCCATCGCACTCATTTGCGATGAGAACTGATTGGAAACTGTCTCGTCGGCATTATTTGAAAATTCGTTTCATTACATACTTAAGAGTTAGTGGCGAAATGATATTTAGTTACTCGATTCTATCGCCTTAGCAACAGGGTAAGTTGGCAACCCACCCTTTGGGAATGTAGTTGTTCTTGTCGAGATGCAGACTGATTATTCTGCCTCTCGACATTCTAATCTGATTTTTTTTATGAGAATTGCTTAGTGTTCCTCAGAGTATACGCAACTATGAGTTTTCCTCAATTATGGCTCTACAACATTTGAAAATTACAGAAAAGCTCAAGTATGCCCATACTTCATATCAAAATCCTTGTTTTTGATTACCAAATTCTTATCTATTATTTATAAAAGAAAAATAATAATGTCTAACACACATACTATTTTTGATACTGAATGAAAGAATATGGGATAGGTTCAAATCAGCTAGCCGAAGTTTTACAACTTCTTTGTCGCTATTTCTGTTCTTAATTTATAATCAGCCTCAACACGTTGACGAACGTGACTACTGCATAGAAGTTACCTTGAAACTTTTCGTTTACACTTGAAAAACTGGCGTGCATACGTGCCTATGCATGAACTTGCTAAACGGGAGTAAGGGCGTGCATACGTGCGCTTGCATGAAAATGCTAAATAGATTAAGGGCGTGCATATGCGCATATGCACACGGTCATCAATGTGCTAAACATGAATGGATGAGGGTTGCTCACAAATTTTTTGAGAGGAACCACAAAATCTACATTTTGTGTGGGTACTCGATCCACCCCTAATTTCTCAAGTTCAAACTGTTGTATAGACCTCGACACGATACCCAATTGACATCGTGCGTCAAAAATGCGTACTTGATGTAAAGGCGGTGTACACTACTTACCTCAACCTGTAATTAATATTTTTTCAACTTGTACTTCCTCCCCATCTCTCTGGAGTTGGGAAAATGACTGAAGAAAGTATTGGTAAAACTGATTGATTTTAATTATCACTACTCGTGCTGAAACCTTATATCGTGAGGGTTATTTATCATGCTGATTCCAAAAATGGTACTCATTTTGCTTGATAGCCGTTCATCGATTCCCCATAGCTAAGTTTGGAGTTATTTGATATGCCAAGTGGAAGTGCAGGTCAGAGGTAAGGAGGCTGTCTCTCCAGATTACTCACGTGATTACCGATGTTTCTAGATTGCCTATTCCAATTACTTTTATCACTTCTGACATTCACTGGGCTTTCGATGCTATCGTAGGTTCGAGCGCGTAAGAGGTAATGTATGATGTTTGGTAAATTTTTTTTTCAAACTAATCTATCAAATTGAAGGTATTTTTATGACTTGGAAACTCGGAAGAGCAAGTTCTACCATTGTTTAGACATTATGTGCACAGCAGTCTCGAGTCTCCCATTCATAGAATAGATGATATGCGAAATGAGTATCATCTTTTAACTTGTGCAAAACAAACTAAACAGAATCTAAGCGATTCTGTTCAGTAACGGGCAGCTGCTGCAGCTAAAATAAACGACTATCGAGCAAAATGAGTACCATTTTCGGAATCAGCATGATAAATAACCCCCATGATTTAAGATTTCAGTACGAGTAGTGATATTTAAAATCAGTCAGTTTTACCAATACTTTCTTCAGTCATTTTCCCAACTCCAGAGAGATGGGGAGGAAGTACAAGTTGAAAAAATATTAATTACAGGTTGAGGTAAGTAGTGTACGCTGTATTTACATCAAGTACGCATTTTTGACGCACGATGTCAATTGGGTATCGTGTCGAGGTCTATACGACAGTCAAGTTCAATTACCAAAGAAAGTATGCTCTATAGTTCTGTGGCGTTTGTTCTTCATTTCGCAACTCGGCAGCTGTCTCGTTCCTTCGCGGGTGTGCAGCTTCCTGTAGAGTTTTTCTATACACGCTTTTTTCGCTTCTTTGACACTCCTCTTTGCTGCATGTTTCGCGCCTATGTACGTATACTTGGTGGACATCTTGTGTTCGTAACTTGTGCCTGTCCTGTACGATGTCCTCTTCTTTGTCACAACCTGTATGTCTCCATTCCACCGCCAGATTTCCTTATCGAATTCTGGTCTTTCGTGTTGGTGTAACCCACTGGCTCGTTGAGTATCTGATGAATCTTCTTGCGAGAAGAAGGGAGGAAGATTGCGCCGCTAGATTGACCATGTGTGTGGAAGTCCTGGAAAAAGTCTCGGAGTAAGACCGAAATAAGATGGATGAACAAACAGATCAACGGAGGCTTACAAGAACCCAAGTAAATGAGAGCCAAGCTGAAGATTACGAAAAATGAAGGAAACTCACAAGAGTAGAAGAGTAGTGACCATGATGATTTGTTGATTCTTACTGTGTTCTGTATGATCTATGCTTATTTCATTGTTTTTCATGTAGAACGCCCAGATGTTTATATTGAAAGGAAATTGAAATGAAGAGCAGTGAACATGACGCAGAATAACATGTGAGAACTGTAGGACACTTCGGTACTTCCTCTATTACATTTGCGCGCGAGTTCCAAAAGAAAGAGAGTCGATTAACGAAATATTTCAGAGCACGAACAAGATTACAGAAACATACTATAGAAAGAGATTAGTCATATTACGAAAAAAAGGATCGAAACGACTGGTCAAGCAAAGATCCAGCCATCCGTCGTTAGCAAAGAGGCTATGATATTTATACAAGAAAATATTATATTTGATTCTCTCAACTACAAAGAGTAATAGAAAGATGTTGGTAAAGACACTATATTGAAATTACAGAAAACTGAGAAGAGAATGACGCATTGACGATTAACAAGGACACATATACTTTTGTCGATGACATGTTCTGCAGCTTGCAGGATAACAATAGCAGTTGGCGAGCTTGAAACAATACTACGTAAAAATTTGGTTGGCTATTATTCAAGTACAATCGCCATATGTTACTGCTTCCCCATACTTATCAGTCCAAGAGTTATTGTCATTATTACAGAACGATTGATTTGTGACTGATGCGATAAAGTTTAGGCAACTGAAATTCTGTGCCCTAACTGCTCTAATTTCCTAAGAAAGGTTGACAGGTTTCTAAAGTTGACACATAAATCTTGTACTAGCTTCAAAACAAGTCAATAAACATTCCCAATAGGTTATATACCTTTCCCACATTCGCTAGAGCTAATGCAAGCTGAACAAGATGGCGTTCAAGCTTTTGCATCGACCTCGTTTCACCCGAAGTTTGAATGCAAAAATAATAACATGCAATGCCGAATCTAAACAAAACTGGAACTCCGTTCAAAAAATGCGGGAATATTATTCGCTCAAACATATACATCTTTCATGGAAAATCACATAGGCAGCTGTCGTAACTGGAATCCAACAAAAGTTTTTTAGGTCTACCGAAGTAAAGTAATTCTGAGCTGCCACGACAGTGATTATTGTAATATAATAATGTTTTACCCCTGTTAGAAATTACTTATGAGAGGCTTTGAATCAGTAACGACACTGTCAGGCTTACTTATATGGGCATTCTCCCCAACTCATAGAAACAACTTTCTTTTACTAAGGTTTATTAACAAGAAGAGCATTATAGGACAGGAGTACTACGAGACAGGAGTACTATAAGAGGAGTATTATAAGACTAGGGTAATGTAAAGCACAAAGGGTGCAGAACTGAATACAAAGAAGAGATTAGGATATCAATAGGAACCATGCTATATCAATAGAAACTAGAGGGTTCAGAGAATTTATGGGGAGGAAAGAGGGTAATAGATGAAGCGAGCACATATAAGATAGGTGTGTAAATGAGTGGTCGATTATCTCCTATTGCCAAGGCCAGCTGAGCCGGCCGGAGCCGGCTAGCTCGGTGTCTCCTTTGAATCCAGTAACGCGAGTTCGAATCTCGCCGGAACCTCCATGTAATATAATAATGTTTTACCCCTGTTAGAAATTACTTATGAGAGGCTTTGAATCAGTAACGACACTGTCAGGCTTACTTATATGGGCATTCTCCCCAACTCATAGAAACAACTTTCTTTTACTAAGGTTTATTAAAGGCAGCGGGCAGGCAAAATGGACCCCTGTCAGATTTTGGTAGTTTCCGGTAGTGGACCACCCAAGTACACCGTAGCCCCAACCCCACATTCCGATACATGCGCTAAGTCCTGAAAAAAGCGCTGCAAAACTCCACCAGCCCCGCCCATTTCCATTGACTGGGCGTTATTGGTGGAAGTTTGAAGCGCTTTTTTCAGGACTTAGCGCATGAATTGGAATGTGGGGTTGGGGCTACGGTGTACTTGGGTGGTCCACTACCCGAAACTACCAAAATCTGACAGGGGTCCATTTTGCCTGTCCACTGCCTTTAACAAGAAGAGCATTATAGGACAGGAGTACTACGAGACAGGAGTACTATAAGAGGAGTATTATAAGACTAGGGTAATGTAAAGCACAAAGGGTGCAGAACTGAATACAAAGAAGAGATTAGGATATGAATAGGAACCATGCTATATCAATAGAAACTAGAGGGTACAGAGAATTTATGGGGAGGAAAGAGGGTAATAGATGAAGCGAGCACATATAAGATAGGTGTGTAAATGAGTGGTCGATTATCTCCTATTGCCAAGGCCAGCTGAGCCGGCCGGAGCCGGCTAGCTCGGTGTCTCTCTCTCTCTCTCTGAGGGCGGGGTTTAGTTGCTTATATAGTTGGCGAGGGGCGGGGCAAGAGTGCAGGGACCAATAGCGCATTACCGTTATTAGCGCTTTTCCTACATTATGTACATTAAAGGCAGTCGATCGGCAAAATCCAACAACTCGGGATTTCAACGCGGTAGGTTCCTTATCGCCCAAGTATGAAAACAGTGCAATCCCGGTCGCACAGCATGCTTTCCCTGCCGAAAAAATCGCTCTCAAACTTACACGCGCAGGCCAATCTTACACGCATCTGGACGAGTTGGCAATTTCCTTCTCACCATTGGAGGCTGCCCGCCGCAACGCTATAACCATTGGGTCCTGCAACGATTTAGCGTCATCGGCCTTGCTCCACTCGTTCAGTTCCAAGGGGAAGGGCATTAGAAAGCGCTTATTTTCGCCGTTTTCAAGCTTTCAAAAGTGGATTTTCGAGATCAGCGTATTGAATACCCCCAGGTAAGCGGGAATTTGACTAGGATGAGATTTGCCGAGCCGCTGCCTTTAAGCCCCTTGAAGAACAGTGATGTTAGCTTTCTACAGAAGTCATTCTCGAGAAATATCGAATGTGGCCAAAGTTGGCATCAAAAGGGTGGATAAGGGAAACTAATTCAATTTTTGTCTAAGGCTAGGCTAGGTTGTTCGAAAATTGATGCACACTCTTTACGCTAGCGCGTTAGAGATCAACTCTCGCAAACACCAATACTGACAAGGGAATGGTCAGAAATCGAAGTGGTCAATTCGACCAAACTACATACCGTTGGATACAGCGTGAAACGCTGACTCTAAATCTGTTTTTCTTATCTGCAGAGCGCTTTTGTGGATGAAATTATAAGCCTTTAAAAGCCATAATTTTGCTAAGAAAACATGCGTGTAAAGGTCAAACTTGGCCATACAGAGCCACTCTCAGCTCGGTAATGGACCAAAACATGCAACTAGATCTCTTCATGTGGCCCATACTCAAAGGTGAGCTAAAAGGGTAATAGTGTGCCTAATCTCGCAATTTTTGCATACGATTTTTTCACAGTAAAGCTGATCATAACATCGCCTACAAAGGCGCTCTGCAGATACGGAAGGCAGATTTGAAATCAGCGTTCTATGCTGCATCGAATGGTATGCAGCTTGTTTAGATTGGCCACTTCGACTTCTGACCATTCCCCTGTGAGCTATAGTGCTTCATGGCGCAATCGTGTGCGTGTTTGAAACTATGTTGGTGTCCGTAGAAATTCCTCTCGGCTTTAGGTTTACTGTATTACTATATATTAAACATCCTCTAAGTCCGGGCATTTGACCGCATGAGCAGGTACCATGGAAGGTAGAAAGTTTGTTGTGGACATGACGCACATTTGTATACAGCAACTACAAGCAGAATAAAAAGGATAGCACAAGTGAAACCAGAGTAGATGATTTCCTCTTGTTGGTCTCTGCTCCTATCCTGCACAGGGTAGTAAATCGTGGAGGAGGATGCGAGCTCGTATGCTGTTCGGTCGGGTCTCCTACATATGCATTATTCAAAAAACGACGATAACGGGGTTTTCTTTAATGAAGAACTCGAAAAGATACAAACTAATTCTTCAGCGACTTGTTGATGACGCTTTAAAGGCAGCGTCCAGGCAAATCTGGACCCATGGGGCTCTCTCATGGATTCGTGGCGCTTTCGCACGAGGATCCAAGCGGAACTGATGCACCGAGCCATGAATCCATGCGAATACGGTCACGGGGCATAGTTTGGAGCCCAAAATCTCAGCCGTGAGTGCGCTATCTGAACTGCCGCTTGAGCAGAGTCTTATTTAAGGCGTCATTTACTTTCACGTGAGAGCCCCATAGGTCCAAATTTGCCTGGACGCTGCCTTTAAGAACAGAGTGCATGGTTCCGTTACCTGAGTGTGTCGGTGTTTGTGAAAGTGTTATGCATTTACCAGTGCGTCACCTCCGCTTCGCGGAGGTTCGCACTGGCTCTCCTATCCGTTTGCCTTTCTCATCTTCGCGTAATGATGACTTTGAAACCCATCATGCGATGCTGAATAACACAAATGATTAGCAGACAACTGTTCATTCTTGAAGCATCTCCACGTAAGATCGGTAATTTTAAGAGAAAAAACTTGTCGCAAAGGAAAACCTGCGAGTTCGATTAGATTACTGAATTTGTTTTGGCTCGGTAGTCGTCATAAGGATAACAGTCACTTTGAGCTAAATTTCCATGCAAAACCTTTCCAAGGCTGAAGGTAAAACCTTGCCAAATCGACTGTCTAAGCGATCCCCACTTCTTGGCGCTGTTGTCGCAGAAAAGCAATCTTTTTGCACTTTTTGGGCTAGAATTCATGAGGCGCAGATGTGTTTGTCAGGCAAATCATGACTTCGCAAAAAGTCGAATCAATGAGCTAGTTTTGCGTGCCAAAAGCCGCGTGGTCCCGTTTGATGCGCAGTTTTTAAACGTCCCAAATATCGGATCAGCTTGTGCTTTTGCACTTTTTACCTACGCTGGTAGGGTGCTATGACCAAAATTTCGGCTCAAGACCTTGCCTACAAGATGCTCTATGAATTTCGTGACAGACAGACATAAACACACACACAGACAGACAGACACGCGCTTTATTATAAGTCATGTTTATATCATAACTTATAATAACGGGCTAAAGGTTGTTTACATTTGTCTGTGTGTGTGTGTGTGTGTGTGTGTGTGTGTGTGTGTGTGTGTGTGTGTGTGTGTGTGTGTGTGTGTGTGTGTGTGTGTGTGTGTGTGTGTGTGTGTGTGTGTGTGTGTGTGTGTGTGTGTGTGTGTGTGTGTGTGTGTGTGTGTGTGTGTGTGTGTGTGTGTGTGTGTGTGTGTGTGTGTGTGTGTGTGTGTGTGTGTGTGTGTGTGTGTGTGTGTGTGTGTGTGTGTGTGTGTGTGTGTGTGTGTGTGTGTGTGTGTGTGTGTGTGTGTGTGTGTGTGTGTGTGTGTGTGTGTGTGTGTGTGTGTGTGTGTGTGTGTGTGTGTGTGTGTGTGTGTGTGTGTGTGTGTGTGTGTGTGTGTGTGTGTGTGTGTGTGTGTGTGTGTGTGTGTGTGTGTGTGTGTGTGTGTGTGTGTGTGTGTGTGTGTGTGTGTGTGTGTGTGTGTGTGTGTGTGTGTGTGTGTGTGTGTGTGTGTGTGTGTGTGTGTGTGTGTGTGTGTGTGTGTGTGTGTGTGTGTGTGTGTGTGTGTGTGTGTGTGTGTGTGTGTGTGTGTGTGTGTGTGTGTGTGTGTGTGTGTGTGTGTGTGTGTGTGTGTGTGTGTGTGTGTGTGTGTGTGTGTGTGTGTGTGTGTGTGTGTGTGTGTGTGTGTGTGTGTGTGTGTGTGTGTGTGTGTGTGTGTGTGTGTGTGTGTGTGTGTGTGTGTGTGTGTGTGTGTGTGTGTGTGTGTGTGTGTGTGTGTGTGTGTGTGTGTGTGTGTGTGTGTGTGTGTGTGTGTGTGTGTGTGTGTGTGTGTGTGTGTGTGTGTGTGTGTGTGTGTGTGTGTGTGTGTGTGTGTGAATCTCTGTCTGTTACGAAATTCGTAAAGCGAGTTCCAGAACAGCTCTTGAGCTAGAATCTCGGTAGTAGCACACAATTAGCATTTAGGTAAAGTATGCAAAATCTCAAGCCCATTCGATAATTGGAACCTGTGAAATTGTGCGCCAAACGGACCCACGCGGTATTTCTTTCCTCAAAGTGGGCCTGTAATTTGACTTTTTCCAAAGTCATGGTTTCGTTTAGCAAGTAAATCCGCAAACCATGAATTCTAGCCCAAAAGTGAGCAAAAAGTTGACTTTACGCAAGATTGGCGCCAAAAAAGGAATAATGGCGTAGACGGTCAATTTGTCAAGGTTTTACCTGGGAATTGAGAAAATTTTTGCGCAGAAATGTAACTCACGGTTGTCATCATCTTTATGGCGACTTTTAAGCCATTATACAGTAACTGATTCATAATCGCATTTAATCTTTTGGAGAATACTTTCTTACCCTCACAGTCACCGATGTTACGTGAAAAAGCTTTTAGAATGAGTAGTTGTTTACATTTCATTCGTGATGATCGGCTTTGCGATGTAAGTTTCAAAGCCATCATTTTGGGACTACGAGAAAGGCATGTGGATAGTAGAGCCAGTGCGAGCCTCTGCGAAGCAGAGGTGACGCACTGGTCTACATATAAAGCAGAAAATCTGTATGTCTGTGTGTCTGTGCACATTTCCCATAGCGAAAAAAGATGAGCGGTGAAGCTCAATTCGATCTGCTGGTCATCAGTATGGTAAGGACAGTGGGAAGCGAATCCAAGAGAGTTGGAATCAAAAGAAGGATACATTCGCATGAGGGGTCAGGCACAATGGATACCCCAGTACGGGTGGAACCTTGGATGCCAGCTCGTATACATAAGATATAGTGAATGGTGAAGGAAGGAAGGAGAGTAGCTGCATGGAGCAGAGGAGATTTCCATAAGTTGTTAGCACGATCTTATATATGAGACTGAGTGTAGATGAGAGGTCTTGGCGCTAGCAAGCTACAGCAGACTATGCGATTACACAACGGCTACATTCTGACAAATCAGACACGAATCCATCTAATTGAGTGTATCCATTGATGCGCCAAAGGAACGTGGTTGTGAAAAAAAGAACACAATGTCAAAATAAAATCATATGCATCGCCAGTGGTCTTATGCCATGAGTTTTAGAGAACATTTTGAGTCAAATATGGCACCTTTTCGAGGTGTGTGCATGTGTAAAAAACGGAAAACGGACAAAGTTGCCATCGATTACTGGCGATCAGCTCTTCTGAGTAACTGTTAGATACCCACAGAGCTCAAAGAGCATTAACTCACCTGCTGCAGGATTCCCATCACGCCCGATCATAATGACAATTGATTCGGCACGAGATCATGCTAATTTCGAATGAAAAGGGAAACATGTCGCTCTTCTTCCCACCACCATCTCTCTACTCTGGGCTCTGACCCTCCTCCAACTTGCTCAACCCTCCGGTGTTGCGCCGCAAAGGCTCCGTAAGAGCATTAACTCACCTGCTACAGGATTTTTGAACCACCACATTTTATCCATTTCGAAATTGGAATGCTCTATTGCTGTTGTTTACATGAAGCCTTGGATATGACTTGTTGGTGGTTGATAAAAGTTTATTTTCATGGCGAAATGCCCGAAATAGATAGAATCAACTCAAAAAGTAGCCTATGATAACGTTTGGTGTCGAAAACGTATTTGTGCAAAGTTTTAGCCCAACTGTTCCCGCAGATAGGAGTGCATTAAAACATATATGGTTGTCCGGAAAATAATGTCGCTTTTTATTTTAACATGCAAAATCGTGGCAGAGTGATCACGAAAGTAAGTAAATGGGGTATGAACCGATAGACCAAAACAAGCTCTACAAAATGAAGCTCGAGCCTTTGCGCCAGGTTTGATTTGCGTGGAGTTTGGAGCCAAATTTCACAAGGCACTAAAGATCTAAAAAACGAAAAAAAAATCGTATCTCCGTTTGGAAACGCCCTGGGAACCCCTAACTTGCTCACGCGTGGACTCACTATACGAGACACATGTATGCACATTTTCGCGGTTTTTCCATGGCTGAAAATTGAGAAAACGAAATTCGGCACATTTTTGCCAAAACAATCTTGAGCTTCTCTCACATGCGTGATTCTGTAGCATGAACCTTTAGGAGTATAACCATGATTTTTCAGCTTTAGACAAGCGCCAGTTTTCGAGAAAAATCAAATTGTTTGCAAAAAACCCGAAAAACGCGACAGATTCGCACTTTTGACCTATTTTTATTTCTCGTACTGTTGCCAAGGAAAAATACCACAAACTATGCAGGTAAATGTCTAGTGTAGAGAGTACATGCTTGTGCAAATTGGAGATCCATAAGACGTCTATGAACCGAGATACGATTTTTCGGATATCTAAAAATTTTTACATTTTGGATTTGAACTTCAGGTGGAGCAGGATTTCCGCATAGTTTTGTGAACTATCTTGTAGGGCTTTCTTTGCTCTATCAAATGATACCCCATTCGCTATTTTTTATGGTCATTCTGTCGCGGTAGGATGTCATGCGACATCATTTTCCGGACAACCTAATATATTACTGAAAACACATACAGACTTCCTGCTTTATATATAGGTCATAGATATGCTATGACGTTTAATAGCATTCACTCTCTAGAACGCACTAACAAGGGAACGATACTTAGTGTCCGTGGCCTTTTGAGATGAAATGTATACCAATACACTCGCCTTCGAACGCTGATTCCAAATCTGGTTTCCGTTTCTGCTGAGCGTTTCTCTGAAAGAAGTTATGAAGGATTTTCGCGCCAAATTTGGCCGCGCGAGGCACATAGTACGATAGGAACACGAACATGGTAACATGTTAACATGCATTCATTTTCGTTCATTTTCATTTTTCTAGGCACCTCTTGGAATAAATATAGGAAACACCCGTAAAAAATGAATCCTCGTTGAATTTTCAACGAGTAAGTACATGCATTTACCTCGAGGAAATCTGATTCTCAAAAAGAAGTTTAATGGCTTTCAAAAAAAAAAAGCTTAATTGAGGCAATGCAAAACTGAAAAATACAAAAGAATCTGAACCTACACCTGCTTCAGTGTGAGGCTAATGCACTAGCCACTACTACACGACTACCGGCGGTAATGGTGTTCCTATCTTATCTCTGGAGGCCAAATTTGGCGCGAAAATCCTTCATAACTTCTTTCAGAGAAACGCTCAGCAGAAACGGAAACCAGAATTAGAATCAGCGTTCGAAGGTGAGTGTGTTGGTACACATTTCATCTCAAAAGGCCACGGACACTAAGTATCGTTCCCTTGTGAGAACGAAGTGATATGATGCTTACTAAGTGATTTTGAGTCGGCATACTCTTTTCTGGAAATTAAACTGTTATGCACATCAATCTGTGCGCGAATTAGTAAAAGAAAAACATAAAATCAAGATAGCACTGTTTAGCACCTTTTTGATAGCAATCAAGTGGTCCAGTTCTGCTGTAAGTGTCAAAAGATTAGCATTCTTTCATCACCTCGTTCTTTGTGTGTTAAGGACTTAATGTCATCCAATGTTATAGCAATGTTTATAAGAAGTATAAAATTGCTTTTTGATAACTTAAAGAAAAGTTGATGGCTAGCATAATAATGTCAACTCAGATTGACTATGTATCTAATTCACAAACGGGTAACCGATAAATCGTATAGATTTTTCAAAACTTTCCAAGTTCTTCATTGGGGGAAACTCTATCATCGTAGCTGCTCCATCAAAGGCTATAACACAATGTAAATTATGGTATTATCAAAAAGCAGTTTTGCTCGAATATGAAACTGGGAAGAAGAAGAAAGTTGTTCTGAATCGTCTGCTATCTCTCGATGAAACTAAACACATATTCGTCACAATTACAATGTGGCCGTCGGTGACAGTTTTATAGTCATATATAATAAAAACATTGCTAAGGCGTTAATAACTTCATAAAAAAACAAGAAGAGCAAATTGGTAAAAGAGTTATCTCTTGCATTGCTAAGCATATAATGCAGCTCTGACAGTTTTATAGTCAAATACAAAACATTGCTGGGGCGTTAATAACTTTGAAAAGAACAAGAAGAGCAAAATAGCAAAATGGTAAAAAAGTTATCTCTTGCATTGCTAAGCATATAATGCAGCTCTTATCAAACCATAATCACTTAAGAATGATGATTTGTCGTGCCGTTTTAGAGTGTACAAAGTTTTGTTATTTGTTTCTCTACTCATTATTTCATCCTCATTTGCATGCACGAGCGTATATCAATATCTTTTGTAGGTGGGAAATTTTCATAGGCAATATTTGATGAAACAAGTTCTCCTCTCGAATCCTTACATTTGATTACAGCAGCAAAGAGATGTAATCATTGCAGTCGGGGTGCTGAATAGCACCTTTTGCAATTTTCGAGACATATACGTGCTAGGGGGATCATTACCGTATTCCCGCGGTACCCTTACATTGTGAGACTAACAACAAACGTGCGGAATGTCGTTGTCAGCACATTGCGTAATCTATCTAACAATAAGAAAATGAGAATGCGAAATTTTATTGTCACATTAGGTAATCTATCTGCGAAAAATTTGTTTGTGGATTTCATTACCTAGCATTTACACCTTGACAGGCTATGGTATTTCTGTATTTTTGCAATGATGCACTTTGTCAAGCTGACAGGGAGGTCAGAACTTGATTTGGCCATTTCAAACAAGCTACTATATGTCGTCGCACTTGCCTTGAAACGATGTTTCCAAATACATGTCCACTATCGACTCAACGACTTTCTGAAAGGAGTCAGATTTAAAGTGCGAACTTGTCAAGCATTCTCAATCGCATTTTTCCACGGAAAACGTTTTGAAAACAAATATTTGGGTTTGTAATGATGTGTGTGCTTCGACACTGTAATCAGAGTACCTGATATTTGGCGTAGGCTCTCTTTTAACGAACTTTATTTGTAGGGACTCAATAAGCTCTCATAACTCCTCCCAGATAGTCGTTAGCAGAGGATAAACATATGTTAAGATCAGCGTTTCAAGGCGAGTACGATGATATACATACAGCTCGTTTATTGGCTAGACCAAACTCTGAACATTCCTTTGATTATGCTTGTATTTTGGGTCAAAAGTTCGTTCACTCTGTAGAGAGTTGTGTTTTTCGAAACGAACCATCCAAAAAAGAGGGAAAATATACTATGCGCGTTTCAATTGCGCAATGCGCCGATCGCCGCAGTCTCTTTCACAAATCGCCATCGTATGTCGAAATAAAAACCCTTCCGTGATAGAAAGTTTTTGCTAAAGAGAGACGAGCGTTTATAAAGTGATTTTGAGTGAGACTAACTACATGGCCTCTGAGAAAGGCATTAATACAGGAACGTGCACGTCCAAATGAAGCTTATATCAAGCCTGTGTGGCAAAACTATAGATGGCACCTGCGTCAACTTTGATAAAATTCTTTGGGTGTTTCGAAGAGACGAGTGGAAGTCTTCATCGGGGTGAATCCGAAAAGCAACAAATAACATTCCTTTTATACCAGTGAAAAATGTTGTTTCATCGTTTCGTTGAGAAGAAATTCACAATTGACTCAGGCGCTAGATATAAAAAATTGCACTTCAAGATGATATGATTACACCTTGGTATTTGTCAAAATAATTGCTTCATCGTTATAAAGGATTCGAAATTATCGTATAAATAAATTGGGACTATGATAATAGGTGTGCACTATTTATAATTCCAAAAAATTGCAAGGCTAAATCTACATGAGCGATAGGGTATTAGCCTTGCAGCGGAGTGGTTACGACACCTCAAAACATAAAGCTGCCAAAAAATATTAGCAGTATCCCCTTACAATTAGATGAATTGCTAAAGAGTGATGGAATTCGATTCAAGTGAAGGTTTTTAGGGACAGGTTTTTTTGGAAAATCATAGTTAAAAGAAATCGCGTTATCTTATATTCAGAATTAGCTTCGTTTTTGATATAGCACATTAACGGATTACTCAATTTTCGCCGCTTTTCTGTATGACTCCGGAACGAAATACAAGATGCTAAGGGATTTTCTTGAAGGTACATACATAGGTACAACTGAGAAGTTGTACCGATGAGTTTCTACTATGTTTCTGTAAGGGCAGCTTTGCATCATATTCAGTGAAGCTAGTTTAAAGTTAGAACTTTTGAAAGCTTGAATACAAGTCACCAAGTATAAAGTCACGAATAAGCATTATAAATCAAATAAAACTTCAGAAGTATTGAAGCTTTCTGCTGCGTAGATGGTTACGCATTATCTAGAATGTGTAACAATGGTTAGCCTAAATTTACGCACTCGTATAAGCTTCATCTATGTGTGAGCTTAGCGGCACCTGCTCTAGAGAAGCAAGTAGGGTCCGGCACAGATCGTTTGGAAGCAGAATGGAGTTCGTTTTCGGGGCAAAAAAAAAACAAAGAATTTATCGTTTCTGTGGCGTTGAAAAACACCAGTTATGTTAGGCTTTTTTGTCGACGCTTCCTAAAAGGGCCAAAGGGGCTTGTAAAGATTTGTGAAAGTCGGGGGGATTTTCAAAAAGACAGAAAACGGACTCTTGCCGGATCCTGGACGCAAGGACCTTGTAAAATTTGATTATGATAGAACTTCTGAGATGAATAGAAGGTTGATAATCTTTCTAAAGCTGTGTAGGAAAATTAATAAATTCCATCCCACTCGCATCAAATAATGAAAAGCTATGATCAAGAGGACACTAACGAAAGGCTATGATCATCTATATTTGCAAAGTTTTCCCCATTTGTCCCCGAGGGTACTCTTCAACTTTTATTCCTTACAAGTGGATCAAATGGAACAGTGAAACTATGTATTCAGAAAGCGTTCAATGAATCTTCTCCTGTTCACATTATTTCCATTAGCCATAAGTTTCATAGACCCGAACAGCAACAAGCAAATCTTCAGGTTTGTCTTTCATTCTAGCAAAGCAAATCTACATGAAAATATGGAACTTACAGAAGCTCTGCCCAGTCTCGTGGCTACTCGTATCTCAATTGTTCGAATGCAGGTTCATTGCGTAATTTTTTTTGTCTCGAAACAAAACTACAAGACGTTTTTGAAAGGCACAAAAAGTTTTGTTTTCATAGTTTCCTAGGAAAAAATACAGCAACTGTAATACAGGGTCCAAAAAATGTTCCTACTGTTTGATGCTCAATAATTCTCTCGTAATGAAGTCTTTCGAAAAGCTTTAGAAACTGTTATGTGGAGCTGGTTACAGCTTAGGTTTGTAGTTAGAGCAAATCGCCGATGGAAACTTCAAGCATATAGTGTCGCTGTAAAAAAGCTGCCGTTTCAAAAATTTTCAAAAATGTAAAAATTGTGTAATAGGGTTTCCATGGATGCTGAGTCTAATACTCAACTATGTACAAGATTACGAAGCTTTCTAAACGGCGTAACCGCACTTTTTTGGGAGAGTTGAAAAAACAGCAGGTACCGCTTACCTCACATGACTTTTTGATGGATCATTGTGATAAGTTGCGCACTTCAAACTTAGACCCAGCAATTCTGATAGCCCAGTGTGAAAGTTTACAGTCCGTTTTGTTTGCTTTCTAAGGCAAATTATGGCCTTTCAGAGCTCAAAACTCCCTTGAAGTTCCAACTGTAACCTTATAGAAATGGAGAGGCGGTGATTCGCTTCATAATGTGAATCTAAGTTGAAGCCAGCTCTACAAAATAGTACTCAAAGCTTCTCGAAAGACTTTTTCACGAAAGAGTTATCAACAACCAAATAATAGCCGCGTTTTTTGGATACCCTGATGTCTGATGAAAGATATATGTTCGTAAGCGTTAGATTTCGGTAGGATTTTTTCGGGAAAGGTTTCAATTTTTGTATGTTCGGTCTTTAGAATTTATATGTGAATTTGATCTGCTAGGTGAGCTCATAGATGCAATAGGAGAAGCAGGGTCGCCTCCGGGTGAAGGGGGTTTGGCTATTTTCGACCTAGAAAAGTGAGGGGGTAATTGAGCCTTAAGATGAATGCTGACGCAAGCCTACATGCCCGACGGAAGCGGGAGTGAAAGAAAGGAAAATAAGTGGTACAGAGGTGTACAGTCTGCCCCAATCCCAACCAGGCCAGAATTGGCATGGCGGTAGTCTGCGTCGCTAGGTTTTCGTGGTCACGCCCACTCAGACAATCGCTGGGGGCAGGCGGGCACCGGAAAAATAGATTGCTGATTTCTCGCACCCCGCTCGCGGATTTTTTGCAAAGCAATCAGGACTTTTCGGAAGACCGCTTGCTGAGTCAGCGGATTTTTGAGAGACCGCCTGTTGAATTTTTTTCCGCTCTTATCTTTTGCAGATATATTGCTGAACTCTGAGGAATCGAGAACTCAGCAAACGGTCTTCCGAAAAGTCCTGATTGCTTTCCAAAAAATCCGCGAGCGGGGTGCGAGAGATCAGCAATCTATTTTTCCGGTGCCCGCCTGCCCCCGGCGATTGTCTGAGCACGGTCTGCCTCTGCTCTCTCTGCAATCCTTTTGCTCTCTCCGACAGCGCGCATACGCAGCGCAGAATGCTAGCGCTGCGAGCGCACAAATTTACGCCAACAGTTCGGTCTGATCCCAGTTGAGACAGACTGTAAAATGAAGGTTTCTCAGTGCTTAGGCTTTGGAAGGTCATCCAACAGAGACTTTTTGACTCCGGAAAGCTTTATGTTTCATCAGCTGACGTACCATCCGTCTTTTTTCAGCTTTTCTGTGAATTCAGATACAAAAAATTATATCTAGCTTCAGCATCAGCTCAATTTATGCAATCTGCGCTCCATTTTTGATAGAAAGAGGAAAGCTAGAAAAAAGAGACGATTGCTCGTTTACTGGCAAAGTCTTGCTCTGTAATAGGGATAGGTAACTGGGCATCTTCATTCACTCTTTGCATGAAAATTTCCTCACAAAAACACACATGTTTTTAGCTAAAATGCCATGTATCTCCGAGTAGGGGAGAGCTAGAGAAAAAAAGACGGTCTATGTCGAATCCCTGTTTCGTGAGCTTTCTAATGGTATATAAGTTGTTGAGTGAAAAAACTTGTGAGTTTCCAAAATTGTGGTGAAGATATTTACTACTAGTTTGCTTCACACCGCTCTTGGCTTGTATGGGTCGCCGCAACAAGACTTTTTTGGACCGGAAAAGCTTTATGCACCAACACTTTGTAAATTATTCGATAGCTAAGAACACGAGGAAGACGTAGACCGTCTCTTTTTCCTAGCTTTTCTGTGAAACGAGATAGGAGCAGTTTTATCTACAATATCAGCCAATTCTGTTTAATTGTCCCATGCTTCATTTTTGTAACCAAGACGTGGTCTTTTTCGAAGTTCGAAAGCTTGCGAAACGTACAATCTAACTGCTCTTTTATTTGTTACCAGTGCGTCACCTCTGCTTCGCAGAGGCTTGCACTGGTCATACTTCAATACCTTACTCATTTTTGCCTAATGATGGCATCGAAACACAGCGCGGATGCCGACTATATATATATATATATCTTATATATGAAGCTGAATGTCTGTATGTCTGTCTGTCTGTATGTCTGTACGTATGTGCGGAATAGAAATTTTTATTTCTGAACCGATTTGGACCAAACTTGGCACACATATACTTCGGGGCAGGGAGCGTGTCATAGGCTACTTTTCGTCATCGATCGATATCGATTTTATCGATTTTTTGCAAAATTTGAGCTACGGGGCTGGGAATTGGCACAGGGGGGTAATCGAGCATGCTGATTACGAATATAATAATGACAGGGCCGGGCGGAGCCGGGTTTGCCAGCTAGTATATATATATATAACTCAAAAATTGTCTGTTTGGAAGGTATGTGAGCTATAGAATCGCCTGCCGCTGCACCGATTGGGCTAAAACTTTGCATGCAGATGTTCTTGACTTCGGAGACGGTTTTAGGATACTTTTTGCTAAAATTCGCTGGGTCCTTTTATCGATTTATTGATTTGTTTACGTTTTTCTAAGCAATTGAAGGCTTATCATGTTTAATCAAGCATTTCCCCATAGTCATGTAAAGAAGGGGAGTGAAGCTCATTTTCACCTCAGGATCACGAGGATGCGGTTTCGAAGCGGATGTCCCAGGGTAAGTCATCCATAAAATATAAGAGGGGGGGGGGGACTCGCAGTGCAGGGAGACAATGGCCCGGGCTGGACCGGGAAAGCCAACTAGTTACGAATAAAATGCAAACAGCTACTCATTCTAAATGCTTTTTCATGCAAAATCGATAATTTTTGTATGAACGAAACTTTTCGCAGAAGAAGAAACGCATATTTGAATAGGTTCTTGAACTTTTCTTGAAGTGATAGTCGGCATAAGGACAATAATCACCGTGAGCTACATCCCTGTGAGAAAATATTCGTGAATGTCCAGGTTAAACCTTGGTAAATTGACCATTTGTGCGACTCGTTTTTGGCATCACTTTCGTAATCTATAGACTTTTCATCACTTCTTTGGACTGAAGTTTATGGCTTAGACATTAATATGCCAAACACACCCACGATTTTGCAAAAAGTGGTGATAACGAACCCGTTTTTGCGGGCCAGAAGCTAAGTGGCCATCCGTCACACACAAACACACACATAAACACACACACACACACACACACACACACACACACACACACACACAAACACAAACACAAACACAAGCAAACACAAACACACACACAAACACACACACACATACACACAAACACAAACACAAACAAACACAAACACAACACACACACGAGGTAAGCAACCTTAGCCCATTATAAATTATGATTAATCTTTCTAGTGGGAGGAATATGGTACGATTCTTATCAGTAAACATGCATCCATCTCTAGCTAGTCCAGAGTTTCTACTATTGCTTGATTCTTTGTTGCACGACAACTTTCATTGATACAATGTTAATTATTCAAAACATCAGACATGCTTCGTTATCAAAGCCACTTTGACTGGGCGAAGTCTCGCATGCGTTTTTTCAACAAAACGCTGTTGCCTCGATGCTCTCTTGCAGTCTTGATGTCTAAGAAGAAGAGCAGCTGACGTTCCCTTTCCAAACAAAAAGCGCCGTTTTAACAACTGTTTAATTCTGCCGTTATGCCTTGATTTCACTCTCAACCTCAAGTGAAAGGGGTCAGCCAGATGCCGGCCCTAAAGTGAGGGGTCAGAAAAATTTCTCCACCTATCGCATCTATGGGTGAGCTATCACTGTCTCCATTGTCAGTCCACTAAGCAATTTCACTACGTCTTGCTTGTAGGTTGTGAAGTGTTTTTCAGCGTGCGCTGGTCATTGCGAAAATGGATGGACATACTTCGACGAAACGGATTCGTGCTATAAGGTGCGTGATAACTTTTGTAAAGGAGTAATTTTGACATGCAAGGTATGAAGTTGAGTACTTCTACAAAATTTTTTTTTTCAGAAGCATTCAATGTTCATGCATGCAATACTTGCAGTACTTCAATACTTGCATGTAAAGCACTGGATGTTTTAAAGCAAGATAAAGTACTTATAGTCCTGAGGGTGAAAATTACTATATTCGGATATTGGCTGCCAGCATAAGTGTGTTCAACTGTTCACATATTTATAATGTATTTGAAAAAGTGTGAAGTCATAGCCATTTTGTAAGTAATGCAACATTCCAAACCCAACATGTAAACGTGTCGTAAACTTCTCAAATGGTTATGTGAGAAATCAAACGACATGACAGTTTGATTTTTGTTCAAGCAAAACAAAGTAGTTTGATGCAAAGTTAAAAATGGGCTAATTTTTTTTGCTCCAAAAATTAAATTGAAGGAAAATCTAACAATGTGTGCGCATGCAAGCTTTTGCCACTCAGAACTTGTTCCATACAAAACACCGTTATGAGTGATTTTGATAAAAATGCAACTTGAAATAAGTTGCAGCAGATATTCGTTATGGGTCAAATCGAAGTAGATACGCAAGCAAATCTCTTACGAGTATCAAAGCAATCTGAAAATCATCTTATAAATATTTTCTGCAGATTTTCCGCTGGGAGACCTTTTACAACGCTGAAAGCCGTTGTAGGAATTATGGAGCACATCTGGCCTCAATCCACAGTGCTAATGAAAACCAATTTGTAGCCGGTTAACCCAATTTCGCTTTGTTTAAATAACAAACACTAACATAATTTGACTTGTTTTCAGACTTGGCAGAGACGGGACTTGAATGGCCTTTCGATCTTATACATGCACGTGCAACGTGGATAGGTTTGAGACGGGCTGACTCCCCAAACGGGGAATGGCTTTGGACAGACGGAACAAAAGCTAAATTTCTAGCGTGGGCTCCGAATGAACCGAATAACGCGAACGGAAATGAAGGCTGTGTGGAGGTATCACTTTCATCAATGATACAAGTGAACTCAAAGTCAGCGCAAGTGATGTTTGTCGGAGTGAAAACTGTACAACCGTCACCTGACTCAATGAGTTGTGTTTTTCGTACTTGGGCAGCGTCTGGGTTAATTAACTTTTGAAACCCTTATTCGGGCTTCATCGATTCGTTGACTGCACGGACTGCTCAAACCCCTCAAACATTCGCTGGTGAAAACTTTGTGTCCCGACGGAATGGCTGCGGGACACAAATAAAATGATTTGCGAGAAAACAGGGACTCCTGCACTTCGTTCGGGATAATGCTGCGGACACGCGCGGTTGTTCCGAAATGTTTTCTACTGAGAAAATCGCGAGCTCTTGCTGGAGACCCGATAATGTTGCGATCCAATCACCGGCGAAGTGGCACAGCAAAAGTGTGGCGCTAGCCGGTGACGAACCATGGCAGCGTGCGTTCAATTTCAATCGCTTATCTGTTCAAGCAAACGTCTCAGGCAGTTCCCTTTTCAAGAGCGAACATGATTATAAGTAAACTGAGAGCAAATCGCGTCTCCCGATAAACTCTTGCTTCATTTTTACTGTCGGGATACTCCCGAAACTCGGGACAAATCCGGGTGTCACGCAAGATACCGATTTTCTCGCGATTTCTCATTTTGTGTGCGGATCTTCTACAGGATTTAACCGCGAATGTCTGAGCCTGCGTACCACATGCGGCCTACTGAAATGTTGCAGGAGCGCAACTTGTGCAATGTCGTATTTGTATAGGGGCAACCGTTTTAACTCGCGGCGCGTGTTCCGCAGTGATGTCCAGTCCGTGAGCCCAACAAATCGACTATAGTATGTATTGAGTTGGCACATAATCTTGCAACCTATTTGGTAATTCTTTTTTTGACTGTGACGCATTTATTTTTGGGCATAATGTAGATCAGGTAGTACGCTACAGCTGTGCGCATACATTTTTATTTTTGGTAGCGTGGAAAAATTTACACAAATTTCGAAAGCTAGTCAAATTCGAAATTTCAAGGGTCGGAAAACCAAAAGTAAAGCCGTTCTCGGTCTGAATCAAAAACAACAAGCCGAAACTGTGCCCAGATTGTTGATAGAAAAACCTCTAATGGTGTACACAGTTTCGGCTTGATTCGACTCAGACTGAGACAGCTTTATTTCTGGTTTTAGAACCTTGACTTTTCGAATTTACCCAGCTTTTGTAAAATGCATAAATTTCCTTCACTTCGCTTCGCGGATACTTCACAGTGAAAAAGAGAAAAGTTACGAAATTAGTAGCAAAACTTAGGTACCCTAATAGGGTAGCTTGGAAATGTTGAGAGCAAACTTTCACGAAAATCCTTCGCTTTAGTATACGGAAGTATTTTGTTGAGCGAGCATATGCCCACTTTCATTGCAACGTTACAATCGCTGACATTTTGAGACATTGCTTTTTACTGCAAAGTGTTACAACCACATTAGAAAAATTTCTTATTTTTTTTTACTAATCCTCATTCTGAGCTGACTTTCGAAAATGCTCCGTCACCACTTCACAATCAAATATGCTGTTGCGCGCACATGACAGATCGACTAAATCGTCGATAACAAAGAGTTGATATGTTTTCGCATTTTAAAAGTGCAGATGATGTAACGTTCCCCTGATTTAAGTTCTCAAGTTTTCAAAAAAAAAACAAAACAAAGTGTATGAATCCATGTTCCTCAAAAGTTTGAATAAGTTGGGTTTCACAGAGTCTGGTTTCTCTTTTACTCACGCAATAATGACAGGATTAACTCTATTTGTTAATGCGCCGCAGCTGTAAAATATCGTTTTTGCGTCAATATTTCTTTACCAGTAATGTATCAATGTTTACTGGGTCGTTTCGGAAGCTTAGCTTTTCTCAACACAAAGATGACAAATGGTCGAAAACTAAAACACGCAGCAAGTCTTTTGTCCTCTCTTGTTGAAGCCTCGGCATACTTGAAATTGTATTAGTGTTGCTTTGCCAGCACGAGGTTTGGGTGAAGTATTACCATCAGTGGTCTACGTTTCGGCTACTTGTCGTCAAAGGCCTGAAGCGGTGCAAGATTAGTGACCTTTTTCTGCTCCACCAAGTGCTTCATCAACCCTCGGCTAGCTTTTCGATCCCCTTTAGAGTTTTACAAGCAAAAATTGCAGGATGAGAAGGATGAGCACACCTTTGCTTTATCGTCGGCGCACTTGATGTTATGGTGCGACCGTATCCTTGACGACAATAGTGCCAATAAGTCACATTTGGGGCATATTGTAGATAAATATCGCACTACTCTTTCCTAGCCCACATAGTGTTAAAAACGGCGTGGTGTCATTCGTAACGGATAAGCACTCGTTTTTGTTGTTCATAAGCGGTGTTCTGCGCGTGATCGGAAATGCTTCAAGAGCTTCCGGGCAGAGGTACCTTCCTCGTATGCTAAGACTGTACATTTGATTTCGAAGTCTTGGTCGCAGCGGTGTTCATGCTTATGTTCCCCGAGAGAAACTAAACCACCCTTACGTTTATTGGTAAGATATTTTTTGATTTCACGCCAAGTGCCCTTCCGGTACCTATATACACCACAGAGTAAACACTAACTGATATATCATTCCTATTTGGCGCAATCTCCAATGATGTTTTAAAGACAACCTACACACTCTTTCGAGACACAGCATTTGTCATAGAGCCTGTTCCGTACAAGCTGTTCCTTCAGATCATCGCTCAGTATGTACCAAAATGACATCGATGCTCAACTGTGCTCGTTTAATGCTCTGTCGTATTGCAACGCTAGTTTCATCTGAGACGAAGGGAAGACAGAGCGCTATTTTGTCGTTCTGCCGAGCAGTGTTACGTAAGGCCCCGGACAGACTTCACGCGATAGGTGAAACCGGAAGGGCATTTGGTGTGAGGATCAAAGAACATTTTACCAATAAAGTAAGGGTAGTTTGATTTCTCTTCTCGAGAGCGAGCATGAATATCGCTGCGAACAGGACTACTATCTTTGCATACGAGAAAGATACCTCTGGCTTAATCTTGCATTACATATGTAGGTCGAAATCTTTCCATCCATCGTGCAAATATGACAAAATTTTTGGATAACGCGTTGCCAGTTGATTATAGGCAAATGAGGTCGAGGAATTTCGTTACCACAGTTTTTAAAATGACTGACCGTGAGAGCTCAAAACACAAGCATGGAATTGCGCAATTGCTTCGCCAGTTTATTGAATGAGGAATGCACCATCATCATGTTTCTTGAATATGCAGCCATTGTGGGACGATAAATGCCAAAAAACATCAATCTAAAAGAAATTACTTTCTGTCAATTTTGCCTGTACTGTCCAGGGAAATTGCGTGCAGAGAGTCAATCAAGTCTAATGAAATACTTTTATAGACCACATATTTTTTTATCAGGGGCAAGTACGATGTATCTAGGGCCTACGCGGAAGTCTTGAAGGCAGTCTGGACTTCGTTTTCACACAAAAGGCGAAGGAGATGCCGTGAAATATGCTATGCAAGCATATAAGCCGCACAAAGCGGGCAAAAACTCAGAATACAGGACGTCTCAGAAGAAGTGTGCCTACTGTTTGATTGCTGATAACTCTCTTGTCATGGAATCTTTCGAGAAGGTTTAAGTACCATTTCGTAAAACTGGCTTCAACTTAGATTTACAGTATGGCGCAAATTACCAATCTTACTTCATTTTGTAGGATTACGGTGAGAACTGAGCATATGGCGCCACTGAAAGATAGGTCGTTCGAAAAATTTCCAAAAAAAAATTTGATAATTTTGTAACAAGGTTTTCATGCCTGCTAAAATCACTATGAAACTTTTTTGCGCCTAGCTTTTCAAATGGCGTAACCAAAATTTTGACGAACATCAAAAATAGGTTGTTACGATAGGCATAACTTATGAGAAAAGCGTTGCAGTGAAGTACAAGTTTCGTATCTGAAATTGCGGCTCTTATTACCTTAGTGTAGGAAAATTCAGCTCCCCTAGTCCTTTCTTAGGTGTAAAATTTGACCCTTAATGATGCAAAACCTTCCTCAAAGCTCCTACCGATCCTGCAGTAATTGAGTGGCAACGATAATTCGGTTCATACTGTAAATTTAAGTCGAAGTCAGCTCCACAAAATGATAGCTAAAGCTCCTCGAAAAACTCACTGACAAGAGAAATATCAAAAATCAAGTAGGCATATGTTTGGGCATCCTGTATAAGTTAAGCACGATGATCTGTTCCAGCGCAATTTTCCACAAAGCGCGCATTGAATGCACTAAGTAAACCAATGACATTTTTTCATCGCGGTGACGCATGCATATGACAACGTTGGACTGTGTATATGTATATGAAAATATTATCCACACAAGTATTATGTAAAAAGAGCAAACTTATGCGAAGCAACATCTGCGCAGAAAAACAAATATCTCGATTCGGCACCACATTGGAGGATAAGTATTCCAGCATGTGCTAGTGTATATTGATTTGGACCAGTAATCCGTGGAGGCGGTGCCTAATAGAACTGTACGTTCTAACTGTACGTTCCTCTATGCGTAACACTTTTTCCCGAATCAATCGTTATCCAAAACACCAGGAACCAGAGGCAGTTTGAAGCGCACTTTGTGAATTCAAATTAGTTTTAGGTCTTTCCATTATGAGCTGCTTCCGTTGCCAACTGTTTATGGAAGAAAAAATCAATTTATCGTTGCCTTTCTTTCTCAAATTACACAAAACATGTTATAAAGAGTGCCGCGCTTCAAACAAACTCCATTTGAAGTGCCGCTTATCCTAAACTGCTCTTCTTTTTGTCTTTCCAGAAAAGCTAGAAGATGACGCATGCCGGGCTCTGTTGGTTCATTAAGCATGACAGATATCTTGCGAAGTTTCCAAAATTAGTCAATTGACTTGATAAAGGCAAAAAAGTTGTCCCATACACTTACAAGGAAAGGATACTTAGTCGAAAGCACCAATTCAGATGTGACATATACCATCTTAAACCGCTTAAAACGCTGATTCCAAATCTGCAGTTTCTAGCTGCGGAGCGGTTTTGTAGAGGAAGTTATGAGGGTTGTTTTCCTCTGGGGTTGAGGCGCCCTCCACCAGGTCTCCCCCTACCTATGAGCCCTGTAGAGGAGTACCAACTGGTGGCAACTGACCTACATAGTGGTAAGTGACGTGTTTGATAAGAAGAGTGTCAGGATTTTAACCCCCTTGGCATGCAACTGTATCGCAGTTTTTGCCAAATTGAGCTTCTAAATGGCTTCAGAGCCCTAAAGCCTGAAATCTCTGATGGATGCTAATCGAAATTAGAAGTGTTAAAAAATCAAAGTAATCCTTATTGTAATCTTTATTCAAGACTTACCATTAGGCCACTTGCCACCAGCCGCCACCTGCTTCGCAGTGCTCATAGATAAGGAGAGAGAACCCTAGAGGGGAACACCCCCCATAACTCCTTCTACAAAACCGCTCCGCAGCCAGAAACTACAGATTTGGAGTCAGCGTTTAAGCGCTTTGAGATGATATATGCTTCATCCGGATTGGTGCTTTCGACTAAGTATCCTCTCCTTGTTAGATTGCACGACGCAAAAAAAGGAGTTACTTGCTGACCAACGCTAGCGATCATTTGAGCGTGCTGCCCTTGCTCTCTTTTACTTTTTTAAAAGTTTTTTACATCACTTTCTTCTTTATTTTTTTACAGCTATTCAGTGACCGTTTTGAAGCTGCAGAACAAGGATACTCTTTACATTACCACAAATGGAATGACTTCAGGTGCTCCACCAAAGTGAGGTCATTTGTATGCAAGAAAATCGCTCTACATTGATTTGCGTGATTTGACTGTTGTAGTTGATCGGCTATCTTTTCAACACAAAGTATCAGTGAATTTCATTGTCGATAAAAGTTTTTTTTATACAAACAACTAGCAGAGCATAATGATCGGCGAATGTTGCTATCCAGCATGTAAAAGATTAACCGAAAGGTGCTTGTTACGTATTTATGAAATGGAATTCTGCGTTCAATTGCAAGCCTTATGGTTGTTTATTTACGGATGAATTTGAACTATAAGCGGAAAAAATTTAAAATCTTGTCTACTCCTTACTTAGGTATTTTTAAACAAATACAATTACAAATGGATGGGGCGGCATGAAAGAGTTTCATCCACAAATTTCGCTTTAAGTTCATAAACTTCTATATCACAAGAAGAAGTAAGATGCGAGAATGAGAAGAAAATGGGCAAAGTGTAGGCACGCGCCATACTTGGTCCGCTTGATCCGCTTCGTCATTCGTCAATTTATTGAACTGACCAAGAGTGAAGTGGATGAAGTGAATCAAGCGGATCAAGTGGACAAATTTCGCTATTGGTCAGTTCACTGAACTGATCAATGACAGTGCGGATCAAGCGGATCAATTATGGGAGTGCCTTGCAATTGAACCCGTTGAAGAAAGTCAAAAAGTGTCATTTCGCGCCGCTCAGAACCGCATGCGGCGGCTGCAGCGGGTACAGCACAGTGCGAGAACTGTGCCGGACTTCGTGTCCATTATGAACCCAGCCTAAAACGTAAGCAATATTAAATTTTTTAACTGAGCGTTGCAAGAAGTCATAGGCAAGTAATGGCAAAGACTGCGGATGTATCGGGGTTTCACTGATCAAGCGCACTTTCACTTTTTTCTCTTAGATACCGTCTGCTCTCTCCCTACAGCATGAGCTATCGGTTTTGGATGCAACGACGCCTAGTCTGCTCGTTATGAATCGTCGATAGAAAAAAATGCTCATTACAGTTCCAAAAGCAGCAGTCAAAAGCTCAAAACACAAGCTTGGCATTATGTGCAATTACCATAACAACATTATTGAACTCGGAATGTCATTTTCAATGCTGCTAAATATGCATCCATTTTGGGACGATAAATGCCAAAAAATTGTATTTCAATCGAAATTTCGTTTTTGTCAGAATTTTGCCTATTGCGTCTCCACGGGATTAAGATTTTCTCCAAAAGCGGTGCTTTCAATCACTTTGCCGAACACCTCTGATAACATAAATTTGTTCTTTCTCAGATATCATTCACCTGGTGAAGTAAGTGTTAGTAAATTTCGTTGTGCCTTTAGGGAAAACGAATGTTTCGAAGTTGTCGTGGTTTTGTGTCCAAAAAGAAATTTACATATATTGGCAAAAGTCCTAAAATGGATCTCGACTCGACAAGTGCTTCATATTCACAGTTTAGCACACTATCCACTACGCCACACAACTTGCGCACAAGTGCGCTCGCTTGTACTTACATGACCTTAGAAACTCGCATGAGAAAAGAAAAAACTCTTGAGTTTCTATACAATAACAGTCTCGTCAGAACCACTGTCACCTGGTATTAAGCTGGTGCAAAAACCATGCGCTTTTTTAGCGCTTCTTTCAGGACAGCTTTTTTTCCATCAGACTTTCTTGAAAAAAAAAAAACTTAGCACACTATCTTTGTAACTATCAAGGAACTTCTTTTATCCCACATCCAGTGATAACCACAAACTTCTAACCTCATTCGTTAAAAATCAATAGACCTTCATACAGCCGCAATCGAAGCCACAATTTTATTGCACTTAATCTTATGGCCAGAATTCTCTACTAAAAACTTAGCTGCTGTATGTGGTAGAAATCGTTTACATTGGGCACACTTTGATATTTTCGAGGAATACTGAGATTTCTGCGCTTCAATATAGGTAGTCGTTTTGGTTATTCTGTGGCCCATAAATTTCCTTTAAAGAGGCAATCATTAAAGCTTTGCTCGTCTCTCTGGGAATATCGGTGTGCCTCCTGCTGACAATTTTCGCAGATATGTTTAGCTGTTACTTAAATACTTACTTAGATACCTAGATGGCCCGGCTTCACGTGACGTGCGGGCCCCAGCTCAGAAGTTTCCATTTCTCCCTGTCCCTCGCTTCAGACATCCACGATCTTCTTGGCTGACGTCGGTGGCACGAGTTCCAGGTGCAAAAATCGTATCCAGCTGATTTCTCAGCTGGTCCATTCGTTTGACGAACAAGTCTGCCCGTCTCGTTGGAGGTCTTTCTCGGGGACGTTTTGCTTTGCGAGGAATCCACTCCGATGTTCTTAGTGTTTATCTGTCGTCTGTTCTTATCATAATGTGACCGGCTCATCGGTGTTTCACTTTCACTACATATTCCGCTGGGCCACGAAGACGGGACAATTTCTCATATCCGCACTGCAACGTAAAGCTTTCGACGTGGTTACAGTGTCAGCCCAAGTCTCAGCTGCGTAGCAGAGCGCTGGGAGAACGGTTGAGTCGAACAGGTGGGCACGAAGCTCCAGGTCCGTCAGTTGGACGGTGGCTTCCTTCAGAGGCCCGAAGGCGGCACAGACTGCTCTTCTTCTCTGTTAAGTTCTTCCCTCAAGTCGTTCTCCATGTTCATCGAACGTCCGAGATACACGTAAGAAGACGTCTCCGTGATAGGGGTGCCTTTCAATTCCATTTCTGCATCTTTTCGAACGTCCCCAGACATACGAATACAACTATATGCAGATGACATAAAAATATATGGTGTTTACAGTTGTGATAATCGAATAGAGGTACAATCAGCATTGCAACAATCGCTTACTAACCTGATCACTTGGGCCAATCGTTGGCATCTGTCAGTCAACCTGAGTAAAAGTTTTGTCTTACATATGGGTGATCAGCATGCAGGCACTTATGTGGTAGATGATACTACTTTGAAGGTGTGTTCCTCAGTTAGGGATTTAGGAGTCATTATTGATTCGAAGCTCAAATTCTCTGAACAGATTGATGCGGTTATCAGGAGAGCTTATACTTTTTCGTTTGTACTTTTTCGAAGTGTAAGAACTAACTCGCCTGTGCTTCTTACACGTCTCTACGAGTCTCTAGTTCGTCCCCACCTAGAATACTGTTCCCAGGTGTGGAACCCGAATCGAAAAAAGGACATTGAAAAACTTGAAAAAGTGCAAAAAACTTTTACGCGTCTGTTGTACAGAAGAGTTTCTCCCAGTAATGCCCCTCCTGCTTATGAAGTACGACTAAAAAAGCTGAATCTACAAAGTCTCTCCTTTCGTCGTAATATCTCTGACCTAATTTTTTGTTTTCAAGTGCTTAGAGGAGAAACCAGACTAAAACCAAGTAAATACTGGATTTTTATGCCAGCTAGTCAGAGAATAGGAGGCTTCAACCTTCATCATGTCAAGATTATGAGTTACAATAAAGACAAAATGCATAATAATCCGTTTTGTAGGATTGCACGTTGGTTTCAGCTCTTACCCAAGGATTTAATTGCTTCACGCTGTGCACGTTCTTTGAAGGCTAAGTTGATCAAATTGACCGAAGGTGAAAAATCACATCTACCCTTTTAAAGCGTATTATTTCAGTTGAATTTCATCTTATTTGGTCAACTCTCTCATCAGTCCTTCTTGTATTGTGTTATGGAGTTCTGCTACCTTGGCTATACTGATGCCAGCTTTATTACGAACAAATGACACAGGATGCACTATACGAACTTACTTAATTCCATTTACATGTCAAATTGATTCTACCAGACGTTTTTTTTCTACTTTTACCGTAATTATGGCAGAAAACTACTTTGATCACTTACACAATGTCACATCATTCTACATTCGACTGCCGGAGAAGTACTTAGGGTGAGCTCAGTGAATTAGTCTAGGCACGCATGGTTTAGCCCATTCGCCTTACTCTCACCCTGTTTCAAATCTGGTCGCTTAAGTACAAGAAAATATGAAAACTACCGCTGGCGCTGTTAATCCAACTCCAATTCTGCTCACTTTTTTGAACAGGTAATATAGTGGTCAAGTTTGGATGCTATAATTTCATTTCCTTTCATGTTAGTTTGGTAGTATCAAAACTAAGAACTTTTTTTTCTTTGAATGATACTTTTATCTGAGTTCGTTTTTACTCGCCATGACTATTGTCCAGATTTTTGACTAGTCGATGGCGCACTTTTGGTGCAATAAATAAATAAATAAAATAAATAAATAAATCTTCGCAAAGGGCGTTCTTCATGAACTGAGTCTTCTTCCGATTGATTCGCAATCTGATCTTCTTCCCTACTTCTTCAGTTCCTTCAGCATCGTCTCTGCTTCAGTGATATTGCTCGAAAAGAGAACGATGTCGTCCGCAAAACGAAGGTTCGACAGGAATCTCCCATCAAATCGTATGCCTCTCTCGTCCCAGTCCAGTGACTTTATCACTCACTGCAAGGACGCGGTGAACAGCTTCGGCGAAATTATGTCGCCTTGTCGGACCCCCTTCCCGATTGGGATGGTCAGGGGGGCGATGGAACAGCTGCATCGTCGTTCTACAGTCCTTGTAACAGTCGGCTAACGTCCTCTATGCTGGGTCCACTCCTTGATCGACTAGCGCAGACGGGATGGCGTTGGTTTTCGACGCTGTCAAAGGCTTTCTCGTAGTCGACAAAGGTTAGGACGAGAGGCAGTCGGTATTCCCGGCAGACTTCTATAACCCTCGAAACCGTCTGGATGTGGTCCATGCAACTGAATCGTTTGCGAAATCCAGCTTGTTCTTGGGGTTGGGCTCCATCCAGTGTCCTAGATATGCGAGCGAGGATAACCTTCGTGAAAAGCTTGCACAGCACACTCAGCAGGCATATCGGACGGTAGTTCCGAAGATCTTCCCGTTCACCATTCTTAAAAAGAAGGACGGTTCTTGATGTTTTCCACTAGTCGGGAATCTTATCCTTCTGAAAGTAAGATGTCACATGCGACGCTAGAACCTCGTGTAGACGTTGTCCTCCAGCTCGCAGAAATTCGACGGAAAGATGGTCTGGTCCTGGAGCCGTGGACGTCTTCATGGTCTGAATCGCTGTGCGCATTTCAGCAGGTAGAATTCGTGATGGTACTTTTCCAGTGGGAACAACGGGCATCGGCACGGGTGTTGATGAGCGGAAGAGGTTGGTATAGAAGTTCTTCGCGATAGATTCCATCTTGTATCGGGAAGAAGTCGGAGTCCCGTCTTCGTTTAATAGTGCAGCCAGCGGTACGCGATATTCACAGAGGTCCCTTCGGCACTTCTTGAGACTTCGTCTTCCTTCGGCTGCTTCCACTCAGACAATCACAGGCTCTCAGCCGGCGGCCACAAAGCCGCCGCGAAAACCCACCAAAAGCGCGGTGGCCTCATCGCGGCCACTTTCGCTTCCCGCTGAAGCCCTCATAGCAGTCCGCCCGCTGCCAGCTTTAGCCTCCCGCTCATTGCCATATTTGTAGCCCGCTCGCTTCTTCAGTTCTCAGCGGGAAGCGGCAGTGAGGCGATAAGGCCACGGCGCTTTTGGTGGGTTTTCGCGGTGGCTTTGTTGCTGCCGGCTGAAAATCTTGTCTGTGTAGCTTCTTGTTATGCTTGGACTACAACGTTGTAACTTCAATTAATTCATTATAACGATGACAAGTAACAATGGAGAACATAACCATCTGGAGATATGACCACATGGAGAAATAGATACGGCCCCAGATGGTTATGTTCTTCATTGTTACTTGCCATCGTTATAATGAATTAATTGAAGTCACAACGTTGTAGTCCAAGCATAACAAGAAGCTACACAGACAAGATTTTCAGCCGGCAGCCACAAAGCCACCGCAAAAACCCACCAAAAGCTCCGTGCCTTATCGCCTCACTGCCGCTTCCCGCTTTTCTAAAAGATAGGAAGTGTCCGTAGCCCAAAAGCTTAGAGGTTAGCTTAGATCGTATACTACGACTATGTACGGCCACGTTTGTAAACTCTGGATAAAGGTTATAACTAATGAAATGGCAAGTAACAGTTAAGTGGATGAGTACGCAAGTACGCAGTGATACACACGCATAGATTTACGTTCTTTAGAACAGAAAATATGCTGATAGACCTTGAGGGTACAAACATTGATAAAACGAATCCATATGGGGAGCGGCGACAAAGCAATACACATTCCACCGCGATAAATATATTCACAAACATGAGTGAGGAACTGTCAGTGTTAGCGCGCAATGCAGGGGTTTCTCATGCGAATCAACAATCCATTCGCGCCTGAGTATCGTTCAGGCAATTGTCAGTTCTGATCCAAACCCATTTTCCTTATGTTGTGCAACACTTTCTCTGGAATTGTGTGCGTCCTCGTCGGTGACTGCAGCGTCTCGCGTTGATTCGTGACCATGTTCAGTTGCTCCTAAAGGATGAAATTAGAAGAGAACATTACGGAGATAAGGTCACGTTTCAGCATCTTAGCAGCTTGTTTGTACAAGAGATAGACTCTTGTTCAACAGTAAACAATGATCTCTACCCAGCTAAAAGGACTTGGCTCGTCACGACACCTTCAAAGCAATTACCGAATCATGAGCTCATCGCACCTGCCGAACTCAATCAATGCATATACTAAGCCTACGCTTTGTTGCATTTCACTAAGGAGGAAGTAACTTCATGAAAGATGCTTCATACATGACAAATGCTGAATGCGTCTAAGAGAAGCTGTAATTGACTACGATTACAAACATCATGAAATGCCTGCAAAAGAGAGAGTAGTTGGAAATATATAGATATACATCAAAGACAGACATTAGACAGAGAGAAACGCAAGACAAATATGGTACAGCAATTAGTGGAAGTATGAAAAGCCCTAATTTCATTTCTAGGAGGTAGGGAGACTTTATCAAGCCTTGACGATAAAAAGAGACAGAAACTAGTTCCACATCACAGCTGTAAATAACTATCGTCGATTCGTTGACTGCGCGGACTGGACATAACCGCGGAGCACGCGCCGCGAGGTAAAACGCTTGCTCCAATACAAGATCGCCATTGTTCGTGCTCTCGCAACATGTTAACCGCACCGCATGTGGTCCGCAGCGCTTCAGCAGTCCGTACAGTTAACGAATCGACGATAGCTGCGTTGACGAACGATGCGTGCCAAACAATTTTCCGTAAAACTGTAAACCTTTTATGTGCTCACTGTACAAGTACAGTCGATTCATTTCATATGATCATGTGTGCACCCGCACACACCGTCCATCTTTGGCGTCCCCATCTCGGATTTGCGATCGCAAAAACGCGAGAGAGTGAGCAATTGCTATCGCTTACATCATTTAGATATAAATAGTACCTAAAGAGAAAAGAAAACAGCGAGAAAACAAGAATCGCTTAACGGGGTTGCGTCCTCCAAGAATCCAGGATGGGTACGCCAAAGATGGACGGTGTATGCAATGGCACACATGATCATATGAAATGAACCGACGGTACATCATTGAAAAGGTGCGCACTGTGTTTCGATGAATGCACTTGGCTTCGAAATGAGAATTTTACTTTTTGAAAAGGCCGATCGGTAGAAACACGTGCGAAGAAAACAACTTACGCTGTGTGTGACACTCAGACTAAACCTCAAATCAATCCTTCCTCACTCAATGAACTTTGCGTAGAACACGCTGGCGTTGAGTGAGCCGTGATGGTCGTTTGTTGCGTAAAAGGTCATGTTTTCGCGTGTAATCCGCTGAGGCTGAGAGTTTTTTCTCGAAAAAATTATAAACACAGGATTGAAGTAGCAAAGCATAGCGACGCCCTCTAATCAATAAGCATTTCGAAAATGGACGCATGCGAAACGCAATGATGCAGATCTTTGAGCGCAAAGAGAGCACGCTTGTAGTCGAATGATGTGACAGCGGCGAAAATGTTGAGAGAAAGGCACAGAAAGGCAGAAAGGCAAGAATCGTTAGCTCAATTCAAAAATCTTCAAATAGCGGGGAACCACGACGAGTCCCGAAGCAAACGCTCTTCCAAATAGCGCCCCTATGGCCCCGGGCAGACTTCACGCGATTTGATCGTCGCGACTGAATTGCGAGGAGACAACTGTTACAACATAATTCCATGCAGATCAACTTGCATTCGGTTGTGATACTTTTCCAGACCGAAATTTCTGAATGTGAAATGAAAATGAATGGAAATCTTGGCGATTTGGTCGCGACGATTAAGTCGCGTGAAGTCTGACCGGGGCCTATAGGTACTGGTTCACTAGTACTTGAAATAAAGCACTGAATGATAACGAAAATGAAAAGAAAGAAAAGCAAAGATGAAAACAAAGATTAGGCAACAAGAAATGAAAAAATGACGCGAGCCCACGCTGCCAATCTCGTTTGCCTGCACATCTAACTTTTCTGGTGCGATCAACAATGTCTTGAGCGGGCAACGATATGGCATCCAGTTGGCAGCCACAAGACGGCGTTATGAATTAAGGCTGCCTGCTCATAGCATTGATGCGGCCCGCTGACAGAAATCTTGTATTCGCAGCCCCATCGTTTCACGGTCGCTGCCAGCTTAACGGAGTCGCTGCCTCATCGTCGCCTTTTGGCTGCTTTTGTAGGAATGAATGCGCTCTGCAGCTATTTTCTGACTCATGGAAGATTATAGCTGCCCGCTGGTAGCCCGTCGCTGCCCGCTCACCGCCATTCCTACAATGTCGTCGCCCGCTCACTGCCACTTTTGCAGTATCGCCGCCCGCTCAGTGAAACTGCCCTTTATCGCCGCCGGCTGAGAGCCTGTGATTGTCTGAGCAGTATCTTGGTTTGCCTGTACTTCCTGAGATCCTCCTGCAAAGCTGTTCTGCAACTGGCGTTGTCTATCAGTAGCTCGAGATGGGTTGCATTCGGATCCTGCCTCAGAAATCTTCTTCTTTCGAGCATTTCCTTGGTGGTCTTCGAAATGCGTTCCACGTTCTTCTCGGAAGTCACTGAGGCGCACTCTTCGCAGGCTCGCAATCCTTTCAGAAGCCGGTCGTAGTCGTACGTTGGGTCCTCCTCGATGGGCAGTCACAACTTGATATGAGCTCCTCCAGCCTGTTACCGTCATAAACAACATTCTTCCTTCTTGCGGCACTGTGGCAGGTTTTCTTTTCCTGCCTTCGACTGAATCGTATCTTCGCTCGAAGGAGGCGGTGATCGGAGCCACTGCAGAAGGATGGAACTACTGAGACATCGAGCAAGCTCCACCTTCGGTTGGTGAGAATGTGGTCGATCTCCGCGTTAGTCGTTCCGTTGGGCGATTCCCATGTCCACCGGCGATGTATCTTCTTCATGAAAATGGAATTTCCATGGAAAAGTCGTGCGGCGGAGAGAAGCCCAACAAGACGGTTGCCGTTTTCGTTCCGGAGCCCATATCCAAACTTCGCGATCCTATATTCCTTTTCCAGTGGCATCCCGATTTTCGCGTTGAAGTCGCCCACAACAAACTTGTAAAAGGATTTCCCGTTGCGGACGACCTCCTCCACATCTTCGTAGAAAGCATCTAGTTCTGATTCGTCAGCTGCTGATGTTGGAGAATAGCAGTTGATGATGCTGATGGTCTTCAAATGTGGAGGTCGTAGTCGTAGGATGGCCAGTCAAGTTGATAAAATCCCATGCGAATCGACAAGATGGACGATAGATGGGTGGATGATGAAGCCGACGCCTCCCACGTTTCGTGATGGAACCTTATCACCACGAATGATGAGGGTCCAATCACTCATCTGCCGCACGTCCTTCTTCCTGGACTTCGTTTCCTGCAGAACGATGATGTGGTACTTGCTGCTCTGCAGCGTCGAGAAGAGCGTGGAGGTCAGCGTTTGTGGAGACTGTCCGGGCGTTGTAGATGCAGAGCATGAGGCAGTCTCCATGGCGTATCGTCCGGGCAGACGACACGCCATGGAGACTCCACGGCAGACGTGTCGTTTTTGTCCGATCCAAAAGGAGCCCTAAGGACCCTGACATCGTTCTTGCTACCACCCGGCGCCGTAGGCGTGATCCGATGTACAGGGTTTTTTCTAAATCTTCTTGCTGTCTGAGTGATAAAATTTGTTCCCCTACAAGAGCAGACTTACTAGGCCAACTCTTGGTTTCTACGGGGCGATCGCTGACCCCGGGCTTGGGGCGGGGAGAACCGCCTAGCGACCAGAAGAAGCCAGACGGCGGGGGATTTGGCGTTTAGCTGTTCAGTACGCTAAAGCCAAAACCCTTATATTTTCACATTTTGAGGCCTACAAAGAGTCTAAAATAGCTGACACTTCTGAATTTTGATTTCTTGTTCTCGCAAATCTTTTTTGCTCAAACTCTTTTCAACCATTGTACTACTCGATTGCGGCTAAAAAAATGGGCTGCTTATCATTGATACTAACAAATTTGGAGGAAGTTATGATTATTCAAGCGAGGTTTCAAAATTAACTTTTCTGCTTATAAATCCATATTTTTGTGCCCGTCTAACGTGCGCTGTACTGCGAAAGGTTTGATGTCTCTGATGCTCTCTGTCGCATTCAAATATGTAGATTTTTTTAACAAGTTATAACACGTCAAATTGAGTACTCGCAAAACGCGCATTACTTTTGCACCAACCTGATATCTTTTAATTCTTAAAAAGAAGGAGAGTCAATGAAGTTTAATAAAGTAAAGCTTTTGATCGCTATTCACATACAAGGCACCACTGTTACATTTTATCACTTAAATACAAGTTATCTCCCTTCTTTCATAACCACTTTGCGATTCATGAGCCGTATCGCTAAAAAAAACAGAAATCATTCTTCCTATCTGCTTCAAATAGCAGAATGGTGATTGTTCAACATCTTTTAATGCGAGCTTCTACTTTGTCAATGATGACTAGGAATAGACTTTCCAAATCCGAGAACAAGTGTTTCAAATCCTGAAAGATTAGGTGATGCACTTGTGTCATCAAGGTATGGAAAAAATTTGCAAAGTCTATTCACGATCAGATTTGTAGTACATGTCCGCGAAAAAAGTCAATCAGCCGCTCATCCAATCTTCTAAGCATTGTTGTCCTCGCTTTTTTTCACTTTCTTTAGCTCGATGTTTATTGAATCATCTTATGTAGCTTCCTTCAGCTATAAAGTGATCGTCGTATTACACCAGATACGCTATATGGTGCCACAAATAAACTGATTATCACTGCACCGCTAAAATAAGACTATACGATACCGCTCGCGTAACATGCAAAATTTCCGTGAATTCCGGGTATTCCGCGAAACTTCGCGACATTCCGGAAATCTCGCGGAGTTTCCGGAATTTCGGGGAAGTTCGCGACATTCCTGGAATTTCGCGATGTTTACGGAAATTTTGCACGTTATGTGAGTGGTATTGTATGTGTACAAAAAGCAGCTTTGCACTAGAATGTTATCTAAGTGGATTTGGTTGTTGTGATTGACCGTTGTGACGATACTGAATGTGAATAAGTCTTAGTTCTGAACGTTTTCAGAGGATTTCAGACCTTTTCCATTTGCATGAAGCTTATAAAATTTTTAGGAATACCAAAGATTTGGACAGTTGCTATGCCGTTAAAGCCGGATAGTTTATTCTTTGTTTTAAAGTTATTTATCTCCCTTGTACTGGTTGCTAGGCGTTTCATAGGCTGCAACGTATCAAGGGCGGGCAGAAGCAGAAAACTTTTTTCAGTAGTTCCAGCGTCTTCGTATCAAGCACGTATATCTTGAGATTGATATCAACCGTTGCCCATGCCTATGGTGTCATCTAAAACCGAAGTTCTTATTCTTTTCTTCTTAGTAAAACTTGTAAGCATTAAATCTTTCATAAAAGGGTATAGCTTATTTATATTCCAAGCTTTAGATTTCAAACACTGGTGTCTTCCGATTTGATTCTCAAGCTAATCATGGAAACACCATGTATCATCTTTATTTGGAAAAACAGTCTTTGTGCCTGAGAGCTTGTTATGATGAAAAGGAGTGCAAAGTCGCGGAATACAATGAGGTTTGCAGAATATACAGGCTGGAGCAGGTAATGAGAAGTTTACTTCAGACTAATGGTTTCTGTAGGCTATACAGACAAGGGAATACTGGCAAAGTAAAAGGATATGAACTCACACGTGAGGATACTGATTCGTCATGTATGACAGAAACATTCACAAGCGACATAGCCTTCCAAAAGATAAAACCACTTCAAGAAATTCCTAAAACTTCTCAATGCCAGACTCTTGCAAAGTCAGATAAGACTGTCATCAAAACTTTCAAAACAAATGAAGGATACCGCGTCTTTTTCACTAACAGTCCTCCCGAGTGGAATGCCACGAAACCCTGGTGAGGAGAGAGTAATCAGTTACTCGCCCCCAGTAAGGCTAGTAGCCGATTACATTTTAATTTACTTTTTGCCTATCGCCTTCCTTCGAGGTGCTGTCAATCTCTCCTGATCATTTCTGTTTAGGCTTGTTCTCTCCAAAAAAGCAGAAAAAGGATGTGCATCCGTGCCTGTGTTCCACAAAGCAAGTGAGTTTGCCATAGCAGTGTTCATGGTACGAGTTTTACCATTAAATTTTTCTGCTCACTTGTTTCTGAGCTCTGAATGTGCGTTATTTTGATAACACAACTATCGAACCCGTATTCGACTGATAGCAGCACTCAATTTTAGTTGAAAACAGTATAAAACACAAAATTAACAAAATCTAAACTTGCTGTTTGGAAATTCATATAAAATGAATTTCAGACCATCGTCGCTTGTATTTTGGAGAAATCTACAACACCACTGGCTACTACTTCTTTGATGGGTACGCCTTTGCAGAGCAGTGCATCTCTTCAAAGGGTGAATGCTTGGGTATGTCGGAGATACGAGAATATAAGGAGAATCCGGGCAACTTCTTCTACGATGAAGCTGGAAGGAACGATATGGAAGACTCTGGTTTGGGTCAGAATTTCTACATCGCAGGAATTGCATCTTATAGATAGATTTTGTTGAGAGCTATAATTTGGTATTGGGTTATAAATAGTTAGGAAGTACAAGTAAATTTTTGTCTTCATTGTTCAACTTTTTTCACCAACACGCATGATTTGAATCCTTTGTAATGCCGACAATGAGCATACGTTCAATTAAGTTGTAAAGAAAGTTCAAGACACTTGATTTTTTTACCAACTGTAACTATCGGTTCTTCCTAAATTTGCAAATCTTCTGCAAAGGCAATGATGTCTGTAACGTGCGCCCATGAACCGACCCAAGCATACGTCTTATTGTCCAAATTCGACTGTCGCTTAATCTCGGCATAGTGAAATTGCTTATTTGTGGCTTGTTGAAAATGCAGACCGGGATCGGTATTTCTTTATTCAACTAATGTTTCGGCTACATCGCCTTCTTCGGAGTCTGACAATGAGATTGTCGAATGCATAAGTAACCTATCCTATCAACCCTAACAACCGCTTCAAGACTCACAAGGAAAGGAAGGTTGGTCGAAGTGGCCTTTTGATGTGAAATGTGCATTGTTTTGTAGAGCTTGGGACGCTGATTTCAAATCTACCTTTGCTATCTGCTGCGGGCTTCTGGGCGAGGAGTTATGAAGGTTTTTGTGAGTAAAAATTTGAATGCAAGAGTAGGCTAAAATCAGACGTAACATTTTTTAAAGGGCTTAATTGGTAGTGGGGTCACTCGGTGCAACAAATAATCTTGATTTAAGTATACCAACTCCTTGCTGCCTCATTTGAAAAGGTTACGACTGATTTTACCCTACTCTTGCATTCAGCCTTTCACTCACAAAAACCTCCATAACTCCTCGCCCAGAAGCCCGCAGCAGATAGCAGAGGTAGATTTAGAATCAGCGTCCCAAGCTCTACCAAACATTGTACATCTCATCTCAAAAGGCCACTTCGACCAACCTTCCTTCCCTTGTCAGAAAGACACCCAATGCGTTAGCAAAACAGGAATTCAAAGTGTATGCAGGATTGAACAATGCTTACCTAGGCCGCATGCATTAAAAGCTTCATATCGAAGCACAGAGCTCCTGGATCTCACGCTGTCTACCGATCCGTAGGTATCCCTACCATCCTTAACTATGAACATATTGAACAGTAGCGAGAAGCTGCACAAGCCGCATTTTCTAGCATTTTGTATGATCCCTGATGATCCTCGGCGGCCGACCGTTTTTTTTTTCAAGGTCACTTTTCTTTCTTTTGACGTTAACGAAAACCTTCTGAAGTTGTACTGTTCATCTAGCCCAACAATGCTAAGCACTTGCTGATAAAAACAAGTGATGTATTGGAGCCATGAAATTTGCGATAAACCACAAGTCGAATGTTGGGGTTTGTCGAAAAATTCGAATTTTTAAAAACTCATCTGTTCTTATCACCAACATGTTTAGCACAGATGTCTTAGATGTTCAGGTACAACTTTGAAATGCTTTCGTTAACTTCGAAAAAGAAAAGTGATTTTGAAGAAAAGACGGTCGCCGCCGGGGATCATCAGGGGATCATACAAAATGCTGGAAAATGCAGCTTGTACAGCTTTTCACTCCTATTCAATATGTTCATAGTGGAGGAAGGTAGGAATTCTTACGTATACAGCGTGAAATTCAGTATATGGAACTTTAGGATATGAAGCCGCAAAAGCTCTGATACGGCGCCAGATCATTAGTGATATCTATGCAATCATGTTTTCGATTCAAATTGACGGCGCAGACATACGCATATAGGGCTTATCAAATTGAGTGTCGTTTGCACCAGCATCTCCATCTTCGCACAGGGCTCTGCGTCTCTTCTGCGGTACATGCTCCCTAATCACTTCCAATCGATTGATGCTCCGCCTTTCCCACGCTCGCCTTGGGAAAGCGCTCAGAGAGCAGCCCTGCGGAAGAGACGCAGAGTTCAGCGCGAAGATGGAGATGCCGGTGCAAACGACACTCAATTTGATAAGCCCTATAGTGGTCTTGATCAGGGTCAGGCGGGGGGTGTGGCACGCCACACCTGGGGGGGGGGGGGGGAGGGTCGTATTGAGGAGTCAAAAGAAGGGGAGGATCCGTAATTCAGATTGCTAATAGTAATATCGATTAATATGATATTCTTAAGCAGTTTGTAGAAAACCGCATTATGCGAAATACATGCCCATGAGGCATTGCCTCGTTATCACATAGCGTTATAAAGAGGCCTTCCCAAACTTAACGAATACCATATCTATAATAGCATATAAAATAATCATTGTAGATCAAGTATGAACGAATTCTGAAGTTTCAAAGATTGAGCCAATCAAGCAAAATGATAATTTTAGAACATGATTAACTTTGTTTCAAAAGTGAACTAGCTATCTCTTTTTGCACGCGAGACAATGCACTATTCCTCCTTTGCCCACCTTAGAAATCCGGCTTCAAAACAACTCCAAACAGTGATTAGAAGCCGAACAATATCTGATCTTTTCCATTTTTCGCTTTTAATGGTTGTGTTTTTATCAACTGTTACTCCGAGCAAAGACAATTCAGGCTCAAATCACTCCTGGAATTCTACGAGCTTTGAGCTGTCGAACTATTTAAGTACTATTTGCTTATGTTTTTTGACATAGTTAATGGGTTGTGGCACAACCCCAAAAAAGGTGTGGCAGTCACTACAGCAGCAGCTAATAGCCATTACGCTTGCCTGTCAACATCATTCGTATAAAATGGTACCGAAAGGAATGTTCGAAGAACATCATATTATATGCCGACTCAGCGCATCCGAGTGCAGTAAAACGAGCTGTATTCCGCAACATGTTCTGGACTGCCACGAGCGTGTGTACAGGCGAGCAGGAGCGCCTGGAATCCAGAGCCATGGCTACGCAGAGAGCGCACAGTAATGATTAGTAGTTCAACATACCTATCATAGATTCTCGAAGTTTGCGTGCAATTGCCATCCACATAGGAATGATAATAAAATACCACTAATAATACCCTATGCATACCGTTTGTTTCCGATGTAATCAGCTCAGCAATCAAACGATGCGTAGTACGGGCTCAACTGCAAAACGAAGTCACTGCCTTAAACATTTAGAATAACAACATTAAGAAGCAGCTACTAGGAGTAGATTTTATGATGTAGAGTGTGTTTTTGAAAACTCCTCGTTTGCACGCACGAGAAGACTGGCGATCGCGCGAAGGTAGGGATCGTTTACCAACTACAGTATGTGAGCTGTGGCGCACTATATATTGGTGAAACGGGTAGAATACTGAAAATTAGAATCAAGGAGCATTTAGCGAATAAAAGGCGAGTGCGTTGTCACAGAATAGAGGTACATGATGGCAGTGTTTTTGATGTATGCACAATTTTGTCATGCGAGGCAGAGATTATAGCACGAAAAATTATGGGAGCAGCATGGATTTCTGTCAGAAACTCAAGTATGAATAACAAAAAGAAGGCTTATCAACGACCGAACTCGTGCCATTCTTGTCGATATGTGTACAGCCTGCACATTATACTTGGGACCGAATCGAATGATTATTCGATCATTGGAATAAGTCATTCAAATGCGAATGATTTGAAAAGTCGAATATTCGAAAATTTGATATCTCAAATAAAATTCGATAGTCGAATATTCGAAATTTTCAACGTTCGAATATATTCAATATTTGAATATTCGAAAAAAAATTTTGAATTGCCCCAGATATACTGCGCATATAAAAAGATCATTCCGCTGAGCAACGCTTAGTGTCGCCCGTCTATTATGCGGCTACACTAATTCATTAACACCGCGGTGGAACATAGGTCACTTTCAGTGGCGGTCCCAGGATTTTGGACCGGGTGGGGGAACGGCAAAAAAGTTTTTTTTCAAATGAAGGTGCATGGCGTTATCCACGCATTCCGAAAAAATTTTTGGAGTGCTTCTCAAAATTCGGGTCCATAATCCCTAAAATCTTAAAAAAGAAGGCGTGGCATCAGCCATGGCCCGAAAAAAAGAACTTTTCAGGGCTAATTTAAGTTTTTGGAAAATTTTAAAAATTATTTTAATAGTTTACAATAAACAAGTCACTTGCACATTTTCCATGGCGTTTGGCGGTCTTGTCTTGTAGGGTGAATAACTGCAATCTACTTCAAAACTCCGAAAACGACGACTTTGTCAAAACTAGTCAACAAATGATTCCACCGTACTAACCTCGATCTGATACATAACGTAGAACAAGTACATCAAGATGCCCAGGTCCGAAGAAGAGAAAACTGTGAAGATATTAGGTCTATTTTCTTCTTCTTGAGGCCGTTGGGGAACCAGGCCAACACATGTAATAGTCTATTTCCAGGCCTGCTCTTATATAAGCTGAATGTCTGTTTGTATGCCTGTATGTCTGTGAGCACGTAAGTTTCGAATAGAAAATTCCATTTCTCAACCGATCCAGCCAAAGGCACACATACACTTCGGGCGGGGCGGGTGTCGTAGGCTACTTTTCGTCATCGATCGATGTCGATTTTAGGTTTTTTGACTTTTTGCAAAGTTTGAGCTACGGAGCTGAGTTGGCAATAAGAGGTAGTAGAGCATGCTGATTACTAACACAGCGAGAATAGGGAATTGGCGTGAAGGGGTGGGCATAGGGCAAGATTGTACAGGGATGGGACCTTATTCGTAATTTCTGGCAGGGCCGGGTGGAGCTGAGTAAGCCAGCTAGTCTACTATAAAGTATTTGTGTAACATAGATTTTGGGCAGACACTGCCTTTGAGGTCACTTATTGTCGTAGAATGGCTTAGATCTTTTTCTCACTGCATACAGTAGACCTCAGGACAGTTTGCACAACTAAACACTAAGTAGTGCAGTAGTAATTACTCCAAAAGAAACGAATGCTATTAAGGCTAGATAAGGTCGCTAGTGTCAAATTTAAATATGCACTTTCACTAACCCATTCTTTAATTCAGCTGTTTTCTTACATTTTTTCCGAAGATAAAGAAAATCGGGACGCAGCTATCCAACAACTGGCCCGGTCACGGTGAAAGTTGGCTCAGGGTAGCCAACATATGCTCTTCCTTTTTTTTTGTATACAGCTTGTAAAATAAAGATTATAGTAAGACTATTGTTACCCCGCTACATACCAGATAAAAAACTTGCAGACCTTTCATCCGCCATGCGTAAGCAAAAGTATTCACGGAGTCGGACGGCGCTCATCTTCAAAGCTGCAGCGAAATCATAATATATACAACTTGGTCACAAGTTTCTACCAGGTTTTTAGAAAAGCGTTGCGCAGGTGGTTTGTTAATTTGCTCAGGTATCGAAGGTATGCAAACGTTCATGAATATAAAGGCTCACGTTTGTTATGCCGTTACGCGAACTTCCAATATCACTGCTTATCAATGGAAAAACGTTTTTGCGCGCATTTTGGAAAGAAATGATCATTATGTAAAAAAGTAAGTGGATATGAGACAGGAATCTTTGACAGGAATCTGACGGGTATCTTAAGAAATGATAGTGATTGGTTGGTTTAGCTTTTTGCAAGTTTTATGAGATTAGTGTTTTTCTATCACTTCGTTCCTTGTGTATATGAGACTACGTGTCATCCAGGGTTATAGCAATGTTTATACTTGGGTATAAATTTGTTGTCGAAGGAAATTTGCTGACAGGTATAAATTCCAAAGAGATTGAGCAATGTGCAACTTCACCAACAGGTAGCTCATAATTCATAAAGTTTTCTGTATCTTTTCAAGTCGTTCATTTGGCAGAAAAAATTCGTTGCTGGTCAGAGCTTTGGAAAACCACATTGTGGAAAACAAAGGAAAAAATCTGACATGTGTCAAGCAAGGGCTACCACCTTGGACTATTAGCATACATCGACTGTCGTGGTTTGAATTTAGTAGAATGAATTTTTTAGTAATTTAGTAAAAATCCTGAGGCTTACTTATTCTATGAATTCACTTCTGTGCTAGATCTAGGAAGAACCATCATCCATTTTCACCCTCAAGAGCTGATTTTATTCAAATAATGCTGGGTAATCCGGATACGGACAGGCCATGTCCGGGAAGGCAGCAGCTCAAAAAGTACATGGTCGTCAATTGGCATTTCAATGTGTTACTAACAAGTGGAAAGAGTAATCAAAGTATTATGCAAGGCATTTCTTGGCATTCATAGTCCACGTTTCAGTAGGATAGCCTAAAACAACGATTACTATTAAATATCGGAACTCAAAACTCCCCAAGCCGATTAGAGTTCAGCCCAATTTTATGAAGCAATTTTATGAAGCACCGCCACAAAATAGCAAGTTTCGAATTTTTCGGCACAGCTTGCAGTGCGTTCAAGAACGAGAATCAAGATGATTATATCCTCCCAGATTCCAATGAAAAAATTATCAGAAAGAGGAGAGAGCTGGATCGAATGACGCCCGAGTTGCATGTCGTTTGGCGTCTGGTTGAGCAAATTTGAGGTTTGAGTCACAATATTTCGAAAATTCCTAGATCATGGCTATAGATGTCAAAAAAGATGCCAAGCTATAGACGCCAAAGAATGCATTGCATTTTTTCTCCATCCACCTTTTATAGGCTCACTTCAAAAGTCTAAAATAGAATTGTAAAACAACTGCTATACTTGGACATGGTAAAAAACATGGTTTTGAAACTTTGCGGTTAATTAGCAATCACAAGAGCAACTAGTTCAGAAAATATGACTGCTGCAAAGAAGGAAAAAGTAGCGTTGAGTAGTATTCAAACCGTTTGTCCACTTTTATTACAAGTATTTTTTTTTGCAATGAAAGGTCCTAAAACGGCACAAACATTCAAAGCGACCTAGTATAAGAATCAGTTTTTCCTCCTGTTTTAAGTTTTTAGAATTAAGGCCGAAAACTAAGTTTTGCAACTGCTTTCACAACTCGGTTCTCTTTGGATATGGCGCACTCAAACTTTGGCAATATGTTAAGCGTAATATTAGCTAAAACACACCAAAACTTTTGCATTTTGAAAACGAATTAGAAAATTTCTAGGCATATTTCGAAGACTACTGAATTTTGAGAATTTTTTGGGTTATAAGCTAAAATGAAGCCGTTAGCAGCCTAGGCCATGCACAATAATCCGGAATCTTGTATGAATTGTTGCCAGAGGTTGACTTACTTGGCTCACCAAGAATAAAATTTAGGGGCAAGTAGTGATTTGGCACCCTCACAAATTCAAACGAGCCGCTGTACGCAAGACTGCTGGGGACAACCGCCAGTGACTAAAGAGTCAAAACACAAGAATCTCCGAACCTTTAAATACTGAGGTTCTTTGATCTACTAAACACGAATGTCATATTCATTTGTTGAATAAACACCTTTTTCAATGGTTAGGGTGAGACCGTATATCGTCACCTACAGCAGTCGTACAAAAAACCCTCATCACGCAACTTCCGTATCGTTCATGATCAGCATCCCGACGGAACCCCTCTAGGCCAAGTTTCAGTCAATCTTTCGAATTTTATAATTTTTATTTTTATCCGTATACCTATCGTAACCCTCAGTGAGACATCGGAATTTGGTAGAACAGCAGCTGTGCTTTTAGCTTACGTCATAACCAACACAACGGCGAAAATTGGGTGTGCCATGTTGAGTGAGAAAAATGTCATTGAATGAGTTGCAAAACTTATTTTCCAACATATAATATCTGGTCAGTAACTGGTCCGAAAGTTCTTAGCGTCTTTCAGGACCCATACTCAAACCACTTAAAGTAAAGATAGACAAACGCTTAAAATCCTCTTTCAAAGCAATGTTCTTGTTCAGATTCCTTCGATGTTCGCGCAAATAATCCTCAGAATCTCTAATCCGTTTTTATCCATCCCGAGTTGACCATTTCTTTGAATTTCCATTTTCAACTTTGGGCCAGCATTGATAACAATTGAGTAGGATAAACAAAATATTAGGTCGTTCCGAAAGTAATTTCGCTTTGGGCTAGAAGGCTAATTTCCGTCATCGATCCATATCGATTTTATCGATTTTGTGCAAAATTCGAGCTATGGAGCTGGGAGTTGGCACAGGGGGGTAATCGAGCATGCTGATTACGAATATAATAGTGACAGGGCCGGGCGGAGCCGGGTAAGTCAACTAGTTTCTTCCATATTATGAAATGTTACCCTCTTTATAGCTTATAGGGGCCGGCCGCTGCGAACTGGCGCGTTAACGCTTTCTAAATGATTGCGGCTATATTTGACTTTCTTTCGTTTCCGGTGATGTTACTTGTACTGAAGCTGTACTTTTCTTCAATTACAATGGTACCGCTAACGTTTCAACTATGTTGCTGTTGAATTATATCTTGGAGAATAAAAGAGAAGGAACAACCACATTAATGGACATGATGCAGAAAAAGCTGAGCCAGATAGTTGCTGTCATCTTGAAATGCGATCCTTGTCAAGTCATTAAAACTCTTATCTGTCATCTTAGAACCATTGTCAAGCCATAAGCACTCTCTTTTTCTGCAATAATTCGTCATCTGACAGTTCGTCATTGTAGCGTGTGCAAAAAGCTTTTCTTTCTGATTAGTAGATGGCTCTTTAGATAAGATTTTCCAGCAAAAAAATGTGACATTTGCGAGCTGCAAATACACCATTTTGCCGATTCAAAAGTCTTCCTTAACAAACCTAAACAGAGTTTGTAATGCGATTTTCCTTTACACTTATTATGATGAGCTTCTTATGCTCAGTAAGTCTGTTTGCGCTTCTTCATAATTAGTGAGAAGTGTTAAGCACAAGAGTATGAACAAATGCAACAAAAAGAAATAAGCTATGACCAACAAGAGAGTGGGCATCAAAGTGTAGGAGCAAAACTCGTTGAAAGTACAAGTAAGTCAGTTCAGTAATAAAACGACAACATGACCAGGACGGATTTATAAAACCTCACAACTATTATATTTTCAGCGGTCTCTCAATTACTTAGCAGCAGCAACGTGGCTTGCAGAATGGACAACAGATCATCAATACCTGAAGAGAGAGCTACTATAATGTGCAATTCCAATCTCGAAGCGGCTCTGTTGGACCCAAATAAGATTTTTTCTGAGTAATTTTGTATTAATTCTACTGCAACCTTCAATGGTTCATGTTAAATTTTTGTAGATTCACCGTAATTTCAATTAAGAAGCAACCGATGATTAGATTGAAGACAATTTGAACACGCTAGCTTGGTGTCTGGCAAAAATTTTTACAAAAAAGAAGTTATTAACAATTAAACTGTATATAAGAATTGTAACATTCTATATACAGTTTAACTTTCCAACATATCGGTGTACTACACCGACTAGGTAAAATTCTGTTCCATCTTTGAGTATTTATTTCAAAAAATCAAATATGACTTGGAATCCTTTGAAGAGCAAATCATGCCAACTCCCTTCTAGCGTCTTGCGATGAAGCTGAATTCTTGACATTGTTATTATCACACTTCAATAATCCGACTTGAGCGCCCTTTGTTCTAACGACAAGGCATTAATGGGGTGGGGCTATGGCATTTCTTAAGAGTGCCGGGTCATAGTGCAATATAAAAGAAACCTCGAAGTGTGAGTGGCATCACTGTTTGCTATTTCTTATCGGCAATTACTAGATAGTTCTCCATCACATAACCCACCACTCTTGTGATTCTGTGTTAGACTTATGCAGTACTTAAAGGCAGTGTCCAGGCATGTTTCGGCGCATGGTTTGGAAACTGCTGGGGGGACCATATCTAAGGCAGTGTTCGAGCAACGCGAACGATTTATTCGCCGCTGAGAAGTCCATTCCCAAACCCTCCGCCTACGCTGTGACCGTAATCCGGGAATGTCTTCGCTCACTACAACACGACCAATCCTGACTTAGTCGCGATTTACGGTCACGGCGCAGGCGCGAAGAGTTTAAGATGGATTTCTTAACTATGAATGAATCATTTGCACTGCGCTTTGGGCAGAGCATTATCTAGAACCCCCTTGTCAGTTTCCAGGCGCCGGGATTTGCTCTGAGCAGGACGCGATTTCGAAAAAATTCACTTATCTTATCCGCAACCTGAATTCGAAAATCTATGTTAACAATTGACGACCATGCATGTTTTTGGTTGTCTGCCTTTTGAGACCAAAGCCTTTTACGGATCAGCTTACATTTCTCAACTATAATCGCGTATACTGTCATCTACAGTACGTCTACAGTAAATCTGAAAGGCTGGCAAAAAAAGGAGGAGGTCATCCCTAGATTTAGTGCAAAAGGAAGCTCGTGGAGTGAGTTTATCTCAGGATAGTACTCATTTTAACAAAATTCAAGCCTTGACACACATGGTGTGTCAAGCGGCCCCATGCGGTAGTCATGGCTTGACACACCATGTGTGCCAAGCGGTCGTCAATGTGTTAAATAGCGCAGAAACTGCAAGAAAATGCAAGTGCTCTTTTTAGGGTGTGTGTGTTGTTGATCTGTCAAGTAAAATTTTCCAGGGGTAGATAACCTTCAAGAAGTTAACGATTGAAAAGTTTTCTTTTACCCAGGAACAGCTTCACCACACTAGAGCACATTAGAGTACTGAGAAAATTTGCCGCCTTTCGTAAGATTCTTGAATAAACGATTTGCAGAGAACTTTACCAAGAAGTTGTTTCAAAGGTTATATTGTAGGTACAACACAGCATCACATGCGCTACAAAAAGTCTCCGTAAGCAGCTTCACAACATATTGTGTAAAGTCGCAACAAAAAAATCCGAACAGTAAAGGAAACATTTTACATTATCTCAATTAGAAAACTTTCTGCTGTACGTGCGGTTTGTGGTTTCGTAATGCCTCTATGAAACTTTGTGCAGCCCACATCTACGCACTCTTACTTTTTGATTTAACGAAATTGGCGGCTGGGATGCGACCGCTCGCGCTCGCACGCAGTCTGCGCCTCTCTCGTGGACCGCTCTCTGATATTTCTTTAACCATAGTTAGGTCACGAAGCCCCGCCTTTAAGCCGCCATTCAGTTAAATCAAAGCGTATCTACCTTAAGGGGAAGCAAGTTGATGACACCTCTCAAACTTGAGGAAGTTTGATTGTGGTAATATTGTGAGGGCGAGGAGAAGTGCAAAGCTAATGTTTTTAGAACTGTGTAAAAGTGAGAATCTGCTATTACAATTGCATGAAACGAATGCTAAAATTATGAAAAAACTAATGCAAGTCTTCCCGTTTGTTCATAAAGACTACGTTTTGCAATTAGTTACTGCTTATAATTGCAGCAATTCGCAGCAGTAAAAGCAATTGTTTAGAATGTGTACTATAAAGCTTCTGCTCTTCACATTGATTTCATTGACCGAAGGCTTCATGAAGCCAAACAGCAACGGAAAAATCTCTAGGTTTGTTTTTCACTTTAGCGTATCCACGGGGAAATCTCGAATTTACAGAAGTTCCGTCCAATCTCTTGGTTTGTCTTACCTTAATAGCACTAACGCAGGTTAGTCGCGTATACAGTTTTTGTGTTTCAGCAGGGAACTTCTAAGAAGGCTTTTGACTCTTCAAAGTTTCATTTGCAACAGGCATTCTGTAAATGCTCTTCCACAAAGAGACAAAGAAAGAAGAAAACAAAAAATAATCCGATAACACATAACATAGTGGTCAAATTCGGTTTTGCTTTGGCATATAATGCTCTGTTCATTTACATTATCGAATTCAAAATGGCCGATTTAGAATGATGGATATGAATCTTTTCGGCGAGAACAAGAACACGGTTTTATTTATTTTTTGAAATTCTCGAGGCTTGAAACAAATAAAGTGTCGATGGAACACTTAACTGTTTTGGAGACGAGCTAACTTGAAAAAACCATCTCATAAAGGTATCATTTGTTCCTTTTCCTCTTGCTAAAGTCTAAGATTTACTCCTCATCTCAGCCATCTAAAATGAAAATTGTGGTAAGAAAAAATATCGTATGTTGAATGATAGGGGAGGACGAGTCTTTCAAGTGTAACCAAACATTTATAATACAGGGTGCGCCAAAATCTTTGCATCAACTTTGCGGCAGTGCCATGAAAGAAATACTTATGGTTCTGAGTTCAAAATTAGCCATAGAATGCTGCAATCGCACTCTACAAACTATCGCTTTTTGAACCGAAGGTTATTGCTATACCTACATTCAAAGAATGAAATTGTCAAATTAGCGCCTTTAAAGTTCCTTCATACTACGTCGCAGGAAGCGGCAGCCTGCCGCGTGCGCCGCCTATGCCGTAGCACGCAGCGTACGCTGCTGGTGTCGCAGCGAAAATACGCCTGTAGCAACACACTCTGCCGCCACTGTAGCACTCTGTCTATCACTATATTTCTATATCCGCTACTCCCTGTGTTTTCCGAATGTTCATAGCGAGACTATGCCGCCACGGGCGTACTTTCACTGCGAGCAGCGTACGCGGCGCACGCGGCAGGCTGCCGCGTCCTGCGGCGTAGTATGAAGGAACCTTTAGAAGGCGCTAAAACGCAAATTTTTGATGTTTACATTTCATTCCACAACTGGAGATTTTTCCAACATTTTGGAACCATTTTATCATCACTTAATACATGAGACTTTGCTGCTGTCGTTCTTTACAAAATATCGTTTTACAGCTCAAGGTAATTGCCTACCTAATTTCAAAAAATGAAATTGCACTAGTGCTTTTATATGGCGCAAAAACTCAAATTTTTGATATTTACATTTCATTCCATAGCTGGAAATCCTTGCAGCATTTTGGAGCCATTTTTTGGCTGCATGGCTTTGGCTGCATTATGCCACAATAGTTGCTTTTGCCAAAACATATAATACTTCTTCGAAAATGGTGATAAAATCTTAAGATTGCAAATTTACAGATGTCACCCGCATGTTAGTTGTCGTTTTTTCTCTGAGTCACATTTTTATTCTACGGAAAATTGCTGTCACCAGCAGGTTCTAGGCTATTTTACAAGTTTTCAGACAATCATCTAAATTTATTTAATTGATAAAGCTAGTTTAAAATCCGATTTAGAGTCAGTTTGTTGTCTTTCTTTTGCTTGTTTTTACCTGTAATTGCCCAATTTTTCAGCATGCGGCAAACACATGCTTTTGGCGTTGATAATTCTGCTTAAACATTGATAATTTCTTCGTAACCATTCCTGATTTTGAGCCTATAGTATGTTGTAGCCAAAAACCTGCTTTATCACGCAGCATGCTTTTTGCATGACAGGAGCAATTTCTTCTAAAGGGGCCGAACGAATTTGTGAAGAAACACTTGCGCGTCGCGCACAACGACAACACCTTGTGATTTTCCTGCGAAGTTAGAAAACTCAGATCATGCTGTAGCCTCTTAATGATATGGCATAACAGAATAGTTCTTTATCTTTCTCCAAGTTTACCTGGCACGAGTTTGGTGCCGCAGAATACACACGCAAATAATTCTGGCGCACCCGTAGTCATTCTTACTCAGATTTCATAGTTGAGCCTGCTAAAAATCTGAACACAACGGCCGGTAGTAATCTACCCTACCTGGTGGCATCATAGATGCCGGCAAGTTGGCACACATCGCGGAAGGATGCCAACTCCGCCGGCAGCTCGCGAACTGATCTCAGGCAGACCGCCGCAAAACATTCCCATTGCGCGCGCTCGAACTTGCATGCAACGACTTCGAACGCCGGCACACTAACCGATCAACCACACACACACATGCCTTCCATGGGCGAAGCAGTGGTAAGCGTATGCCGTAGCTTCCCGATCCACCGCAAAAGTTCTCCGGCACGCGACCTCGAACTTCCACCTCTCGCCTCTGAGCACCTCTGCGCTAACCATTCGACTACACATTCATCTTTCCTACAATGCAGAAGCGGCAAGAGAATGCGCAAGAAAATTGTGCATATGTTTGGATATGACCAATGCTCTTGAGAGTAGACTCTGAACTTTGAGAAGATATTCCAAGAGCGGTTGGTAATGATCTTTATCTACTGATATCTTGAAAAGGTTTTTGCGGGCAGTGCCAGCTCCGTGCCAGCTCCGTGCCAGGTCCGACATGTAAACGGGTCTGAGAGGTCAATCGATCCCACATAGAATAAGGTCCCCCACACCTCCACATTCTTCTCTTCAGTCTTTTTAGCAACGCGCACGAATACCCAACGCTACAATGTGGCGATGGACCGCTTGCCATACAGCCACCGCGTTAACCGCCTTCATATACTGCAAAAAATCTCAGCGATTGCAGTGAAATTTTGTGCAGTATATTGAAGGCCTAACATTTAATGATTGCCTTTGAGCGGTGCTATCTTGTCCGTAAGCACGAACGAATACCAAATCCCAAGATCCAAAGAGTAGGTAACCTTGCTTAATGGACGTGTACCCAAAGCTAAGAAAAAGTTGTGTTTTTACGATAGATTCTCGAAAGTTGCCCGTATCAAAAAATAATAATCGAGAACGCCACTGGAAACGAGACGCTCTCATCTCAACTATCAAAAAAGAATTAGCAGGGAGAGCATAGATCTACAAAATTAAAGAATAAAAAGCTACACACAACAGATCGCAACAAAAGATCTGAATGAACACTTGGATATAGTGAACACTGACTGTCACCAAAATCATTTGCAAATGCACATAATAGAAAAAAAGAACTAAGAACAAAATTAGAAATTGGGAACAAAAAGACAAACAAAAGTAGAGCACGTAAAGTCGGCCTTTGAGATAGGCTCAATTTGTGTTCGAAGCTTCTGTTCAATACGACGCAAAGTATGGCAATCTTCGTAAGTGATGAGTGGCAACTCCGAGATGACCAAACCGTCCCGATCTTAATGAAAATATCAGTTCACCCACAATGGTGTAACGATATTAGACTAGTTCATAAACATGTGACTATGAAGGCCACTGTGATAAGAATCCAATAATCAGCAACTAAAACCCTCTACCAACCTGCCGATTCTGTGCATGTAGGTTTCGGCGTTACGAGGGAAATCGAAATTGGACCACATTTGTAGCTTGAATAGCGATACCTGAAAAGAAAATGGCTCAAGATGCAAAATGATCGGTTGAACTCAGATAAAATGATAATACCTACCGCGAGTGAGCAAATCCGAGCATACCAAGTTACGGCAATTTCCTTGGCGGAAATCGTAGAAGACGCGGTATCTATGTTTTGTGCCATTTTGGAGTGTATGTAATAGCACGAATATCCTATTTCAGTAATCTTCTTGGTTAGAAGCTCAAAACGCCGAGTAGAGTTGCAGAAAATGATCGACTGATTGATTTGGACCTAGAAACGGATAGATTAGCTTTGACAACCATCGTATTCACCTTTTCTTACCTTGCGATGCGCAATTTGAGGCGTCACTTTCTTCGCCAGAAGTAAAGAACTTCTTTCTTTACTGTCCTCCGCAGAATCTTGTTCATACTTCTGAAAAGGATCACAAACTTTGAGAATTAGCTCTCCCTCAAGAGAATCATACCACCTCGGATTTAGACTTGGGTAGCTCGATATGCACCGGAGGTACGCTCGCTGCAGATCCTCTAGCAGATCCACACTCACACTAGATTCACAATTAGCACTCATACATTTGAAGCATACGAACGATAGCATACGAAGAGGTATGCATATATTGAATTAAAAGAGAAGATCTTCACCAATCAAGATTTTCATCGCCCCATACATCCATAGCCATGTCGTAGGTACCCAGTTCTTCAAACCGTAGCAGTAGCGTAAGCAGCCCCCTTCACTCGAGAACGTATAAGCCCTGGAGGAAAGACTTCGTGAATACAAAGTAAATAAAGAAGTGAAATCTCGCCATCGAGCTCGATATTTCTCAAAACAGTCACTTTTTCCAATTGCGCAATATCCTTTCCAGTAGAATCTGGAAGAAACAGGGATAAACGATGCAAAATGTTTGTAAATCGAAAAATCTTCACCATCTTTAGAGCAATCCTCGAGCTTTTCACGAGAATTCCAATATTCCGCAAAGTGATTGAAGGCGCCATTCTAGCGGCGTCGCCCGCAACTGTCCATAACGCACTTTCACAGACCCCGGCGGCAAAGGTGCCACCACCTCGACGTGGTAGGGGCACGTCGAGATGCCGGCAGCTCGCTCTCTCAAAAGAGCACGCTATTTCCCGTGCTCTCTGACCTGCCGGCAGCTGCCATCTCGCGGATTCCGCCAAGTTGCCGGCAGGTTGCCGGCAACTGACATCGCGAAGTTGCCGGCAGCTCCTCCTGGGATTCCAGATATTTTACTAAAGGAGGAGTTCTGGAGCCGCAAATTTTTATGAAGTTTTCTACAGAGTCGAGGCGGCAACTTTATCGAGAAAATTTTTTGAAAAAAGGCCTGGGACGGCCTAAATTTGGGGTCTCTCTTTCTGGCCACCTCACGGAAAAGGTGCCAGCAACCTGCCGACGAGACCTGCCGCCAGGTCGGGGGGATTACTACCGGCCAACATGTTTTAGTAATGCGCCGAGAAGTGCAAAAGAGCCCTTAATCACCTCCTTTTAATTGTTATAACAAGCAAATCCAAAAGAAATAACAGCAACCAAAATGTAAACTGTTTAACCCCTAATAGCTGAAGATTTTGCGCAAAGTTAAGGAACCACTAAGTGCTGGGCTTATTACACAAAGGGAAGGAGTCAACGAATTTTTTTTATCAACGTAACAGAATAGAGATTCAGCAAAAGTTAGCTATCTTTCCAAGAAACCTTCCGTGACTGAACCTTCCTTTGTCGGAGTATTCAACCACGTAACGTTGAATCGCTGAGAAAGCAAGACTAGTCTTGAGAACGACTCGACCGATAGTCTATCAGAACTACGATTATTCCACTATTTCATGTGTTCCTATTACCAAGTTACTTTGCACTACTGGATATGTTTTCCTTTGCGAAAACGACTATGATGAAGACGACGATTATTCCCCAGGCACCATTAACACATTCACGACAGAGCCGATTTTTCGATGACTGCCATTTCGGACCAGAGCATATTTGGCAAAATTGAGTTTGCGTAATATATTCAGGTCACTGATGGGTCCTGTAGTCTGAAGTGTTAATCTTTCGGGAAGTACACCAAGAGGTGTATACAGAAGTTTGTTTGGTTTGCCTAAAAATTTTCACCGTGAACTAGCATAATCAAAAACTTCGGAAAGCATACGACCCACCGGTGGGTCGTATTGTCCGAAATGGCAGAACACGTACGACCCACCGGTGGGTCGTATTGTCGTGAATGTGTTAACACATTGACGACCATGCAGATTTTCAGTTGTCTGCCCTCTGGGACCAAGACCTTTTACGGACCAGCCCGCTTTTTCAACTATAATTACGCATACTACCATCTACAGCACACCTACAGTAGATCTGAAAGGCCGGAAATAACGGCAGAGGTTATCTCTAGACTCAGTGCAGAAGAAAGCTCGTGGAGTGTATTTATCAAAGTATAGTAGTTATTTTAACAAAATTCAAGCCTTGACACACATGGTGTGTCAAGCGGTCCCACGCGGTAGTCATTGCTTGACACACCATGTGTGTCAAGCGGTCGTCAATGTGTTAAGGAACGACGAAATATTGAAAGACTTGCCGTGCACAATACGCTTCCGTTTAATATGCCTAAAGCAAAGGATACTGAAGTCATTCGGAAATAGATTGGCAACTGAAATCCGGATCTTTGCAGCAACATATAAAGTTTCCTTCAAGGCCCCGCTTGCTCACCCGGCGCAAATGTCAGTGCAGGGTGCCTTAAAACTTCGAGAGACTTTCCACGCTTTTCGCAATCTCAAAATTTTTTTATTCATTTACGATCGACCGTCATTTTTACAAAACTGTCAATTCTACAGAGCTATTTATGAGTGATTTATTGGATAGTTAACTAAGTTTTACAGCTTTTCCCTTCACTCTTCTCTTTCTGCAGGTATTACGTGAAACTTTGGCAGTCAGGTTATTATGTGAGCTACAAATACACCAAAATGTTCTAATTTTTGACGGCGCGTGGGGCTACGGTAGTTGTACGGTGAAAAGCAAAAAATTCGCGGATCGTACCAGGTCGTTACGTATGTGCGTAAACAGTACCATATGTAGAGTACCACATGAAACTTGGTCCAGGGGGTCCCTCGATACGTTTAAAATATATATATAACTTAACAACGCGTCCAGCATGTACAATTGCCCATACAAAGTCCGGCAAATGCTGAGATTTTGCTGCCCAGTTATTAACGGATTTTAGCATCTCATTTGCGTTCAGCTGCGTTGTTCAACTTTCCGAGAGCGCCAGATCTCAAGAAGTCTTTAACTACTTTTACTTTTTTGAGAGCTCATTGAGAAAATCTCTGACGTTAACTTCACGATATCTCTGGGTCGATGTGTCTGATATTTAGGTTGCGGGCAACTTCATTTTTGCTTGTGATGTGAAATTCATATTTTCAGTAGTTTTTAAAAATGTTCAATTTTCTTATTTCCTTATCAACGAGCAAACAACTTGTGTTCTCATGTGGATAACGTTGCAAACTACAAAATGCCAACATTTGAGCGCGATATACTCAAAGAGAAAAAAGTTAAGGAAGGAGTTACGAAACTTAGTTAACAACCTAATAATTATTTGCCTATATATTTATGCCATATACTCGCAGAGCCAAGAAAAATTCTCAAAATAACAGATTCATTGAGGAAGCCAGTCAGGAAAGTTTTGATTGCAGTGCGTTACATGCCAAAGGGATTTTCACTCATTCCTGATTATCTTATATATAAAGCTGAATGTCTGTTTGTCTGTCTGTCTGTCTGTCTGTATGTGTGTATGTATGTCTGTGCGTACGTATGTTCCGAATAGAAAATTCCATTTCTGAACCGATCGGGACCAAACTTGGCACACATACACTTTGGGCCCCGGCGGGTGTCATAGGCTACTTTTCGTCATCGATCGATATCGATTTTATCGATTTTTTGGAAAATTGGAGCTACAGGGCTGGGAGTTGGCACAGGGGGGTAATCGAGCATGCTGATCACCCCCGTGGGGGTGATCAGCATGCTCGATTACACCCCCCCTGCCAAATTCCAGCCCCCTAGCTCAAATTTTGCAAAAAATCGATAAAATCGACATCGATCGATAGCGAAAAGTGGATGTGACACCCGCCGGGGCCCGAAGTGTTGTGTGTCAAGTTTGGTCCGGATCGGTTAAGAAATGGAATTTTCTATTTGGAACATACGGCGGAGCCGGGTAAGCCAGCTAGTAGGAAGTAAAGGAAAAGGGGAAGGTGCAAAAAAGCCACATGATTTCAAGGATAAGCTCAGGCCCACGTGGCTTACAACACAGGCTGGGTATTGTTTCGGGGTGAAAGGCAACGGAAAATCGCTTTTCATGGTGTGAGGCTCCAAAAATAATGCATGAGTTTGCTTTTTCGAGAATTATCGTCAAGACTCTTTTTTCATATCAAATCGATTGTGTAGAAAAAGTTTATAGGACAGGCTAATCCACGCTCCTATACCCAACAAATTTTTGCCTCCCTCCCCCCTAAGATAAAAAATAAAAATTGTTTTCCCATGGTCTTATGATTAATATTGTATACACTTCAACTAATTTCTCCCTCACAATTCCTCCACACATTAAGCCCCCCCCCCTCCTTCTCCTTCTCTTTCATGCCACCTCCCTATCCTCTGACGTCGCAAGTGCTCCTCATTGCTCAGTCAACGTTGCGCCCGGAAGCGTGAAATATAGATAGACTTTGCGGTTAGATAGTTTATTAGTCAATGGCAGATTACATGGTTTATTGCACCGATATCAGCATATGAGATACGACAGTAAGGCAGATTGATATGAGTACAGGAATGACGAGGGGAAGCGGCGACCGATAGGACCATTGGGTAGAAGGAGGCGGATGGAGCAGGTGGCGGTGCCCGACGATCTCGGGCAGCTGCGCGAGTCCTCTCTCCTAGAGTCCGAGGCTTCGTTCAGTCACGCCCTGTATTGGATGAGTCAGCAAGAGTCAAATTCAAGCACTCACTCACTCTCAGTCTTTCTTACATAACTCTCACTTTCTTACAGCTCTACCGTTTCCATTCTCTACAAAATCAACACCTCCCTGTACCAATAAGTCTCACTGCAAGCATGGGAACTGTAAATGATATGGCACTCATGCCGATTGTAAACCATTAAAGGCTGGAGCTATGTATGAATTGACGAAGGTATGTGAACTATTGCGTTTAACTGCATTTAGTGGACTTGCGTAGTCCGGAGCCATGTGACTGTCTGAGGTAGCCCACAAAAAACCACGTGTGGTTGTTTTTGCTCGCATAATTTTTGAACAGGCTTGCAGGGCTCGGCACGAGATGGCTTCCCAAAATTGCAAAAAAACGAAATTCCCTTTGACTTAACTACGGAAGTACGACATCCGCCATGAGATATTAGAAGAGAAAGCACATAAAAAGGAACGAGGCAAAGCAAATAAGAAGAAACGCCAAAAAAGCATAAAACGCGCAGCAATACGCGCCTGGAGCAACGTTGCGGCCGCCGTTCAAAATTTTCAGGGGCTGTAACTAAGCGAGGAGGAAAGGGTTAGCAACCAATTTGTAGGGTTCGGGATGTAGATGAAATCTTACATATAAAGCTGAATGTCTATTTGTCTGTACGTATGTTCCGAATAGAAAATTTCATTTCTGAACCGATCCGGACCAAACTTAGCACACATACACTTCGGAGCCGGGCGGGTGTCACAGGCTACTTTGTGTCATCGATCGATAAATTATGGGGCTGGGAGTTGGCACGGGGGGGGGGTAGCCGAGCATGCTGATTCTGAAACAGCGGGAATGGTGAATTGTCATGTAGACGTGGGCACACGGAAAGGTTGTAGAGGGATAGGGATGAGAGCTTTATAATAGTGTTTTGACAGGGCCGTGCGAAGCAGGGTAAGCCAGCTAGTTTATGTAAAGAAAATAAAAAAAATTGCGCGAGGGAAGGAAAATTTATGACTTTTCTTCCTCAAGCCACAGGAGGCTTCCAGGTGGCTTGAAAGCCACCTAACTCCGAAAAAAGTTGAGCACGCCTTCAGTTCACGTAATGTTTTCATAGATTTTCATACATAGTCCTATCCTCATTGTCCATCTACACACCAATTTTGGTGAGTAGATGGGCAATGAGGATAGGACTATGTATGAAAGATGGGCAGTCATTTCATTTTCATTTCGCTGTAAACAAGCGCTTTGTTTGTTCGGAAGAGCATGCCGCCGGGATTCCGGAATATAGGAAGACAACGGTGTACTGTTCTGCATAAAAACGATATCCCCTTTGCTTTTTTTCCCAAAAAAACGATATCCAGCTTGCTTGGTAAGCCACCTGTGCCGTTCTGCTTGCTTGCATAAGTTTATCCTACCAAATTCTACAAATCTTATATATAAAGCTGAATGTCTGTTTGTCTGTCTGTATGTCTGTCTGTATGTCTGTATGTCTGTGTGTACGTATGTTCCGAATAGAAAATTCCATTTTTGAACCGATCGGGACCAAACTTAGCACACATACACTTCGGGCCCCGGCGGGTGTCATAGGCTACTTTTCGTCATCGATCGATATCGATTTTATCGATTTCTTGCAAAATTTGAGCTACGGGGCTGGGAGTTGGCGTGGGGTGATCAGCATGCTCGATTACACCCCTCTGCCAAATTTCAGCCCCCTAGCTCAAATTTTGCAAAAAATCGATAAAATCGACATCGATCGATAACGAAAAGTGGACTGTGACACCCGCCAAGGCCCGAAGTGTATGTGTGCCAAGTTTGGTCCGGATCGGTTAAGAAATGGAATTTTCTATTCGGAACATACGGCGGAGCCGGGTAAGCCAGCTAGTCAGTTCTAAAGCCCCTTCAAATCCCCCCCCCTCTCTTCGCTTAATTACTTGCTTACTTGGATACTTAGATGGCCCGTCTCCACGTGGCGTGCAGGCCCCAGCACAAAAGTTGCCATTTGTCCCTCTCCCTCGCTTCAGACATCCAAGATCTTCTTGGTTGCCGTCGGTGGCTGCGTCCACGAGTTCCAGGTGCAACAATCGTATCCAGCTGATTTCTCAGCTGGTCCATCCGTTCCACGAACACGTCTGCCCATCTCGTTGGTGGTTTTCCTCGGGGACTTTTGGCTTCGCGAGGAATCCACTTAGATGTTCTTAGTGTTCATCTATCGTCTGTTCTTCTCCTTATGTGACCGGCCCATCGGTGCTTCGCTTTCGCAACGTATTTCGCTGGGTTACGAAGACGGGACATTCTTCTCATATCCCTACTGCGAAATCCGACTACTCAGACAATCGCTGGGGGCAGGCGGGCACCTGAAAAATAGATGGTTGATTTCTCGCACCCCGCTCGCGGATTTTTTGCAAAGCAATCAGGACTTTTCGGAAGACCGCTTGCTGAGTCAGCGGATTTTTGAGAGACCGCCTGTTGAAATTTTTTTCGCTCTTATCTTTTGCAGATATATTGCTGAATCTCTGAGGAATCGAGAACTCAGCAAGCGGTCTTCCGAAAAGTCCTGATTGCTTTCCAAAAAGTCCGCGAGCGGGGTGCGAGTGATCAGCAATCTATTTTTCCGGTGCCCGCCTGCCCCTGGCGATTGTCTGAGTAGATGTTGCTTGTGTCGGATCGTCTTCAGAAGACTGCGCTCGAGCGCTCTGTGGGTGGTCTGTAAGGCTTTCGACGAGGCTACTGTGTCAGCCCAAGTCTCAGCTGCGTAACAGAGCGCCGGGAGAACGGTTAAGTAGAACAGGTGGGCACGAAGCTCCGGGTCCGTCAGTTGGTGGGTGGCTTCCTTCAGAGCCCCGAAGAAGGCCCAGGCTGCTCTTCTTCTCCTGTTAAGTTCTTCCCTCAAGTCGCTCTCCATGTTCATCGAACGTCCGAGATACACGTAAGAAGACTTCTCCATAATCGGGGTGCCTTCCAGTTCCATTCCTGCATCTTCGTAAAGGGTGTTCTTTATGAACTGAGTCTTCTTCCGATTGATTCGCAATCCGATCTTCTTCCCTACTTCGTTTAGTTCCTTCAACATCGTCTCTGCTTCGGTGATACTGCTCGAGAAGAGAACGATGTCGTCCGCAAAACGAAGGTTAGACAGGAATCTCCCATCAACTCGTATGCCCCTCTCGTCCCAGTCCAGTGACTTCATCACACACTGCAAGGCCGCGGTGAACAGCTTTGGCGAAATAGTATCACCTTGTCGAACCCCCTTCCCGATTAGAATGGTCAGGGGCGATGGAACAGCTGCATCGCTGTTGTACAATCCTTGTAGCAGTTGGCTAGTGTCCTTACGTAGGCTAGCTCCACTCCTTGATTGACTAGCGCTGACAGAATGGCGTTGGTTTCGACGCTGTCGAAGGCTTTCTCGTAGTCGGCAAAGGCTAGGACGAGAGGCAGTCGGTACCCCCGGCAGACTTCTATGACTCTTGAAACCGTCTGGATGTGGTCCCTGCAGCTGAATCCTTTGCGAAATCCAGCTTGTTCTTGGGGTTGGGCTTCATCCAGCGTCCTTGATATGCGAGCGAGGATAATCTTCGTGAAAAGCTTGTACAGCACACTCAGCAGGCATATTGGACGATAGTTCCGAAGATCCTCCCGTTCACCCTTCTTGAAAAGAAGGACGGTTCTTGACGTTCTCTACTGGTCGGGAATCCTGTCCTTCTGAAGGTAAGATGTCAGGTGCGACGCGAGAATCTCGTGTAGACATTGTCCTCCGACTCGCAGAAATTCGACGGGAGGATGGTCTGGCCCTAGAGCCGTGAATGTCTTCATGGTCTGAATCGCCGTGCGCACTTCAGCAGATAGAATTCGTGGTGGTACTTTTCCAGTGGGAACAACGGGCGTCGGCACGTGTTGATGAGCGGAAGGGGTTGGTATAGAAGTTCTTCGCGATAGATTCCATCTTGTATCGGGAAGAAGTCGGAGTCCCGTCTTCGTTCAGTAGTGCAGCCAGGTACGTAATATTCACAGAGGTCCCTTCAGCACTTCTTGAAACTTCGTCTTCCTTCGGCTGCTTCGCTCAATTACGACCCAACAGACCTTCTGATTTATTTATTTATTTATTCCCGCCTGCAAAGGCTAGCTGGCCATAACCCAGAGAGAAAAATAAAGGTTTTAAGGGTTTTCGAAAGGACAATAAGACATAAAAAGAAGGGAAAAGTACAATAAAACCCTCGGAAGAGGGGAATGATCACCAAGAAAAAAAGTCGGAATGACCACAGGAAGAACACTGTAACAAAGAAAAAAGGATAATTCGAGAGAGTTGCAATACAAAATGGTAAAGAATCACTGGAGGTAGATACGTTTTTTTTTCTTGATTCTTGATCCGGGGAACAGAAATAAAAACATCGAACATAACGAAGAATTTCGCCTTCTGGGAGACCAAACCATACTTCAGTTAGAATTCGTTGCGGAGAAAGGAAACGTCGAAATCTCAAAAAAATTTGCTGGATAATGGTAGTCAGAATGACCCCTGTGATTTCAGAAATTTTTGAACTTCTCTATTGAAAACGAATGTAGATCTCGCGGTGATAACTTCCATTGGGAGCACATTCCACGTTTTGATAACACGCACTAGGAAAGAGTTATAGTATTGCTGGTTCCTCACTTTCCCTACTACAAGCCTGAACATGTGTCCTCTAGTGTAATTGTTGAAACTCGATAGACTGAAAAAATCTTGCGGTTCCAATTCAATCCTATTGGTCATTATTTTAAAGACAAGGTTTTGGTCATAAAGGGTTCTTCTAAACGCAAGAGTAGTAGTGGCTAGAATAGAGAGCCTAGATTTGCATGACAATCGGAATATTCCAGCTCGGGCAAAAATTCTGGCAGTGAACGATCTCTGGACTCTTTCAATAATTTCAGTAAGGGTTTTCTCAGAGGGAGACCATAGTGGAGTGCAATATTCCAAAAGAGGACGAACATAGATGACGAAAAGGCGAAATAGAATTTCTACATTAGTAGTTTTGAACCCACGAAGGATGTAATTGCACCTGGCGTGAGCGGCAACGGCAATATCTCGTATGTATTTCTCAAACTTCAGTTTGTCAGAGTAGGTCACACCAAGGTCCCTGGCACTGCTAACTGTTTGAAGCTCATGTGTCCCAATACGAAAGGAACACTGGGGATGTGCACGCCCAATAGCCATGATAAAGGTTTTTTCGCGGAAATGTCAAGCTCCCATTTGTCGGACCACCTCTCTACCGCATCCAAGGCGCGCTGCATCAGACCAGGGTCGTCGTAGCAGTAAAGCTTTGTATCATCAGCATATATAGAGCAATGTATATCATGGGGAATGCATGACGGCGATCGTTGATGTAAAGTAAAAACATCAAAGGCCCCAAGCAAGTACCCTGCAGTACACCACTTGCTGTTGTATAGATTGAAGAAAACGATTCATTGACCCGTACTCTTTGCGTACGCTCAAGCAGGAATGCTTTGAGGAATCGCAATAAACAGCCTTTAATGCCGTAAGCCTCTAATTTTTCAAAGAGAAGAGATAAGGGCACTGAGTCGAAGGCTTTCTTATAATCTATTTAGCAGACTGTTACAACTCTTTTTTCATTGACTGCTCTCTGCCACAAGGGTACCGTTGACATTAAAGCTGATAATGTAGATCTTTTGGGTAGAAATCCATGTTGTGCTTTGTGCACAAGATGGTTTCTAGTAAGAAATTCGCAAATCTGTTTACAAATTATTCTTTCAAAGACTTTGCTCACTGATGATGTTAAACAGATTGGCCTATAATTTCCGGCCTCAGCCTTGCAGCCCTTTTTGAAAATTGGCTTAACAATTGCAGTGCGCCATAAGGCAGGGGCTTCTCCACGAAGAAGAAATCTTTGAAATAGCAAAGCTAGTACTGGAGCTACACCTAACGATGCTTTCCTAAGAAAAATATATGGGAGTTTATCAGGGGATGTGGATCTTCTAAGGGGGAGTCGCCTCAAAACTTGATATACCGTGTCAGTGGTGATATTCAAATAATCAATCTTTGCATTTGTAAAACGTGGACAATCAGCATTCGAGGCTGTTGGGTCCTTATAGACGGATTTGAAAAATTCGGCAAATCTCTCAGCTTTCACCATATCAGAAGCGCAGGCCTGCCCGGTTGAGTCGTATATAGTGCCAATGCTATTTGATACCCTCAAATTTTGATTGCAAAAGCGAAAGAACGCTCGCACATTTCGGCTGTCGGCAATTTTACCTTCTTCTATGAGTCTGCAACGGTATAATTCACGTTTGAGTTTTTTGAGAACCTTTGATATTTTTGGATACCAATTCTGCTTCTTGCACGGTAAAGCCTGGAGACCTTGGCCTCAAGCTTGAGTATCCTTTTGGGATAGAAAAGCATGCAGCCACGGCAGATTTTACGCAGAGGGACAAAATTGTTAATAGCATTACTGCACACCTCAAGAAAGTGTTCATAACAACGATCTGCCGACAATGCGCTAAATACGATACTTCGCCAATCCACTTCTAATAAGCTCATGTTTATAGCGCCATAATCAGCATGCATGAAATCAGGCTGATATTTCTCAGGCGATACTATTCTACGATGCTTACGCAGCTTAAATGTAATAGAACAGTGGTCCGATGTAGAGAAGGGTTCGCATACAGTAAGGTGTTTAATCAAGTTACTATTATTGGAAAACACAAGATCAAGCAGTTGAGAGCCTCTAGTAGGAACCTTTAGTAGTTGATGTAGACCGTATACTTCCACAGCTCGAAGTAGCTCTGCGGAAGTGGAGGGAACCCAGTGTTGCACCATTCTGCCATCCTCCCGCCATGAGCCAACCGGCAAATTAAAATCTCCCAGAATGATGCAGTTTTGATTTCTGTCAAGCATTTCGGCGAAATAAGATATTGCGTTTGCAAAGGAAGTACTGTCACAAGAGGGACTTCGATAAACTAATACAGCTAAATAAGTGCAGCTGGTTGCATCACTAACACAAAAACATAGAACTTGGCAATATGGAGAGAAGTTCTGACTGGAGATTAAGTGACGTTCTAGCCCTCTGTGTATGAGGGCAAGAACACCGCCTCCTATACTGCTGCCCTCTCTGTCACATCTGTATATATCATAATCAAAACCTCGGCATATGTTAGCATCATGTATAGAATCTAGTTTGCACCATGATTCCGTTATGAAGAGGATAGATGGATTAAAGAAAGTGTTCTATGTAATTCGGGCAGTTTATTGCAGATTGAGCGTGCGTTGAATAAAAACATGCAACTAGCAAAATTTGGATATTGAGCAGGAGTTATATCATTTCGATCAGACACGTCATATCGAGAGGTAGTTTCTGTTTGTTAAATTCTGTCCTAGTGTGCGCTGAGCACACCCGGGGTATACTGAGAGGAAATTACCGGGGACATGGCAAGTGGGGGAGAGGCACCACCGCGTTGCTCCAGCCCTACCGCAGAACTTCCGCCATTAAACCCGTTGCGACGATTGGCGGAAGGCGCCAAAGAGCACCTGGGCAAGTCGCTTGGTGTCCGGAGTTTGACGATGTCAAAATCGCGGACAACATAAATCAACTTGCCCTCTCTAACATTGAGATCCCCCGCACGCTTGCGCAGCTCACGATCCAACTGCACTTCCTCATTCGTGTAGTCGCGCCTGGCATATGAGTGCACGAAGCGTTGCGTGAGACTCTGCCGCCCAGTTTTCATGTGTTCTAAAAGCTTATCCCTCAACTCTTTCGAGCGGAGGCCTACCTTTAGAATACGACCACGGGCTTGAGAGCCTCTCGGCTGCCCAGGAGGATGACGATGGACAGATATATTGCCCTTGTCAAACTCCTCAATCAATTCCCTTTCGCCCGATGTATACACGTACTCCTTTACGATCTCCTGATCAAAACGACGAGTGACCGACTCGTTGTCTTGCTCATCGATCCCTACCAGAGCAATCCTTTTGGATTTCTCCTCTAACTTGCCATCGTCCGCACGGACTTTGACAAGGGTAGAGTAGAGCAGACTCTGCTCGTTGAGCTTGCCAGAGTGCAGTTCCGAAAGTCTGCTCTCTAGGCTCTCTAAACGAGCCAAAACTGCTCTTTGTGAAATTTTAATTTCTTTAATTTCACCCGAAAGCTGAGTAAGTAACTCACTTATGGTCCTCTCCAATGTCGTGGAAAATGCGTCGAATCGCTCGATCAACTTGACTGCCCATAGCGGCATGTCGCCCTCCTCAGCTCCATTCCTACGTGCAGCTTGTCGAACCATTGTTTGGAATAATAGTTGGGTTTAGAAGTGGGATGGGGGGAGGGGGGGGGGGGAGAACGGAGGACGCAAGGACGATGAGTAGCACACGGCTATTGAATGTCAGGATGATGGGGGTAGGTGTCAATGATGGCAGCAATGGTGTTCCAAGCGGGTTCTAGCAGTACACAGGCCGTTAAAGCAAGCAATACAAACATCAAGTCTCTTTCCACTGTTTTACAAGTGATTTCACATGTTTCATCCCTTTTCTAGTTGTTTTTGCTATCAGTCTCACAGAGCATGTCGTACTTCTTAGAAGGTTAAGAGCACTTTCTTGCAAGAAAACTGGAGCCATCCCATCCCGCCATCCCATCTGATTGAGGAGCGAAATTTCGGTTTTGTTAACAGTTAGCAGCTTGATCACAATGAACGCACCGACTGATTCTGTTTCATCAAGATATCGCATAACATACACATAGGTATCAAGCAGTGGCGTACCCAGGATTTCCGCTCGGGGGGGGGGGGCGCGACAAAAAATTTTTTCAAATGAAGGTGCGTGGCGTCAGCCACGCACTCCGAAAAAATTTTTGGGGTGTTTCTCAAACTTTTTGCGGGTCCCCAACCCCGAAAATCCGGAAAAAGGGGGCTTCAGCCACGCTCCCGAAAAATTTTTTTTTTACAAGGCTAATTTGGATTTTTACAAATTTTTAAAAATTTTTTAAAATTATTTTAATTATTTACAAAAATAAACAAGTCACTTGCACATTTTTATAACCCATATAAGCAACTTTCAAAAATTTGGCGACCCATTCTCGGGGGGGGGGGGGGCGCCCCCCCCCCCGCCCCCCCCTCGGTATGCCACTGGTATCAAGTACACCATCGGGGAGGAGAGATATAGATGGTTGACAAGAAATAAAAGCAAAGTGTGACAACCTCACACAGCAGGTGATGACAACACAATGTGGTCCTCGGAAAGTGTTTTCTTTCCGTTATAAAGCTTATATCTGCTGTGTTTCTGATTGTAAGAATAATGCAATATACTGTGTCATAACCTATGACCGTGATATTGGGATTACTTCATCTCCCCATTGATCTCTGGCCATGGATTCAAAGCGCCTTTTTTGAGGAAAGTGTAAATCTTCTGCAATCTCAATCTTTGCCTAACTTTTATTAGGCATCAAGTATAGTGTTACCAATGTTAACCGCGTTCCGAATCATTTATACGTGTACGTGGAATGTAATAACAGTACTTTAACCAATCAAATAGACGGCGCTAATGTAAATTTTATCTGCATATATGTAAGGTTGGCTCAAAAGTTCGTTGGCACCATCCCAAAAATTTACAACTTCTTATGTTCTCAAATGAATTGCATAATCCTAATCTTATCTTAAAGGGAAATTCACGAGCAGAATAGAGTTTGAAAGGCTTTGGAACACTCAAATACAGAGATAGAACTCTTAGAAAAAAAACGTCAATGTTGATTTTTCTGTGAGGGGTCGCCAAAAATCTGAAACTTGCAATAGAATTCGGAGCAATTGATGGTATGAGTTTCATGACCTACTCTTTCTATTTCAAAAAATTTTGTGCAACTGAGGGTTTCTGTCAAAATAGTTTTTCGGGAGATATCATATAAGAAAAAAAACACTAGTCAATAGGAATACACCCATGCATAATTGCTTGGATTTCTGCCTTTTTATATAATCGTAAATTCACTGTTCATATCAATCGTACTTTTTTAAGGCTCAGAATGATGACTAGTGGGGTACCGCAGGGTGGCGTACTGTCACCAATTCTAACATCTATACTTATGATCTTCCTCAATTAATCTCTAGATTGGGAGTGTCGTGTTGCGGATTCGCTGATGATTTCAAAATTTATAGTAAAGTGGAAACAGACGAGGACAGAGTTAAGATTCAGCGAGTGCTAGATGCGGTGATTGCATGGTCGATTAATTGGAAATTACCTATATCTCGGGAAAAAAACCAATGTACTCCACATCGGTACTACCGACCCAGATTATCGATATCAAATTGAAGGAGAGGACCTAGACTATGTCAATGAAGTAAGAGACCTAGGTTTTCTGGTCAACAGGAACCTTAGCTTCGATAAGCATTGTGAAACAGTTGCTGCCAGAGGTAATGCGGCTGTTTATAATTTATTCAAAGCCATCAACTAGTGACACATGCTTTCTCATTAGGGCCTATAAAACTTATATCATACCGTTACTGGAATATGGTACTGTAGTTTTCAACTCTACAAAAATCAGTTCAATTCGAGTGCTTGAAAAGGTACAAATTTTACAAGGAAATTGCTGATACGGACTAAAGGTTTTCGATATGAACAATTACACAAGGGGACGCTTAGAGACAAGGAACTCGGAATATACAGTTTAGCTATAAGAAGGAATATGTTTGATCTTATCACAGCCCATAAGATTATATTCAAAGATTGTCATCTCGACCCGTTTTCCTTTTTTGAAACTAGGAGTTCTAAAACTAGGGGGGGGGGGTTCAAGAAAGATAGTCATACCTAGAGCAAGGAGAAATGTGAGGAGAAGATTCTTTGTGAACAGAATTAGTAGTGATCTGGATAGACTGATGAGAAGAGGAATGCTTCCTGCTGAGCTTTCGCAGTTTAAGTTGCTTCTAAAGGACTATTTGCTTTCATAATGACAATCTGTCATTCGTTGCTTTTTTGTATTGTGTTTACTAACAAATTTTTATGTTTTGTAATACTTGTCAGTTGATGAATAAGGCATAGGTCATCCTATGTAATAAATGAATGAATGATTGAATGAATATATTGAATATTAGGTTGTCCCAAAAGTTTTGTCCTTTTCTTCAAACAATTATTAAGCCAGGCACAATAAAGATCTGAAGCTTCAGTATGCATGCAATGCAGCTTTTTCTTCTCCTTCTTAGGATACATTCTCGAACCATAATCCTGTATGCTTTTTTTGATAATTGTCAAAATTTTCCACACGCCAACTTTATCTGCTCGAAGTTAGGCTGATTTTGAAAATCTCATTCCAAAGTTTCGGAAAGTGTTAAATATGGGTCAAATAAAGATATTCTCGGACTACAAGAATGTATTTTTATAATCTCCTAATCTGCTGATTTTAGCTTTGAAAATTTATTTCTTCGGAGATCTCGACTTTTGGCAAACTCAAGAAACACTCAACTGCCGCAAGTACACGAGCCATCAAGAGCACAAATTGGGAAACACGAGATCTTGGTTGAAATCTAATTACACAATATGGAGGTCTTATGAAACGGGATCTGTAACGTGGACAACAAGAAATACTGCTTTGTCTTGAATGCAAGGGATTAGGTTTGGTTTGCTTTGAAAAAGCAGCTTTTTGGAATTTTGATACTTTTACCTGGTAAACGTTATCAAAAAGGCGCGATTTTCATTAAATAAATAATTATACCAGACTTTACAAACGTCGCATATGTGGTCTAAAACGGATGCAATGTAGTCAAGGATTTACCCTACATAGCATTTATCAAAGCTCTTTGAAAACATTAGAATAAAAAATTAGAAAATTCAGGAGAAATGTGGCATTGCTGCTGAGCTGTTCTCAAAAAGCCATGGCGATAACATTCCTGAGAAAGGGTAGATCAGAGAGCAAACGTAGCCCTAAGAAATAGGATAAAAATCTAAATCAAATAGTACCTATGTCGTTCAAGGATTAGTGTTCTGTGAGTTCTAGCAGGTGATGAAAAAAAAACGGACAAAACTTGGGTACAACCTGATATTTAAAAGCGATTTCGTATTGCCTGCTCGAAAACGAGTTTCCAACGAAAAGCTCACTCTCCACAATTCTTGCTTAGATGGTAGGTCATGAAAATCATAATGCCAATTGTTCCAAATTGATGCAAGTTTGAGATTTTGGCAACCCAAGATAGAAAAAAAATAAACTTAGAGTATGAATTTAGAGTATTTCTCTTCTACGGCTTCTATCTCGGCAGCGTTCGATTATTTAAATATGCTTGTAACGCACATGATTTCTTTTTTCTGATAAAGTCAAGATTCCGCAACTCTGAGAATATACAGGGTGTCCCAAAAAAATGTGAACACTGTGTGATTGTTGATAACCGCCTTGCTTTCATGTCTTTCGCAGAGCTTGAGGTACCATTTTATAGAACGAGGATTAACTTAGATTTACAGTATGGAGCGATTCGTCGATCGCTCTTTGTTACTGTAGGATTACGGTAGGAGCTTTGACAAGGATTTAAGTCCATTAGAGGCCATATTTTCCTCAAAAACCAAACAAGCCAAAAACTTTTACATTATTTTAATGAAAGCAGCTGATTTCGAATATGAAATTTTCAATTTACTGTGATGCTTCTTTCTTAGGTTTTCCCTGGTAAACCGTAACAACTGAATTTCCAGCGTTTGTCAGAAGTGTGACTACACCGTCAAAAAAAGCTAAAACACACGTAAACTGTTGAGTAGTGGAATCAGCGTGCGCGAAAACCCTAGTACAAGATTTTCTAGATTTTTTGAAAAAGAATTTTGTAAAATGGCATATTTCACAATAGATCCACATGCTAGAAGTTTATACCGTAATCCTACAGTAACGAAGAGCGAGCGCTGATTCGCTCTACACTGAATAATTTAAGTTGAACCTCGCTCTACAGAAAGGTACCTCAAGCTCGGCTAAAGACATGAAAGCAACGGAGTTATTGACGATCAAACAGTGTTCACATTTTTTTTGGAACACCCTGTAAAAAGCTACGAATTTTTAGAAAAATGGACATGCTGGGCAACTCACAGATGAGACATTGTGTCCACATACTAATTCCATTAGGCTTTCCATAAGTTTTCTTAGCTTTGAAGTTTATTGCAATAAGTCGTACTCTTTGATTTCTGGTAGTTATAGTTGAGGGAAGATTAGATTAGAATCTTATATATGAACTGAAGTGAAGTGTATGTGCGATTAAGTGAGAGATCCATAAAGGTTGAACGAGATTATCTTGTAGAACTTGATTTGCTTTACCGAATGATATCTTGTAAATGAATAGCAATAAAAAGTATGCACTTGTTGCCTGTGAAATCAAAATTCACAAAGCTCATAACACAACCTAATGTTTGGCATATCTACTACGAAATACTATATTGCTTGACAATTAACGAAATTGCTTTCAGCGTGTCCCGGACATTGCGAAAATGGATGGGCATACCTCGACGAAACCGATGCCTGCTATAAGGTGCGTGCTACCTTCTTTTCAGGAAATATTACTGAATTGTTGCGCAAAGCATTAAAATTTTTCTCACAGAACGATTTTCAGCATTCAAAGCCCTCAGCATACTTGCTTGTAAAGCACCAAAGGGGTTAGAAAAAGATAAGCTGCTTATACATGGCTTCCTTTGGTTTAGACGACCCCAAGCTATGATTTTTTATCCTAAACTTACTCATTTTTCATAAGAAAATAGTCATCACACATGCTTCCTTTTGAATTAACTGCGGAAGTAAATGTGAAAATCTGCATGTGCACTCATTAGCTTATGATGGTGACTAAGTCATCATAAATTATTATACACTTGATAACGTGACAAGAGTGCTTGACAGGGAGCAAGTATGAGACGTATAGGTCATTTATAAAATCGTTACAATGAATTTGACTGCGGTTCTTGCGTGGGCCTACAGGAGCATAAAACGCTCATATAAAGTGACGTCACTTCATCGCCGAGAGTCACTTCCAGTGAAATATGTTTAAATACTATCATACATAAGAAGAAAAACCATTTGAGTATAGATGAAAACCAAGAAAATGAGATGCTGCAAGGCGTGCCTGTGGTTGCGCCATCGTCATGATTTTTCAAATGCTCCATAAACTTTGCACTAATCACCCTGATAATGAAGATTAGAATAGATATACTACAATTTCTCATGTTATGACAAGAGTGCTCAAAACAGGAAAAACTTAAGATTTGTGGGTTTGTAAAAATTACGGTACTTGGCACTGCAATGTGTGCACACGCAAATTTTGTCAAGAATTTATTCCATAAAAACCATGTTATACAAGTGATTTTTGAAGCAAAATGCAAACAACTCAAAACATAATGCATTGCTTGGTGTGATCAAACTGGAGAAGATACGTATAGATGTATAGTATACATGCATAATCCTTTTGCGATTACCGAGACAACGGCTTCACTAACCGCATATAATTTTACAGACTTTCTATTGGGAGACCTTCAACAATGCCGAGAGCCTTTGCAGGAATTTCGGAGCGCATTTGACCTCAATCCACAGCGCTAACGAGAATCAGTTTGTAGCCGGTGATCAACATCGCTTCATTCAAACAATGAACACTAATATGTTTTGACTTGTGTTCTAGGCTTGGCACAGTCAGGGCTTGAATGGCCTCTTGGAAGCGGTGCCAAACATGCGACTTGGATAGGTTTAGTACGCGCTGATGATCTAAATAACAAGGACTGGCTCTGGACAGACGGCACGAAAGTCGAATTTCTTGCATGGGCTCCATCTCAACCGGATGATGCAGGGGGAATCGAACATTGCGGGCAGGTATTGCTCTAATGATAAAACAAGAAGAATTCAAAACTTGTATAATGTTGGAATGATGAGTGCTGATACCAAAACTTACAAAATAAAACTCGATTAAAAATTACCATAAGCGGCATCAATGTTTTGTCAAACGAATGGAGTGGATGAAGTTCCCAAGCACTTGCAAATTTTTTTTCCAAGCTGCTGTAACTTCAAGCAGACTGCTTTTTTCAAGAGCTGCAAACTTTGCCGCGAAGGCAATGTTTACCTGCAAGGTATGCCTATTTTGTTGGGTCCTCAGCACTTCATTTCGGGCTATGGGAGTAGGGAACATGTAGCAGTAGGGAACAAGGTCAACTCGAAATTCGGGCGGTTGGTGCAGAAACTTCTCCAACACGAAGAGAGCTGCAGGGCTCATATCTGGTAGTTATGTAGAACTCTGCTGGAACTGTTTATAGACTGTGTCACAATTTAGAGCACAGCCTGTGAAAATTTTTTTTTGGAAAAATCGAAAAATCGGCCATTTTTCTACCCTAAAAATCCTAAAAATGCCCCATTCCTTGAGTAAATAAATTCAAAGTCTTTTTTTTTTCACGGAATGAATCAAACCTTTGATTGCTGGAAATATCGTTGGGGTGTTCGCTTGCACATCTTTTGGGCTACCATCAAGGGATGAAGATCCTTACAAAATCGACGCAGACTTCGAAAGCAGGTATAGTTAAAGGAAAGTTCGAGAGCTTGTGATTTTTGTGCGTGTTTTGTAAGATCCGAGCCCCGCTGCCGCTTTGAAGCGGACAACTTCCTGATTCAGACTGACCAACCCATGAATGGTTTTCTCTGTTCACTGCGAAAAAATGGCAGCAAAAAGAATAAATGTGAAATTTTCATTATTGCACAGACTTCCTATTCTGGTATAGGTCAAATACGGTTCGACATCTATAAAAACTGGATGCGAGTCTGGAAAGCTTAGGCTTTCTTCTATAGAATCATATGAAATAGGTGCCTTTAAGATTCAAGCGTGTGCAAAAAACGAGCCTGAAAATGAAATTTCCAAAATTGCCCGGAAACTTTCTTCACAACCTAATAGGAAACTATAGTTTCAGTATGGCATTTGCCTTACCGATCCTTCCCATTATAATAGCACCGAATATTCGTATTTGAATAATTTATTCGAAATATTCGACCATTCGAATATTCGAATACTCGAATATTTGAGAAAGTCCATTTATTCGATTATTCGAATAGTCGAATAAATGAAAAAGACCTATATTCGAATAATTCGTTTATTCGACGATTTCAAAAAATGACTTATTCGAATATTCGTTCATTCGAGGAGTTTTGAAAAAAGGTTATTCGAATATTTGTTCATTCGAGTAGTTTTAATAGATAGTTATTCGAATATTCGAATATTGCATTCAAATATTCGAATAATATTCGAACATTTATTCGAAAATAGTCGAATATTCGATCAAGTTCGGTTATTCAAGCATTCGTTCATTCGAATCTTGAAATGTGCCAATATTAGAATATTCAAATTCGAATAAAATGAAAAACGAAAGTCGAATAATATTCGTTCATTCGAAGAATTTTCGAAAATCAAATATTCGATATTCATTCGTTCGAAAAATTTCCGAAAATCAATTATTCGATATTCATTGGTTCAAAAAATTTCAAAAAATTGGTTATTCGGTATTCGTTCATTCGGCAAAAATTTCTATTCGTTACAACTATACTTTCCATTAGCATCAATGTTGATGTCAGAATAATCTCAGAGGACTATTCTCCTCCAAAAACGACTCAACATGAAGACGTAAAGGCGACAGGTCAGAGCAAATCATGAACCTAGTTCAAGGTCACTCTCACTCCTCAGGCCAATCAATTCATCGACTTTCTTTCAACACATCCGTGGAATCGCGCGGATAGAGGACTATAGGACGACGGATGTAGGAGAGAGTACCGCGGGCTTCTTGGAATAACGCATTTCCATGCATGTGAAAGGGTGGTATTTGTTGCAGGTTACTGCGGGGCCGTCCCATTTAGCCACATATAGTCTACTACCAAATCGCGTCAACGCAGGTCGCGAACTAGCGACGCTTGCAAATGTTTCAGCAAGGATTGCGCACCCACGCGGCATCATACTTTTTGAGTAATGCTCTCTAAGAGCGAGCATACCCACAGTGCTACATTCAGCGCTTTGATGGCCGGAATGCAATGGATAGATGCAAAAACAATCCTGTCAAGGAGATCAAACAAGCAGTTTGCAACAGCTTTTTCGTGTTGACGCCTCTTTGTCTTGTAATTTTTGTTATGTTTCGAAATTTAGGTTGTTCTCCATTAATCTCTATTATCCCAGGTCGCGGGCTTGTAGTAGTCAAGCCCCATTCCTGCGCTAATTCTCTGCATCCCCCGCCATTGCGCAGTATCTCTGTAAAAAGTGAAGGTGACTTAACGGCTTGCAATACATCGCATGTGAGAGCAGAGCTATAGCTTGATCGAAGGGTGCAACCTGACCCAACCGACTGGAAATATAATATTTCGAGTATGGCCATAAAATGGAACTCAGCTTCAGCTCAGCTGCGATTTACGTCAGCTCCAAGAGTCAGTTATTACTACCGGTCCAAGAGTCGACGCAAATTATCTATGTCTAATCTACAGCCGTATGAGGGGGCAAAATACAAAAGCCAGAGCGGTTCTATCAGCCACAGGGCACGTGGGCCACACTGTCTACAACGGTGAAAATAGGCGCGCTGCGCTTGCGTCTGCTCAAAAGCAGCGCCTCCGCAAAGCGGTGGGTACTGGAATTGCACACTATACTTTGGGAAATTCGGATATTTTTTCGAATATTTGAATTTCGAATAATATTAGGTTGTCCCGAAAGTTTTGTCGATTTTTTCCATCGCTCACTAAAACCCACAGAACACCAATTCATGGAGGTTTCAGGTATTAATTAGAACAGATTCTCATCCTCTTTCTTACAGCTAAGTGCTCTCTGATCTACCCTGTCTTCCCAATGTTATCGCTATGGATTTTAAGCAACTCAGCAGTAACCCCAAATCTTTTCTGAATTTTAAAAATTTTTCTCCTGCTATTTTCGAAAAGCGCTAATAACTGTTATGAAGAGCCATTCTTCGGCTACATTATATTATACTTATTTTAGATTGCATGGGTCACGCTTATCGAGCCTTAAATTATTTATTTAAAAAAAACCGCTTTTTACGTCTACCACGTAAAATCACCGAAAATTCCAGAAAGCTGCTTTTTCAAAACAAATCAAACTTGAATGTGTCCGAAATGAAAATGGTCCGAAAGAAAAGACAGAATCGATAGCGCTTGCTCGTAGAATAGCGGCCTCTAATGGATACGGACAGCATGCAGGTAGAACAAAAAAAAAAGTGCCAAAGATCGCGTACAGAAAGATGTTTCCTATACGCCCAAAAAAGTTACATTTTGCGTCCCATATATATCTAAAGAAGTAAGCGCATCATTGCGACAATGTTTGAAAAGAGTAGGATTTGAAGATTTAGTTACGATTGTTGAACTACCTCCGAATAACTTGAAGACCATCCTAGTTCGCAATCGCTTGTATGATCGCAATTGCGTTACCCCGAATTGCATAATCTGCCCTGCGAGCAGAGAAGGGGACTGCATGGCAGCTGGAGTCATCTACTTGATTTCATGCGCGATCTGCGGCGACGAATACATTGGTGAAACAGCGCGTCCACTATGTATCCGTATTAAAGAGCATCTAGACGGCAGAGATAAAGCACGTACATCAACACCCCTAGGCACCCACAGAGTAGTGCAGCATGCAGGAACGAACTTTGAAATTTCAGTGAGAATAATGGCCTATGAGTCCCAAACGCAAGCACGTAAGTGTTTAGAGGCGTTTTGGATTCATGCAAGAAGCCCAAAAATGAATCGGAAAGAGGAAAACTTAGCAATTACGCATGAACTCTCGCCTTATCTAGATCAATTATTTTGATCTGATGTATATAAATAGCGGTCTGCATACACGTTTAACGAGTCCATCTTCCTCTAACAGTGGACAACGTGACCTCCACTTTCCTCCAGAGTGGTATCGGCGTATCCAGAAGGTACGTGCTCGAGTGCAGCTGAATCAGTGGTCGAAAACAAGGTTTAACATTTCGCCTGTTCAGCTGTAAGGCTTGTTCGAATCGGCTGCGGATCGTATTGTTGCTTACAGGCTCTGACGAAGGCGATCTGCCGAAACGTTAGCCGTCAATTGAATAAATCAATTACCAATCTCGTGTATGGCTCAAGAAGAAAGAACAAACTTGAATGTGTTTCAGAAATAATGTTTATTAACAATCAAGTTTCAATTCGCAAAAATTACAGAAACTTTCATGTTTTTGCCGCAGTTCGTGTTCCATGGTTTTGCCAAAAATCGAGACCTCCGAAAAAATAATTCTTTGAAGCTAGAAACAGCCACTCAGGGGAATCTAAAAACATCACCGTATTGCCCGAGAGTTGTTTTATTTGTGCTTTTTTTAGTCCTTTCCAAAACCTTGGAATGAAATTTTTAAAAATTAGCCTAATTTTGAGCAGATAAAAATGACGAGTGAAGATTTGTGGCAATTATCAAAAAACCATACAGAATCTTGGATCCTAAATGTGACTATAAGAAAGAGAAGGAAAAGCTGCATCGAATGCATGTTGAAACTCATTCAGGTCTCCATTGTGCGCGGTTTTATAGTGGTTTGAAGAAACCGACAAAACTTTCGGGACAACCTAATATTTGAAAATTGAAAATGATTATTCGATAATCGAGTAGTATTCGATAATCGAATATTATTCGATTTTCGGACATTATTCGACTGTTGAATGTACAATTTATGGTAAGAAAAACGGTTATGGATGACATCATGAACCTAAAATCCTACTCCTACAACGGTGTTGTTGAAAATGGAAATTTGAACAAGATCATTGTTTAAAACATGGTCAAGCGTGTGATGTGCAATGGGGGGGGGGGGTGTCCGAGGGGGCACCGGAGGTGAGGGGGGGGGGTGTAAGAGAAGGTGGTCCGAATAAGAAAAAGTGTGGAATGTAGGAAATAAGCTTTTCAGTCACAAGCATCCTCTACTCTTTATAAACAGCATTTTTCTCCCTACAAAAAAGGTGTTGCAGACAGGGATCGAATTTGCTGGCCACAAGTATAACCGAAGATTCAAAAGGCACTTTCAGAAGCTCAAACATTGGGCATATATGTGTGTTAAATGTACCAAGGCCTGGAAATCCTGATTCCGAAGCATTACAGACTCACACACTCAACGAAAGCGCTCATATCTATCACAATGACCATCGATAATTTTCAAGACTTCCTTAATGTCTTTCAAGAGCCCATACAATTTACTTGTATACTAAAAATGCTCTGCTACAGTTGTGTAAAACTGGTTATATTCCATAGCCTGTGGATTTTTTTATGATTTTATGTATGGTAGCAAAAATGAGAAAAGGGGTATCGTATCTGGATCGCATCTGAATTTCTCCGGAACTACTGAAGCTTGTTGGCTGCAATCTTGGTGCAATACGAGGTCATCCTTCTACTTTTCATAAAATTTTCAGGCTGTTTCATTACATCTCCGGTGAGGTATAAAATTTCAAGCTTAAAAATCCCAGTTTTTGATTTTTAGGATCGCATCTACATTTGCGAGAGTTGCATCTGAATTTTTCTTGAGCTCACTGCTTCTCAATGGCTGAAACTTTTTCCATGAGTAGCCTGGGCACCATACTACAAAAGTGTTCATTGCAGCCCTTTACTCTTCTCCTCACTTTAGTTACAAATTTTCAAAGTACCGTGCTCATGCACCTATTTGACATCGTTCTGGATGGCGCTGAAAGGTCTTTTTTCACAGGAAAATATGTGCAAAAGGTAGGAAATAAGCTTTCTAGTCGGAAACATATTTTACGCTTCGAAGGTATCGTTCCTGTACAAAAATTAGTGTCGCTTACGAGGACGAAACACGAAACTGTCATTACAGTTCAAAACGTTCTAACTTCCAGGACTTGTTAATATCTTTCGGTATCACTAAAACGTAACGTGCTGAATTTTCTTGGTTGTTATTGATTGCGAAAATGTGGGTATGTGGGAAGGGGGATCGTACGGATGGGAACTTCAAGGAGGGGGGTTGTAAAAGGGGGCCTAGAATCGCATCAACACGCTTGACCCTTTCAGATCGTGGCTTCACGAGTAATGAAACTTAGCAACTACTGTGGCACAGAAAGACGGCTGTACATAGTTGCATACTATTCCAATTAGCGGATGGGACCATCCAAACATATACACTCTTGCTGAGTGTTGCGAAATGATACACGGGGGGTTCCAAAACTACGTAGAATTAGTCAATCATTACTGAGCCACAAAGTCTTTTGCCAAACTTTGAGTAAGTTGTTTATGCTCGCTATTCTGAGGTTTACTATAGAGAGAGCTGTCGATCGCTGTTTAGTGTTATAGGGTTACCACAGGACTAACTGAAAGGGTCTTGAGACGATGTCCATAATTTGCTCATAAAAGGAAACCAAAAGACAGAAGCTTTAATATTGGCTTTCTGAGGTCACTGGCTCTGAATATAAAGTCAGTATTCAAAAATGCTTCTTTCGTAAGTGGTATCAGAAAACCGTTTTCAATGTTCCTAAAAAAAAGTGGTAAATAATTTTGGAATAAACGGCATATATCGCAGTGGTGTTCTTTACGCTAATTTCGTACCGCAATCCCACAATAACAAAACGCTGTCTTGCTGTAGATTTAAGCTGAGGCTAGCCCTACAGAAGCGCAAAATTTGGCAAAAGCTCCGTAAATGAGATACTATGGATCAAACAGATGCTTCAAAATCCTGTATCTTATATATAAAGCTGAATGTCTGTTTGTATGTCTGTCTGTATGTATGTCTGTATGTATGTATGTACGTATGTTCCGAATAGAAAATTCCATTTCTGAACCCATCCGGACCAAACTTGGCACACATACACAACGGGCCCCGGCGGGTGTCATAGGCTACTTTTCGTCATCGATCGATATCGATTTTATCGATTTTTATCGATTTTTTTGCTGAGTTCACCTACGGGGCTGGGAGTTGGCACAGGGGGGTAATCGAGCATGGGGATTCCGAATACAATATTGGTTTTCAGGATTATCGATTACTTTTATCGATTTTATCGATTTTTTTGCAAAGTTTGAGCTACGGGGCTGAGAGTTGGCACAGGGGGGTAATCGAGCATGGGGATTCCGAATACAATATTGGTTCAGGATTATCGATTACTTTTATCGATTTTATCGATTTTTTTGCAAAGTTTGAGCTACGGGGCTGGGAGTTCGCACAGGGGGGTAATCGAGCATGGGGATTCCGAATACAATATTGGTTTTCGGGATGATCGATTACTTTTATCGATTTTATCGATTTTTTTTGCAAAGTTTGAGCTAGGGGGCTGGGAGTTGGCACAGGGGGGTAATCGAGCATGCTGATCATCCCCAAGGGGGGTGATCAGCATGCTTGATTACACCCCTGTGCCAAATTCCAGCCCCCTAGCTCAAATTTTCAAAAAATCGATAAAATCGATAAAAGTAATGGACGATCTTGAAAACTAATATTGTATTCGTAATCTGCATGCTCGATTACCCCCTGTGCAAACTCCCAGCCCCGCAGGTCAAGCTTTACAAAAAAATCGATAAAATCGATAAAAGTAATGGACGATCTTGAAAACTAATATTGTATTCGGAATCCCCATGCTCACTTCCCCCCTGTGCCAACTCCTAGCCCTGTAGGTGAACTCTGCAAAAAAATGGATAAAAATCGGTAAAATCGACATCGATCGATAACGAAAAGTGGACTGTGACACCCGCCGGGGCCCGAAGTGTATGTGTGCCAAGTTTGGTCCGGATACGGCGGAGCCGGGTAAGCCAGCTAGTATGCTATAATTATCGAATTTTGTATGATTCGATGTCATTGCATGTTCGAATAGTCAATCTTATCAAATTTTCGACTATCGAATGATATTCGAAAATGAAAAACCTCGATTACTCGACTACCAAATATTATATTATTCGAAATCTCAAGTTTTCGAATATTCGACTTCTCAATTCGAATGATCTATTCGAATACGAATAACCATTTGGTCAATTCTGTCCAAAGTTCATTGCAACACCTTTGCAGTTACGGCCCTCCCCCCCCCCCCAACTAATCTATCAATAAAGTGGAGCGAAAAAAGCTCGTCTGAGACGTCTAAAAATCACTACGGAATCTTTTGCTCTCGCCCCTTCGTTTTAGACCCCAACCTAAACACATGTGTTTCCCACCAACGCGGACCTGAAAAGCCTTTGGAAGAAACTCGTATTCGGCATTTTAATGCGCTGCAGAGCTATAATATGTTCCGCATGACGAAAAGGCTCCGTAAAGGTGAAGAACTGCAAAGCGAAATTTTGCCGGAGACGCCTTAAGATATACTGATCTTGCGTTTTTGCCCATATAGACTATACCTTAAAAGAGTACTCTTTTCGCAGTCTGTACAGGAAGCCAATGGGCGTTACAAAATGTGAAATATTCTTTTTCTAAAATATTCTACCATGACAATTAGTATGTCCGTAGCTTATAAGGGTAACACACTACGATGCCTCTGTTTGTAACCTGCAAAAATAATTTGACACGACCTCGTCTTGTATGAAAAATTCTGCAACGAAAAATGCGCCCATATTTTTCGGCCACTTTGTAGATTACTCAAAATAAAGTAATTCCTCTGAATCAACAATGGTGATGGTTTCTCTTCAAGAGCACCCATCTGTACCTTCCTTCATGTTTGTCTTTTACAAGCCATTGCGAGGATGTTGCTTGATGCGGCATCACATTTGTGAACCAAATTCCTTTATATCTAAGTACTCAAACATTATTAGTTTTCTGTGCTAGTCAATTACGAGTAAGTGATATAGGGAAGAAACTGCTTATCACAGCGTTGAAACCAGCAACCAAAGGCTGGACACGCAAGCTTGAGATCTTCGGATGACCCAACAACTTTATTGAATGAGGCGTCATCGTAATTCTTCTGTGTATGCATTTATTTTGGGACAATAATTGCACAATATTAGCTGAAACTAAACTCTCTTGTCAAAACCTTCCGCGTTTCGTCTCAAAAAAGCGTGTGCAGACAGTCATTGATTGTGACAAAAGAAGTGTCTTGCTACTTACATACAGGACACCGCAAGTACTCTTCGTCATCATAAGCAGGTTCAGCGTGGGGTGTGGCATGCCACAAGTGGAAGGCCGCATTGAGGAGTAAAGTGGATGGGAGGTCGTAATCGAGTAATACTAACATGATATTCGTAAACAGGTTGTCTGGTAACCCCATTATGCAAAGTATTAGGTCGGCGGATAATTTCTGTTACACTTTTTTCGTAAAATTCTGAAAAGTTCTAGAAGTTCTCTAGAACCTTCAAAGTTGCTCCATATGTAGATCACGGCAGGGCGTACGCAACGGTGACTGAAGCCGCAAATGCACAATTAGCCAGCAACTTTACGACAACTTTATAAGCACACCCAAAATTGTCATTTTTTCTTTGATTTTTTTCTACGCGTGTAATAGTGTTTTTTCTCTCCCACAATTTTTTTAGAATATATTTTCGCATCGTCCCTTTTAGCACTTCGGTGCCGCTAGCACGCCAAAAACAAGGAATGAAAAACAATTCGGAAAAATCAAAAATTCGTCGAAAAATTTTTTTTCTATGTGCGTCGTGTAGGATTTGATACGGAAAGGTTGAAAATAATTTTTGTAAATTTTTAAAAGTCATTTAGATTCAGATTTCATGTCAAAATGCCAATGTGCGCTGACATGGCGCAACATGTAGCTCATATTATCGTGCGCGGACATGAATGTGCCATCCCCCTATTTTCGCTAAAAACTATGGACCATACCCTCCCCGAATACCACATCGCCCGGTCTCTTCCCAATCGCTTAGAACAATGCCAGCCCGCTGACAAAAATGTCCATAAAATGTACTCCCACCAACAAAGTGGGTGTTTTGCGCACGGATCGCAGATCTGACAGTACGCTTTTTTCGAATAAATGCCACTATTCGTGGAATCAACATTTTTGAGAGATCTTAGAAGCATTCGATGCAGCATTTCATCCTCTTTCTAATGGTTCTAATATCACTGCATAATGTTCAATGAGCTCTCAAAAAATTACCAAAATCTGCGACTCATGCTTTTTGCCATGGTCAAGTTTGGCTATTTTTCTAAATTTTTGTACCTAATTTCCGAAAAAACACAAGTAGCAGGTAGATAGAGCAAACACTGTAGAACATAGAGTAATTTTTTCTTTTCCTTAGCTTGCTTCTCAGAGTCTCTATAGTCAATTTCTCAATGCCATCAAATTCCATATTTAGTCGAGTCAAACCTCACGGAACAACAACCGCCAAGCGACTCGGGTGTCATTCGATGCAGCTTTTTCTCCTCTTTCTAGCGGTTGTTTTTTGTTTTCGATTCATCAAGTTTTCCGGGATAAAATCATCATAATTCAACTTTTCCAAGGCACACCAAGGTTACTGTTCACCACTGTTTCCCATAGGGTTTGCTCTATCCAGACATAATTTGGACTTCTTTCGGGGGTTGTTATAAAAATTTGGTAAAATTGTGAAACTTGACCTTCTCAAAAAGCATGGGTCGCAGATTCCGATAATTTTCTCAGAGGTTATTCAATTTTGTGCGGTAGTTATATAACCATTAGAAAGAGAATGAAATGCTGCATCAAATGCTACCAGAATCTCTTACACATCTTTGTTCCACGAGATGTGGCATACGTTTGAAAAAAGCGACATTACTTTCGAAACGACCTAATAAAAATAAAGTGTAACAGAAATCATCCGTTAACCTAATATTTACAAACGCATGAGGTATTGGCTTGTCATCGTACACTTACTATAGATGTAACGAAAGGAAACTTTTATCGAATGAACGGATTGAAAAATTGATTTTTGGGAATTTTTTGAATAAATATTGGAATTCCGATTTTTCATTGTTTTAATTCCGCATATTCGGATAAGGGCACATCCAAGATTCAAACTTCCTAATACAGAATAACCGAACTTGATCGAGTATTCGACAAATCGAGCAACTGGATATCATCGATTATTTGAATGCAAAATTCGAATATTCAAACAACGGTTTTCAAAATTCTCGAATATTTGAACAATCGTATGACTGTCGTTTCAAATTCCATGAATATTCGAAAATTCGAATAAGTTATTTTATTCGAATAAAACTTTTTCATTTATCCGAGTGTTCGAATGATCAAACAATTGAACTTTCTCGAATTCGACTATTCAAGTATTCGAGCAGTCGAATTCGAGAAATTTTATATAAATTTTATGCAAATACTCGATTCCAATTACTCTACTTGCCGTAGCATATTGAGAAGGCCCTACCAAGCATAACGAGTAATCTGTCCTAGATTAGCACGTCAAGTAAGCTGTGGATTAAGTTTGAGAGAACACCACCTAAGTGAGATGGTCATTTCTGAACACAATTAACTTTGTTTCAGAAATAAAATAGTAATCTCATTTTGCCCTCAGGACAAAGCACTGTTCATTCTTTTTCCATTCCAGAAATCCCGTTGCAAAAGACCTTCAAACTGTGATATTAAAAGCCAACCAAAATTTCATTTTCCCTCTTTTTCGCTTTTGATGGCTGTGCTGCTCCACTAACTATTACTCAGAGCAAAGAAGACTGATCAAATCTGCGAGATCAAGATCTTAGCCTTAATTTCGTAAACTCCTATACATTTATATAACTATTACTTGCTGAAAATGTTCATCAAGGTATAATAAAGGGGTGTGGCAGAACCCCAAAGAAAGTGTGGCTGCCACGTCTTATTCAAAATTGTGCCACACCCCCTTACTATGTCATAAAAGCATGTTTAGCTAACGGTTTTTATATGACTCTACTAGTTGACTTATCCGGCTCCGCCCGGCCCTGTCATTATTATATTTCGTAATCAGCATGCTCGATTACCACCCTGTGCCAACTCCCAGCCCCGTAGCTCAAATTTTGCAAAAAACCGATAAAATCGATGTCGATCGATGACGAAAAGTAGCCTATGACACCCGCCGGGCCTGAAGTGTATGTGTGCTAAGTTTGGTCCGGATCGGTTCAGAAATGGAATTTTCTATTCGGAACATACGTACACACAGACAGACAGGCAGGCAGACAGACAGACAGACATACAGACAGACAGACATACAAACAGACATTCAGCTTTATATATAAGATAGCCTACTCTTCGTAGATTTTAGAGGAGTAATTTCAGACTGATTCGTCTTCTTTGCTCTGAGTAATAGTTAGTGGAGCACAGCCATCAAAAGCGAAAAATGGGAAATACCAGATTTTGCTTAGGTTCTAATCACACAGTTTGGAGGTCTTTTGGAGCGGGATCTCTGAGGTGGACAAAAAGGACAGTGCTTTGTCGTGAGTGCAAAACTATGTAGCTAGTTCACATTTGAAACAAAGTTAATGTTCAAAAATGACCATTTCACATAGGTCCGTATGCACGTACATCCCCGCGGCGAGGGGAGAGAAGTGAGGGGAAACGCATCATATCTCGCTACACTAGTTATCTTTCTTCTTCTTTCTCTATATGGCTTATGAAGTTTTCATACCCTAATACCTCCCCATAATGGATACCAATTACTGCCTACAAGATTAGATTTTCAATATTTCGTGTGATCCCCTGGGGACTCCCAATTTCAAACCCATTTATCTTTCCATAAACTCAGTGAAGACGCGGTAAAACTGAATCTAAAGAAGATTCGTTTGGTCGATGCGGCTTTTCCACATGATATGATACGACTGTAAAAAGCATCGAACGCTGATTCTGAATCTGTCTTCATCCTCTGCCGAGCGCCTCTGCACATCGAGTCATGAGCGTTTTTCGAGCTGAAAAGTTGAATGCATAATTAGAACAAAATTTGTCAGAGTTGTTCAAATTGTGCAGTGTTGCTTATCAGAACACTCCTTTTGAATAATACCTTTTGTTTAAAACACTCAGACTTAACACTGCTCTGTTTGAGCGCAAAAAACCATAAAATTTGATTTCACTTAGATTATGCGTTCATTTTTCGCACCAAGAAAATATTCATAACTCGGCGCAGAGGCGCTCGGATAACGAAATCCAGTATCCTCACAAGAAAAGTCCAAGTAGTCGAGTTGGTCTTTCCACTTACACCACTTTGAAGAGCATCAAATGGCGTTTTCGATACGGCGCTGCTGAGTGTTTTTCGACAACAGAAATAGGATAGAAAATTGTGAATTTCTCGATAATCATTAACCAGCGAGCACAGATTTATCGAAAATCTTATATTAGGTTGGTCCGAAAGTTCTGTCCCACCATTTTCAAAAAACATAACTTCCTCCTATCATGATTTTTTGCATGGCTAAAACCTTGTTGAAAAGAACAATTCATGCACTTTCTAAAACTCTCTTGGCCGCTATCTACTAAGTCACAATACAGAGATAAATTTGGGAGAAGGAAATCACTTCAAGTTCGGAGTTTTTAAGCAGGCCCGTTAAAAAATCCAAAACCGTGCAATAAATTCCAAAACAACCATTATCCTAGGTTATCTGATCTGCTCTTTCTGTATGAGCAAAACTCGCGCTATTCGAGCCCTTCTTAGAAAGGTTATGACTTTCGAGAAAAAATGCCAAAAAATCAGTCCCTTAAGAAAATTGATTTTTTGACATTTTTTTCAAAAAATCGTAACTTTTAAAGTAACAGCCCGATCAGCGCGAATTTCGCTCAGCTGAAAAAATGGGGTCAAAAAGTCTAGGATAGTGGCTGTATTGGATTTTATGACGTAGTTTTGGATTTTTTAACGGGCTTGCTTAAAAATTCCAAACTTGAAGTGATTTCCTTTTCCCAATTTTATCTCTGCATTCAGAGCTCAGCAGATAACAGCCAAGGTAGCCTTAGAAAGCGCATGAATTGCTCTTTCCGAAAAGATTTTAGCCATGCAGAAACATCATGCTAGGAGGAAGTTATGATTTTTGAAAATGGTGGGACAGAACTTTCGGACCAATCTTATTTATAAAGCTGAATGTCTGTTTGTATTAGGTTGGTGCAAAAGTTTTGTCAGTTTTTCAATCCATCGGCAAACACACTAAAATGAAGATAAACAAACACTTCAAAATGTATCCGATGCAGAATTTCTTCCTCTTTCCAGCAGCTGAACTCCCATTGTGTATCGTTGTGAGAGTAACGAAATATTTGCTGCAAATTACAACCACTCGTTTTTACCATGTTCAACTTTCGCTAATTTTCAAAATTTTTGTATGAGACTTTCGAAGGAGCCCTAATAACCAGCAGATAGGGCAAATCTTTTTCCAACAGAAGCAATTTTTTTGCTTTTTTTCAGCTGCTTTTTCAGATTTTTACTTAATAATTTTCTAAAAGTCTTGTGTTGTGGGATAATTGCATGACCTGTTATTGCACCAAACACTGCAAAACGTACAGAATACTAAGGTTTCAACACTCGATTAATACCACCGCTACCATTACAAAGTACATGAGCGATTTTTGCTTCCAATTAAGAAGATTTTAAAACATAGGCTACGGCAGTGCGCATTCCTGAAATTGAGAAATACTGCATTTTCCCCACAAATTTCGCTTGTCTCGGCAAAAAAGGACAACTGTTAGAAGTAGGAGAAAAAGTTGAATCGAATGGTGACTGAAGTATTTAACATTTTAGGTTCTACGAGGTTAAAATAGGCCAAATGTAAAATTTGGTCACTTCAAAAAATAAATCGTAGAAATTCTAAAAGACAAGCTGTAGGGCTACAAAAAATTGCTTTTGTTGGCAAAAGGTTTGCTTTATCTGCCGGCTATAAAGGCTCCTCCGAACGTCTAATACAAAAATTTTGAAAATTAGCGAAAGTTGGACATGGTAAAAACGAGTAGTTGTAAATTCCAGCAAATATCTCGTCAATCTTGGAACAGAACCCAATGAGAGTTCTGCAGCTGGAAAGACGAAAAATTTCTGCATCGGATACATTTTGAAGACTTTGCTTATCTTCATTCTAGCATAATTGCCGATGGATTGAAAAAACTGACAAAACTTTTGCACCGACCTAATATGTCTGTATGTCTGTCTGTCTGTCTGTCTGTGTGTACGTATGTTCCGAATAGAAAATTCTATTTCTGAAGCGATCCGGACCAAACTTTGCACACATACACTTTGGGCCCCGGCGGGTGTCATAGGCTACTTTTCGTTCGATCGATATCGATTTTATCGATTTTTATCGATTTTTTGCAGAGTTCACCTACGGGGCTGGGAGTTTGCACAAGGGGGTAATCGAGCATGGGGATTCCGAATACTATATTAGTTTTCAGGATTATCGATTACTTTTATCGATTTTATCGATTTTTTGCAAAGTTTGAGCTACGGGGCTGGGAGTTTGCACAGGGGGTAATCGAGCATGGAGATTCCGAATACAATATTGGTTTTCAGGAATATCGATTACTTTTATCGATTTTATCGATTTTTTGCAAAGTTTGATCTACGGGGCTGGGAGTTTGCACAAGGGGGTAATCGAGCATGGGGATTCCGAATACAATATTAGCTTTTGAAATCGTCCATTATTTTTATCGATTTTATTAATTGTTTTGCAAAGTTTGAGCTACAAGGCTGGGAGTTTGCACAGGGGGTAATCGAGCATGCTGATTACGAGTTCGATATTAGTATGGCGTTATTCGGCTATCCGGGCACCAAAATTTTTGTGGTAGAGCTTGCTCAAACTACGTGTATAAGGGTTATTTTAAGGGCCGGGCATACTTCAAGCGATTTCAATCACGACGCGATTTGGCAATATTCCAGGTGTCCATAACTCATTGTATGCACATTATAAATGTACAGAAGATAGGGCATTTCATCAGTTTCAGTTCAGTTTCAGTATACACACTATGCATGTGCAGTTTGCTAAGTTGGATCCGATGACTTCTGGCGAATTGCCAAATCGCATCGGAACTGAAATCGCGTGAAGTATGCCTGGTCCTTTACATGCTGATTACAGATATCACACTTTCTCCGCAGAACGTCTTCCCGTGTAGTTACGATAGGTGTACGGTAGGAAGTCAAAATCATGAATTCGGCTGGAGTTCGGTCCATATGGCTTACTAGCTGGCTTACCCGGCTCCGCCCGGTCCTGTCAATTCTATGATTAAGGTCTTATCCCTCTCCCTATAGAACCTTTCATTGTGCCCACTTCTTCGTGCAACTCCCCATTCCAGCTGTGTTAGTAATTAGCATGCCCACCTACTTTCTCAACAACCCCCGGCCCCGTAGCTCAAACTTGGCAAAAAAAGCAATAAAACCGGTAAAAGTAAGGATAATTCTGAAAACTGATGACGTTATTCGGCTATCCGGCCTCAAAATGTTTTTGTGATGGATCTTGCTCAAAGTCGGTACACGGGGATTACTAAAGCCGCTGATAACGGATATCGTAGTCATTTCGCGCGATATAGCGCCATTTTCTCGGCTTACTTTGGGTACACATAAGAAGCTAAAATCATGGATTTCGCTGAAACTTTGAGGGGGGGGGCTAATTGATATGCTGATTACGAATATCATTTCCCTTCGGCATTTTGAGGCGATTTCACTGAGTTATGGTAGGTATACTGCAGAGGGGCGAAATCTCAGTTTTGGCTGAAACTCGGTCTAGAGAGATTCGACCTCCTGACCACGTCTAAAACACTCTCGTTGCGTTAAACCTTTTCGCAGAGTTACGGTAGGTACATGGCAGCGGGTAAAAATCATGAACCTGCCTGAAACCTTGGCAGAAAATTACCTAAAGTGCTGTTTCAAGAATATCGTGCTCAATCCCCACGACAAAGGCAATTCGTGTGGTATAAAAGATTCCCACGACCGTAGTGCTTTCCCTTATAAGAACACTGCCGCGCGCGAGACACCCTTCGGCGGCTTTTGCTTAAGCAAAAACAGGGGAGGGAGATTTGCCGCGTGCGTTACACATTGGGACAGGTTATAAGTTTCCTTATAGGATCACTGCTGCGCGCGATACACCCCTCGGCGGCTTTTTCCTAAGCAAAAACAGGGTAGGGAGATTTGCCGCGTGCGTTACGCGTTGGGACAGGTTATCAGGATGGCGCTGGAGATCGCCATGCAAAACGACCGTTTCCCTGTCTCTTGAATATCTGGGATCTAAATTGGCCCTAAAGCGAAAAAATGTCCATTCAAACCTTGCAACTCACCATAACTTCACTATTGCGTTATGACAGCGAGCAAGCATCATATTCATAAGCGATATACTTGTGAACCGTTACAGGTAAGGTTTTGAGCAAATCTGGAACTTCGACCCATCTACACCCACTGTAACCAAAGAGATTGCACTATCCTGCGAAATCAGCATGTTCAGCGAATCATGTTCAGCGCGCTAAATGACCACCCTAGACGAAGTTTAAAGCAAATCTTGCTTTCGACTTCATGCCATATAACCACCACAACTCTACGAAAAGGTCCCAATATGCAGAGAGAAATGATATTCGAAATTGGCATGTCGAATAAGCCATATGGACCGAACTCCAGCCGAATTCATGATTTTGACTTCCTACCGTACACCTATCGTAACCACACGGGAAGACGTTCTGCGGAGAAAGTGTGATATCTGTAATCAGCATTTAAAGGGCCGGGCATACTTCACGCGATTTCAGTCCCGGTGCGATTTGGCAATTCGCCAGAAGTCTTCGGATCCAACTTAGCAAACCGCACATGCATAGCGTGTATAACTTGCGCAAACTGATGAAATGCCCTATCTTCTGTACATTTGTAATGTGCATACAATGAGTTATGGACACCTGGAATATTGCCAAATCGCGTCGCGATTGAAATCGCTTGAAGTAGGCCCGGCCCTTAAGATAACCCTTATACACGTAATTTGAGCAAGCTCTACCACAAAAATTTTGGTGCCCGGATAGCCGAATAACGCCATACTAATATCGAACTCGTAATTAGCATGTTCGATTACCCCCTGTGCAAACTCCCAGCCCCGTAGCTCAAACTTTGCAAAAAAATCGATAAAAATCGATAAAATCGATATCGATCGATGACGAAAAGTAGCCTATGACACTCGCCGGGGCCCGAAGTGTATGTGTGTCAAGTTTGGTCCGGATCGGTTCAGAAATGGAATTTTCTATTCGGAACATACGTACACACAGACAGACAGACAGACATACAGACATACAAACAGACATTCAGCTTTATATATAAGATTCGACATGCCAATTACGAATATCATTTCTCTCTGCATATTGGGACCTTTTCATAGAGTTGTGGTGGTTATATGGCATGAAGTCGAAAACATAGATTTGCTTTAAAATTCGTCTAGGGTGGTCATTTAGCGCGCTGAACATGAATATCATGCTGATTTCGCAGGATAGTGCAATCTCTTTGGTTACAGTGGGTGTAGATAGGTCGGAGTTCCAGATTTGCTCTAAACCTTACCTGTAACGGTTCACAAGTATATCGCTTATGAATATGATGCTTGCTCGCTGTCATAACGCAATAGTGAAGTTATGGTGAGTTGCAAGGTTTGAATGGACATTTTTTCGCTTTAGGGCCAATTTAGATCCCAGATATTCAAGAGACAGTCGACAGGAAACGGTCGTTTTGCATGGCGATCCCCGGCGCCATCCTGATAACCTGTCCCAACGCGTAACGCACGCGGCGCGGTCGAATCTCTCTAGACCGAGTTTCAGCCAAAACTGAGATTTCGCCCCTCTGCAGTATACCTACCATAACTCAGTGAAATCGCCTCAAAATGCCGAAGGAAAATGATATTCGTAATCAGCATATCAATTAGCCCCCCCCCCTCAAAGTTTCAGCGAAATCCATGATTTTAGCTTCTTATGTGTACCCAAAGTAAACCCAGAAAATGGCGCTATATCGCGCGAAATGACTACGATATCCGTTATCAGCGGCTTTAGTAATCCCCGTGTACCGACTTTGAGCAAGATCCATCACAAAAACATTTTGGGGCCGGATAGCCGAATGGCGTCATCAGTTTTCAGAATTATCCTTACTTTTACCGGTTATATTGCTTTTTTTGCCAAGTTTGAGCTACGGGGCTGGGGGTTGTTGAGAAAGTAGGTGGGCATGCTAATTACTAACACAGCTGGAATAGGGAATTGCACGTAGAAGTGGGCACAATGAAAGGTTCTATAGGGACAGGGATAAGACCTTAATCATAGAATTGACAGGGCCGGGCGGAGCCGGGTAAGCCACCTAGTTTCGATATGTCCTGAGATCTCACTTATGTCTACTATGTATAAACATGTACAGCAGTGCCGTAGTACTATATATCCTCAGTACATTTTATTGCGGTCGCATTGAGTTCCAGAAAGATAAATGAGTTTGAAAATGAACAAAACAGTGAATTTCTAATTTTGTATGGCGGTACCCTGGCAACCATTATGCGCAGGTCCACGGTATGAGAAAGAATCTTTGTAACTCAGATAGAGAAAGAAGAAGAAAGATATTCCAAAGGAGATAAGACGTGTCTCCTTCCAAATTCCCTCCCGCGGGATGTACATGCATACGGGCATTAGGTGTAGTATTTTTTTATCCTAGCATGTGTCCCGCTCAAACAGGGTCTGCTCTTCTTGTTGGATGTCTCCATGCCATCCTGTCTGAGGCAAGGTCTTCGTTCATACCAAGTTCTCGCTGGTCGGCCTTGATTCTGTCCATCCACCTCTGGGCCTTTTGCCTGGTTCCACAGCCAAAGCCAGCTTGGTGATCTGACTTTCATCCCTTCTGCGCACATGCCCATATACCATCGTAACCTCATTTCCTGCATTTTCTGGGCAACTGGAGCTACTTTCATTCGCGCTCGTATAGTGTTATTGCAGATGTGATCCTTCAGTGTGACTCCTAAAGTCCATCGTAGCATCCCTTGTTTCCATGACACTGAGCTTGCGCTCCTCGTTCCGCGTACACCGCCAACACCCATACAGTGCTGCTGGGCGGATAACGGTCCGATAGAGTTGGGACTAAAGTTGCACTGGCATTCTTCTATCTCACAAAAATCCTGTTAATGCTCTCCATTTCATCCATGCTGTGTTCATCCTGCCTGCGACCTCCTCTTGTAAGCCTCCCTCCGCTGAGATATGGCTACCTAGGTACTTTATGACGTTGTCTTCTTTAGCTCTTCATCATCGATGCTTATGGTACCTGGGGTTTGTTTCCCCACTTCCATTATTCTGTCTTCCTGATGCTGAGCTTCAGGCCATACAACTCTAGCCTATTTTTCCAGTTTTGCACCTCGTCTTGTAGCTCCTTTCTGGTACTTGCTATTAAGACCACATCATCTGCGTAGAGAAGTGTCTAAGGGGGTTCACGTCTGAGCGGTCCATCACGGCGTTCATCACAGTGATGAAGAGCAAGGGAGAGAGAACTGAACCTTTGGTACTCCAACTTCAATTTGGAATTCTTTCGATTGGCCTGCAGCTGTTTGCTCGTGGCTTGACGCGTTGTGGTAGATCAACTTAATCCACTAAACGTACTCCTCTGGCACCCTGTGTTTTTGTAAGGCTCACCATATGACTTCATGGGGCACCTCATCGAAGGCTTTCTCCAAGTCCAGTAAGGCTGCAAGCAATTCCTTCTGCTTCTCTCTATACTTCTCCATCACTATCCGGGCGAAGTGGATTGCGTCGGTTGTACCCACTCCTTTCAAGAATCCGCGCTGATTCAATGACAACTCTATGATATCTCGAAGGCGTCTCTCAATTACTTGCTCGAAGATTTTTATAGTGTGGCTCATCAGTCGGATTGGTCGATAGGACGCGCAGTCTGCTATGTCTCCTTTGTTCTTCCATATCGGGATGGTCGTGCTGGTGTAGCAGTCGCGAGGCATACTCTTGCTCATAGCCATGTGGCTCCGGATTGCCCACATAATTTCCAGAACTTGCTTGGTATGTCGTCTGGACCAGTCGCTTTGCCATTCTTTGTTCTTCTTACGGCCAGCCATACTTCCTCTTCCGTGACTGCTGGTACTGGTCCCTCATAAGGCTGGTGGGATGGAGATGATGGTGCGGCCTGCGGTGGCCATCTCTTCAAAGTAGGTTCTCCATCTTTTGGTAATGTCCTCTGGTTTTCTTAGCGTCCTATCAAGTTTGTCTTTGATATAAAGGAAGTGTTCCATAACTCTGGTGGATTCCGCTCTTCTTCTCGCTATCCAATATATCTCGCGTTCTCCCTCGCAAAACTCTAGTTGATCGCAGAGCTCTTTCAAGTACACCTGTTTTGCCTTCTTTACGGAAGCCTTAGCGTGTTTGGCTTTCTGGTATGTCTGGCAATCGTCTTCCGATTTCGTTTTATGCCATCACTTGCACGCTCTTCACTTTTATGACTTTTTCCACTTCGTCATTCCACCACCATTAAGCCTTCTTTTTCCTGGCTTTGTACTTCCCAGGATCATGTGTGCCACTTCGTGGACTCTATCTTTCAAGCTCGCCCAAGATCGCTCTTGGTTCTCTTGCAAGCTTGGTAGAGTTGTTAGAAGTGCTTCTTTCGCCGTGTTATTGGTTTTCAATCTCTACCATTTAATGCGTGTCCTGTCTCTGTAGCTCTCCTGATGTGCCTATCCGTGATTGTTTTGATGTCGAAAAGCAGTGGTTCATGTTGGGTATGCAGCTCTCACCGGAGAATGACTTTGCAATACTTTACGTTTCTGAGGTGTCACCCTGTCGGATCGCCCAGAAGTCGATCTGTGTTCGTCGGTCGACACTCGCATATGTAATGAGGTGATCATCCTTTTTGATGTAGTATGTGTTCGCCAAGACCAGATCATGGGCTGAAGCAAATTCCAGAATACGCTCACCTTCTTCAATGCATGTTCCGTATCCGTGGCCTCCGTGACATTTTCCGGCTTCTCCTCACCCTCCTCCCACATGTCCGTTGAGGTCCGCTTCTAGCAGGAGCGCCTTTCCAGTGGAATTGAACTGATATAGTCATCCAGCTCTGAAAGAACGCGTCCTTTTCATCATCCTTACAACCTACTTGTGGCGCATGGGCAGTGATTACTCGTAGGACCTGTTTCATGGTGTCTACCTTTATGCTCATCAGATGATCGCTTATGCGTTCAATGTCAACTATATTGCTCCTTAGAGACTCCGATACAGCTATACCAACCCCGTTCCTGGTGCAGGTAGCACCGTTGTAGAGGAGCTTATATCCATCTCCGATATCGCGTGACTTTGCCCCGCTCCACTTCGTTTCTTGTATGCATGCTATATCGACTCGCCGTCACTTCAGAAAAAAGATCAGAAGATCTGCTAACTCTCGCGAACGAGAAGTGAGTGTACCCATATTGATGGTAGCTAGACAGAGAGTCTGCGATGCCTTGGATCGTTGCCTCTAGTGAACTAGCCGCTTTAGCCGTCCCCGTACACCTTGCTGGGACGGTAACTCTCGCCCACAGTTCGCATTCGTCGGGCTCGAATGCGTGTCGCCTCCGAGGGACGCCCTAGCCTTTACTCGAAATACTTTACGAGACATGTCTGCATTGTAGATGCGACAGGATGTTTTTCAGCCGGCTTGTCGCGTACCCTTCTTTGGAATGGCAGCCTGACGCTGGGATTGTGAGCAGAATTTTTGTCGCAGAAACTAGGCTCAGGGTGGAATCGAACCCGCGACCTTAAGCACGGTAATGTTACGCAGAGCACTAACCACTAGACTAACTCTGCTCATTAGGTGTAGTATTTTGTAGATTTAGAATCCGCTCAGGTTCAGAGGGGCTTTGACCCGCTAAGTATGGATACATTCTTCGTTATGCCTGTAAGCCTTGTAAGGGCCTTCAATTTATGCTATCTTAGTTGTGCAATAGTTCGGTGGGGGGGGGGGGTGTTATTAACACGTTGACGACAACGCGCATTTTCAGCTATCTGCCTTGTGGGACAATGCCTTCCATGAAAAAGTTGAAAATTTTCAGCTAAAATTAAGCATATCGTCATCTACAGTAAATCTACGGTAATTTTAAGGAGCAGAAAAGAAATGCGGTAGTAAGCCGTAGAATCAGAGCGTAAGAGAACTTCTGAAACGAATTTACCTCAAGACTGTTTTCGTTTTGACGAATTTCAAGCCATGACCCACCATGTGGATCACCTTGTCCCACATGGCAGTCACTGCGTGACCCACCATGTGGGTCACGCTGTCGTCAATGTGTTAAGACAGCAAATAAAGGGGGGGGGGGGGTATCCAGCGATGGTGAGCCACTTCTCTTACATGACCCTGGTCACAAGCTATAACGCTAAAAAAATTTTTTTACGTCCAATTCACGTGGTGTATTTTTGAAAACCCCCCGCATAGATTGTACTGTTTAGCGTCTCTCAATGCATTTTCGACTTACTTTGTCATTGGCAATTATATACTCTAGATCCCGTTAAAATTTCGAGCACAAATTTGTCAAATTCTGAAAGATTGCTCATTGAAGTTGTATAGTCGGTCTCAAGCTATTTTGCAGACTTTAATATACGCCAGCGTCTATAGTAGTCAACGGAACAATTACAAGTACTTGCCCATCCAACGCTAAGAGATCTTTTTTATTTTTCCTTAGCCCCTTCTTTGAAGAATCACCTTCTTATTAAGTTTCTTCCAGCTGCACAGTGATCCTTATACAACAGCAGAACGTGCTTTATGGTACCGCAAGTGGAACGACTATACTTGCTTCACCAAAGTGAGATCATTTGTGTGCAAGAAAATGGCTTTGCACTAGTGATATTCATATGGTTTGCGTTGTTATTTTCAGTCTTGACGATACCGAGTGTTGATAAATTTCGCCTTTCAAAAATTTGTTCTACATTTTAGAATGGCAAGGCATTTTATCACACTCCATGATTAGCAACAATATGTTGATCGGCAAATGGTGCTGTTCATCTTTAGCTATAAACTAAACCGAAAGGTGCGTAATTGTTGAAACAATCCGATAAAAAAAGGAATCTTGCATTCTATGACACTGCCCGTAAATTTTGTTTATTCACAAATAAATTTACACCGTAGACGGGTTAAAAGTGACCATGATATCAGTGGTTACTGCCTCTTCCTTTGCTTTTTCAACAAATGCAGTCTAAAGCGCATGAAGAAAACATTTATAGAGTAGGTCACCATAATTTTTGTTGCATCCACGCAAACTTATCACTCCTTGATTTGAATGCGAGCTTTTAGGTCTAAAACCGTCAGTTTGATGTATGATACTGGGTTTTAAGAACTCCTCAAAAAAAAAGTCCTCCCACAATGGTCGGTCGCCTCATCGTGGCGTGGGGGTGACACGGGTGTCGCACTGCGATGCACAGCCGAGTATATAATCTGGTAGGGCCTCCCAAGCTGTGAAGGAGTTCGACGTTTTCGGTTTCGGCCGGATGCCTAGCTAAGAACCGGCCACGCCAGATCCCCCGCCGTCTGGCTTTTTCTGGTCGCTAAGCGGTCCCTCCCCGCTCCAAGCCCGGGGTCAGCGATCACCCCGTGGAAATCAAGAGTAGGCCTAGTAAGACATCTTTTGCAGGGAAAAATTCATATTACTCCTCCAGTTAGAAGATTAGAAAGAAACCCTGCACATCGTATCCCGCCTACGGCGCCGAGTGGTAGCAAAAACGATGTCAGGGTACTCAAGGCGCCTTTCGGATTGGACAAAAACGACACGTTTGCCCGGAAGACACGTCATGGAGACTGCCTCATGCTCTGCACCTACAACGCCAGGACAGTTTTCGCAAACGCCGACCTCTATGCTCTTCTCGACGCTGCAGAGCACATCAACTACCACATCATCGCTCTGCAGGAAACGAAGTTCAGGAAGAAGGACGTGCGGCAGATGAATGATGGGACGCTCATCATTCGTGATGAGAAGGTTCCATCACGGAACGTGGGAGGCGTTGGCTTTGTCGTCCACCCATCTATTGTCCATCTTGTCGATTCGCACGAGATCCTATCACCCCGCAGCTAGCCATCCTACGACTACGCCCTCCACGTCAGAAGATTATCAGCATCATCAGCTGCTACTCTCCAACATCAGCAGTTGACGACTCAGAACTAGATGCTTTCTACGAAGACGTGGAGGAGGTCGTCCGCAACGAAAATTCTTTCTACAGATATGTTGTGGGCGACTTCAATGCGAAAATCGGGATGCCACTAGAAAAGGAATATAGGATCGGGAAGTTTGGATATGGGCTCCGGAACGAAAACGGCAACCGTCTCGTTGGGCTTCTCTCCGCCGCACGACTTTTCCATGGAAATTCCATCTTCACGAGGAAAGAACATTGCCAATGGACATGGGAATCGCCCAACGGAGCGACTCACGCGAAGGTCGACCACATTCTCACCAACCGAAGGTGGAGCTTGCTCGATGTCTCAGTAGTTCCATCTTTCTGTAGTGGCTCCGATCACCGCTTCCTTCGAGCGAAGATACGACTCAGCCGAAGGCTGGAAAAGAAAGTCTGACATAGTGCCGCGAGAAGGAAGGAAGTCGTTTATGACGGTAACAGGCTGGAAAAGCTCATATCAAGTTGTGACTGGTCCATCGAGAAGGACCCTACATACGACTACGACCGGCTTCTGAAGGGATTGCGAGCCTGCGGAGAATGAGCCTCAGTAATTTCTGAGAAGAACTTGGAACGCATTTCGAAGACCACCAAGGAATTGCTCGAAAGAAGAAGATTCTTGAGGCAGGATATAAATGCAACCCATCTCGAGCGACTGATAGCCAATGCCAGTTCCAGAACAGCTTTGCAAGAGGATTTCAGGAAGTACAGGCAAGCCAAGATACTGGAAGCAGCCGAAAGAAGACGAAGTCTCAAGAAGTGCTGAAGGGACCTCTACGAATATCACGTACCGCTGGCTGCACTACTGAACGAAGACGGGTCTCCGACTTCTTCCCGATACAAGATGGAATCTATCGCGAAGAACTTTTACACCAACCTCTTCCGCTCATGAACACCCATGCAGATGCCCGTTGTTCCCACTGGAGAAGTACCACCACGAATTCTACCTGCTGAAGTGCGTATCGCGATACAGACCATGAAGACGTCCACGGCTCCAGGACCAGATCATCTTTCCGTCGAACTTCTGCGAGCCGGAGGACACCGTCTACACGAGATTCTAGCGTCGCATTTGACATCTTACCTTTAGAAGGAGAAGATTCCCGACCAGTGGAGAACGTCAAGAACCGTCCTTCTCTTCAAGAAGGGTGAACGGGAGGATCTTCGGAACTATCGTCCAATATGCCTGCTGAGTGTACTGTACAAGCTTTTCACGAAGGTTATCCTCGCTCGCATATCAAGGACGCTGGATGAAGCCCAACCCCAAGAACAAGCTGGATTTCGCAAAGGATTCAGCTGCAGGGACCACATCCAGACCGTTTCGAGGGTCATAGAAGTCTGCCGGAAGTACCGACTGCCCCTCGTCCTAACCTTCGTCGACTACGAGAAAGCCTTCGACATCGTCGAAACCAACGCCATCCTGTCAGCGCTAGTCGATCAAGGAGTGGACCCAGCCTACGTGAAGACACTAGACAACTGCTACAAGGACTGTACAACAACGATACAGCTGTTCCATCGCCCCCTGACCATACCAATCGGGAAGGGGGTCCGACAAGGCGACACAATCTCGCCGAAGCTGTTCACCGCGGCCTAGCAGTGGGTGATGAAGTCACTGGACTGGGACGAGAGAGGCATACGAGTTGATGGGAGATTTCTGTCCAACCTTTGTTTCGCGGACGACATCTTTCTCTTCTCGAGCAGTATCACGGAAGCAGAGACGATGCTGAAGGAACTGAACGAAGTAGGGAAGAAGATCGGACTGCGAATAAATCGGAAGAAGACTCAGTTCATGAGGAACGCCCTTTGCGAAGATGCAGAAATGGAATTGGAAGGCACCCCTATTATGGAGACGTCTTCTTACGTGTATCTGAGACGTTCGATGAGCATGTAGAACGACTTGAGGGAAGAACTTAACAGGAGAAGAAGAGCAGCCTGGGCCGCCTTCGGGCCGCTGAAGGAAGCCACCCACCAACTGACGGACCAGGAGCTTCGTGCCCACCTGTTCGACTCAACCGTTCTCCCGGCGCTCTGTTACGCAGCTGAGACTTGGGCCGACACTGTAGCCACGTCGAAAGCTTTACGGACCACCCACAGAGCGCTCGAGCGCAGTCTTCTGAAGATGACCCGACGCAAGCAACATCTAGTCGGACTTCGCAGCACGAATATGAGAAGAATGTCCCGTCTTCGTGACCCGCGGAATACGTTGCTAAAGCCAAACACCGATGGGCCGGTCACATAATGAGAAGAACAGACGATAGGTGGACACTAAGAACATCTGAGTGGACTCCTCGCGAAGCCGAACGCCCTCGAGGAAGACCACCGACGAGATGGGCAGACGTGTTCGTGGAACGGATGGGCCAGCTGAGAAATCAGCTGGATACGACATTCGCCCCTGGAACTCGTGGACGCAGCCACCGACGACGGCCAAGAAGATCGTGAATGTCTGAAGCGAGGGACAGGGAAAAATGGCAACCTCTGTACTGGGGCCCGCACGTCACGTGAGAACGGGCCATCTAAGTATCTAAGTATCCAAGTAAGTAAGCATCTTCAAAAAAAGTCATGAGCTTTTTGGAGAAACTCGTAATCAGTGACATACATTGAAGGTGAGCGGTCGAAAACACTCAATTTTAATGGGTGTGCGTTTTTATTCTAATAGTACTTCAGACACTATGATAATTGAGTTGATTTGATATGCCCGCTTCGCAGTCGGTTGTCTGTTGGATGAACTAACATTAACTCATTCATAAGGATAAATGAGTTATTGAAAATGTGTCAAATGCAGCACAATGGCGTGCGTTGCAGTGACGAGAGCTTTTCCCAAAAAGATGCTACAGTCTCCCTGGAAATTCTCGCGCGTTGCACAATCAAAATCATTCAATTTCGAAACCCCATTCAATTGACGTTTAAAGGGACCCATACATACTGACTACCTCTCAAGCATATGTAGTGAAAGAATCTCACCGAAAGAAGATGTCCACATAAAAGGCAGCACAAACATAAGAATTCTGCATGAATCATGGCCCTTTTCGATTCTTCACACCGTCCACTGTAGCTCCGTATTTCGAAAACAATTGAGGATTGCGAGTTCGTTATCAACTTGAAGATGAGCTTCCTGTATCATGCTTTTCGCAAAACGTTGCAGTGTTCGTTCGAACGCTGTTCAACTGGCCTTTTCAATCGTTGGATGGAGGTGTTGCAAATTATTTACAGGTGTTCTCTTAGACATAGCAAGCTTTTCCGGGCGCTATTTGGCTATTGGGCCCCAACATTTCCTTCCATCGATTTCGCTAAGACTTACCTCAGGGGGGGGGGTACTTGTTTTTTCCTTGCGAAGACGCCTTTCCGTGCGGTTACGGTAGAGGGGGAGGGGCAAAGCTATGGATTTCGCTAAAACTCAAAATTTCGCTGATGCCAAATATCATATTTATATTTCGTAGGTAACATGGTGTCATTTTCTAGGGCTACAGTGGGTATACCCCCCGGGGTTCAAGTCATGAATTTGGCTATTACTTAGTCTAAAAAGTTATCTGACAATCACAAAGATTATAATCTTTTCGCATGATGAGGCCTTCTTATGAAGTTACTGTAGGTTTGCGGTGAGAGTCAAAAATAGCAAATTTGCTTGAAACTTCGTGTTTGGGTGTTGGGTGTAGACCGACTCGTCCTAACGTCATGCTTTTTATACAGAACCATCGCCGCGCGACACAGCGGCGGCTATGCTAAGCAAGGGGAAGAAGATTTGCCTACCTGCGTACCTACCGTTATCTGCAATCACACGGAAAAATGCCAGCGTGAGTTAAAAACGGGTAAACGTCTGTAGCATATCGAATTACCCCGGGGTCAAGTTTCAGGCATGTCCACGATTTGTCCACTACCGTATACCCACCGTAACTCCAGAAAATGACACTACCGTACGAAACAAGTGTTATATCTGTGAACAGGGAGCTGAATGATCCCTCTGGACCAAGTTTTAGCAAAGTCCATGAAAAAATTTTTTGGGGCCCGGATAACCGAATAGCGGCACTTTCCACCCAGATACTCCTTGTCGTTAATAACAATATTATTAACACGTTGACGACGAGCCATTTTTTGAAAGTCTGTCCTTTGGACAAACCGTTTCTGGGCATTTTCACAGCCGGCTGCATATATGTAGGCATGCATCTATGCGTGAGATACAAAAATGCAAGTGGGCGGAGCAGCTCCGCCCACTTTGGCGAGCCCCGCCCACTTTTGAATTATGCTGGAAATTGTTCAAAATCAAAGAAATTGGTGCAAATTCCGGCATTTTTGAAAAGTGGGCGGAGCTTTCCACTGACAAGTGGAGCCTGCATTACGAGGGGCGGGGACAAAATTAAGATTATTCAAGGTCCTCCAGTGATCTATGAGCTTTTCTATGCGTTTTGAGAACGAAAAAAGTTTTTTGTAGAGGACAATGGAGTGGGAGGAGTTTGCCAAAAAGGGGGCGGGCCCAACATGACTTTTGAGCCTAAATTAATTATATGAACAAAATTGGAACCATTATGCACATTAAAACTGATATTTAGGGTGTAGCGCACCATTGCGCGACATCGTCCATCCACAGGGACAGACTGCCTGTTGCACAAAATTTGCGCGAGACCATCGCCAACGTGTTAACGACCTGTCTTCGATCATGTGAATGTATTCATTTCTGTCATGGACAAGTTGTAGATTGTCCATGCACCTCGCCGGGTCACCCTCAAGGCCCTTGATAATGCACTCGGCGGCGCCTACTTTCAAGTAGGCAAAACTTCTAATGCATTAATAGCATTCTTTGCCAGAAGTTGGCATCCAGGCTATACACGCCCAATTTATCTGCATAAAAGAGTCTGGATACCATGTTCAGGAGTCGAGTCGTCACTATCGCCCAGTCGCTGTTAGTGACCATTCCTTGTGAATAAATTGTTGTGCCACCCAAATGGTTCTACCAAATTGTCTAGCTGAAGCTTATTGAGAAACCAGAAAAATTGAAAAGAATGGATGGTCAAATTTGAAAATTGGATTCTATGACGTCAAATCGCAAGTTTGGTTGTCTTGTGCAATCTGAATCCTGCATGACGGTTAATATTACCACATGGTTCAATAAACTTTGGCAGTTAAGAAGTTTTGAAAAGAGAGTATTTGGTCATAAAAACCGATAGGGATATAAAGTTAGTATGGAGTTCTAAATTTGTAAACAGAGACAACGCAACTGCAAATGAAAAAATCAGGCCAGTAGTAACAAGAATTGTGTAAAAAGCTTAAAGGCAGCGTACATCCAGAATCTACGCTACCCAGCTCTTTGTGTGATGTAATGTTGGGCCCAGAAGGAGACCAAATGCGTTGGTCTAGTCTCCTAAAGTTGTCGCTAAGGGGAGTAAAAAAAACGCGCCTGACTTTCTTTGCTCTCCGTCCTTTTTTTGCGGTCCGCCTCCTTCGGACGAATCCATGACAGCGTAAGCTGTAAGAGCACGCTACAGTTGCAGTTCCAACTGCAGGCTGTCATGCAGTTGCAAAGCGAAATTTTGTGCGTACGTTGCCTTCAAAGATGATCATGTGCAAGAGCGTAATAACGCACGGATCGCTGTAGATATGTGCTTATGAGCGAGCAGCCAGCGATTATGCCTCGTTTTCTTTGCCACTTCCCGCCAAACGGACGATTAGAATACGATCATTTCGCTTAATGTATATCCAGTTTCAAAAATGTCATAGAAGTCTTTTCAAGAATACGGCAAAAAAATAACTTTGTTTCGAAGATTTTCGTTTCTAACCGGATACTATAATTATACGAGCAACTCCTACTATATAAGCACTCCCATTTCTCAGACTGGCCAATGTTGTCATCTTTGATGCTATACAAAGTTTTGCGACATATGCGACATAAAATTTTGATAACTTGCCAAAAGTTGTAAACTTTTGTCCTTTCATCTCCCCCTCTCTCCCCCCCCCCTTCCCTCTCCACATCAAGAAAAATCTCATTTCCTGTGTTAGAATATTATATAAACACCAGCATTATGAGCAAAGTTCTTCGACATTTTCGAAAGAGCTCACATCTTTCCCAGTTGCACAAACCTGTAAAATAGGGACAATGAAGCGTCTTTTTCCACTGTGAATTTGGACACTTTCTATGCAGTCAAAGCTAAAGAGTTCATTTTTTTGAAAAACAATTAGCCTGTTTGTGCTGGTTGGGCTGTCCAATGTATTAAGGGCAGCGCAGAAATAAACCTTTTCCAGAATTTCCAGGCTTCGTACCGAGCACGTACACCCTTATATTTGATTCTTAACCATTGCCCATAGTGTCGTACAGCAAAAGTTTTTATTCTTTTGTTCTCACAAGGGAATGGTCAGAAGTCGAAGTGGCCAAACCAAACAAGCTGTATACCATTCAATGCAGTATAAAGCGCTGACTTGAATCTGTTTTTCTTATTTATTTATTTAATTATTTATTTATTTATTCTATACGCTCAATGGCGTTCCATACAATTAAACAAAAAGCAATTATTCATATTCTAACCGCAATGATCGTGCATCATGTAGTCTTATCTGCTTCCCGCTTCTGTAGACAAGCTACGAGCTATTAAAGACCATTATTTTGCTAATAACGCTGGGCCAAAATGCGTGTAGCCCACTTCAAATTTTCAAAAAAAGAAGGTGAGCTAAAAGTGCAACGTGTGCTCAATTTCGCTATATTCATGTGTAATTTTTTCACAATAAAACCGCTTGTAGCTTCATCCACAGAAGCGGGAAGCAGATAAAGAAGACAGATTCGAAGTCAGCGTTTTATACTGCATCGAATGGTATACAGCTTGTTTGGTTTGGCTACTTCGACTTCTGACACCATTCCCTTGTCAGTAAAATTGGCAGACACCAAATCCTTCATAGAAAGGTATAGCTTCTTCATAATCCAAACTTTAGATTTCAAACACTAATGTTTACGATTCGATTCTCAAGCTAATCATGAGAACACCATGTATTATCTTTATTTAGATAAACATTTTATGTGCCTGAGGGTTTGCTATGATGAAAGCGAGCGCAAGCGGAATACAATGAGGTTTGCAGCATGTGCGGGCTGGAACAGGCGATGAGCAGTTTACTTCACCCTAATGACTTCTGTAGGCTATACAAAGAAGGAATTCATGGCACAGTAAAAGGATACGAACTCACACGTGATGAAACTCATTTCTCATGCATGACAGAAACATCCACATGCGACGTAGCCTTCCAAAAGATACAACCCCTTCGAGAAACTCCTATAACTCCCCCATGCAAGCCTTACAAACTCAGATGATGTGACTGTTATCGGAACTTTCAAAACAAGTGACGGATACCGTGTCTTTTTCATTACTAGTCCTTCCGAGTGGACTGCCACGAAACCCTGGTGAGGAGAGAGTAATCAGTTATTCGCCCTCAGTAGGGCTAGTAGCTGATTACATTTTATTAGGTTGTAACAAAATTAATGCAGGTTTTGACAACCGCAAGAAGTCATACACTTCTTATTTCTAACTAGGTTGCAAAGTACCATTCGATAGAGCAAAGCAAGCTCTACAAGAAGGCTATCTTGATTTAGCAACAACTCTGATCTACCACGAGTTTCGAGCCAAAAACTAAAAAGATTCAACTGTCCGGAAAATTGAGAAAAATTGTAACTCAGTTCCTAAAAAACCTACAAAAATTCTAACTTGCTCACGTAAACACTATTCACATAAGATATCTATATGCGCCTTTGCCGTATTTTTTTCTCTGTCAGAAATCAAGAAAACGGAAATTTTCGTACGTTTGTCAAAGTGATGTTGTACCGTTCCCACATACGTGGTTGTATACTACAAACCTGTAGAAGTATAAACGTGAATTTCCAGCTCTCTACAAGCTTTAGTTCTCGAAAAATAACGAATACAGTTTTCGCTAATCATGTGGTCCAAGCTAAAATTCAAATTTCTCGAGAACTAAAGCTTGTAGAGAGCTGGAAATTTACGTTTATACTTCCAAAGGTTTGTAGTATACAACCACGTATGTGGGAAGGGCACAGCATCACTTTGACAAACGCACGAAAATTTCCGTTTTCTTGATTTCTAACAGAGAAAAAAATACGGCAAAGGCGTATATAGATATCTTATGTGAATAGTGTTTACGTGAGCAAGTTAGAATTTTTGTAGGTTTTTTATGAACTAAGTTACGATTTTTCTCAATTTTTCGGGCAGTTGAATCTTTTTAGTTTTTGGCTCGAAACTCGTGGTGGATCAGAGTTGTTGCTAAAGCAAGATGGCCTTCTTATAGAGCTTGCTTTGCTCTATCGAATGGTACTTTGCAACCTAGTTAGAAATAAAAAGTGTATGACTTATTGCGGTTGGAATTCAAGACCTGCACTAATTTTGTTACAACCTAATAATTCACTTTTTGCCTACTGATTTCCTTCGGTGTGCTGTCGATCTCTCCTAATCGTCTCTGTTTAGGCTTTTTCTATCCAAAAAAGCAGAAGAAGGATGTGCTTCTGTACCTGTGTTCCACAAAGCAAGTGAGTTTATGCTAGCAGTGTTCTGACAAGGGAAGGATACTAACTTAGATTCGCCTTCTGAGATGAAACACATACATTTGGAATCAGCTCTGAACGCTGATTCCAAATATGTAGTTCCTAGCTGCTTAGCGTTATTCCGGAACGAGTTATGGGCTTGCCGTTGTGAGTAATTAACAAACTTCTGAATGTCGTAAGACGGCGCGTAGATAAGAATCTGCTCGAAAAAAGTGCTAGGATGTTGAACTAGCATCAGATTCACTCCTCTATTTCTGAGAGGGAGCATTACACAATTGAAACCACCTAGACATTGTAGCTCGAAAAGCACGCAAACTTTGCATAGAAAAGAGATCGTTACTCTCTTCAGAATAATGCTAAGCAGCTAAAAACAGCATATTTGGAATCAGCGTCCCACCCTGATTCCAAATATATGCTCACCTCAGTAGGCGAATCTAAGTTAGCATCCTTCCCTTGTTTGATGAATTTCACCAATTAATTCTTCTGCCACTCACTTTTAAACTCTGAATGTGCAGTTAGTTTTGATAACACAAATGTCGAAGCCCTATTCGCTGACTTGATAGCAGTACTCAATAAAAACCCAGTCAAAAACAGTAGAAACAAAGAGTTAACAAAATCTAAAATTGCTGTCTGGAAATTCATCCAGAATGAATTTCAGACCATCGTCGATTGTTTTTGGGGGAAATCTACAACACCACTGGCTACTATTTCTTCGATGGGTACGCCTTTGCGGGGCAGTGCATCTCCTCAAAGCTTGGGTATGTCGGAGATACGAGAATATAAGGAGAAGCCGGACAACTTCTTCTACGATGAAGCTGGAAACGATTTGAAAGACTCCGGTCTGGGTCAGACTTTCTTCATCGCAGGAATTACATCTTATAGATAGATTTTGTCGAGAGTTACAGTGTGTGGTAAAGGGTTATAAAGAGTTAGAGAGTACAAGTAAGTTCTTGTCTTCAATTTTTAACTTTTTTACGAACACTGTTTCCTTTGTAATGCCGACCATGAGCATACGTTCAACTACGTTGTAAAGAAATCAAAGCACTTGATAATTTCTATCGATTGTAACTTCAAGCAAATCAATCTACCTAAATCCTGCAACTTTTGCTGCAAAGGCGATGGTGTCTGTAATGTAGGCCCATTGTATTAGATATTCAGCACTTCAATTAGGGCTATCAGCATGCTCAGAACTCAAAAAGGTCGAATTAGAAAGTGGCCTTTTTTCGCAGGATTATTTCGAACATAAAAAGCGCTGGAGAGCCCATATTTGGTAATTGTAAGGAACTTGCTGGTGCCGATAAGTGACGATTTTTGCACGGCATCTGCAGAAATTCTTTTCAAATCACTTGGAGAATCGGCCATTTTTTTTGCACCTACCATCGCCCCCTTTTTCTAGAAAATGTTATCCATATTTTACCTTTTCACAGAGTTAGGCAAATTTTTTAGTAGCGCTTATATTTCCTGCACATTTCGTGGGATCATCATTTGGGAGTGGCAATTCACTTAGATTGCGTCAGCTGTGGAAAGAGTTACGGTCACAGTCTGGGAAATTTTGAAGTATCACCTGTATCATCTGTATCCCCGTTGATCATCGTGTTGCACGAGCGGGTACCAGTGATGCCTCCATTCGTCCCTGTCTCGGGCGATTGTTGACCAATGTTTACGTATCGCACCAGGAACACGTGGAACGCTCTGAAGGACTTCATTAAAGGACTTCGTGAACATATCTGACCATCGCGTCGGCGGTCTTCCTCGTTCGCGTTTGACGTCCAGTGGTATCCAATCTGTTACAGCTCTCGTCCACCGGTTGTCGTCGAAACGCATTACGTGTCCGGCCCATCTTATCTTGTTCTGCTTGGCGTACGCGGCAGCGTCCCTGATCTTCGATCGTTGACGTAGGGTAGAACTTCGTAATCCTTGCCTCACTTGCGTGAGTCGATTCACTCCTAGCATCACTCTCTCAACAGCTCGTTCGATGACGCTAACCGCGTGTTCATCCTGCTTTCTCATTGTCCATGTTTCTGAAGCGTACGTCAAAGCAGGAAGAACCGTCGAGTTGAAAAGGTGGGCGCGGAGCCGGATATTCTTGGTCTTCTTCATTACGTCCTCAATTGTCTTATATGCTCCCCATGCTGCACGTTTCCTCCTGCTCAGTTCCGGAGCTAGATCGTTCATCATATTAAGTTCACGACCTAGGTAGGTGTAGCTTGAGCATTCGGTGATGTTCGTCCCGTTGAGCATGAAAGGAGCATCAGGCACTCTTCCGTTCCTCATGAACATCGTCTTCGTTAGATTCAGCCGTAGACCGATCTTTCCACACACTTCGTCAAACTGGGCCAGCATTTGTTCCGCCTGCGTGATGCTTGGTGTTATCAATACGATGTCATCAGCAAAGCGAAGGTGGTGTAGCTGCCGGCCGTCGACTTTCACTCCCATGTTGTCCCATTCCAACTTACGCATGACGTTCTCCAGAGCGGCACTGAATAGTTTCGGCGATATAGTATCGCCTTGTCGCACGCCTCTCTTCACGTCAATGATGACGTCCTTGTAGAATGGTGTTATGGTGGTTGTGAAGTCGTTATACAGCTCACGAATTATCTTGATGTAATGAGTCGGAATACCTTGATTGCTCAAGGCATCGATGAAGGCTTCGGTCTCAACCGAGTCAAAGGCCTTCTTCAAGTCGATGAAGGTGAGACAGAGCGGCATCTTATACTCTCGTGACACTTCAATGAGCCTTGACACCGTGTGTATGTGGTCGATCGTGCTGAATCCTCTTCGAAACCCAGCTTGCTCGCATGGTTGTCCTTCGTCCAACTCTCTTCCGATCCTGTTGAGAATGACTCGCGTAAAGAGTTTGTAGACTACAGACAACAAGCAGATAGGGCGATAATTGCCGATGTCGCAGAGATCTCCCTTCTTGTACAGCAACACGGTTTTGCTGGTCTTCCATTGCCTTGGAACCTTGCCTTCCGTCAGGTACCGCGTGAAGAGCCTTGCCAAAGTCTTGATGAGAACTGGCGAAAGATTTTTCAGATGTTCTGGCTTAATCCTGTCGGGACCGGGTGCTGCACGGTTTTTCATCGACATGATAGCATGACGAATCTCGGAAGGAAGAACAGACGGTGCGACATACTCGTCCTCCTTGAGATGGCATGGTGGAAGGTGGACGTGGCTCGCAAAAAGATCCGAGTAGAAGTCGTGGATGACCTTCTCCGTTGATCTTCGGGAAGCAGTTATGGTTCCGTCAGGACGACGAAGTGCGGTCATCTTTGTCTTGAAGTTGACGAAGCTTCGGCGGGCGTTGCGTATACTTCTTCCAGCCTCCGCGGCGTCAACCATCACTGCTACTCTTCTCTCCTTAAGGTCTTCTTTTATCGCTTCTCTGCATCGCTTCGCAAGCTCGGACGTCAGTCGGTAGTTGCCTGTGGCTCGTGCGCGTCCACGTTGGCGTATCAGCTCCAAAGTTCCCGTGGTGAGACGCCTTCTCGTACTTCTTAGACTCTGAGCTTCCTTGGCACAACCGTGGAGATGTTGTACGAACCGTTCGTATTCTTCGTCGATGTTGTCCATCACGGTATCTCGCCATGAGCTGGATATCGAAGAAAACAGATCCCAGTTGGTGGTAGTCATGGGACGATGTTTCCTGAACTTGACGGTCTCTCTCCATTCCGCGGAAAGTAGAATTTGGCGCGCAGGAGACGATGGTCTGATCCCGTGTAGAACTTCGGAACAACAGCGACGTCCGTCAGGCAGTACCTTTTGTTGACGATGATGTGGTCAATCTCGTTATGGTACTCTCCACCGGGCGATTCCCAGGTCCAGCGTAGGGAAGAGGGCTTTTGGAACAGTGAGTTTCCATGGATAGTCCTCGTCGTCATGATAAACTCGGACAGTCTCTCCCCTTGTTCGTTCCACTGCAAACCACGGGTTCCGATGTGAAGTTCCTCAGTCGACCTTCTAGTTCCGATCTTCGCGTTGAAATCACCGACGATGATCTTGTAGAAGGTATGATCTTCTCTGTAGAACTTCTCCAAGTCCATATAAAATTCCTCGAGTTCGTCCTCGTCGTAGCTGGATGTTGGGGCGTACGCAATGAAGACGGTCAAGGCAGGGATTGATCCACATCTTGATATTCGCAAACGTCCGATTCGAGTTGTAAGTTGTTCGAACGAATCGATGTTCATGGCCAAACTCGTGTTGACAAGGACTCCCACTCCACCTACTCCTCGACTGTCGCATGTTCCTAGAAACAGTTCTTCTCCAGTCTCAAATGTGGCGTTCAGCGGATGGTGCCTCCTTGTCTCGGTCAGTCCGACGACGTCGTACTTAATCTTCCTTGCTTGCATCATGAGATCTTCGATAGATGAGTCCGATGCCAGCGTCCTCGCGTTGTAAGTACAGATCGTCATCATAGTCCGTCTCGTTTTCGGCAGCCTAGATCGCCTTTCAAACCTTGTCCCCACTGGCGCTGCCTTACCAGTGGCTCTTCCAAGATTAAAGGAGCTTTCCATATTATCACTGTGTCGAACAAGAATTTACTCGCAGGGATAGCTTGTTGGGCTCAAAACCCCCGCGAGGGACGATTGGAGCTTATTTGTTGGAGGCGAGTCCGAACTCGCCTCCAACAAATAAGCTACCCGGGAAATTAGGGCGCAAGCTTTTAGTGGAGGCAGGGAGTCCGTCCCCCGGGTCCGCTTGCTTATCAGAGCAGGCGCGGGGTCGCTTTTGGTCGGCGATTATCCCCCTATCCGCCACCTGGGGACGCCCCACGTAGCCTCGCGACTAACCGGCTGTGATCCCTCTATGAGGGAGATCCGTGGAATTTTGAAGTAGGTCTCAAAATTAATAAACTTGAGATTGCCATGAAAAGATACTGTAGACAGGGCAAAGGGCATAGTATAAAGCAACGGGCATATCATGCGTAAGGAAAAATCAAGAAGTAATTTTGCTACTAGCATGACACTATTAAGTTGACCTGTTGCACTCTACAGAGGGTGGTACAATGGTTGTCTTGCTCCAACTCAGAAACTGAAACAAAATAAAGGATGTCTTCCTTTTTTATCTCGCGGATCTCTTTCTTCGAGAACACAAATATTGGTGAATAATTTCTCTCCTTCAAAGTCTACCAATGAAGTGATCTCTAGGAAATTTATTCAGTTTCCTCTTTACCATTCGCGGCATTTCTGAAAATTTATGAATTGAAAATGGGTTATATGAGCACTGAAGCGAGATCAAATAACGACTTGCATTTGCTCAGATAATACCCTAAGCCTCAAAGGCTCTAGGGACTCTTTTTGATCAAACAAGAATTTCCAAAAATTGCTACCTTTGATGGTTATCAAATATGTTTGCCATTCGGGCAGGGAGCATTACCACGGAAGACTTGTTCAAAGAAAACCTTGCAAATATATACAAGTGACTGCTTCTTCTTAATATTGTTATTTTGTAGGGATCCTTGAAAGGCAAAAGCTTGTTCAAACATTGAAATCAAATCTATCAAAAAAGCTGATTTTGAAAGATTCAATATCCTTGGCGAAACGGACAGACTTTTGCAGCAGACTTATCTAAACCTTATCGGTGCATGGACTGTTTAAAGCCCGGCAAAAAATCGATTTTCCTCCAAATATCAAAATTTGCATTGACTTAGACATACACAGCGAGAGATGTTTGTCAACGGCTCTCCGCGTGATATAACTTATACAATAGGTATGTGCGCAAAAGTAAGATCGTCTTTTGTTTTGTATGGAATGATATAAACTTGTGACTAGAATGAATAGCTTGATGATTTTGAACCCTACAAATCAAAAGAAATTGAGCAATTATGCGGAGAAAGACCAGCTGATAATGAAGGACTACGAAATGGCACGACAAAACTTTACATAATCACTTCGGTTGCATCAGACTGATTTGAAAAAAATCAAGAATTCAAGTAAGAATTTGAGACATGCACGCAGGAAAAGACTGCAACAAATTTGCTTAGGTGTCGAAAATAGATCGTACGGCTAGAATTAACTGTACTTGAAAATCAACTAAATCACTCAGAATTTACAACAAACGAAACAAGGAAATCCTTTTAACTGCTTTCCTTGACTTTTGCTTTGCTCTGTTTCTCTCAGGTCCATTTTCTTCTTTTTGCAGCGTTGGTGGACCAGGCCAACGCAAGTGGTCATTTTTAAGTCTGCTCAACTATATAACATTTGAGGCGGTGTCCACCCATAGATTTCGAATGGACACTTCAAGGTTACTTATTGTCATACAATGGCTTAAATTTCTTTCTCACTGTACAGGAAAATTTTCAAGAGAGTTTGCACAACCGAATATTGAATCGTACAGTAGTAATTACTTCGAAAACCAAAGTGCTATGTAGGCTCAATGAGGTCGCGCTAATGTCGAATGTAATTTGCGTTTCTTAATGACTCATCTTTCAAGTAGCTGTTTCCTCACATTTTCCACCGGTCGGCTCATGGTTGGCTTAGGATAGCCAACCTATGCTTCCTCTTTTCTGTTTTGTATATAACTTGTATAATAAAAATTATAGTAAGACTACCACCCTAGACAGCGGTAAGGAACCTGCAAACCTTTCTTTCTTTGTGCGTAGCGAAAGATTCACAAAAGTCCGAAGCTTTTTTGAAAATGTAGCAAAATCACGACGTATACAATTCATCGCAAGTTTTTGAAAAGCTTTGCGCAGATGATTTGTTATTTTGCTCAGTTATGAAGGTATGTAAACGAGTTGAAACGTATTTACGCATCGCTATCTGTCAAATTCTTTCCGTTTGCTTCTACGTTGTTAGGCGATCTTCCAGTACCACTGCTTATCAATGGGCAAAAATTTTGCACATTTTGGGGAGCAATGATCATTATGTAAGAAGTAAGTGGTTATATGACAGGAGTAGCTGTCATATAGAGTTGCTGTCTTTAGAAAGGCAAAGATTAATTGGCTTAGCTTTTTTGCAAGATTTAGAAGATTACTATTTTCTGTTACTTCGTTCCTTGTGTGCTTTATGATACTAAATGTCATCCAACACTATATCACTGTCTATACTTGGGTATAAAGTATTGAAAGGAAAAGGTCGTTACTGAAGGAAAATGTGATGGCAAGCTTACCAACGTGATTGAGCAGCGTGTTATATAACCAACAAGTAAGTGATAGTCCGTAAAGATTCTCTGTTGTGTTTTTTTCAAATCGTTCATGTGGCAGAAAAAGACTTCCACAGTCCAGAGCTTCAAATGACCACCTTGGCAAAAAACTAACTACTCAGAAAAAAAACTCAGAACTCAGAAAGCTTAAACTAACTACTCAGAATGCGTTATGAAGCTGTCGTAGATGGGCGGAACGGAGAAAAAGAGGAGGGAGGGGCGATGTGCTGGCCTCCGAAATGCATCAGGAAGCTGTCGTGGATGGAAGGAACGGGAAAAGGAGGGGCGAAACAAGGATTCTTCAGAGAACATGTCCATTTTCTTCTTTTTGAAGCAACGTTGGGGGACCAGGCCAACGCAGGTGTCATTTTTAGGCCTGCTCACCTATATATCACTTGAGGCAGTGTCCACCAATAGATTTTGTGTGAACACTGCCTTTAAGGAGACTCATTGTCGTACAATGGCTTGGATCTCTTTCTCACTGTACACGGTAAACTTTCAAGAGAGTTTGAACAGCTGAACATTGAATCGTGCAGTGGTAACTACTCCGAAAGAAACGAAAGCTATTAAGCTAAATGAGGTCGGTAGTGTAGAATCCAGATTTACATTTTAGTGGATCATCGTTCAAGTCAGCTGTTTTCTCATATTTTTCAAAAAACTGAGCACGTCAGAATGCAGCTAATTCCTTACAACTGGTCCGGTCACGATGAAAGTTTGCTCAGGATAGCCAACCTATGCTTCCCCTTTTCTCTTTGTATATGACTTGCATAATAAAGAGATCATAGTAAGATTAATGTAAACCGGCTACACATCAGGTAGAGAACCTGCAAACCTTTCTTCCGACATGCGTAACCAAAAATTCTCACGAGTAAGCTGGCAAAATTACGTACTAGTACTATCACAAAGTTCTGCCAAGTTTTTTGAAAAGCTTTGCGCACATAGATTGTAATTTTGCTCAAGATCGAGATTATGTACACGAGTTGATGAATCTTTCCGCATCGCTATTTGTGAAATCCTTTCCGTTTGCTTGTACGTCGTTATGTGAACATCCAATAGCACTGCTATCAATGGGCAAAGGTTTTTGCACATTTTGAGAAGGAAGAACAGATTATCGTGAAAAAATGATTGTGTGACAAGAGTTACATTCTTAGAAACGACAGGAATTAATGGCTTAGCTTTTTCTGCAAATTTTAAAAGATTAGTACTCCTCTATCACTCAGTCCTCCATGTGTTTTACAAGATTACATGCCATCGAACGTCATGGCAATCTTGGATGGCCAGTATGACCTTGATAACCTATATTGATACTGTGGCAAAGTAAATTGTTCCAAGTGGCTGACAAACACACAATACAAATTGGCGTAGTGTTCATTATTCAAAAAAAACGATATTGGAGTTTTTTTTTGCACAATGAAACTTGGAAAGCAACGGCAAACCTTCACGATCACCTGCTACCTGTTGGGGAAACCAAAACGTAGAAGCCACAACCTCAGATCGTCATTGTTTTTATTCGCCATTTACATTCGGTAACGATTCGGTAGTCAATTGATGAGCTGGCGGATAATTTCCACTTTTTTTGAAAAATTCTTGAAAAGTGTGAAAAGCTCTCTACAGTTTTGAAAACTTGCTTTATATATAGGGGCACGACAGGGCATGACAGCATGAGCGATGCCTCACATATACATCCTTGATTTTTCTCTGCGTCTAACTGTGTTTTCTCTCCTAATTTTTTCAACATGTTTTCTCACTGCCTTTTTTATGATGCTTTGGTGCCGCTAGCATCCCAAACATGAAGGGTAAAAACATATCACCTCGAAAATTTTTTTGCGTTCGTCGTGTAGGAGCTGAAAAGGAGAGGTTGGAAATAATTTTTCTAAAATTCTAGAAATTGTGTTAAAGTGCGAATGTGCGCTGGCATGGCGCACCCTGTCACCACACTGCCCGAAAAACTCCCTGATTACCTGAAAGGACCCCAGCTTGTAGACAAAAATGTCCACAGAACGCACTTTCATCAATAAACTGGGTATCTTGCGCTTGGATCACGTGACAGTGCCGGCGGCTAGACCTTCGCACTCCGTCAACACTCCTCAAACATAAGAAGTTCCAAAAATTTCTTAGGTTTTTGAAAAATAAAAAAGAAAAATGTAACAGAAATTATCCGCCGACTTCATAAAATCACTAGCTGGCTTACCCGGCTCCGTCGTATGTTCCGAGTAAAAATTCCATTTCTGAACCGATCCGGACCAAACTTGGCACACATACACTTCGGGCCGCGGCGGGTGTCACAGTCCACTTTTCGTTATCGATCGATGTCGATTTTATCGATGACGAAAAGTAGCCTATGACACCCGCCGGGGCCCGAAGTGTATGCGTGCCAAGTTTGGTCCGGATCGGTTCAGAAATGAAATTTTCTATTCGGATCATACGTACACACATACAGACAGACAGACAGACAGACAAACAGACATTCAGCTTTATATATAACATTCCCATGATGTTAGATAACTAGTCTTGTAAAATACACAAAGAACATCGAAAATTTCTTAGGTTTTTTGAATATAAAAAAATGAAAATTTATCCGCCGACCTTATAAACACATTCCTATGACGTTAGATAACTAGTCTCGTAGAACATACAAAGAGCAAAGTAACAGAAGAACGTTTATCTCTTAAATCTTGCGAAAAAAGTAGGCCGAACAGTTCCTGTCATTTATATGCATGTGAAATAGCACTCTTATCAAATCGTAAGCATTCAAAATGTCGTTTTTCAAAGAGACTTCTGCTCATTTTTCTGCGTCATTTTACATTCTCACTTGCCTGCATAGGCGTAAAGCAAGGCTTCACATCATAAAAGTAGAGGGTCCTCAAACATTTTTGTATCTAAATACAGCAGCATAAGAAAGTAGTCAATGCAGTCAAAGCATCGAATAACCAAGATATGTGCTAAGGGACTAAATAGACTATATTCTTCATGGTATCCTTACGTTGTATCTACCAGCAATGGAGATGTTGTTGTCATTACATTATAATATCCATCTGAGCAAGAATCTGAGAATTTCGTGAAAATGGCTACCTAGCGTATATCTTCTACATCACAGGCCGTGGTACTACTGTATAAAAGCATTTTATCAAACTCAGTATTAGTTTTCTTAGATCAAAAAATTGCCCTGCAGGAAGTTATGACGAAATTTTTGAAGAGAACCGCACTGATATGCGCCGGGCGTTGCAGTCTTTCTCAAAAGTAATGATGAAACTAACTTCTATGCCTCCGAGGAAGGCATTCATGTCAAAACGTAGGCTGTTAGAGGAAGTTGATTCCAAATCTGCATGGCTAAACGGAAGCGCCCTCTTAAGAAGCTTTAGAATTATGGGAACAGCTGTGCTTTTTGTCAGATTTGGAAATCAAGCCCTGCAGCTTAGGTAGTACCTCAATGCACAGCAGAAGCGGCAAATTTGTAGTATCTTCCTAAATGGATTGAGTGTGATGGTATTTTTGACAATTGATAAGAGACAATTTATGCAATTAAAAGTTTACGATTGGAAGAGTTTGTCTCGCTATTTTCTATTTGAGTGCAAAACAGGGAGTCTTTTGGTAGAGTAAAAGGGCAAGGTTGAGTTGAGCTACTCCAGCTAAGGGTCTTCAAAATGTAAAGATCGATATTTGTTAACTAGACTCATTGACAACTTTCTACAGAACGTCTTCTAACAATAAGATCTATGGCTCGGCACAAGGTGGCTTTTGGATAATGCAAAAAACGAAGTCTCCTTTCCCAAAATTTTACGAAGATTGACCCTGAGCCATTACCCTAAAAAATCTCCAAAAAACGAAAATTTGACCAAAAAACGTCACAAATTTTGTGTCTTTTTGGACACAATAACGAAACCCCCTTTGCTTTTTGTCCCAAAACCGATATTTAGCTTGTTTATCAAGCCACCTGTGCCGAGCCTTGCTAAGATCTGCACCATTTTAAGTGCAGTCGAGCCATTAAAAATCTAATAGGCTGAAAAGTCGCAAAAGCCTTTCAAGTCAAAAAGAAATCTAAGAATGATTAATTAATTAGATGAAGCTTTCTGTTGTGTGAGTGGTTTCGCATTGCCTCGAATGCGGAACTTTAGCTAGCGTACTGATAAGCTTCAGCATTGTTAAAGTAATCTAGCGGCAGCTGCTTTGGAGACGCAAGAAGCTAACAAAAGATTGAATATGATAAAGCTTTTAAGATGGAACGAAGGCTGATAACATTGCTAGAATTGTCTGGGAAGATAAAACTTTCATTACAATGTCATCGAATGCTAAGCTCTGATCATAAGAGTATTTATATTTGCAAAGACTTCCTCATTTGCCCAAGGAGAACTTCTTTACGTATTGCTTACAAGTGGATAAAGGTAAAGTAGTAAATTAAAGCGTTTAGAAAGCCTTCAATGTATCTTCTTCTCTTCGCACTATTTCCATTGGCCATAGGCTTCGTAGACCCGAACAGCAACAAACAAATCTCCAGGTTTGTCCTTCATTTCAGCAAATCCGTATGAAAATGTGGAACTTACAGAAGTTCTGCACACTCTCCTGGTTTCTCTTACCCCAACTGTTCGAACGCAGGTTGGTTAAGCAAACATTTTTTTGCAAAACGGAACTTTAAGAACGTTTTCAAATATAAATTGCTTTCTTAGTTTCTTAAGGGAAAAATACAGCGACGTATACAGAAATGTCTGATGAAGAATTTTGTGCGTGAGCATGTTAGGATAACTCTAGGATTCCTCGGAAAATCTTCAGTTTTTTTTATTATCGGAGACCTTATTTAGACCTTCTGAGGTTCTGGTTTCGAACTAACGTGAGCTAAATACTCTCCTAACACCCTTTGCGCGTTTTTAAGCTTCATGGTTGCGCTGCCAAAGCAAGCAAATAAAAAGCAGCGGCATTTTCTTGATAACTTAACATATTAGGCCGGTCCGAAATTTTATTCCTCAAATTCAAGATGACGAATAGACAAACGCCTTAAACAGTATTTAGATGCAGAATCTTCCCCTCTATAGCAAATATGTTTTTTCCTCCAAGACCTTTGATGATCGTTCGACTAATTGTCTGAATCTCCAAATCATGGTTTTTACCCTACCCTAATAGCTAGTTTCGGAATTTTCTTTGCAAATATTCAAGATTGATAACAGTCGTATGCAATAATCAAGCAATATAATAAGTTATTTGGTCATCTCCTACTAACTTCAGTATTTTTCGTAGTAATTTTGACGGCGTTCATTTTTGTGAAACCATAAAATTTTTAAAGGCAGTTTCTCACCAAAATTTACTTGCCGAGTTTTTTGCATTTTGCAAGCCTGTCGGACCCTGTCTAGCAATGTATGGGCTTAAAATCGCACAAAGTTCGCAAAAGCACCGGTTGCAATGGCCTATTTAGGGGCCCGTGTAATAAGATATATGAAGATCCGCGCGACCTCAACTTTAGTGAGACACTTTAAAGATTTAACGACAGGGAAAAAAGAGGAGGACTGCCAGCAAGAGGAAAAACAGCTGCATGTTAAGTCATCCTAGTGCTCGCCATTCGATTTTTTGAGGTTTGGAATACCCAAATATGGAATTTGGTAGAGTCAAAGGAATTATATTTTTGAAAGCCGACTGTAGATGCCAAAAAATGTATTGTTTTGCACTTTGTTAACTCCCAATAGTTATCATAGCTCTTCTAAAAGCTGGGGAGAAAATTTTGAGAAGAAATCAATCTTAGATAGTTGAAAGCAATGGTTTGGAGATTCAGACTACTCAAGCTACCATCAAAGGACTTGGAACAGGAACAACATTGCCAGAAAGTAGGAGAAATTACGTATCCACTGTTTAGAGCGTTTGTCAACCTTTACTGAGGTGATTCGAGGATATGTAGGAGAAGAACGGCATAAACTTTCGAATTGAGGGTCTTAGAGTTAAAAATGTAGGAAGAGGTATAGCGCAAATTTCGATATATAAGCAAGCTCACCCAAATCTTGAAAAAAAAAACAGAAATTACGAAACAAATCTGAGCATATGTTCTATGATTTCCTCTTTCTAGCTGCAGATTACGTGCCAAACGAATGTTCCCAATGTTTTGAAGGAATGTTTTTGAGGGAAGTGGTTTTCTTCCAATAACATTCTGCTCTCAATCAGCACGAATTCACTTAGCTAGAAGGAGGAGGCATAAAACCGTGTTTGTGACTGTTTCATTTTCCAGTGCGATGTTTTCAGTTTTTTCAAAGTTTGCATAAAAATTGCCAAACTCGAGTGATTCCCTATGCTTGCTTCTAACTCTCGCTTTTTGTCACTTTGATCCATGCAAAGACACTATTGCAATGCGCAAATTCCTTTTTTGGACAAAGTTGCCTTTAGAATTTTCGAATTTGGTTTTTTTCCAACTGCTCGTGACTCTCGCATTTTCGCATGCTATTTCAAATCAAAGGCACATGTGTAAAACGCATGTTGTCTGCTTTCAAATAAAAGTACATTCAAGTTGCAAGGCAAAGGAGCTATAATTCTTTGAAAAGGTACGAACGAACTTTCGGACCATAATCCTTCATAATGCTAAAATTAGCTAGTTGACTAGAATTGCAATTGATTCCGTAATTTTTCGCTCTATAATCTTGACGCACTCTTTCTTAGCATTATGAAGGATAGGCTGTAAGCTACAAACTAAGAAAAACCTCTAGCTTTTCGATAAAAAAATAGGAAACATCACATTTTCAAAAAACTGGAGAAACTCGAGGATGTTAGGGATTATAAGCAAAAATGAAGTCGTTCGCAATCTAGACCAGGTGCAGCGCAACGATCACAAATGCCCTAAAATCGATGCCAGATGTTGACTTGGTTCCCACAACAAAAAGTAAATGGATTCAGAGATATTGGAGATTTGGCGTTTCTGTGAAGTTGATCTTGCTGTACGCAAAGCTGCTGAGAGAAGCTGTCAATGACTAAGAAATCAGAACCTTGACATTCACCTAAAATTTGGGTAATGGGATAATTTGACCGTGAAGACGAATGCCGTATCTGTCTATTAAATCGAAGCGCTTTTCGTGTTTAGGACGAAACCCCATGCCGTAAAATTACCGTAACCTTACAAAAGCCCTGCCATGCAAATTCAATTTTTTTCTCAGCGTGTCGAATAACCCCACGCCAAGATTCACTTAAATTCATAAAAAGCGATAATGCACGTCATACATCGGTGCCGTACCATCGGTGCCGCCTTTAAAATTTCCGAAATAAACGCGATGTCGCGTTCAAAGCGCCGCAACCTCGTAACTCCCTTCAAAATCATTTTTGAGCAGATTGGAACACAGATTCGGAATCAGCGTCCTACAATCTATCTAAATTCATAATTTTTTTCTCGGAAACTCAAATTTTTCACTATACTGGTGACGTCACGGTAAACGGCCACGGTCCTAGGCTTTTTAGCTCTTAAGTTGCTGTATGGCCGGTAATCAATGAGATTGGCCGGTATAAATCAATAAATACATTGAAAGGATTCTGCTCCTTGTTTTTCATGAAGTTCTGATGTTCTAGAACTTTTTTATTTCAAGTCAAAAAAAAATTTATTTCAGGGCGCGAAGTTCCAACTTCGAAGCCTCGCAAATTCATGAATTTCTATTCTTGGGCGAATTGTTCTATGCTAGCAAATAGTACAGAAAATTCCCTAGAAGAATTGTTATAATTCACCTATTTGTTCGGGTTCTTACGCGAGATATCTGAGCCCGAAAGAGGGTGTTCGTGCTCTGATTGCCATGTGGGAACATTTTAAAAGACCGTATCTTAAAGGCACCGTCCACCCAAAGTGAGGGTTCACGAGATTCAATGGCATGCTAATGTGGGCCCCCACACTAGGCCAACCCCCAAGTTTCCCCGCAAAAGATTGTTTCCGGAGCGAGAAATCCGCTCTGGAAGTTACGTGATACGTGATCCAGAGGTGGTCACTCCGCCCATTTTGCAACTTTGGGGGCTGCGGCGCTGATATACGCCGGGCGATAACCGCGCCGCAGCCCCGCAAACTGCACTTCCACCCGTCCCGCTTTCTCCAAAATAGGGGTTTTTGGGATTCTCGACTTCATATTCGAAATCAGGGCCTTCAGAAGGCCCGGAAGCGACAAACACATGGAAGTCGAGAATTTGGGTGGACGGTGCCTTTAAGGATGGAGATGGTCACGTGCTAGAGTTTTTGCGTAGTGATAAAATAGGCCTCCATGATTGAGACCTGCATGTGCGTGAATGCTCGTTGGAGAAATTAACTGCACAAAAATGAACGAAAAAATGCAGAATTACATAATGACTTGATTTTTCACCATTTTCTGGGATCTCACCAACCATCACAATTTTTTGATATTCGGACTCTGCATGCGATAAGCTCTCAAAAATTATATAATTTGCTCCCCCTATCGGCACAGGAAAAGGAGCTAATTTATTATATGCGTCATTCTGATCCACTAAGGGAGCTCGGGTGCACATGCACCCAGCTGTGGCACAGGCATGTTCGCACCTCGCAGTAGCAAAGGTGCGAACCCTGTCTTATGAATGATTAGATCATCGAACGACTTCACAGAAACTCATTATTAGTGATTGAGTTAATGGCAGAGGTAAAGCAGATCCAGTGGAAATTTTTTCCCTTTTCAACAGGCCACTGTCTAACTGTATAAAAATGAATTCAAGTGGGGAAAAACCAAGGAAGAATTCACGATGTGGAATTTCTGCTTTTCTGTTTTTTTTGTCACCTTTATCAATTTTTTGCGTTTCTACTCTTTTAAAATTCTTTTTAATTTCTGAAAGTGACTATCTATAATTTTTTTATTGAAGGCCGGCAGTTTTCCGGTGGTTAATACCTCCTTTCAAATAGAAGAATTTCCTGCCACGGTTGCTTCTCGCAGCTAATTGATGTGGCCCCACTAAGGTCACGGTGCAAGAGGGTCCTTTCTTGACAAATTTGGCCAATGAGCCACTCGTTTTAGAAATTTAAAAGAAATTGAAAAAAATAGAGACGCAAAATATGATAAAGGCGATTTCAGAAGAAAGGGAAACAAGTGCAGAAAAAGATGCTTGAAAGAAATACAAATCAGTAATCAAAGAAGTGTGAAGATTTTGAAAGACTATAGAACTCTGCCTGCAAGTGAAATTCTTGATAATGGAAATCGAAAAATAAACATTTTCACTTTTTTCAAATTGCGGTTTCCTCAGATCTTACGTTTTGTGTCATCTTGGGGTCACGAAGGTAGGTACTCCCTTTGACTTATTTCAGAACATCGCGAAACGGAAAAAGCGGAAAAACTGAAAAAATCATTTCTACCCTTTGTGATTTTTTTAGAACATGCTAAACAATTGAATAACTTTATACAGTACTAAACAATTGAATAACTTTATACAGTAACGTTGAAACAAAAAACTGTTGAATTGAACGTGACTAATCACCATTAGGTAGCTACGTCGTTGAGGTTAATCAAAATCAGAAAATACTATTTTCTATTCCATTTGGGTCATTGGGGCTGATCGATATCAGAAAATACTATTTTCTCGTCCAACTAGGTCATTGAGGATGATCAAATTCAGAAAAGACTATTTTTGGTGTCTTCTATTTTCTCATTTTCCGAGCAAATTGCTACCGATAAATCATTGATAAAAATTAGAAGATTCGATGGTGTGCCGTATCCAGGTCGTTGAAGCGGCTGAGGACTGAATTTGACCAATTCAGGTAGCTACGTCATTGAGGTTGATCAAAATTAGAAAATAGTATTTCCTCGTCCATATAATTTTTTAGTTAGATTATGCAAACAAAATCTGATATTCATGCTACAGTGCCATGATCTCGATTGATAGTCTGAAAATCTTATTTCTTGCAGTCAATAATTCATTCACTCTCTTAGCCAAAGCAAAATGAAATGAGCCACAGGCTGATTGGACAGGAAAAATCAAATCAAGAAAGCCAATTATTTTGTCTTAACGACTAACAATAATGAGTTGTTCTGTGAAGTCGATCGATGGTCCAGTTATCCATAAGACAGGGTTCACACCTCTGCCGAATTTATCAATAACAGGACACTCTCGCACCATGACCTCAGTAGGGCCACATCAATTCAGTCCTCAGCTGGTTCAACGACCTGGATACGGCATACCATCGAATCTTCTAATTTTCATCAATGATTTATCGGTAGCAATTTGCTCGGAAAATGAGAAAATAGAAGACACCAAAAAGAAAATAGTACTAGCTTGAACCGAAAGTTCTATTGCACGATTTTCAAATAATCATAAATTCTTTCCGTCACGACGATTTTGCGCAACTCAAATTTTCTCTGAAAGCGTAGAGCATGTAGTTTCCAAAAGTCTCCTGGAAAATTTCCAACATGCCTAGGTTGCAGAGATAAAAATGGAAGAACGAGATCATCCGAAATTCGGAATTTTTAAGCAAGAATTCTAGAAATTCAGAAACTGTGCGATAAAATCCAGAAAAACCATTGTCCTAATTTTTCTTTTATTTGATTACTAACTGAGTCAAGTTTGTGCTGATCGAGCCCTTCTTTCAAAATTTATGATTTTTTGAAAGAAAATGCCGAAAAATCGATTTCTTAAGAATTCTTAGGAAAATGATTTTTCGGCACTTTCTTTCGAAATATCATAACTTTTGAAAAATGGGCTCGATCAGCACAAACTTGACTCAGTTAGTAATCAAATAAAAGAAAAATTAGGACAATGGCTTTTCTGGATTTTATCGCACAGTTTCTGAATTTCTAGAATTCTTGCTTAAAAATTCCGAATTTCGGATGATCTCGTTCTTCCATTTTTATCTCTGCAACCTAGGCATGTTGGAAATTTTCCAGGGGACTTTTGGAAACTACATGCTCTACGCTTTCAAAGAAAATTTGAGTTGCGCAAAATCGTCGTGACGGAAAGAATTTATGATTATTTGAAAATCGTGCAACAGAACTTTCGGTTCAACCTAATATTTTCTGATTTTGACTAACCTCAACGACCTAGCTACCTAATGGTGATTAGTCACGTTTAATTCAACGTTTTTTGTTTCAAAAAACAGTCTTTCAAAATCTTCACACTTCTTTGATTACTGATTTGTATTTCTTTCAAGCATCTTTTTCTGCACTTGTTTCCCTTTCTTCTGAAATCGCCTTTATCATATTTTGCGTTTCTATTTTTTTCAATTTCTTTTAAATTTCTAAAACGAGTGGCTCATTGGCCAAATTTGTCAAGAAAGGACCCTCTTGCACCGTGACCTTAGTGGGGCCACATCAGTTAGCTGCGAGAAGCAATCGTGGCAGCAAATTCTTCTATTTGAAAGGAGGTATTAACCACTGAAATTGACAGAAATCAACCCGATCAAAAAAGCAAATCCTTTATAGGTCAATCGATGGTTGAAACGGGAAAAATAGGAAAAAAATAAAAATGATCGTCAAGTTTTCACAAGTTTGAAAATTTCTTTTTGTTAAGTTTTGGCGGATTTGAAATTCTGTACATCTGTCATTAACTCAATCACTGTTGATGAGTGATGTTCTAGGAAATCGATCGATGGTCTAGTTATCCATAAGACTCTTCATCCTTAAGATACGGTCTTTTAAAAATGGTCCCACATGGCAATCAGAGCACGAACACCCTCTTACGGGCTCAGATATCTCGCGTAAGAACCCGAACAAATAGGTGAATTATAACAATTCTTATAGGGAATTTTCTGTACTATTATATTTGCTAGCATAGAACAATTCGCCTAAGAATAGAAATTCATGAATTTGCGAGGCTTCGAAGTTGGAACTTCGCGCCCTGAAATAAATTTTTTTTGACTTGAAATAAAAAAGTTCTAGATCATCAGAACTCCATGAAAAACAAGGAGCAGAATCCTTTCAATGTATTTATTGATTTATACCAGCCAGTCTCATTGATTACCGGCCATACAGCAACTTAAGAGCTAAAAAGCCTAGGACCATGGCCGTTTACCGTGACGTCACCAGTATAGTGAAAAATTTGAGTTTCCGAGAAAAAAATTATGAATTTAGATAGATTGTAGGACGTTGATTCCGAATCTGTGTTCCACTCTGCTCAAAAATGATTTTGAAGGGAGTTACGAGGTTGCGGCGCTTTGAACGCGACATCGCGTTTATTTCGGAAATTTTAAAGGCGGCAGCGATGGTATTGTATAGGGTTGTTGCAAAAGTTCTACCCGTTTTTGATACCTTATTTTGAACTGCCAATTTTGGAGGAAGGAACCGTTTTTTTAAACAGCATTTATATCATTCAAGAGCTCTTTTCTTCTAGTTTTTCAGGCATACTTTCGTTTTCAAAGATCTTTGTTCGTTGAGTGGTTGCGTACTTTGAAACGACAGAGAAACAAATGTGAAAATTTTCGTCTTTGCTCCATCGCCGTGAAGGCTACAGCCAAAAGAAAAAAATTCTTTTGAAACACACATAATGTTTGCTGGAGATTTGTGCTACGAAACGCTTATCGAGATATGATTTTAAAAAAATTCTGAACCTACAAATTTTTAGCTCAAACATAACCTGTCTTTATGGTCCCTTTAGGTCGCATAAAAATCATAAACATATTGCAATCGCGAAATTTCTACTCTATATAGTAAGATTAGAGCTAGAACAACTGCTACTATGATAACGGGAAAGTTTCTTGTTTTTCAAGGGCGAACAAGATCAAAAATGTCAAAAAAATTGCATTTTTGACCGCCTCGAAAGAGCAAAATAAGTGGGCCTTTTCGGATTTTTCAGCACAAAATTTCTTTGAAAGAGTTTGATGAAATCTAAAATTAGCGGTACTGCTCAATCGACTATGGGCTACACTGTGAGCAGTGCTCGTGCAACTCAACTATATTCCAAATCAAGTTATGCTTTTGTAAAGTGAAGCTTTCTACAAGGAGATGTTTCTCGATTTTCGCCTATAAAATCTTCTTCACTGTTACTGCAATAACCTTAAAGAGTGTGCAGAATAGCCAAAGATTTACAGATTGTAACACAGTTTATAGCTATTGCAAAGATTATTTCTGAGAAGAGTTACGGTGAATCAAAGTCAGAGTTTGAAAACGGGTAGAACTTTTGAAACAACCCAATACCATGCACCTACCGTAAACCTTGCTGCGACATCTGAGTTTAGCAGAAAGGTCTATGTGTACCTGTAAATTATATCATAGCGTACATGACGGCAAATATGAGTGTCGTGTTGGAAAGAGATAAAGATTGAAAGAAAAGTTGCAAAACTTATAAGGAAAGCGTGTTTAGTCGAAGCGGTCTTTCCAGTTGAGTTCTACACCACTTTGAAGAGCATTGAACGTTGATTTTAAATATGTTTTGATTATTTGTGAAACGTTTTAGACGCCGAGTTACGAGTGTTTTTCGAAGCGAAAAATATGCGCAGTTAATGTAGAAACTATGGTTACAATCTTTTTGCTATCATATAGAGCAGTGTTGAGTGTGAGGGTATTAAATAGAAGTTATACTGAATGAAGTGCTCTGATAGTTATAACTGATTCTCAGTTACTTTCAATTTTTCGCTCAAAAACGCTCATAAGTTTGCTTTCACAGGGGTGTGCAGATAATGAAAATGGATTTAGAATCATCGTTCAATGTTCTAAAAATGGTTTAGGAGTCGATTGAAAAGGCCACTTCAACTAAAAACGCTTCCCTTGTTAGCTGACAGACCTATACACAACAATTAACTGAATTTGATTTTCTAGATGGGGCATTATCCACTGGCAATCTGCTTAGCAGTTTTCACTACAAAATCTTGCTTATACCCTATTGAAATTGCTTTTCAGCGTGTCCTGGCCATTGCGAAAATGGATGGGCATATTTTGGCGAGACAGATGCGTGCTACAAGGTGCGTGGTACTTTTGTAAAAGCAATAATTTTGACATGCGAGGTATGAGACCTTTTTTACCAAAAGTTTTTCATAATATTGAAAATCCTTAATCAAAACTTTGTAATTCTACAAAATATCAACCAATCTCTAAAAACTGTTTAGCGATTCTCTCTAGATGCAGATTGAATTTTCAATGTAGAGCGCATTTTTTTTGTTTTTGAAGTAAACTGCCAAGTTGTTACTACTATTATTCACATAGTGACTATCTCTCGATGTACTAAGAAATAGCTAGCTGAATACTGAGTACTCACTGATAGTGTTAGCATTTCGAGAGACACTCATGTGTAGCATCAAGTGAGTTAGGAGAAAACGAGATGCTTATAGCTTCCTTCTGGCTTAAGCGACACAAACAAACAAACAAAAACATCATAAATTTTCATAAAGCGATGTGACAATTTGATTTTTCGTCCAAGCAATTGATAACGACCAGAACTGAACTAAATTTTTTTGCTCCAAAGAGAAGTTTAAAGAAAAATTGGGCGTTATGTGCGCACGCAACATAAATGCGGCTAAAGATAGTATATCGGAGCCTAATCGATATGAGATCAAACTGGAAAAGATACGCATAGTATAAGCACACTTTTTTAAATGATCATCAAGCAACGAAACAAGAATGCTCATCAATGGTAAATATATTTTCTCCATAGGTTTTCCATTGGGGAGCCTTCTACAGGGCCGAGAGCCGTTGCAGGGATGTTGGAGCACATCTGACCTCAATTCACAGCGAAGATGAGAATCATTTTGTAGCCGGTTAACTAATTTTGTTTCAAATCATAAACACTAAGACGATCTGATTTGTGCTTCAGACTTGACAGAAACGGGGTTTGAGTGGCATTATGGAAACTATGAGGAGCATGTACGTGGATCAACTTGGATAGGTCTGAGACGGGCCGATTATCTAAATAGCGGAGATTGGCTTTGGACAGACGGGACAAATGTTGAATTCCTAGCGTGGGCTCCGGATGAACCGAATAATTATGCAGGAAATGAACGCTGTGTGGAGGTATCACTTTTATCAATAAAACAAGTAAATGCAAAGTTAACCAAGTGAAGTTTTTTGGAATGATAAGAACCCAAAATATGCAAGCAGAGCAGTCGTTTAAGCATTGCTGTCTTCGCTTTTTTATCTTTCTCAAGACCCTTCCTTACATTTCCTTACATAGGTTTTTGCAGCTACACAGTGATCGTATAATAGAACCAGGAACCTCTTTACGGCAGCATAAATGGAATGATTGGCCTTGCTCTTCTGAAATAAGATCATATGTGTGCAAGAAACCGGCCTTGCACTAGAGTGGTATTTACATGGATCTGATTGTTGTATGACAGTTTTGACAGTACTTAATGTCAATGAATCTTCTGCTTTGCAAAGTTTGCTTTATTACATTCCTTTAATGGCAGCATGTTGATACAATGCTGGCCGTAATTATGACTACATCTAGAAATTGTCGTAATTTGCATTTTTGTCATCGAATCTGTCTGAAACTATGCTCCATAGTGCGCATGTTAGCCTAACACGACCCCCTAGAATAGCTTCCAGATTTTTGAGTTGAAACGGAGAAAAACAGAAAAATTCAAAAGAACCCTTTTTAAAATCTGGACAATATTATAAAGACACCTGGTTTATTTTCAACACTATTACCTCCCACTCTAATACTTGTTTGTACAGCTACATACTAAAATATGAAACTCTGCAATTCTGCGACCTGTCATCCTTTTCAAAAAGAAATGATCACTGCATTGTTTTTGCTTTCAAAAGCATCAAAAGTGATTGTGCTTCAACAAACAGCTGGTTTGAGAAGCTTTCAGGTTGTTGTTAACTTCAGATGGTAGTCATGGGATCCATTAAGCCTATTCAGTGATTGAGTTCAAGAGGGCTTCCGCAAACTTTGCTTAATCGCTAATATTGACGAACAGACCCCAACCTTAGCTTAAGCTTTTCACACTTTAACCCCACAAAACTCAGTTTGCAGTGCTCATAAAATGCTGTGCTTGATTTATTACATTGCCTACATGGTGATGCAGCTTTCGCAACAAATTTCAGATTTTTCCTAATCGCGGTTGCGATTTAGAGCAAAGTACTTTCCATGAAATTCTTTGTGAGCAGTGGATTCGAGATATAGGGTGCGGAAAAAGTACTGTCCCTCCGTCTTGGCCCCTGAAATACCTCAAACATTAAGCAAATCTGCAATTTTTTGAATTCCATATGTAGGCGAGATCCTTGAGATTAGATATTGATAGGTTTGATTGAAACTGTTTCCTTTCGTCCGTTTGAATGAGTGATAACAGTGCACAAGAACAGTGACGATGCGCCGATAGCATACAAGTGCCATTCTGGACCATAACTCTACCACCAGCATTAATATGAGGTTCAAATTGAGCTGGTATGTAGCGCATGACCTGTTCTCCATTATTATGTACCCACTGTAGATGAATTATAGATTGGTGATTCCTGTTTTGGCCAAATAAGGAAGATTATAACACACGCAAATCGCAAAAATTCTGAAAAAGTGGCGAGTCAGGACTGCACTTGCTTAATGAATTGGACTCAAACTATGATTCCCAGATTCCAACAAAGAGTAACAGAAATAATGAAAAAAACATCGGACTTTGTCTACATCACGATTTTGGAGCGATAAGCGATTATACCTAGGTCTCTGTGCCACGTTTTCTGATCGCACTCTGTTGCGCCGCAGCCACTTGCTCATTAGAAAAATTCACAGCTTTTCTGCTAGTGCAAGTGCTGACAGTATACTTTCAGAAAATTTCGGGATCCACTACCACATTCCTTAGGCAGTAGAAGATTTTCTGAGTTTGCGTGACAAGCAAAAAATTTCTCAAAAATCCTCACACTTCTTCAAATTTGTAAAGGGGAGTTGCAAGATTTGATATGAGATGCGCTGCGAAAAGGGATCCACCGCCGGGTAAAATTGCAGAATTTTGAATCCAGTTTTTGTAAAATGATAGAATATATTCTTATCTTGGGAATTATGTCAAATTTACCAGAAGAACCTGTGAATTACGCCAATTTTTCAAACTTTATTTTTAGGGACAGTACTTTTTCCGCACCCTGTAATTACAAATCTCACTACTTTCCTCTCTGTTTCAAATCAAATTCCCCAAAGAATGAGATTAGCTAAGATTTCGAAGTTCTGAGCGGTCTGCTGCTCTATTTTCTGATCTGAGTTGGCTATGATTATTCAGGGTGCTCCACTCAACATTCAGTGGATGACAACTGCGGCTAGACCATAATGCCAATTTCGAAATTGCTTCCTATGCACACAAGTTTACTGTTGTCCAACCGATGTAGTGGCTACATTGCAGTACTTTCCGTTGCTTGAAAACTGACTTTTTTGTTGTAAAAATGTGACAACCCTATGCTGAGATTGGAATCCGTCCGTCAATATCAGCGATTAAGCAGAGTTTACGAAAGCGCTCCTTAGTTCAACCATGGAAAAGGCTTAGTGGATTCCATGACCATTATCTGAAACTAACAATAGCCTGAAAGCTTCTCAAAGCAATTGTTTATTGAAGTACATTCACTTTTGATTCTTTCGAAAGCAAAATGCAGTGATCGTTTCTATCTGAATAGGATGACAAGCCGTAGGTGTTGCAAATGTTTCATATTTAGGGAGTATCCGTGCAAAGAAATTTGAGAGTCGTGGAATGAGATAGTGATTGAAAAACCAGGTTTCTTTGTAATTATGTCCAGATTTCATAAAGAATTTTTTCGAATTTTTCTGTTTTTTTTTTGTTCAAACTCAACAAGATTGGAAGCCGTATTCAGGGGGTCAAGGTAGGCTAACATGCGCACAATGGGGCAAATTTTCAGACAAAGATTGAAAAAATTGAATTAAAATTTGAAATTTAAAACTTAAAAATTAAATTGGACAAAGTACTGCTCGATTGCCACGCGGTTACACCACCACAACCATTAGAGCACCAACCATTTACCTACTCGAACTTGGGTAATTAAACCCTTGTTTTTTGGTGCAACAAATAATACACAAATACGAGCGAAGTAAAATTTCATCCTAACTATGTTAATAAAGCATATAATGAACAAAATACTCAATCAAGCTATGCGCAATCTACCTCAAGCTAACTTAGCGCAAGAAAAATCAGAAGCTTGAGAAGTTTTGAGAATTGAGAAGCTCACAAGCGCAAAAAGAGATGAAAAACCGAATGAAGTCCGCGGACGCGGGTAGAACACTGCGTTGCGATTTGCCTTGCCTTCCCCTCTCGCGTTAGAACAACATTATAAATTACAGCATGATCTCAAAACAAACGAAAATTACGACTATTTTCAAAGTGTCTTTATTATAGCCAGCACTGTAGGTGCTATGCGCCTTCAGGTAAGCTTCAAAATTAGGCCAATAACTGCATAATTGCTACGGTTATCCGATAAAAAAAATGAACTTTTTTCGAGTGCAAAACCTTTATGATTTGTTTATTACGGATTTATACACAAGACAAACTAGAACTCAAGCTATGAAATTATGGTCACTGCTCCTTCTCCGTGTTATTTTTGACCAAATACAGTCACAAATTGTCGTAGATAAATTATCTAAGCAAATTATGATCCTTTCATCCACGCAACTTTTACCATAACTTGAGTGCGCACTTTGTTCTCAACATCATAGTTGATCTACAAGGGAAGAATAAATTTGCACTTGAAAACAAACACTCCTCAAAGCTGGTACCAAATCTGCTTTACTTAATTACTAAACCAACTTTAAAAGAAGTTATGCGCTTCCAAAGTCCAAAGTCGCCATTAGTGACATAAATCGAATGGGCAGGGGTTCGAAAACACTCACTCAGTTCAAGCGGGTGTGCCCCTCCCTTTTCTAATAGTAATCCAGTGGCTAGCCATTTATCAACGAACCCAGTAGGTTCTGCTACCCCGTGTGTAAGCGAAAACAGTGCCACGAGGTTGACAATATTCACAAAAAGCACTGCTGAGTTCGCGAATTGACCAGCTTTGTGAATACCGATCTCGTGGATCAAGCCTACCCACTGGGTAGGCGGAATACTGTGTTCATTGATGGTACGGCCACAGGTGCTGTCATGGTTAAGTTGCTTTGAGCAGCTTCATCTGCGAAGCAATCCGTCGACGTCTCTTTTGTGTTTTTGGAGAGTACTGAATGAGTTATCGAAAATGTGTCAAAAACAACGCTGCGGATTCATTTAACGGAGCTTTCTCGAACCATATATGACACTCACTTAGTGCTCTATGGGCATTCTTAATGCATTACACAAACCGATTCAATTGACGTTGAATGGGACCCATACAAACTGAGTAACTCCCAAGAATGAATTTTAGATTGTTTTATCAGACCGTAATACGTCTATACTTCTGCTTCAGAAAACGACATGTAGATTGCGCAACTTTTGATGCACCACAAGTTTGATCCCAAATGTGTAAAGTTCTGGCTTATATGGTGCATCCCCCAGAATTGTTCTCATAGGTACCATCAATGCTTTTCAATCGTTTTAAGTTAACTCCAGCAAATTTAAGCTTATTCGAACATGACATTGTGAAAGGATTTGAAGGCAGCTACGATGGTACCTATGGAAACAATTCTGAGATGCACAATATCTTCGTCCAAAACTAATATCTGCTCCAAGACGAAGGCGGTTGCCCAAATAGGTTGAAAGCATGCAAGGCCGCGACGCGCGGACAATTGTCAACTACGGGGCGCGCGCACGCTCGGTCAGCGGTCATCCACGTGAGCATGCGCGCGACTCGTGGTTGACAATTGCCCGTGCGCCACGTGCGCGTCAGCCTTGCATGCTCTCAACTTATACGGGCGACCGCCTTCGTCATGGAGGAGATATTATATAGGCTGTATCAACCAATATCGGTCCCCCGCTGGCATGCCCTGCGAGGACGCACACTCGCTCGCGACGTGTCTTAACGCGCAACAGTCGCGCGCGTCACACCACACTGTCGCAAGCTGCCGCACGCGCGAAGTCGTATAACCGATGCTGGTTGGTACAGGCTATAGGTCTCTCACTCGTACGAAAAGAAACGCTCCACATTGGACAATCTTATATACCGTTGCTGTACTTTCTAATTAGAGATCAAGAAAACGAAAATTTTCATGATCTTGCCGATCTTTTATGTAAAGCTGAATGTCTTTTTGTCTGTCTTCGTGTATGTTTGTGCGCCCTGTGTACGTATGTCCCAAATGAGAAATTTTTATTTCTGAACCGATCCGGACCAAATTTGGCACACATGCACTTCAAGGTCGGCATCGATTTTATCAAATTTTCGCAAGGTTTGAGCTACTGGGCTGAGGGTTGGCATAGGGATTACGTGAGCATTTGGTTACGAATATGTTATTGACAGGGTCGTGCGAAACCGGGTTTGCCTTGAAAAAAATTTTCTCAGTCTTTAACCTACACAAAACACAGCAACGCTGCAGATCATTTTCGGATGCTGAGAGTTTATGCTTGCGCAAGTGAGAAATCTGCTCTGACCAGAAATACGAACTCTTCTTACTTTAGATGCAGTCAGAAATCTTACATTTAGGCTGTCGCGCAATTGGCATAATTTGTTTTGCTCTGTCAATAATACCCTGGAGCCTTGTAAATTTAAAAGTGTAGGACTGCTGTGATAGAAATTAGAAATGTAGCAAGCCTTATGTAACAACCTAATAATAAAAAAATCTCAACAGCATGAAAGTAATCACATACAAGGAAGCACGAACAAAAGATTTGGATTCTTCTCACCATCCATTGTAGCTCCTGAAGATGGTTGAAGATTGCAGGTGCGTTACTAACTCAATAGTGACATATCCGTATCATTCATTTGAAAAGGAAAAAACGTTGTAATGCCTGCGTCCTTATAGCAACTGGACTGGCTGTCTCGATCATTGGATAGACGTGCTGCAAACTGTTTGCAAGTAAAACTTAGCAGCCTTTCCACCCAAATACTCCTTCTATGCGAAGCTTTTGAAGATACCACAACTGAGAAAAATGCTTGGTCAAATTTGAAAAATGGGGTTCAAGACGCAAGTTTGGTGTCAAGTGCAATCTGAATTCTGCACGTTGAATAATTTTATTACATGTTCAACAAACTTAAGTGGTTATTTTAGCGACTAGAAAATTTGAAACTAAATGTGCAGCATAAATATTTTTGACAGTTATGAAAGGAATAATTGTGATGTAAGGTAAATGCAAATATTAAGCTAGTTGTAAAATAATTATAAAAGGCTTGAGGATGAACATCATGTGCAAGTGGGAGAGCGCACGAATCGCTGCAGAAGTGTGCCCATAAGCGAACAATCAACGAATTAGTGGCCGCGTTTTCGCTGCTGTCAGCAGTTGCGACGATTTTGCAGCTTGAATTATACCCGGCTTAAAAAATGTCAGGGGTTTTTTATAATAAAGTGCGAAAAGATAAACTTTGTTTTGAAAAATTCCGTCCTAACTCTACCAAGCCCTTTAGCTCCGCGCCCTTTTTTCAAACTAGCGAATCTTGTCATATCTAATTTTATACAAAGCTTCGCGACACATGCGGCATAAGATTTGATAATTTGCCAAAAGTACCTGTAACTATCCGTTTTTTCATCCTCATCAAGAAGATCTCATTTCCTGCGTTAGAATATTATATAAACACCAGCATGATGAGCAAGTTCTTGAACATTCTCCAAAGTCCAGACCTTTTCCAATTGCACAAAGCTTATGAAGTTTTTAGGGACACTGAAGATTTTTCCATTGTGAATTTGGACAGTTGCTATGCAGCCAAAGTTAGAGGGTTCATTTTTTGTTTGAAAGACAATTAACTTGCTTGTGCTGGTTGCTAAGCGGCTTTTCAAAGGTTGTTAAATGTACCAAGGGCGGTGCAGAAAAACAACAGCCTTTTCAGTATTTCCATCGTCTTCACACCGAGCACGTACATCCTTGAAAGTGCATCACCTTTGCTCATGGTGTCGTCTACAACCAAAGTTTTTATTCTTTTGATCTTTGTAAAATTGGTGAGCATCAAATTTTGCATAGAAACTGTATAGCTTACTCCAATGCTAGGCTCTAGATTTCAAATACTGGTGTCTTTCGATTTGATCCTAAAGCTAATCATGGAAACACCATGTATTATCTTTATTTGAAAAAACAGTCGCAATGCCTAAGAGCTTGCTATGATGAAAGAGAATGCAAAGTCGTGGAATACAATGAGGTTTGCAGCATGTGCAGGCTGCAACAGGCTTTGAGAAGTTTACTTCAGACTAATGGCTTCTGTAAGCTATACAAGCAAGGAACTATTGGCACAGTAAAAGGACACGAACTCAGACGTGATGAAACTGATTCGTCATGTATGACAGAAATATCCACAAGCGACATAGCCTTCCAAAAGATAAAACCACTTCAAAAAATTCCTAAAATTCCTCAATGCCAGAACCTTACAAAATCAAATGATGTGACTGTTATCGGAACTTCCAAAACAAGTGACGGATACCGCGTCTTTTTCACTACTAGTCCTTCCGAGTGGACTGCCACGAAACCCTGGTGAGGAGAGAGTAATTAGTTATTCGCCCTCAGTAAGGCTAGTAGCTGATTACATTTTAATTTACTTTTTGCCTATAGCCTTCCTTCGAAGTGCTGTCAATCTCTCCTAATCGTTTCTGTTTAGGCTTGTCCTCTCCAAAAAAGCAGAAAAGGGATGTGCGTCCGTGCCTGTGTTCCACAAAGCAAGTGAGTTCGCTATAGCAGTGTTCATGGTACGAGTTTTACAAGTAAAATTTTTTGCTCACTTTTTCTGAGCTCTGAATGTGCGATTATTTTGATACCAGTGCTCACCTCTGCTTCGCAGAGGTTCGCACTGGCATCGTGAACCGTGGTAAACTCACTTTCTGAGAGCTTGTCTCTCAAATCATTGTTCGGTTTATTGCAAAGTGAGCCGTAGTTAAAAATGAACCATACTCGCTATCTTAACCTCACATGATGTTTAGTATCGTAAATCATTCCTCACTGTGATTTCGTAACGGACAAACTCCACACAACTTCAGATTAAGCCGCTTATTATAAGTCATGACAGTCGTCCTCACCCCACTAGTCGGTCGGTAGTCAAGTTTGAATTCGAACTGAAGCAGATCGGCCACGGCAGAGCGCGGCAGACCGTCCCTCAGCGAACCGCTTGCACATAAGCTTTTCTCCTATTTTCTTCGTGTTTCTTTGCTATGTTTCGTAATGCGGCAATGTTCTTTATCATATTTCTAGATTTCGCACCGCTAATTAGTGTTTTGTGCAGTTATGCTCGTTTGTTTTACATTTTTTTCCATGTAAACTAGGAGGAAGGATGCGATCGGAGAGTTTTAGATGAGAAATCTCTTTTTTTTCGTTAAGTGACATATACACAAATGTGATTTGATGAAATGTGTCAAGTTTTCCGTTAGAATATGTACTTTTTTGCGGTAAGGCTGAAATTCTCTCAAAAGTGTTTGTTTCAAAAAGTTAGCGGTACGAAATCTGAGCCTGTTAAGAACATTGCCGCAACACGATAGCAAAGAAACACGAAGAAAGTACAGTAAGTTTCGACCCGCTTTAGGCAAAAATTGGATTGGCGGGAGTCCGCCTCGCAACAGCTCGCGCCGTTTCGCAATTACAGTATCGTGCTGAGAACCCATGTCTGCGTCTCTTCAATCTCCTTAGTCTTTGCTTGGCAAAATGCCAGCGCTATGCGCTCGCGAAGCCTCCAGCAAAGCGCATGCGCTGCTCCATGTAGAATGCCTCGCCTAATCCGGGATGAAACCGACTGTAAGAAAAAAGCTCGTGCAAGCGATTGGCTGAGGGGCGGCGTCTGTCGCGCTCTGCCGCGGTCAGCGTGCTCCAGTTCGAATTCAAATTCGACCACCGACCGACTAGTGAGCTGAGGACGACTATAACACAAATATCGAACCCGTATTCGACTGATAGCAGCACTCAATTTTAGTTGAAAACAGTATAAAACACAAAATTAACAAAATCTAAACTTGCTGTTTGGAAATTCATATAAAATGAATTTCAGACCATCGTCGCTTGTATTTTGGAGAAATCTACAACACCACTGGTTACTACTTCTTCGATGGGTACGCCTTTGCGGGGCAGTGCATCTCCTCAAAGCATGAATGCTTGGGTATGTCGGAGATACGAGAATATAAGGAGAATCCGGACAACTTCTTCTACGATGAAGCTGGAAGAAAGGATTTGAAAGACTCCGGTCTGGGTCAGACCTTCTTCATCGCAGGATTTGCATCTTATAGATAGATTTTGTTGAGAGTTATAGTGTGTGGTAAAGGGTTATAAAGTGTTAGAGAATACAAGTAAATTCTTGTCTTTAATTCTTAACTTTTTTGCAAACACTGTTTCCTTTGTAATGCCGACTATGAGCATACGTTTGACTACGTTGTAAAGAAATCAAAGCATTTGATGATTTCCATCGACTGTAACTGCAAGCAAATTAATCTACCTAAATCCTGCAACTTTTGCTGCAAAGGCGATGGCGTCTGTAACGTACGTCCATTGTATTGGATGCTCAGCACTTCAATCAGGGCTATCAGCATGCTCAGAACTCAAAAAGGTCGAAATAGAAAGTGGCCTCTTTACGCAGGATCATTTCGAACATAAAGAGCGCTGAAAAGCCCATATTTGGTAATTCTAAGGACCTTGCTGGTGCTGACAATTGACGATTTTTGCACGGCATATTGTTATCAGTGCATATTGTTATTTTGTAGACCTTTAGATCCTTGAAAGGCAAAAGCTTGTTCGAACAATGAAATCAAATTTATCAAAAAAAGCTGGTTCCAAAAAAAGTTATAATATTCTTGAAAATAGCGAAGAGGACAGAACTTATGCAGTACACTTATCTAGACCTCATCTGCATTAAAGGCAGCGTCCAGGCAGATCTGGACCTATGGGGCTTTTACGTGGAAAGTACTTTTGGGGCCCTAACTAAGGCACTGCCCAAGCGGCAGCTTAGGTAGTGCTCTAATGGCTGAGATATTCCCCTCGAAACTGGCCCCCGCGAACGTATTCGCATGGATTCATGGCAGTTTCGCGCCAGGATCCACTTGCGCCATGAATCCATGCGAAACACGGTCGCGGGGCCCAGTTTCGAGGGGACTATCTCAGGCGTTAGGGCACTACCTGAGCTGCCGGTTGGGCAGTGGCTTAGTTAGGGCCCCAAAAGTAGTTTCCACGTAAAATCCCCATAGGTCCAGACTTGCCTGGACGCTGCCTTTAACTGTTCAAAAGCCCGATAAAAAATTGATTTTTTCTTTACATTTCAGATTTGCATTGACTTAAACATACTCAAAAAGAAATGTTTGTGGACGGCTATTATATAATTTAGATAGATATGTGCGCAAAAGTAAGATAGTCTTTTGTTTTGTAGGGAATGATATAATATAAACTGGTGACGAAAATGAATAATTTGATGATTTTGAACCCTACAAATCAAAAAAAAATTGAGCAATAATGTGAAGACAGACCAGCTCTGATCATGAAGGACTACGAAATGGCGCGACAAAATCTTACATCATCACTTCGGTTGAATCAGATTGATTCGAAAAAATTAAGAATTCGAGCAAAAATTTGAGACAGGGAAAGACCACAACAAATTTCTTTCGGTTTCGAAGAATAGATCATACGGCCAGAGTTAACTGTACTTGAAAATCAACTAAATTACTTAGAATTTGCAACGAACGGATTAAGGAAAATTCCTTTTAATTGCTTTCCTTGAATTTTGCTTTGCAGGACACTTAAGGTAAATAGATTTGTTCTTTATTCTTTGTTCTTTATTTCAGTCAAATGGTGTTTATAATAATAAGTTAGACACCTTTTTTCTACGAGGTAGACTGAGTTTAAAAAAGCACCAACGACACATGGAAATAAAACAGAATACAACAGCCATGGAGGCGAAAAAACAAAAAAAAAACAGACAAATAAAGAACTAAAGTTTTGAAAACCTGTAGGACGATAAACTCATCTCACTTTCTTACTATGATATCAGTGGATAATGCGATCTCAAGTACTCTAGATGAGGGCAGTAGGTTGTAGATGATGAGTACCTGAACAGTTGAGAATCTAGAGCATTCCAGAACATCTGCAGCGGCAGATGAAGCATTGCAGCTTATATGATGCAAGACTGAGTTTTCAGATGCGAATCTTGAAACTGTGATGCCTTGTATAGTTTGTACGATATACAGGGTAAAAAAAAGAAAATGAAAAGAAAATGTACCTACTGTTTGATTGTTAGTAACTCTCTTGTTATGAAATTTTTCGGGAAGGATTAGGTACCATTTTGTAGAACTGGCTTCAACTTAGGTTTACAGTAGGTCACCGGTCTTCCTTGATTACTATAAAATTACGATAGGGACTCACAGCTTATGGCGCTACTGCAAGATAGACCGTTCGAAAAAACAACTTTCAAAAAAAAACCTGAAAATTTGCGTAACAGGGATATTTATGCATGCTGATTTCATTACATAACTTTTTGCGTGTTCGCAGAGCTTTTTTGAATAGCCTAATAAAATTTCGACGAATATCAAAAATCCGCCATTACCTTATATCTGGCATAACATAAAAGCATTAGAGTAAAGTGCGACTATTACAAATTAATGACCCTTTAACTTAGAAGAGTTTTCAGCTTCTCTGGTCATTTTCAAAGCTAAAATATAGGCTTAAAGGATACAAAAATCTCTTTGGACTTCATACCGTAAGCCTACAGTAATGAAGAAAGACTGGTAACTGGTAGATTGATCCAAACTGTAAATCTAAGTTAAAGCCAGCTTTACAAAATGGAACCTAAAGCTTTTCGAAAGACTCAATGACATGACAAGCGAGTTATTAACAATCAAGCAGTAGGCACATTTTGGGACGCCCTGTATAAGCTTCAAGATATCGTATGAATCGAAATCCAGTTCATTTATTGTAAGTTTGTACATGAACGCGAAGTCGACAAGAACTCTTCTATCCTTTAAAGTAAATGCTTAAAGTTCCTTGCTGATAGTTCATAACGAAAATGGCTACAAATTTCGTGTGCGGTTCATCTCGTTAAGTAAAGTAAATAAATATGGAGAAGATTATCAACACTGTCATCATAACCACTCCTACCATTTGCATTTGTTTCTTTGACTTTCGCATGGTTAAGTGCGAACCCACACTCGGAAGATGTCAATATTCGTTTTAGTGCTTTTCATAAGGGAATGCAAAAGGTAAGCCGAACCTGGCAAACGCCCATGTTTGGCTATTCGAATGGCTTATAGCACTTGTAGAAGTCGAACAGTGAAATATGAATGTGTAAACGCTTTCAACATATTTCAGCACATATCTTGGGTTCTACATTTCATGTAAAACCCAAGATCTTCTTCCCTTTGAGAGAGTATTTTTGCGTAACTCATCCAATTCGGAGCGCCTGCGTAGCGTCGCGGAAGCGCAGACCAATCAGGGGCGCGCAGTAATTAGGCTGGTAAGCAGAGCGGCGAGGCGGACGCGTTACACCCTAGCCCACCTAGTACCCGTCATCCCGATGATACAGACGGTGTGCACACGAAAGCTTTTCTCGCTCAAAAAGGTGTTCCATAAAAATTGTGTTATGAGCGACTCTTGGATGAAGATGCAGCTTGAAATGAGCCGGTTACTTATGTGAAGTCAAAATGAAGAAGATACGCGCAGCACAAACTTGTGATTATCAAAATGACGGTCTAAGAATGTTTAGTCATAGGTGAATATTACAGACTCTTTACCGTGAGATCTTCCACAACGCGAGAGCTAATTTAGAAACTTTAGAGCACATTTGACCTCAATCCACGGTGCTGATGAGAATCACTTTGTAGCCGGTGAATCCATTTCGCCTTGGTCTTTCATGCACACCAACACTCTGGGTTTAAATTGTTTTTTTTGAGGCGTGCTGATTATTTGAATAACGCGAATTGGCTTTGGACAGACGGAACAAAAATTGAGTTTCGTCATCGGCCCCAGATGAACCAACTGACCCGTCCCAAAATCTACGTTGCGCGGAGGTATCACTTTTATCAATATAACAAGGTAATTGAATTAGCGCAAGTGATGTTATTTAGAATGAAAATTTTCGAGATTTTTTAAACTCAGAAATTATGTAAGCATCAATCGTTTGAGCATTGTTGTCCTCGCTAGAATCACTTCCTTATATAGGTTCTCGCAGCTAATCAATAATCGTCATGTTAAATGAGAATAAGCATTATAGAGGTATTTACGTGGATCTCATTGTCGTGATTGACACTTTTGACAACACTGAGTGCCAATAAATCTTAGTCTAAATCTTAATCTCTTAGTCTTTCTTAAAACTGTATACTTAAAACTGTTTGTTCTATCACATAAAGAAGAATCTTGCGTTCGATCGCAACGCTGCATGGTCTGGTTTGTTTAATAATAGATTTATACAGTTCACGAGCTAAAAATGTAAACTTTGAAACAGTCGTTACCTCATCATCAAATCACTCTTCTAAGTTGTTTCTTCACTAATTACGATTACAAATGGTTGTTAAGAATTAACACATAGATCCATTTTGAAAAAAATCAAACTCTCACACCCTAATTTGGGTCCGCACTTTCGTTTCAAAATTATCAATTCATCTTCTGAGACTCAATTCAGAGGAAGTTTCAACATGTATTGGAAAACGATGATTATACTATAAATCAACAGAAAGGCTTTTTAACGCTGATACAGAATCTGTTCCACTTATTTGCTGAATAACTTTCTGGAAGAAGCTATGAGCTTTTGAGTCCAAATTTGTCACTAGCGACGTTTATCAAAAGATGCGGCTTGAAACACTTATTCTAGTGGTGTTCTTTTTCCTTATTTGATAGTACCCCAGGTACTGCGTTATGATTGGGCTGATTTGTTCAGTTTTGTCTGTGACGCAGTTCGTTGCTGCTTCTTTTGTGCTTAAAAGAAACTCTGCATTTTTGCCAAAGCTATGCCCTGCTGTTCCCACATAAGTGATTTTATACTACAAGCAGGGCTCGGCACGAGTTGGCACCAGAGAAATTTCAAAACGACGTCCCGTTTGATCTTGAAAATTTCGTACGAAGTCCCCTTTGACCTGTTTTGAAAACCCGTCATTATTTTTATGTTATGTGAAGGTATGTAGTAGGGTTTTCATGCATGCTGATTTCATGGAACAACTTTTCACAGCTTTCTGAGCTTTTTAAGTGGTCCAGGTCTTAAGAAACAGAAAAAGCCGACTTTTCAACTGCGGAGCAGACCGAGTAGTTTTCAGGTTGCTTCAAAATACTGAAAAAAAAACATTATGAAACTCCAAGTTCTCTCTTCTCTGAATCTGGGCATTGGTGTTCATGAATATGTTGATGTTTTGCCGAGCCCAAATTTTTACGGTGAATCTTTTATTGCCTTACGTTTCGACACGTTTCGTCTTCTTCGGAGGCCTGAAAGAAGATTGCAGTTTTGATCTGTGAGACTACGCCGCCAAACGCCATTCCCGTACTCATCGAGTCCAGACGTTGTCCCATGCACAACGTACTGAGATGCACGTCGAAAAAGAAGAAACCAACCCTCGATTCACCGCTATATCGATGTTAGTAGTCCGCACCGAAGTAACGGACGGTAGCCGCACACTGATGTTGTAGACGGACGGCACTGAGTATCACTCGTGTGTCACGTCTTTATATGGGTAGGGCTACTGCTTACATAATGATAGGAAGGACAAAAGATCATCAGTTATCGTCAGGCATTCATTCTTGTTGTTGATGCTTGGACTCTTGATGGAAATCCACAAGGCTTCCAAGGTTTTTCTCGCAGAAATTTCAGCCTCGTGTGCTAAGATTATACACTTCACATCAAATTCTGCGCCATTGTGTGCTTCGAACTTGTGCTTGCCTAACGGTGATACCAAGTTCCCACGTCTTTTGTCGGCTAGATGCTCTCTGACTCTGATGCTCAACGCTCTGCCTGTCTCGCCTATATATAAAGCTTTACAGCTCAGACATTCTAATTGATATACAACTCCCCACTTCGCGCAATCTCCTACTTTTCCGTGTGGGCAAACAATACATTGGTCTGATATGCATTCTACGTCGTATAACCTGTTTCGCACTAACTGCTTCCTAATACTATCATTCGGGATATTCACCAGCATAACATCATTCTGCAGTTGTGCTCGGACAATGCACTGTCTTATAGCCGCACTTACTTTGTCGGAGATAAAAGGTACGCAAAGTGGGATTTTGTTCTTGTCGTCGCGTATAGTTTGACTACGGGTCGTACATCGTGATTTTCGAGTCTTTAGACATGTGTAGCCGTTACTACGCGCAATTTTTGCTGCCAGCTGTTTCGATTCAAGACGTTCTTGTTCGCCAGTACTTACTTCTACAGCCGTTCGATACATGTTCCGAAGAACCGCGCACTTCATTGCTGTAGGATGCGCTGACTTGGCGTGTATTAGGATATTCTTCGAGCTTCCTTTCCTGTACCACTTCATTCGAAACGTACCACGAGATAGGTGTATCTGTGTGTTCAGGAAGGGAAGCCACCCATCGTGCGGGGTCTCTCTGGTGAAGCGAGTGTACTGAGTACTCTGCGTTGATACCACTGCTT